>CM052649.1:9761556-9864607 GCA_028533165.1 Leontopithecus rosalia
TAATTTTAGAGTTGTTGGGTTTACTTAGTATCTTGTTGGTTTGTCATTCAGAAGGACAGGGGTCTTCTGAAAGATCAGTGTTCTAATTCATGTGTGTGTTTACATTCTCCTAAGTGGAGATCCATGTCTCTCTCCCCGCTCCACCTGTGCTGTTCCACCATTCACTAGCTGGCCATCCTCTTGGAGTGAGCAGTACCTCCTGTGGGTGAGTGTGCCTGGAATTTGCCACTGCTTTGTTTCCAACCACAGCTTTCTCAGGCTGTGCAGGACAGGTTGCTTAGCTGACAGTGGTCTGTATCATGGAATGTGTCCACCAAATGACTAATTGCTGTATCCACATGGTTAGCATGCTAACTATTGTCCTTGCATCTCACAGGCAGCAGTGTACCAATAGGACTATCTTTGCCTTATCCCAGGCCATATTCAATGGCCGACCAGTCATGATATTCCTGGAGGGCAGCGTCCCATGGCTGGGACACCCTTTGCCATGCTGTGGCATGGCAAATACCCTACTTCCTACTTATACAGCCATCTGAATGTGGGCTAGGGAGCCCAGACCCTACGCCTGGCACCTGAACATCCACACTTGCACCCACTCTCTGTGGGAGATCCTACAGTAGTAGCACATGCCAGTCTCAAAAGTTAATCCACAGGCGTCTGACTCCTCAGTGGTGTTGTGAATGGCTGGATATGGGCTGGGTTCAGCTCCTACATAAGTAACTGGTCATTGTAGAGCTGATCCACAGCTGCAGCTTTAGTGACTCTGGTGATTTTCAGTAACCTAGATCAGTCACATTCCCACCCCTTGCCCCCCACCCGCCATGGCCCTGTCACTCTTAGGTGGCAGTTGTAGTGCATACTGAGGTGACTACCATGACCAAGAATCTTAGTAATAGGGAAACTCAGTTTGGTTCTGCAGAGAGAGCCTGATAGATTAATACCCTATTTAAGGAAGGTAGCTGGTACACAAATTACCCACTCCCAATCCTGGAGGACAATGATGAAAACAATATAGGACTCTTTCAAGGCCTTGTAATTGGGAAGAGTCCACTTTAAGTCCTTTAAGGAGGATCTATGGCAGGGCAAATCTGGTGATGGTAGCCACAGTAATCTCATTTTCAATGTGATGTGATGACTGTGGCAGTTAAAATGCTTGTTCTGGTTGGGCCCGGTGGCTCATGCAGGTAATTCCAGCAGTTTGGGAGGCCGAGGTGGTCAGATCACTTGAGGTCAGGAGTTCAAGACCATCCTGACCAACATGGAGAAACCCCATCTATACTAAAAATACAAAGTTATCTGTGCGTGGTGGCACATGCCTGTAATCCTAGCTTCTTGGGAGGCTGTGGCAGGAGAACGGCTTGAACCCAGGAGTTGGAAGTTGTGGTGAGCTCAAGTGGTGTCACTGCACTCCAGCCTGGGCAACAGGAGTGAAACTCCACTGAAAAAAAAAAAGAAAGCTTGTTTTTGGATCTTAGGATCTTGGGTGCTGCCAGGGTCTATTGCAAGAAAGTCCATGCTCCTTGCCTTTTGGTACCTTATGGGCTCTTCCCTGAGTTTCCCTGGAGATAAATTGTTCACTTAAAGAAAATTAGTGTTCAGTGTAGCATGGGCTGCCTAGATACTGCTGGTGGGAATCATGGAATGGGAATGTGGTTTTATTTTGTGTCAGAACTTCAAAGTAAGCTGATTAAACAGAGCAATTGGGGCATTAGTATTGCACCACTAGGACTCAAATTCTGGGCCGTTAGTAAGTCTGATCAGAGTGAAAGCTTTTGCCAAGGATGTTTTCTTTAACCAAGGATGAAGGTGAAAATGGGAAGTTTAAAGAGGTTCAGGCCCTGTGTAGTTAGAAACATAAATGTGGTGATGTTGACCACTGCATTAATGCCCGTGACCCACTGGCAGCTTCCAGCAAACCAGAGCCCTTTGGGTGTCGTAGGGGAAAGGTCTGTGTTCAAAGTTCAAAGCTGGAACTGAAAGTCAGCAGTGGTAGAGAGCTTAATTTGGCTCAACTTGAACAGCCTTACCTGCTTCTGGCACAGACGGGATTGACCCATCGCTAGTTGTTCTGGGGGTGGATAGTTGTTCTGTGGGTGGAGGTGCATCTACTTGTTGAAGAGATTCTACTGGTAGTTAATTGATAACCAGGGAGACTAGCATGCTAACCAGTGATATGAGTGTTGGGCATCCCCCAATTTACACAAGTGGCATTCAGCCATCTGAGATTGAGCAGTTAGGCTCAGGATCACCCAACTGGTTAGCAGACCAGTAGTCTCCTTGGTTATCGAATAACCAGACAGATCTCTCCACCAGTGTAGCAAAGGCGTGCACCCCCACGTGCAGAAGAGTAGCCACAGGCCTGTGTTGCTCTTAAATGCACCACACTGCTCTCAGCATGTGCTCACTGGAATCCGATGGGTGCCAGAGACCCGTTAAGTTCATTAGTGATGGGGATTGGGATTGTAGTAATTCCCCATTAAGGAAGAATTGCCTGTAAGAGAGCAGGCCAAAAGCGTGCATTAAGCCTCTCTCTGCCCATTGTCCCTCCCATTGCCACTAGGGATTGGCGCTTGGCCTTGATGGATAGCTGAGAACAGTCTAAAATAAACGTTATAACTAGGGTTCCCTAAGTGGATCCACATAGGTGCTTTAGAGTGAGAATGGCGAAGGATCAGTTGTGGTTCCTCTGCCTTTATGCTGCTTCGGGGCTGCTCCAGGCAGGAGGATAGACAGATGTGCCCCTAGAGCCGTGCAGTGCTGGGTGAGAGGGTGGGCTGTGGTCCTCGGACCCCTCAGCACTAGACTCCTATCTCTTTTGCTTAAGGTGGCCTCTGGCTCATGTCTTTTGTCTGGTGCCTTTTTGGTTTTGGAGCATCCCCTCCCCTCACCAGCTCTTAAAAAGAGAGAGAGAAAGTGAGAGAGAGAGAGAGAGAGAGAGCGTGAGAGCGTGTGTGTGTGTGTGTGTGTGTGTGTGTGTGTGTGTGTGTTTGTCTACCTCACACTCTTGTGGGGTGAGGTGACATGAAAGGCATGTAGTCTAACTGCTGTTAATATGTTGAGTCCTCAAATATGTTTTGTGGAGTTTAAGCTGTTAGGACTTGGAACTGTTAAATTGTTAAGACTGGAGTTTAAAACTGTTAGGATGCTAATGGTGACCTGATTTTACCTATTTCTGTTATTTGTTGTGGGAGAGCACAGTTTTAAATAAAACCATGTGTTCCTGTTATTTTCAACTTTGATTTATTTAAAAGCTGTCATACAAAGGGAACAGCTCATCTTTTAATACATTATTTAGGAAAAGTTTTTAGTTTTAAATATACACTTGAATAGCAACTTAATCACAACTTTCAGTTCTCCATGCTGTTAATGTTTTGTCGAGTGATAGATTCTTGCTTTAATGTGTAGTATTTTGGTTTATAGTTTTCTGTTTTTTGTTTTTTTTTTAAGTTATAACCAAAGGAAAATTCCATTTTCTTCTTCCATTGACAGACATATGTAGAGTGTGTCGGTCAGAAGGAACACCTGAGAAACCGCTTTATCATCCTTGCGTATGTACTGGCAGTATTAAGTTTATCCATCAAGAATGGTAAGTCATACTTTTAGAAAATTGTGTAAGTCTGAGCTTCAGTTTTGTCCTGTACATGATAACAGGGATCATTTCAATGAAGTTTCTCTGTAATTATTTTTTAAATTTTTATTGGATTGTCCTGAGCACAGGAAACTGAAAAAGCTCTTTTTTTGGTAAAAATTCAAAAATTTGGAGAAGAAACTATCCAGTAATTCTTAATACCATGGCTGTTATTTTGGTGTATTGCCTTCCGGGTACACATGATTACCCTTTTGTTTATTTCTACCATGGAGAGCTTATTTTGTCCTCTGAAAGTGTTACAGTTTTCTAGTTTGGCTCAGCATAATAATAACTTACATTTATGAAGTACTTTGTGCCAAGAACCGTTCTTAGTGTTTTATACATCTCAACTCATTTAATCCGTATAAGAAAACTGTGAGGTGTGGAGTATTATTATTATGCAAATGAAGAAACTGAACCATAGGAAGGCTAGTTAACTTGTCCTGGGCCTCATATCCAGCCAGTTAATGGCAGAACCCGGATTCAGACCTAGCTACCAGATACCACTATTATCAGACCAGGATTAGAACTGAGGTTGATGCTTGGAGGTTCTTTCAGTTCATTTCGCTTTGAAGAAATTAATTTTGATTAATTTACCTTTTTTAATGGTAGAAAAATGTGTTGCTTTTATCTCTAGCTGTTGTAGTTTTTATTCTTAGAAAGCAGTTACAAAAAGTTAAGAATATTCTTAATTTGAAATTTTTGAAACTCTAAAAACTATGATATATACATTTTTAATAAAAACAATGTTTTCAAAACTATAGTGCTTCTTTGTTGTAAACACTGTTCTTATGAATCTGTTTATAATTACAGCTTAGTTCAGTGGCTGAAACACAGTCGAAAAGAATACTGTGAATTATGCAAGCACAGATTTGCTTTTACACCAAGTAAGTTCTTAAGATGTTTTCACTGCATTTTTTTGGTTATTACGGGTTGCATAAAGTTGGTTAATATGACCAGTTGACAGAGGAAGAGGGAATAAAAGTGCTTAAGCAATTTTAAAGTAACTATTTTCAGCTTGATTATCTTTGATAGTAATAGGAAGTATTGCTATTTTATTTAGGAAGATATTTTTAAAAACTGTATGCTCCCTTTCAGCACACACATATGTTTGAGATTTAATTTGTGGGGTGGGTTTTTTTGTCTTTAAATTTTTTTTTACTTTTAATTGTAGGAAAGTTCGAACACAGGCAGAAATATAACAAGTCCATGTGTACCCATCACTTAGTTTCAACTCATGGCTTGTCTTGTTTTACATATGCTCTTGTTCTCTGCCTTCTTATTCTTTAATTTTTTTCTCCATTCTTTATTTTTTTGAGACAGAGTCTTACTTTGTCACCAGGCGCCAGGCTGGTGTACAGCGGTGTAATCTCAGCTCACTGCAATCTCTGCCTTCTGGGTTCAAGCAATTCTCCTGCGTCAGCCTCTCTAGTAGCTGGGACTACAGTCACACACTACCACGTCCAGCTAATTTTTGTATGTTTTAGAAGAGATGGGGTTTCACCATGTTGGCCAGGATGGTCTCGATCTCTTGACCTTGTGATCCACCCGCCTCAGCCTCCCAAAGTGCTGGGATTACAGGCGTGAGCCACCATGCCTGGCCTTTTTTTCTCCATTCTTTTAAAAATAATTCTACCATTTATAATTTCATCTGTACATATTTCAGTATGTATCTCTAAACTGTAAGGGTTTTCTTTTTTTAAAAAAAAAAAACACAACTAGAATACCATTATCCACCTAGAAAAATTCAATGATGCCTTGATTTCATCAGATATTCAGTTATCTTCAAATTTGGACTATGTTTTGAGTTAAACTTGTGTAGATTAGGATAATCGTCATAAAGACAAAGCTTTTTTTTTTTAATTAATAAATTAAAAATAGAGAGGGATCTCACTGTATTGCCAGGTTGGTCTTGAACTCCTGGCCTCAAGCAGTTCTCCTATCACAGCCTCCCAAAGTGATGGGATTACAGTCATGAGCCACATTACCTGACCAAACTAAAGTTTTAAAAAATTAACACTTTTTCACGAGACAAGCTTTTTAAGGTCAATAATCATAAGCCTTCATAAAATATTTTGCAACCTTTAAGATTTTAACTGGCTGGGCGCGGTGGCTCACTCCTGTAATCCCAGCACTTTGGGAGGCTGAGGTGGGTGGATCACAAGGTCAAGAGATCAAGACCATTCTGGTCAACATGGTGAAACCCCGTCTCTACTAAAAAATACAAAAAATTAGCTGGGCATGGTGGCACGTGCCTGTAATCCCAGCTACTCGGGAGGCTGAGGCAGGAGAATTGCCTGAACCCAGGAGGCAGAGGTTGCGGTGAGCCGAGATCGCGCCATTGCACTCCAGCCTGGGTAACGAGAGCGAAACTCCGTCTCAAAAAAAAAAAAAAGATTTTAACTATAATTCCTGTGCCTATTAATATTTAATATGGTTCATCTTAAATAAGTAGAGAATTGTGCTAGTAAATTATTAAAAATTTGAAGCATATTCTTTTATTCTGGGATCCCCTATACTGTCTTCCCTTACAAAGAATTTTTCATGTTTTGGGGGGTGTGTGTGTGTGTGTGTGTTTTAAAGTATCTTGAGCTTCTCAGTATAAATGCTGTAAAGTAGTGTTTTACTTTATGAGTATAAATGATTAAAGTTACGACATTTTCACTTTTGGAGCTGTATATTCATCATCATAAAAAAAGCCAATTTTGTTACTTTGTAGTCATTAATTTACTGTAGTACATGAAAGCTGTATAGCTTGTCAGGGTTTATAGGAGACTAAGACTAAATAGTTGAATATCTTTATGAAGTTCTGTTGATAGGAATACTCACTTGGGCATTTGATAGTTATATTCTCTTTTATCTTTCTCAAAAAATCTATTACTGGTTTTAATGACTTGTTCTTGTATACTAGATATCCTATTGAAGTCAATGATCTGTGGGCATGTGTTATTTAAAGTTGCTATTTGTGGCTGAGCATGGTGGCTCACGCCTGTAATCCTAGCACTTTGGGAGACCGAGGTGGGTGTATCACCTGAGGTCAGGAGTTTGAGACCGGCCTGGCCAATGTGGTGGAAACTGTCTCTGCTAAATACACAAAAATTAACCAGGCATGGTGGCGGGCACCTGTTACCCCAGCTACTTGGGAGACTGAGGCAGGAGAATCACTTGAACCTGGCAGGCAAAGGTTGCAGTGAGCCGAGATCACACCACTGCACTCCAGCCTGGGCAACAGAGTGGGACTCTGTCTCAATAAAAAAGAAGTTGCTATTTGTTAATTGTTTATTTCTCAGTGTTCATAGGGGTGAACCATTTGTGATAATGCTCTTATAAATTTTAGATCATTGCTTTTAAAACCTGATAAATCATAATTTTTTGTTTTGGCCTTATTGGAGAAAGAGGTGTTTGTTTTTCCTGGACGTTCCTGTATGTTTCCCATGTTTTTAAATATGTTCTTTCTGAGCTACCTGTGGTAAAGCTTTTTAATAATAAGCAATGTTTTTTTATTGAACCATTTTAAAAGGGAATCCTTCTAAAACGTGGCAGAATCTTTCTTTTTCTGAATGGTCCAGAATGATTGAGAGGAAAGAACGGTTTTTTCTCTCTTCCCACTACATTTTGCAGAGTAGTGGGAAGATCTTTGTTTATCATTTGAAATTTTAAGTATTATGCTAACATTGGGAAAGTGGCTCACAAATGTCAGTGGGATGTTTGCTCCCACTTGAGATGATCTGCTGCAGACTGTTGTGCTTTTTGAGTGCTATTTAATGCTTATATTTGGAGGAGTTATTTTTTGATGGCATGTTGTCAGCTTCATCTTTTGCTCTTGCTTGCTTTACATATGTTCTATAGTTTGGGAAACCAGTTGATTATATTGGTTGAATGTTAAAATATGTATAAATGGCCCTTATATGAGGTTCATGGCTATGAACAAGGGATGTGAACATTTGTTGAACAATTTTCCTGCTCAGAGCCTTTTGTTGATTTCCACATTTCAGATATTTGCCTCATGAATGACTTCTTGGGTAAATGTGATATTGTAACTATTTGGTTTATTTGTTTAAAAAGGAAAATAAATTAAGCACAAGGTAAATATTAGAAGTTTAATGTCTATTTTATATTTATGAATTAAGCTATTTTCAAATATTCATGAAATTTTAAGTACTTTTTTCCTGCTTACAGTTTATTCTCCAGATATGCCTTCACGGCTTCCAATTCAAGACATATTTGCTGGACTGGTTACAAGTATTGGTACTGCAATACGATACTGGTTTCATTATACACTTGTGGCCTTTGCATGGTTGGGAGTTGTTCCTCTTACAGCATGTGAGTATTCCTGCCTCTGGTTGGAGTTATTTAAACATTGCATAAGTATTTAATATTATAAAGCAATATTGTATCATATTATTATTTGAATGATGTTTAGTTATTTGACGCCATAATGTCGTGTTAGCCGTACTTCGAAGATGTTCAGTTGAACTAAGAATGAGTTTAACAGGTCAGTTACTTGAATGAATGTGGGAAAGAACACAGCATACAGAGAGGCTAACCATGAAGGTTCATGGAAGAATTGAAAAAGTAAAATCAAATCATAATTAGACTTGAAGTATACTGGAGCTTTCAAGGACTGCAAAAGATGAATTCTTTTGGGATTCTGCAACCCTCCTTTAAAAAAATACTCTCATGGCTGGGTGTGGTGGCTCATACCTGTAATCCCAGCATTTTGGGAGGCCAAGGTTGGCGGATCACTTGAGGTCAGGAGTTTGAGACCAGCCTGACCAACATGGTGAAACCCCTCTCTACTAAAGATACAAAAATTAGTTGGGTATGGTTGCATGCCTCTGTAATCCCAGCTACTTGGGAGTCTGAGACAGAAGAATCACTTGCACCCAGGAGGCAGAGGTTGCAGTGAGCCGAGATCACGCTGCTGCACTCCAGCCTGGGCAACAGAGTGAGACTTGCTGCAACAAAATCAAGATAAAATAAAAATTAAAAAGTACTCACACATGTAATGGTCCTAAATAGTTGGGAGGCTTATCTTTCAGATACAGGAAGCTCTTTGGGAGGTTGGTATACTAATCAACCCCGCAATCAACCTAAGGAATCCTCTTGGATTCTTTGTTGTTTTTATAGACATGGAGAGAAGTAGATAGTATATGGGTGGCAGAATATATAGAAAGGTTCATCAGAGTAAACAAGAGTTTTAATTAGTATAATTAATACCCTCATGTCTCTTTATAATATGATACAATAAGCTTGATGACCTATGGAAATGAAATTCTTGGGAGATACACCAACTAGCAGAATATAGGTACTGTTGAAGAGTGAGTTAACTAGAAAATTGTACCAAGGAAATCTCACAGGATGTAACTCAGAGGGACAAAGTAGTTACAAGTATGAGAAATACATATTAAGAAATAGAGGCTAGTCTAGTGGAGATGAGGAAACAATTGGTGTCTTTTAGATAGAAAGAGAATGCTGGCCATGGTAAAGGGCAAGTCTCACAAACCTAGACGTATTCTCAAGTTTTCCAGAGCTGAGTAAGGTGTTGGTGTTGGAGGTATAGAGATTGTATGCCAGATTATCCTACAAAGTAAAGAAAATAAGGGTGGCATCAGACTTAAAATTAGCAATGTTCAATGCTGGAAGACAATGGAATCTTCAGAATTTGACATTTTGAACCTAAAATTCCCTTCCTGCAAATTCTCAGATGGAAGGAGAAACTACAGTCGTTTCAATAGATGTACAGGTTTGGAAAATTTGCCACCTTAAACCTTTTTGGAAAAACTGAGGATATACTTTACTAAATGAGCAAGGAGAGAAGGATGTAAGATACAAAGAAGAAGTGCTTCATATAGCTAAGGCTCAGTTGTTAGTCTACAATAATTAATAGGTTTGGGTAACAGACTGGAACTAAAATTCCAGATGATCTTAACGTGGGAGAAATTGTGAGGGGAAGATAGAAATTAAAGCTTTTAAAATTTCTTGTCTCATTTGTGGGGAGATTATAGATGTTCTAGATGTAGGTAGAAAAATATAGGGTAACTATGCATTGAAAATACAGGAGTAACCAGAGTCCAGAACTACACTCACAACTACGTTGTTACGTGATTAACAACGAAAGTGCCACCACAGGTCAGTGGAAAAAAGATGGCCTTTTCAGTAAATGGTATAGCAACAACTAGATGGCCATACAGAAAAAATGAATCATATCATTACCTCAGCCTCAACCTAACACAGAAATTAATTTGAGATGAATTAAAAACCTGAGTGTGAATGTTAAAGAGAAACTTCTAAAATAAAATATAGGTGAATAAGCATAAAAGAAAATACTGATAAATTGAACATAATTAAAATTAAGAACTTCTCTTCATCCTTAGACACTTTTAAGAATAAAAGGCGATTGAATTCTGGCACTCAAAAAAAAAATTTGTAAGGCAAGCCCAGCCATGGAGTGAGGGAAGATATTTGCAGTACACATATCCAACAAAGGACTTACATCTAGAGTATATAAAACAATAACAAAGGCAAGCACATCCCAGTTAAACAGTGGACAGAAGGTTTGAACAGGTATTTCTGGAAAGATAGCTAAATATACTAAGCCCTCCTATCTGTGGGTTCTGCAATGCTGAATGTGGAATTTGAGCATCTGCTTATTTTATTATTGAGGAGAGTCCTGGAACCCAGTCAATGTAGATACCAAGGGACAACAATAGCCAGTAAACACATGGCAAAGTGCTCAGCATCATTAGAAAAATGTACAAGGAGGGTGACAAGAAATAAAAAGAGTAGACAGTGCCAAATGTTGCTTAGGAAGTAGAGCATCTGAAACATGTATACGGTGATCAAGGGGGAGTGCACATGTTGTAACTTTTCGGAAAACTGTTTGGCAGTATCTGCTGAGGCTAAATATTGCAGATACCTTACAATCTAGCAGTTCCATTCTTGGGAATATAACTAACAGAACAAGAACTTCCTGTTCATTAAAGGATATATATATACGTATATATATATACGTATATATATATATATATATATATATAAGAATGACCACAGCAGCTTTATTAATAGTACTTAAAAACTAGAATCAATCAAATGCCTGTTAATAGTAGAATGGGTACATTGTGGTTTATTCATACAATAGAATACTACATAGCAGTGAAAAAAGAACTGACTGTTGTGACTTGAAATTACATAGATGAATTTTGCTTCTTTGACAAAAAAATCATAAAATTGCATGATTGAATGTATGTGAAATTTTAAAACAGGTTAAATTCATCTGTAGTGATAGAGATCTGAATAGTGATTACCTTTTGCAGGGGCTGTTGCCTGGGAAGGAGCTTGAGGGAGCCTTCTGGGGAGCTGGAAGTATGGAACATCTTGATTTGGGTGGTAGTCACTCAGGATATACATATTTTAAGAATTCACCCATCTATACACTTAAGATTTATGTTAAAATGTACTTTAATAAAGACATAAGAAAACTCAAGGGCAACTGCTAGAAGAATAGAAATAGGATGATCAGTTTTTTATCCTGGGAACTGGGAGTGGGAAACAGCAAATAAAATTTGGAAATTTCAAACAAAGGCAGGAAAGAAAGGAAGGGAAGGCAGAGGAGGGAAGTAGGGAAATAGATAAATATATCTGTAATCATAAAGGTTTAGAGTTCTCTATTATAAGAGAGAACTTCATAAATGTGTAGGTATAAAACTTGCACTACAAGAGAATATACAAAGCAGCACAGGTTAATGCTAAAAAGATAGAAAAATAATTTTGTTAGCAAATGGCTAACAAAAAGCCAGAGCAATGTTAATCAGTCAGATATCATTCAAATGCATTAAATGGGGCAAAGCATTATATTTCATATTAATAAAAGGCATAATCCATTAAGAAAATAGAATTAAAGAACTTTTTAGAAAACTGGGCCTTGAAATATGTAAAGCACTCACAGCCGTATTGGAAGACTAACGTGCCACTCTGAAATCAGTAGATCAAATAGGCAAAAGTAAAGACTTACAAGATTTAATACAGTTATTAATCACAAGCTTGATTTCTGTTCTAACTTGTTGATATTCAGATACACACATGTAATTTAGATTACATCACACAATACATATTCTGTAACTTTTCTCTTTACCTTACCATTGTACCCTGGCTGTCTTTCCATTTTTAGTGCGTGTTCTGCTGTCTTACTATTTTTTTAATGATGTACAATACTGTAGTAGGGACTACTGCATATGAACCCATTTACCTATCTAGACATTTGGTTTGATGTCAGTTTTACACTGTTAAAAGCATACTTGTGTGAGTAATTTATACACATATATAAGTAATTTTTATCACCGAAATTCTTTTCTTACCTTTTCATTTTGACTTGGTTTTGAAAACAGCCATTTAAGTCACTGAAAATTTCTAATACAAGGTTATATAGGGAATGCTTAAGGTAGTAAACAAATACTGGTTTGCAAGAAAGCCGCAGGTTTTTATTCTTGTGCCCCATTTTCAAATCTGTGGTCTGTTATCTCATTCTGTCTAGAATTCTGCCTTTCTGACTAAAAGACTTTCTGCCTTTTCTGACAAAGATGGTAAGGGAATAGCAGTACATTCACCCATACTTTGTCTTTCCCTAAATGGCCAGAATTTAGAATAATATATTCTGTATTTCAGAGGACCTGTGAATCTGTGCTTTTAAAATATTGATTGTCAGGTTGCCATTTATGACATTGCAGTACATATTCTACTGAAAAATTATCTTAATTTCAAAGACTTGTACCTCCAAAATGGAAACCTTTTATTTTCATGAGCAGACTTAATGAATTTTGGAATTCTAGAATTAAAAAATGATTTATATTGTAATTTTGGAGATCTTCAGTTTAGATTTTTTTTTTCAAACATCTAAGCTCAATCATTTAAAAAAATAGCAAGTAAACATAGAGAGAATCTAAGTGGTAAACATGATTGTGTAACATTTACTCTTCATTGTCACTATATTTGTGCTTGACCATGTTTTTAAAAATTTAGTATTTTGAGACTCAGGCTTGTAAATACTAAATGTTTATTTCAGTGGCATTTGTGGCGTTTCACTTTACCTGTGCTTTCTTGAGTAGCTCTATGAGTTCATGATGCAAGTTGTGACTGTATGCCATCATGCTCTTTTTTGGTAGGCCGCATCTACAAGTGCTTGTTTACTGGCTCCGTGAGCTCACTACTGACACTGCCATTAGATATGCTGTCAACGTGAGTACTGAACCTGTGTGACAAACATTGCATGGTGTAGACGATGCTTGCTCTTTTCTTCACATATTTATTTTTGTTATAATTTGTAAATTATCTGTTTTGAGGATGAATAATTTATGTCTGTTATACCAACAGTTATAGCTGCGGTAGAAGTAGCTGATAAATGGAAATGACATTTCTTTTAAAATATACGTGTTTTATGGGACTGTTCTGTAATGATGGGATGACTTTTTAAATAGACTGTCATGCAGATTAAGATACATACTACTGTCTTATGTTCATATAAGGAGAGTTCTTTTTTTTTTTTTAAGACAGAGTCTTGCTCTATTTTACCTAGGGTAGAGAGCAGTGGTGTGATCTCTGCTTACTGCAACTTACACCTCCTGGGTTCAAATGATTCTCCTGCTTCAGCCTCCCGAGTACCTGGGATTACAGGCACTCACCACCACGACCAGCTAATTCTTGTATTTTATTTATTTTAAGACAGGGTGTGGCTCTGTCACACAGACTGGAGTGCAGTGACACAATCTCAGCTCACTACAGCCTCTGCCTCCTGGGTTCAAGTGATTCTCCTGGCTCAGCCTTCTGAGTAGCTGTAGCTGGGATTACAGGCGTGTGGCACCAAGTTCAACTATTTTTTTTGTATTTTTAATAGAGATGGGGTTTCACCATGTTAGCCTGGCTGGTGTTAAACTCCTAACCTCAAGTGATCTGTCCGCCTCGGCCTCTCAAAGTGCTGGGATTATAGGTGTGAGTCACTGTGCTTGGCCAAGAGTTAATTTTAACGTGTGTTTTTAATATACACATTTAAACTCAGGTTTATTTTTAAAATATTTTCCATAATTATTAGAATATAAATGCTAAAACTTGCCTGTAGTTAGTTTACTTTATTTTGACATCAAGCATTGCTGCCTTGTATTGGCAGGCTTCTTTTTCCCTCTGACCTGATTGGCTTGAGGGTTGCTTGAATTGCTTTCATTAGATTACTCATTGACTCCAGAGGAACACTGGAGGCCTGGTGGGGATACTTGAAAGAAATTATAAACATGGCTTGGTTTTTTTTTTACAGTTTGAAAAATCGAGCCGGTTTTTCTGATAGAAGTTGTAACTAAACTTAATTTTTTTCTGAATAATATTTTGTATTCTCTATAGATTTTTTTTTTCTGCAAAATTTTACTTTAAATTTCCTTAATGTCTTATAAGTTGCTATATATTCTGTAACTTAGTAATTGAGGTCATCTGTAGGTCCACTGTATCACTTAATCTGTTGCTGCAAAACAAACTGTTCCAAACCTTAGTGGCTGTTACCATTTTATTTGCTTATAATTCTGGGGTCAGCAGTTTGGGCTTGGCTCAGCTGAGCCTTTCATCTATTGGGCTTGTCTAGGTCACTGAGCTCTTTTACTGGGACTTAATGATCTAAGGTGGTTTGTCTGAAATGTCTTGATTCTCCTTCTAAGGCCTCCTTTCTTCTAGAAGGCTAGTGGGGCTTCTTTACATGGTTGTCTCAGGGCAGCATTCTAAAAGGGCAAGAGTGGAAGCTTGCAAGCCTTCTTTTGAGCTCTGGAATTTGGGCAGCATCACCTTTGTCCAGAATTCACAAACCCAGCCCAGATTGAAGGAATAAGGGGAAAGGACTCTAGAGTTTGTCACCAAATGTTTAATATCTGCAATAAAAAGGATTATTGCTGATGGCAAGGAAGATGTAAAGGGGATATTTTGGTCCCAACCTTTCAGAATTTAATGGCCTGGAGAGTTCCTTAGTAAGGTGGTAGTTTGAATTTCTCTTGATTTAGGACATATTGAAGACAGTATTCTCCTAGGGGCCATGCTGATCTAGTTAAAGTTTGGAGCTGCTGGGTCAAGGTCTACCAAATTGACACTTCCTGTGGTTTTCTATGGAGGGAAAACGTGATTCCATTAAAATATTGGATTTTCCGAGGGCTAATGTTCCAGAGGTTTTTGAGTTATCTGAATAATTCTGAAATTATAAACATGGACTAGGGAAGGAAAGCTAAGCCTCTTAATAGAGGAAAAGGACAAAATGGTCCTCAGTATGACAATACATGGTGCATTTTCTCGTATGATTACTAAAGGAAACATACTTCACCTTTCTGGATTTGTTGAGAAACTAAATATACTTTTGGTGTATTTGCAGTTAGCGTCAAAACTTCATTTGCTTCCTAAGTGAAAAACTACCTCTCTTTTTTTTTTTTCTTTGAGATGAGTCTCACTCTGTCACCCAGGCTGGAGTACAGTGGCTCAATCTCTGTTCACTGCAGCCTCCGCCTTCTGAGTTCAGGTGATTCTGCTTTTTGAGATGGAGTCTTACTCTGTTGCCTAGGCTGGAAGTGCAGTGGCTCAGTTTCAGCTCACTGCAACCTCTACCTCCTCGGTTCAACCAGTTTTGCTGCTCAGCTTCTCGAATAGCTGGAATTATAGGCACATATCACCACGCCCAGCTGATTTTTATATTTTTAGTAGAAACGGAGTTTCACTATGTTGGCCAGGCTTGTCTCAAACTTATGACCTCAAGTGATCTGCCTGCCTTGGCCTCCCAAAGTGCTGGAATTACAGGTGTGAGCCACCGCGCCTGGTCAAGTGTGACAAACTTCTATAAAATTTAGAATAGACCTCTTTGTCTTACACATGGCATACTGAATATTTCTCAGCCTTCATTATTTTATGTTGTCATTAGGTTTTTCTGGGGGAGCTTCTCTTTTCTGATTCGATGATTCTGTTAATTTGTGTGGGTTCAGGTGTCAGCTAATCAAGTTTTTTGTGTAAAGATACAGAAATTCTTAGAGTTGGACAGAGTTTTTAACCTTTGGTAAAGTAGATAAATTTAATGCATGGCTTTTGTCAGGTGTTAGGTTGCTTTTGTGTTTTCTGCTTGTGTCTTTCTGTTTCTAGGCCACGTTCAAAAGATTGGTTATGGATAGATAATTTCCATGTAGTTCTGATGGTGTTTGATGCCTAAATAAGATATATAATACAAGTATGTAAAATATGTATAGGTTCTCATATAAATAGAATTTCACCGTCATCACAAATAATTCTTTTGGAGAAACTTGAGATTTTTTTTTTTTTTTTTTGAGATGGAGTTTCACTGTTGTTACCCAGACTGGAGTGCAATGGCACGATCTCAGCTCACCGCAACCTCCGCCTCCTGGGTTCAAGCAATTCTCCTGCCTCAGCCTCCCGAGTAGCTGGGACTACAGGCGCGCACCATCATGCCCAGCTAATTTTTTGTGTTTTTAGTAGAGATGGGGTTTCACCTTGTTGACCAAGGATGGTCTTGATCTCTTGACCTCGTGATCCACCCACCTCGGCCTCCCAAAGTGCTGGGATTATATGCGTGAGCCACTGGGCCCGGCCCAACTTGAGATTTTTATCCAAAAAATTATGATTTATTTTTCTGGCTTTTTTTTTTTTGAGACTTTAGTGTGTAAAAGAAAACTTTTTACCTTTGATTTCCTAATTTTAAGTGTTCTTTCGAGTAATTATATGTACTTTTTTTTTTAATAGGGAAAATTTGTTGGCAGATTGTTTGCAGGGTTGTTTTGTGGTGACATGTACCCTGTGTGCATTCATCAGCCTGGTGTGGTTGAGAGAGCAGATAGTCCATGGGGGAGCACCAATTTGGTTGGAGCATGCTGCTCCACCCTTCAATGCTGCGGGACATCACCAAAATGAGGTAACTCCCCTACCCCAAAATTTATTTAGATAGGTCATGGAAATTATTGTCTCTCTCTAAGACTCAAACTCTTGACTTCCATGTCCCTCATAATTCATTTGTTATTACAAAGAAGGGCAGTGGACAGGTTTGGGTGAAGATTAAGAGAGATGTGAAAAATCAAGAAAGTGGTATTATGATTTTGCCTCTTAATTTTCTAGCTAGTTTGGAAACAGTATTAGGGGGTATACTAACGTCCATATGCACAGTCTTACCCACTGAGCAGAAATTTGTAAACATTTCCTCAAGTGTTTGATAACAGAGAATTAAGTTATATATATATGCGCGTGTGTGTATTTGTGTGTGTAAGGTTTTTTAAAAAAAGTATTTTCATCTCTGATGTTGTCAGTAAAGACAATATTATTATTGTCTTTACCATTATAAAAAGGATGATTTTTTTTTTTTTTTTTTTTGAGACAGAGTTTCGCTCTTGTTACCCAGGCTGGAGTGCAATGGCGTGATCTCGGCTCACTGCACCCTCCGCCTCCTGGGTTCAGGCAATTCTCCTGCCTCAGTCTCCTGAGTAGCTGAGATTACAGGCACGTGCCACCATGCCCAGCTAATTTTTGTATTTTTAGTAGAGACAGGGTTTCACCATGTTGACCAGGATGGTCTTGATCTCTTGACCTCGTGATCCACCCGCCTCGGCCTCCCAAAGTGCTGGGATTATAGGCGTGAGCCACTGTGCCTGGCCATAAAAAGGATGATATTTTTAAGAGAGCTAGATTTCTTAACCATTTTCTATGATTCTTTGTGAACTGTTGATCCCTTAACTGTACTGAATGAATATGTACATGAAGTGAGGTTATGTTCTTATATACTAAAATTGATCCCACATTGGATACATTTAAAAAAGATATCTTTGAAAAGTTTTCTTTTTTTAAAAAAAATTTAGTAGGGTTTATATTTGTTTTCTATTTTTTTTTTGTTTGTTTTGGGTTTTTGAGATTGGCTCTTGCTCTGTCACTCAGGCTGGAGTACAGTGGCATGATCATACCTCACTGCAGCCTCACAACCTCGGGGCTCAAGAGATCCTCCTAACTTGGCCTCCTGAGTAGCTGGGACTACAGGCACAAACCAGCATGCCTGGCTAACTTTTAAATTTTATGTAGAGATGGGGTCTTGCTGTGCTGCCCAGGCTCATCTCGAACTCCTGGGCTCAAACAGTCCGCCTGCCTCAGCCTTCCAAAGTGCTGGGATTACAGGCATGAGCCACTATACCCGGCCTGAATTTTTTTTTTTTTAATGAAAGAATAATGTAATTTGGAAACAACAAAACAGACAAGTAGGTCTAGATTTCTGGACTTTTCGGTGATTTTTAGGCTCCAGCTGGAGGAAATGGTGCAGAAAATGTTGCTGCTGATCAGCCTGCTAACCCACCAGCTGAGAATGCAGTGGTGGGGGAAAACCCTGAGGCCCAGGATGACCAGGCAGAAGAGGAGGAGGAGGAGAATGAGGAGGAAGATGATGCTGGTGTGGAAGATGCAGCAGATGCTAATAACGGAGCTCAGGGTAATGGCTGCTTGTATGTCCTCACTCTTCAGCACTGCAAATCCGTTCTCAATTTGCATAGAGGAAAAGCTCTGGCGTTTTCAAATTTTAATGTTCTGAAATTCTATTTCTAACTTATTTTTACTTTATTTTGGCACACTGGCAATTATGGAAGTACATATGCATAAATATGTTTTTTTCTATGAAACGGCATGTTTTGTGTTTTAAAATCCTTTTTACACAGGACTTTTATATAAGATAGATAGGAGAAAGTTATTTTTTAAGTTGGATTAGGTACTAATTTTTTTAAAAATAAAGGACTTTGGTACAGATTTACCTCATTTATTTGCTTTTCTCTTTCCATGTCCCTTGAGTCAGTGCAGCTTTTAAAATTGAAGAAGAATCTTGAAGTGTATACTGAAAACGAGGTGCCATCTAAAGAAATCAGATGTCTTATGTTCTAGCAGTGTTAACTCTAGATAATATAAAAGGAAATTCAAGACAGGAGGCAGGTGGATCACCTGAGGTCAGGAGTTCAAGACCAGCTCAGCCAACATGGTGAAGCCCCATCTCTATTAAAAATACAAAAAATATCTGGGTATGGTGGTGTGTGCCTGTAATCCTAGCTATTTAGGAGGCTGAGACAGGAGAATCTCTTGAACCCAGCAGGTGGAGGTTGCAGGGAGCCGAGATCGCGCCACTGCACTCCAGCTTTCGTGACAGAGCAGGACTCCATCTTCAAAAAAAAAAAAAGGTCAAGGACAGGGTCTGCCTATCAGCTGTCGGTCACTGACTTCCTTTTCTCCCTCCCACCAGAGTTTTCCTGTCAAGCTTTGCACTGTCTCAGGGTCTACTTGACATGCCTAATATTTGAGTGTCTCTTTGTGTCAGGCAATGTTAGACACTAAGCATGTAGCCGTGACCAAAACATTAGACTGCTGCATTCCCAAAGTTTCTGGTTTAGTGAAGAAGTAGGAAATATATGTTGCGATAAGTGTTGTACAGGTTGCTCTGAGGATGCTGTTGGGGAGAGACCTATTTAATTTTTTTGAGACAAGGTTTTGCTCTGTCACCAGGCTGGAGTACAGTGGCACGAACCCAGCTCACTGTAGCTTTGAACTTTTGGGCTCAAGTGATCCTCACACCTCAGTTCCAAGTAGCTAGGACTACAGGTGTGTGCACCATGCCCAGCTAATTTTTTTTTTTTTTAAATGAATTCTTCCTGTTGTCCTGGCTGGTCTTAAACTCCACGGCTCAAGTGATCCTCCTTCCTTGGCCTCCCAGAGTGCTAGGATTACAGGCATTAGCCATTGTGCCTAGCCTAGACCTATTTTAAATAAGGTTTCCCAGGTAGCTGAGAGTATGTGATATTTGAGCTGAGACCTCTGAAGGATGAGAAAAAGTGACTTGTGTAATGGGAACAGGGGGCCTTTGTGGGAGAGGTTAGAGGCTCTAAGAATTTTGCTACCCTAGGGCCTGGCCATTATTTCTCTCTCTCGATCTAATATAGTAGCTCCTAACTATTCTTTCTCCTTCCATTCTTGCTCCACATAGTTCACATTACTCTGCTGCCTCTAAATCTTTTAGTAAGTTTCCCGTTATATTACTAAAGAATAAAATCCAGACTCCACATTCCTGTTGATCTGATTTCTGTCTGTCTACTACCCTCATCATCACTCAGAATGTCCTAGTCCCCTGGCTTCCTTACTTTTCTCAAATCTGCCAGATTCTTTCCTGACTTAGAGCTATTGAATTCCTCTCTTTCACATAACCCTGTTTATTCCTTTTCTAGCTTTTATCTCAATCTAGGATTACCTTTTATATGTATTATTTATTTATATGTATGTTTTAATTCTTATTTGTTCCCTGACAAGCAGATACTCAGTATGGAAATGTGGCTTAGCTTCTCAACAACAGCTTACAAAGTACTAAGTTTTACTATTTTTAGTGCATTTGACTGTTTTTTATTAATTATTATTTTTAGTTCCAGTTCCATCAGTAACCTTTAAATTGCAATTATATTTTCAGATGACATGAATTGGAATGCTTTAGAATGGGACCGAGCTGCTGAAGAGCTTACATGGGAAAGAGTACGACTTTTTTCTGTCAAGTATCCTGGTGTTTTAATCCTAAAATACATTTTAAATTTTAATACATTTAGATGTATACATTAATTTTATAGTTACAGTTGATGAAAAGTTACTAGAATTTTCATTCCTGGAGAAAGTTAAGTCATATACTTTTTGTGGTGAAAATATTGTGACGTTGGTGGCTTTTTTTGTGTCTTACAAAACCTTGCTCCATTTAGGAAATGTTTTACCTAAAATTGTGGACTTTTGAAAAACAAAGTAACATTTTAAATTTAAGTAGTATTTTCATGCTTTAGTTGACAAAATAATACAGTTGTATTATGAAGTCTTGATTATATC
Source organism: Leontopithecus rosalia (assembly GCA_028533165.1). NCBI lineage: Eukaryota > Metazoa > Chordata > Mammalia > Primates > Cebidae > Leontopithecus > Leontopithecus rosalia. The sequence goes on from CM052649.1 coordinate 9,782,075, forward strand.
TTCAGTAACAAATCCAAGATGGAATTTTTTTAGACTTTATAAATCATATGATTTTGAATAAAAGGAGAACCAAAATAAAAAACTCATAAACAGAAATTTTTTCATTTTCTGAACATGATAAGGAGGCATTGGGAAGTAGTGGATGAGGACTATGTTTAAAGATATCGAAAGAAAATGAGTTTCTTTTTCATAAATTAGGATAGAAAGTTTTGTTGCATCTTGAATTAATGCATATTATTTTTGTTTATTTTAGATGCTAGGACTTGATGGATCACTAGTTTTTCTGGTAAGTAAAACTAATTCTTTTTAATAGCAGAATTGGAGTTATCTTAGTGACTCAGAAACTTCACATTTATAGTTATGTGGTAAAGGTCTAGATGCCCTTTGGCTTTTGCTTACTTTATATGTTGAAGATTATATGTTTTGTGTGCTGAAAATACTGAAAAAGCGTATAGGCAATAACTATTTTTAAAAAATTATTTAATATTTGATTTTTAGCGAAGAAAAACTACAGAGTTAATGGTAGTTAAAAAGAACTTGGTCTTCTTTTAAAGTTTCATCTTGCAGTGTTTATTGCCTGTACTGGAGGAAGCAAATCAGTTTTGCATAGTTTGACAGTGAAAGCCCCCCAGGCTGATGTTAGGTTTTCCTGTTTACTGAACTCCACCTGTCTTTACCTAGGAACTCTGCCTTATTAGTAAATATTGCAACTCTAAGGTGAGGAGCAGCTCTTTAAAGAACTTGTTCTTTAAAGAAAACTTGTTCTTGCAGGTAGCAGAACTCCTACTGGTTGAAACATTAATTTAACAGGAAGTCCAGAGGAAGAATGGGCTTGAGGGTTGCTTGATCTATAGGCCCAACGATGTCATCAGAGTCCCAGATATCTCTGTCGGTCTCCTTTGCCGTCCTCAGTGTTGGCCTTCTCCTCAGGCTGGCTGCAGATGAGGATGTTGAATTTAACAGTGTGTGGATTTTTAGGACCATATCTGGTATAATTCCACAGTTTTGTGGGAATGTGATATTAATGAGTGTCTAGTCATGGTTTGATCACAGTCAGTATAGAAAGCATTATTTGGCCACATATTGATTTACATTTCTTACCCCATCAGTTCTTCATAAATGAAGGACAGAAGTCATTGAGGTAGTGGTGTTGACTCAAACCCATGTGAGTTATTGGAAAAACTTTTCACAGGATAAATTCATTCAGTAAAAAATATTTAATATGTATAGTGTGCCAGCTATTGTGATAGGCTCTGGGGAGTTCAGTGATGAATGAGGCAGGGTCCCTGTTTTCAAAGATGCTGTATAGTGTGGTAGAGAGAAATGAACATGTAAACAAGAAATGTTTTGGAGGTATGTGTTAGACTCAGCGACAGAAAGTGTGCATAGGACACAAGAGGGGCACAAAAGAGGTCTTGATTAGGTCTTAGTGGAACGGAGTTCATCAGCTGGAAATTTTCAGTGAAGATTAACTCAGACGTTGAAGCATAAAAGATGTTGGGAATAGGGAAAATTTAGGAGCCATGAAGGCAGAGAGGTTGGAAAAATTGAGCCAACATAGTGAGAAGAAATGTAGTAGTCATTTACAAACTAATCACCCTTCTAGCTGATTGGATTTGTACACTATTACGGAACCTGAACAGAGAAATCTTTAAACAAAAGCTCTTTGGAAGGATCCTTTAACTTGATGGTTGGGGAAGGTTGTGGGCATGAATGAATGGACTTGGGCAGTCTAGTCAGTGTCAGCATGGGGCATAGTTAAAGTGTGTGTAACATGGCTGAGGGAATAGGCAGATAGCTGTCACAGACGTGACAATATGTAACTGTGAGAGGGGACCAGATGGTCAGGTGAGACAGGACAAAGAAAGTCAGGGCACCATAGGGAGTGGAGGGACCAGAGGAGAACAAGCTAGAGTTTTCCAAAGGGGAGGTAGCCAGGCAGTAGTGACCCTGCAGGTGTCACGAAAGCAGAGTGAATATTGAAAGAAACACTACAGTTGACATTAACATGATGTTTACAATTAATCTGGCTTTCAAATTTTTCTCCATTTGGAATTTTTCAGTGTTATTTGATTTAAATGAAATCCAGTATTATTAACATCTATGTAATTTGCCGTAGATTATTTCTAAAAAGGAAATGTTTATAAATGAATTTGTTTTTTCTACATGTAATATTTTGAACTTTGAGTTTTATTAGGCTTACTTGTATGAGCTAATGAAAAATGAAAGTTACATATTATTTCTAGATTGAAATCCCAAAACAATAGAGGGAAAATTTCAGTCTTAGCTAATTTTAGTATTTGGCTATAGCTAAATAAGTGGAGTAGTCCAGTTAAACATATGTTAAATATGCATTCAATATGCTTTATTGATGCTTTTTTCCTTTAGGAACATGTCTTCTGGGTGGTATCTTTAAATACACTGTTCATTCTTGTTTTTGGTAAGTTGTGTTTGTGCTTTTTTAATAATATTATGGTAGGAATTTAGTTTTGTAGGAGCCTTGTTGTAGGTTTATTTTTAATTTTTTTATTTTTTAGCATAGGAATAAATACCAAGTGGTATATGAAAATAGTTTCACATAGGAATCCTGTATAGACAGGCCCCAGCCAGACAGATACTTTCTCAAGCAGCGGTGGCTGCAGTTACCTACCTGTCTCTGCTTCTGATGGGCTTTTGTGTCTTTTTTTGTAGAAGCCGGTTTTAGACTGACTTGAGAATATACAGTTTTCTACTTCTGAAATTAGTTTTGTGCTGATTGTCTGTGTGCTCTTCCCAATGGCAGAAGATCTTGTTTTCATCTGTCAAATTCCTGACCAAGGCCTTCTAGAGACCTTGACTTGGGAGCTGTTATCAGAACTGGATGTAGACTTGTGGGAAGGCAGTAAGCCTTCCCCAAATGTGAGTGCCCCTTAGAACCAGATTCCAGCACGTGCAAAATCACTTCCAAATACTTACGTGAGGGCAGCTGTGAAGATTCTGTGACAACACGCAATAGTCCCTCCCATTGGGAGTATTGGAGAAAGAAAGGTGAGGTTGAGGAAACACTGTTGATGAGGTTTCTCTCCTTTCCAGAAGAGGTAAGGAAAGCTAAATTGAGTAAATCAAGGCCTTAGAGTTCAGTTTCTGTGTCTTTTAGGAATGAGGAGGTAGAGTCTGATAGAATGGGGTTATTATTAGGGGTCCTATGATTTGTGTCTGAGACCTCAGGCAATGTATCTCTATATAGGGATAATCTGTGAACAGTTCCTTCCTTAGTACCTGTGATTTACCCCTCAGCTCTGCTGAAGAGGATGAGTAGAGATTTCCTCAGGCTTCTTCCATCAAATTCCAAGTTATTTGCTCTGTTGGGGACTACATTGTGACCTGTAAAGCAGATGTCTTTAATAAGAAGCCATGTGGTCTAAAGGGCTTAGAATATTTGGACTGAGGATGAGACCAAAAATTGATTTCTGTATATTATCTGGAAAAGAGAAAGAGAAATTTACTTGTATTTTGCTAACAAAATATTTTGCATAACCTGCATTGATTTCTTAATTTTTAGTAGACACTCACAAAGGTGCAAATTTAATAGGAAGCTCATTCTTGCATGTGGGGTTGTTTATTTTTCATTAGGTAAAATAATTCATATATAGACTGTGAAATTGTTTGATCTTGACTTTAATTTTTTTGAGAGAAAAAAATTATAGATTTAAGTCTTTACTCTTGCAGAAAGGCTTAATGCTAACTTGATGTTTGGAGAAACAGGTCACATTTAAAACATGAATTATACAAATAACTCTCATTTATAGAAATTAAATCTAAGTAAAGTTTTTTCAATATAACCGACTGAGGTTATACTGTGAAAAAAATTTTTTTTTTAGTAAACGTATGTTTTATTACATAGTTAGGATCTTTGAAATAAAATAAGTTTTCTTCCATTAGGAACATACTTTTTCTTTTAATCATTGGGATTAAACACCTTCATGTTTTTTTCCTGCACGGGTTGCTCTGCTGGAAGTTTTCTACAGGCAGTTTTTTGGCTCTTGTAGTCATCTGCTTTGCAGAAATGTAATCTGACCAAGACCAGGTCTTCCTGTAGAAGGAGACGATCTTGAGAAACTGTCCTTAATTTCAGGATGCCTTTCCGTAAGTTTGTGTGTAATGGGATGGAAATTGATTGTTGTAACTGGTGTTTAAGGTTAGTAATTTTTTAATACATCTGCAAATAAAGTTAAAAGTTGGCCCTCCCAGGGGCCTAGTTGAGTCATCTTCGGACTGGGTTATGAGAACAAAACAGGCAAAAATCAACATACAGGTTTTTTTTCTTGCCTTTGAAAATTTCTTATGCTTTATAGTACACATAGTATGTTAGTAAACTAATATATATGTATATATAATTCATAAATGAATTTAAACATATTGAGGATACATGTTCAAAAAGATTCAGCCGGGTGCAGTGGCTCATGCATGTAATGCCAGCATTTTGGGAGGCCGAGGTCGGTGGATCACAAGGTCAGGAGTTCAAGACCAGCCAAGATGGTGAAACCCCGTCTCTACTAAAAATACAAAATATTAGCTGGGCATGGTGGCAGGCGCCTGTAACCCCAGCTACTTGGGAGGCTGAGGCAGAGAATTTCTTGAACCCACAAAGTAGAGGTTGTAGTGAGCCAAGATCGCACCACTGCACGTCAGCCTGGGTGACAGAGTAAGACACTGTCTCAAAAAAAAAGAAAAGATTACTACCCATGGAATACTGAGAAAGGGTTAGAAGCCAGATCCCTAGTAGGTTCATTCTGATTTCTGCCTTCATGATTGAGTTCCCCACTTCCCTAATAATCTGTTATGCTGTTGAGTTATTTCTACCACAAAGAAAAGATAACTACATTTTATTAAGAATGAAGTAAAATTTGGCCAGAAAGACTTGAGGAAAAAGAAGACTGTAAAAATTCTCAATGAAGATTTTAAGATTTTCATACTTAAGCCATAATGCTGTTATTTCACCTTACAAAATTACTAGAATTTCTTTAATATTTCTTAATAATCCATCATATTTTAAATTTCTGGGTTGTCCCTTTAGATACCATTTTGCATTGGTTTATTTTAATGAAGATCCAAATAAGGTCCATATATTACTTTTAGTTGTTAAGTCCCAAGTTGTCAGTCTTTTAATCTAGAGTACGCTTCTCTTTGCTTCCCCCAACCCACCCTATTTGGCCGTTGATTTGTTGCTAGGATTAAGTTAACTTCCTTCTGTCCATCTGCTTCCTGGATATCCTCTGCCTTTATCCTTTGTCTCCCATTTTTCTCCTAAACCTGAAGTCAGATCAAAGGGCCTTATTAGATTCAGGTTTGATACATTTGGGACAAATTCTTCACTGGTCACACTGTGCCTATTATTAATAAGATATGTGAAGAGCTGAGGTGTTGAATTGTCCACTTTTATCACTGGATTCAGGTGATATCAACCTGAGCCTCTAATCTTAGGTTTTATTTTTCCCTTTACCATTAGAAAGTAGTCTGTTGGGAGTGATATTTTTATGTCTTAGAGTGTTCCATCAACCTTGCACTTAATGATTTTTATTAGTGCTTGATGATTCTTGCTGGAATCATTTACTTCATTAGGGGTGGCAAAATGGTGATATTTAAATTGACAATTTTTTTTTAACATTTATTGACTGAGTTTTCTGTAAAGAAGAAGAAATTGTTATTAATTTGGGACTCTTTGGTCAACCCGAACCTGTTTGTCCAGGACAAGTAGGACAGATGCTCATTTTTTCCCCCTTCATTTTAGTTTTCAGAATAAGGAATTGGTACAGTAACTACTCCCATTGGTGTGCTAAGTGTTTCCAAAACATGAAAGTGTTTTCTTTGATATTGGTTTTTCTCTTTTCGTGATTATTATTATTTTGGGCTTTTCCTTTTTTGAGCATCATAAGCTCGTGGATTTGTATATGTTCAGTGTTTTTCCATCAGTTTTGGTCGTTATTCTTTTTGATGCTCATATTATCCTCTCTGGCCTGTTTTCACAGTGGTTTCTGTGTTGTTTTGGCATGGCCCGATTAGACCTTAATAACTTCGTTGTTCTCTAGTTACAGAGAATGTCCTAGGCAGTATATTTTTAGCCTAGTTCTGGAATCTTTCATTTCCCCAAGAAGCCCTCATTCCTTTTAGTGGGGGATTGTAGTAGGAGTGTTCATTGTTTTGATGTTGATGTTTTTGTTGAATTTTCCCCCCCTTTTAGCATTTTGCCCTTACCATATTGGTCATTTCTCCCTTGTTGGTTTGGGATTTGAAGAACACGTGAGTATAATACTTTTACAAACTTACTTTTATTCATTACTCCCAAATTTGATTATTTATTAATCAGATAATCAAATAGTATTCTAAAGAGTTACTTCATTTCTCAATTGGCATTATGCAAGGGAATAGTTAGCCAATACTGTCTTATTCTTTTTTTTTTTTTTTTTTTTAAATAACAGTGGCTCAAGAGATAGTGGTCATGTTGTTAACTAATGAAAATGTGCTCTGAAATCCATTCAGCTGGGTGGGCCTGAGGCATACTGTGGAAAAGTTGTTGACCAGCTGATTTTCCATTCATCTCATGAACTTCTAGGTTCTCTTCTTTCCCTTTCCCCAGGTGCCCCCTGCTGAATTTAGAAAAGTAACAATAGATCAGTCCATTTTAAAAGGGTAGACTATTGGAAAGACTGGTTATAGTGTTTTCTAGAGTGCTTTAGTTTTGACATTTTATTATTATTTTTCAGAGGTAAATAAATTTTGGAAGGATTATTACTTCTCTCGAGGCCCTAGAATAATTCAGTCTTTTAAGGAAGAGTTGACTATCTGGGATCATCTGCTCAGTTTGTATATATGAGACCAGGGAGATCACATTCTGAAGTGTTCTAATATTTAGTACACCTCTGATTATCATAGTTGAATGCAAGAACTTAAAAGGTTCAGATAAGTGTTTTGAAAAATTTTGACTTTCCAAGCTATTGCCACTTGCTATCTAAAACTTGGGAACCAAAAAATACCAGTAGGCATTGTTACTTTCAGAATTCTTACTGTCTGTAATTTGAGAATGAAACAGATTTGCAGAGCAAGGGAAACTTGAACAGTTATTTCTAGTGGTAGGAAATGAGGTGGCTAGGATATTACCAAGCTGGCGGGCGACTTGAGCAGTATGCTCCTGCTTTCAGTGGTTAGTCTTTAGCAAATCTGTTTTAGAGTGAGAATAAAGGGCAGGCTGATGTATTACAGTGCTCTTGTTTTTGTAAAATTTAATTCACTGTACTCTTATTTTATCTCCTTGGGTAAAGTGTTATTTTTTCTTCATTTGTTAGCAGTATGTAACAGTGAGAGAATCTGGTTTTCAGAGATGTCATCCAAAGGGGATTTTACAGTTGTTTTCTAGTTACAAATTGTCTAGACAGTTCACTTTTATTCATTTGGATTGTTTAATATGGGAAAACTGGGGTGTAGGACATGTGGTAAAATTAAATTTTATTTACTTTTTTCTTATTTCCAGGTCCAAGCATCTCATTTTGAAGGCCTAATCACCACCATAGTTGGGTATATACTTCTAGCAATAACATTGATAATTTGTCATGTATCCTTTAATGAACCAACTTGGGTGTTCAGTAATCTTATTCATACCAAAGAACTCTTCATTAATGGTGAAACTTGTCTCTCTGCTTGTACTCTTAGTGAAAGTTGTAGGTATTTGCAGTAAGGGTCAGTGTAGACAAAATAGGTAATAAATTAATTCTGTCAAAAAATACTAACTAAGTAGTTGCCTGTTCCATTGTACCTTTACTCAATTTTTCCTTAACTAGATGCTGTAGGGCTTGGCAACTCTTGTGAAATTTCATAGGTCTCGTCGCTTACTAGGAGTCTGCTATATTGTTGTTAAGGTAATTCCTGTTATAACTTAAGATTGGAAATGATTTCTCCTACACTTGGATGATACTGATGACCTTTATTTTCACTTAAGGTCTCTTTGTTAGTGGTGGTAGAAATTGGAGTATTCCCTCTCATTTGTGGTTGGTGGCTGGATATCTGTTCCTTGGTAAGTTGAGTATTCATTATTGTATAATAGCATAATTTCAAAGCTTCAAAAAAGGAAGTCTTCAGTGTAGGTTCTTTTTAAAGGAAAGTAAATATTTGATAATTTGCTTATTCTTTTGACAAGTATATTAGTATAGGTTCTTAATATTAATTTTTCTAGAGTACCTGAGTTTTTTGAGGCTTTTTGCAAATTTTTGATGTCACGATATTTTGGCTGGAATCTTTCTAATAACTAGTGGAGAATTTTATTGCCCAGTTTGCACTCTCAAATTTTTATAGATAATGCTAAGATATTATATACATAGAGAGTAATTTGATAAGGAAACTATCCTTGTAGTAATAAATTCCACTCTAATCATTTGGTTTAACTAAGATGCTCAGTCTTTATTATATTCTTTAATTGCTGTTAGCGATAATCAGTTTTTGATTTTTTCAAAAATATTTTATGTGTAGAAAAACTGCCTTTGGTTCTGAGATAACATTTAACCTCCCATACCTTACTTGTAAAACTTCTTAAGAATGCAGACCTGTAACCAAGAAAAGAAGGTTTTACATTCATCAAAAATAACTCTTTAATAGAATCAATATTAATAAAGCTTTTACCAATTGGTTTATCATTCTTTATATCTGAAGCAGTAGCCAATCTTGTATATAGTTCTATGACACCATGAAATGACATAAATAAATGGCAGTTCTAGAAATCATTTCTCACATGCATTTGATTATTTATTTCCTAGAACATGGAAATGTTAACTTTGCACATGTAGGGGGCACACATCTCTTACCTGTCCTCTTTTGGCTCAGGAAATGTTTGATGCCACTCTGAAAGATCGAGAACTGAGCTTTCAGTCTGCTCCAGGTACTACCATGTTTCTGCATTGGCTAGTGGGAATGGTGTATGTCTTCTACTTTGCCTCCTTCATTCTACTACTGAGAGAGGTACGTCTACAGGGAAATGCTGATGCCATACATTTATAAAAAGGACTTTTACTTTTACTGCCAGTCGTGTCTCAAAGGCTATGGTGATTTCCTAACTAAATTATATTCTCTAGTATTTTATTCTGAAAGGGAATAACTTATAGGGGACTTTGACTTGATTGCTTTAAACAGTTGTCTTCATAATTGGCAAGTTTTAATCTTTCTGAGTTGCAAAAATGATTCAGCTGAGGAAAAAAGTAAGAGTACTCATTTTATTCTACTTCATATATATTTTAGCCATCCTCTAATACAGACTCTTGTAATTTTGTATGATGTAAATGTGTCTCAGACTTCGAGGAAATGTAATGCTGGAAGTAACCGAAAGGATATGGCTTTGCAGGATTGAACATTTAAAATGGTTTTGATTTAGGTACCTTAAATATAGAATTATAGAGGATTCTTTATGATTCCAATTCACTGGCCTGATGGGTACCTTTAATTAATTAATTAATTTTTGATACTGAGTCTTCCTCTTTTGTCCAGGCTAGAATGCAGTGCCATGATCTCAGCTCACTGCAACCCTCGCCTTCTGAGTTCAAGCGATTCTCCTGCCTCAGCCTCCCAAGTAGCTGGAACTACAGGCATCTGCCACCACGCCCAGCTAATTTTTGTATTTTTAGTAGAGACAGGGTTTCACCATGTTGGCCAGGCTGGTCTTGAACTCCTGACTTCAAATGATCCACCCACCTCGGCCTCCCAAAGTGCTGGGATTACAGGTGTGAGTCACTGCACCTGGCCTGATACCTTTATTAATCCAATTTTTGGAATCTGGTTCTTATTGATTTGAAGATGACGAAAGCAGATGAATATTTGATTAGTGTACATCTCAAGCTCAGTCATTCCCCAAATACTGAATGTTCACTGTGTGCCAGACACTATACTGTCTTCTGGGATATCAGTGAGAAACAAAGGCACAATTCCTCAGTGTTACAGCCTGAAAACAATTACAGTATTGAAAAAGCTTACATGCAGACTGGTGTTGGAGATGTACAGGGTGTGGAGGAGAAGGTTGACAATTCCAGTGGGAATGGAACGTAAAAGCATAAGGGCTCAATGCTGCTCCTTGTGTGCTTTGCTCTTTGCAAGATTTGAGGAAGAGGAAGAGGGTTCAGGGGCCAAAGCATTCTCCCGAATCATACAGTATGTTCAGTAAATTATCTTGGTAACTGAAGCTTTCACTTTCTTTGAAACAAATGATTGAGCTGGGTGCTGTGACACGTGCCTGTAGTCCCAGCTATTCGGGAGGCCGAGGTAGGAGGATTGCTTGGGCCCAGGAGTTCTGGGCTGTAGTGTGCTATGCCAATTGGGTGTCCATACTAAGTTCAGCATCAAATATGGTGCCTTCCCAGGAGCTGGGGACCACCAGGTTGCCTAAGGAGGGGTGAACCAGCCCAGGTCAGAAACGGAGCAGGTCAAAACTCCCGTGCTGATTGCACCTGTGAATAGCCACTGCACTCCCACCTGGGCAATATAGCGAGACCGTGTCAATTTAAAAAAAAAAAAGGAAAGAAATGATTGAGAACTAAAGCAACTGCAGAAATGTGTTTCTTAAATATATGAACTCCAAATTACTTCATTAAGTGAATAAAATGTTTTATAATTTTTTTTCATTTTATCAATGTGATGGTTTTTGTTGATATAAAATTTGGAACTTAGGCAGAACCTTAGAAATAATGTATTGTAACTCCCTTGTTTGGAAGATGGAGAACACTAAGGAGGGGTGAAATGGAGCAGGTCAAAACTCCCGTGCCGATCAGTAGTGGGATCGCAACTGTGAATAACCACTGCACTCCAGTCTGGGCAATATAGCGAGACCCCGTCTCAAAAAAAAAAAAATGGAGAACAGAAGTTTGGGCACAGTAGATGTGTTACAGATGATAGTTCAGTGAGCTTAGACCACGTAGGACTAGTACCCAGACTAGTACCCACATGGGGTAAAGGAGGACCTTTACCCCATCACCTATAGCATCTTGGGTGATGATTTTCATTCACAGGGGGAAGGTATAGATAGTAAAATGAAGATTCGGAGGTTGTAGGGTTTTTAAAAATTAATCCCTCTGTGGAAGTGTAAGACTGAAATCAGATCTTCTATTTAGGACATTTATAAATTGCAGCATAACCTTTTTACTATAGTAATGGTTGTATTCATTTATTTTTCTTCTCAGAGGTCTAGATTTCTTGACACATTGGACACAGTGTTTTTTTTTCAGTGAATGGTGTCAAAGGACATCATCAGACATGGTAGTTTTCATAAAGATTCTGGTTCAGGAATTTTTTTCCCTAGGAATACCATATACATTTTCTGGGGCCCATTTTAAATACCAGAATAATTTTAAGTGCTTATCTTTCTGTTAATGTTTTAGCTCGTATATAGAATTTGAATACATTGGTGAATATTTATAGTATTTAAAATGTATTTGCAGGTACTTCGACCTGGTGTCCTATGGTTTCTAAGGAATTTGAATGATCCAGATTTCAATCCAGTACAGGAAATGATCCATTTGCCAATATATAGGCATCTCCGAAGATTTATTTTGTCAGTGGTAAGAAGATGTTTCCATTGTTTTTTTTGAATAAAGTGTGCTACCCTGTAGCTTTCTTTCTTTATTTTTATTTATTTATTTTTCCATTTCTCAAGAGAGCTCCTGGGGTATATTGAATAATATATTTCTTTAAGCCTATGGTATTCAGTTGTCAAGTAGCTGTTGATTACTTTGTTAATATAAGTGAGTAAAAATATATTTACTGAAAGGACGATGCTTTCTTATTCTATAGTAGTATAATTCAAGGGTTCCCAGTCCCCATGTTTTGGCCGGGTACTGGTCCATGCCCTGTTAGGAAACAGCCACACAGCAGGAGGTGAGCAGCGGGCCAGCAGGTCAGATCAGCCTCAACATTAGATTCTCACAAGACTGTGAACCCTGTTGGGAACTGCGAGTGTGAGGGATCAGGTTGTGTGCTCGTTATGAGAATCTCATGCCTGATGATCTGAAACAGAATAGTTTCATCTCAAAACCCCATGGAAAAACTGTCTTCTATGAAACCAGTCCCTGGTGCCAAAAAGGTTGGGGACCACTGGTATGATTGGTTGCTAAATTACAGTTGTCTGAATTACGTTTAATTTGCATTGAAGCAGTGGAGACTTCCTACTGGCTTGTAAATTAAACTCTTAACAGAAGCATATCAAAATTTCCCCACCTGGAAGAAGAAATTACTTAGTTAAATCTGAGTTTTCCTTTTTCTTTTTTCTTTTGTAGGGGGAGTTTTGCTCTGTTGCTGCCCAGGCTAAAGTGCAGTGGTGCCATCTTGGCTCACTGTGATCTCTGCTGCCCGGGTTCAAGCGATTCTCCTTCCTCAGCCTCCCAAGTAGCTGGGATTACAGGTGCCCGTCACCACACTCAGCTAATTCTTTTGTATTTTTAGTAGAGACAGGGTTTCACTATATTTTTAGTAGAGACAGGGTTTCACTATGTTGGCCAGGCTGGTCTCGAACTCTTGACCTTGTGATCCACCTGCCTTAGCCTCCCAAAGTGCTGGGATTACAGGTGTGTGCCGTCATGCCCGCCCTAAATTTTTCTAAAATAAAATTCTAAAAGTAACATTGTGTCCTTTGAAAGCTTTTGTAGCCATTAACATGGGGCCATTTCTTAGCTGGTTACAAGTGATTTATTAAGTTGCAGGCATTTCTCCTTCATTTTAAGTTTCTAGCTCATTCCTTAGTTAGCATGTGGTGCTTACCCTTTTTGGCTTCCATTTTAGCATTTGTGTCCGAGATGGTAAAAGGAGAGGGGCAGCCATCTTAGGAAAACATTTTTGTATGAAGCAACTCAAGAGTAATGTGTAGAGTGGGAACCACTTGGTCTTTGAATAATTACAGGCCTGGACTGCATATTGCTTCAGTATGCTCAGAAGTCTGCCTGTCTCTCACAGAAGTGATTGACTCTACGGTGGTGTCATACCCTGTTTCCTTCTGCAGATTGTCTTTGGCTCCATTGTCCTCCTGATGCTTTGGCTTCCTATACGTATAATTAAGAGTCTGCTGCCTAATTTTCTTCCCTATAATGTCATGCTCTACAGGTAAGTTTTAAAAAATCAGAATACCTTTACTAATTTATCTCTGTTAGGGATTTGATATTAGATTACAGTAAACATTTAAAACATTTCTTATGTGTACTGGAAATCATCTGACAGTTAAATTTTGCCTTATTCTACCTTTACTTTTGTTCTTAAAATTAAATTTTTTTTTTCTTTGAGATGGAGTTTCGCTCTTGTTACCCAGGCTGGAGTGCAATGGCACGATCTCGACTCACCACAACCTCTGCCTCCTGGGTTCAGGCAATTCTCCTGCCTCAGCCTCCTGAGTAGCTGGGATCACAGGCACACGCCACCATGCCCAGCTAATTTTTTGTGTTTTTAGTAGAGACGGGGTTTCACCATGTTGACCAGGATGGTCTCGATCTCTTGACCTCATGATCTACCCGCCACGGCCTCTTAAAGTGCTGGGATTACAGGCTTAAGCCACTGCGCCCGGCCCAAAATTAAATTTTTTAAAAAAATTTCTGGAACTTTTCCACTTTACATAAATTTTGCCTTATTCTATCTAGATCATATAAACAGTAATTTTCTAAAGAAAGACTTTTCCTACACATAAAGTATGCATTTGCACAGCATTGAAATGTTTTACCATATCTAATGAGAATGTGTTAGTAGCATCCTCTTTATTTTGAAACACATTATAAGGAATGAAGCCAAAGTTGCACATTTAATTATGGATTAAAAATAGGATACAATACGTGTGGATGGAAAATATTTTTTGCTTTAACAACCTAAGTACAGGCAGGGTGCCGTGACTCACACCTATAATCCCAGCACTTTAGGAGGCCAAGGTGGGCAGATCACCTGAGGTCAGGAGTATGAGACCAGCCTGACCAACATGGAGAAACCCTGTCTCTGCTAAAAATACCGAAAAAAAAAAAAAATGAGCTGGACGTGGTGGTGCGTGCCTGTAATTCCAACTGTTCGGGAGGCTGAAGCAGGGGAATTGCATGAACCCGGGAGGCGGATGTTGTGGTGAGCTAAGATCTCACCATTGCACTCCAGCCTGGGTTACAAGAGTGAAACTCCGTCAAAAAAACCCCCAGAAAGCAAAAAAACTTAAGTCATCCGGAAACCTAATCTCTAACACTCATCCTATATGCTCTTTCTTTAGGGATTTACATTATCTCCACAGTCATTATCCCAATTGCAGGCAAATTGGATTACTTCCTCAAGTTGGCATCTTTTTGTTTTTTTATATTTGTTCTTTTATTTGTTTATATACTTGTTTGTTAGCTACACAAGTAGTATGTACTATGTTCTTTTTTTAAATTAGTACACAGATTTATTGAGAGGTGTTGTTACACATTCAGAAGTCACACCCTTAACATATTGAAAGCAAGATCCATCAGTTTCTTCAAACTCCAAAGTAAATGTTGCTTTGCTATTTTTCTCTGCCTTCCCCTCCCACACCATCCTCCTCTCCATATCAAATACCTAAGCCACTTTGTCTTGGAATCTGTAGTTTTTGATTTTGTTTTTATTATTATTTTTTTTTATTGCATTTTAGGCTTTGGGGTACATGTGAAGAACATGCAAGATTGTTGCATAGGTACACACGTGGCAGTGTGATTTGCTGCCTTCCTCCCCATCACCTATATCTGGCATCTCTCCCCATGCTATCTCTTCCCAACTTCAAGTTTACTTCTGATCAGTCTTTAAAGTATTGTCAGTTCTAATTTTTTAAGATCTGTTACTAATTCAACTTGATTCGCCACTTACTAACTTATTTTAGGCCTTCCTCTTACTCTCCATTCATCCTCAGTACCTCTGCCTCTAGATTTTCTAAAACGTTGATTATTTTAGCCCTCTGTTTAAAAGTTGTCAGCATTTCCTCTGTAATGTATGTGATATCTACACTGTTTAGAATGAGATGCAAGGCTTGGCATAATCTCGTTGCTTTTTCAATATCTTGTCTCAGCATTGACTGACTTGAATTCTTTTAATTGTGCTATACTACCATCGAGGCTCCCCTGATTTATGTAGCTGTTCTTTGTCTTTTTCTCTCTGTTTATAATAACGTTCCTGTCCACGTTTGACTGGCAAGCATTTGATATTCTTTTTAAAATCCACATAAATTTTATTTTATTTTTTATGAGAAAGATTCTCGCTTTGTCACCCAGGCTAGAGTGCAGTGTTGTGATCAGGCTCACCGCAGCCTCAAATCAAGTGATCCTCCCACTTCAGCATCCCGAGTAGCTGAGACTACAGGTGCAAGCCACCACATCTGGCTCATTTTTGTATTTTTTGTGGAGAACAGGTTTCACCATGTGGCCCAGGCTGGTCTTGAACTTCAGAGTTTGAACTCTCTGCCTACTCAGCCGCCCGAAGTACTGGGATTGCAGGCATGAACCACCGTGCCTGGCCATCATTACTACTGTAAAATTGTCTTCAGGCCAGGCCCGGTGGCTCATGCCCATAATCCCAGCACTTTGGGAGGCTGAGGTGGGCGGATCACCTGAGGTTGGGAGTTGGAGACCAGCCTGGCCAACATGGTGAAACCCCATCTCTACTAAAAATACAAAATTGGCTGGACGTGGTGGCGCATGCCTGTTATCCCAACTACTAGGGAGGCTCATGCAGGAGAATTGCTTGAGCTGGAGAGGCAGAAGTTGCGGAGAGCCGAGATTGTGCCATTGTGCTCCAGCCGAGGCAACAAGAGCGAAACTCCGTCTCGAAAAAAAAATTCTCTTCAGTGTTGCAGTATTTATCTTTTTTTATAGCATTTGTTCCATTACTTTGTAAGTATTTATTGTTTTATCCAAGATGGCAGAAATCATGTCTTATTTAGGTCTTTTTCTCTTTTTTTTAATTAAAAATTTTTTGTGTGTGGAGACGGGTTCTGACTATTCAAGACCAGGCTGGTCTTGAATTCCTGGCCTCAAGCAGTCCTTCTACTTTGGTCGCCCAAAGTGCTGGGATTACAGGTGTGAGACGCTGTACCTAGCCTCTTACTTGGATCTTAATGCTTTGCATAGGAACATGATTGGTCAAAAACAAAAGGTTTATTGTACACACCGTAAAATCTCAAATTTGTATTTGACTAAATTAGAATTGGGAAGTATTTATATCCTGGTTGTTTAATATGGCAGAAAAAAATGACAGTAAGTAGTTTAAAATGAAGCATCAGTTTATGACTTTTGAAATTGTTACTCTTTTGTAATAAAACTATTTTTCTACACTTAGGATTTTTATGAATTTGGAGGGTCCAAGTCATAATGAGAACCAGAAAACACACACGAGTTGAGCTTTATATGTTGTTGGGGTAAACTCATTGCGGTGATTAGTTATACCTAGAAGATTATTAGAGTGTTTGTGCCATAGCAATATTTAGTTCATTCATCCACTAAACAAAATCGAGAGCCCATTATATGCGGGTTACTTTTCAGAGTACTAGGGATGTAACAGTGAACAAAACAGAATCAGGAAAAAATCCTATTCTAATAGAGCTTACATTTTAATGCTGGAGATAGGCATTAAAATAGATGAAATATACAGTGATGCCAGGTGGTCATAAGTGCGATGAGGGAAAATTAAAGTTGGAAAAGGGGATAGAGAGTGGGCAGGATGAGGTTACAGTTTAGGAAGAGTGACTGATAAAGACCTGAGGGGGCGGCAGTTGAGGAAAGCCCAGAAGGAGTTGATGAGAGAGTGAGTCACATGAATCCCTGAAGGCGGAATATCCTTGCAGAAAGTAGGTGCAGTGGCGTCCAGATCTGTTTGAAGATCAGCAAGGAGGCCAGTTTGTGTGCAATAGGAGGAGGAAGACAAAGTAATTGGCCCTGAAGCCAGAGAGGTCATGGAGAGCCACCTTGTAGAGAGCCTTCTAGGCCATTATAAGCACTTTGGCTTGTACTTGAGTGAGTCGAGGAGCTCTTGGAAAGCTTTGAGCAAAGGAGTGATCTAACTTTGGTTTAAAGAGGATCATTCTGGATGCTGTGATGAGAGGAAACTGGGTTGGAGTGGCTAGGGCAGAAGTGGGAAGCCAGCTGGGAGGATAATGCAGTGATTTTGGTGAGCGGTGAGGGTGGCAGAGATGAAGGGGAGGTAGCAGTGGAGGCCATGAGAAATTTTTAGGATATTGTTCCGGTACAGTCAAAAGGATTCTTTAGCTGTTTGGATATGAAGTGTAAAAGGAAGGAGTGACCTTTTGTGTAACCTGCTACTGATATAGCAAATGAGGAGAGAACCAAGACCTAATCATCTGTTTAGCAAAATGAAGGTCATTGATGACCCTTATCAGAAGTGTTTTGGTGGTGTTTGCGGGGAAAGCCTCACTGAGTTACAGAGAGAAAGAGGTAATAAAGACAGTAAGTTTATTAGATTCTTAAGGAGTTTTGTTGTAATCCCATTAAATATTTTAATGTAATATAGTCATATGCAAAATACAATTCACATTATAAATCCTGGCTCTTTCAGTGATGCTCCGGTGAGTGAACTGTCTCTCGAGCTGCTTCTGCTACAGGTTGTCTTACCAGCATTACTTGAACAGGGGCACACGAGACAGTGGCTGAAGGGGCTGGTGCGAGCATGGACCATGACCGCTGGATACTTGCTGTGAGTATGGGCAGCTGACTCCTTGTACATGCATGCCATTTGTGAATACTGAATAACCTTTCTGGAAAAAGTATATTCCATGGCCCCTCAAGAAAAATTAGTTTTAATAAGAGACAATTTAGTAATATCTGCAAGTGATACAATATTTCTAAATAAAATTTTGTTTTTGCTTATCATCGTCCATCCTTTCATGGTGAATGTATGCCTATTTTTGCCCTCTTAGAGAGATTTGCTGCTGGTCTGGCTTTCATGGAATAAGCTTTTTTTTTAAGATGGAGTTTCGCTCTTGTTACCCAGGCTGGAGTGCAATGGCGCGATCTCAGCTCACGGCAACCTCCGCCTCCTGGGTTCAGGCAATTCTCCTGCCTCAGCCTCCCGAGTAGCTGGGATTACAGGCATGCGCCACCATGCCCAGCTAATTTTTTGTATTTTTAGTAGAGAGGGGGTTTCACCATGTTGACCAGGATGGTCTTGATCTCTTGACCTCGTGATCCACCTGCCTTGGCCTCCCAAAGTGCTAGGTTTTTTTTTTTTAAGCACATTAAAAACAAACCAATTTACCTTTATGTAAACCAACTAACTTACCTTTATTTAGTGTTCATAACCTGGTAAGTGGGTTCTTAGATTTGATTGCTCAGTCTTTCGGTGAACATGTTGCTTCTTTTTTTTCAAACTTTATATACTCTATTTAAAAGTTGAATCTTTCAAAGTTGTTCAGAAAATATTTGGCATCTTATAGGTATCTTAAAGATGAAGTACAGATTTGGTTATATTTGATTGAACAGATCTGTCCTTCTCTAAACTGCTTTCTCTCCCAGTCTCATTTTTGTCTTAACTGATTTATAGCTTGTAGTTACATGTTGAAGTAGTCATCTGTAGAGAAGAAATTTTTCTTTTCCTCCTGTAGATCCTTAACAATATTATACGTTCTAAGTATGTACTTAACACCTTATGCTTACAAGTATACTTGTAAGTATTTTCTATGTTGTACTTTTTTCTTTCAGTTACTGATTTCTTCTTAGATACTGGCTGAAGAAAACATAAAATAGGTTGAATTTAGGGGTTATGGAGTATTCCACAAGTTAATTAACATTAAATTTAGAAAGGTTTCATTTAAAGCAGGTTTGAACATTTAGACCAAAATGTGGTAAAAATATGGTGTACAGATTCTACACTGTACATTTTCTACCCTTAGTAGTAAATAGGAAGAAAATGAATGTCATGTCTGCCATTTTATTTTGACTTGAAATGAGACTTGTTACTGATGTAATTTTTGCACAGGGATCTTCATTCTTACTTATTGGGAGACCAGGAAGAAAATGAGAACAGTGCAAATCAACAAGTCAACAATAATCAACATGCTCGAAATAACAACGCTATTCCTGTGGTGGGGGAAGGCCTGCATGCAGCCCATCAAGCCATACTCCAGCAGGGAGGGCCTGTTGGCTTTCAGCCTTACCGCCGACCTTTAAATTTTCCACTCAGGGTAGGTACTATGCAGACTTAATCAGATAGAGATTTTTTTTTTCAAATTGCTGTTGAGAGTTGGTGCTGTTAGCATCCAGTCCTCTGTGTAGACATGTTCCACATTTTATTACCCTCATTATGTAATGTAAATGATCAGGTAAGTCTATTACACTTTAGAGATGCAGAGTTGGGATTCCCTGGGCTCTTGCTCCCTATTTAAGTGGAAAAGACTCTAGAGTAAATAAGAAACTAATGTTATTTATTGATACAGTTCAACAGTGTGTCAGGAACTAGAATAGGCATTTTGATGTTGTCTCATTTAATCTCTACCCAAATACTGCAAAGTATAGGCAATAATTTCATGTTTATAGCTGAGGAAACTGAAGGCAATACTGGTTAAGAAGGTACCCATTCTGTGTTCTTTAACTAGCAAGTGATCAGTCTTTGTGCAACTCAGAATTTTGTCAGAAATGTAAGCTGATGACTGCTATATCATTACAATAAAGTCATCCTTCATTTATATCAAGTCTGTTTTGTTGTTTTTTTTTTTTTTGAGATGGAGTTTCACTCTTGTTACCTAGGCTGGAGTGCAATGGCAGGATCTCGGCTCACGGCAACCTCCGCCTCCTGGGTTCAGGCAATTCTCCTGCCTCAGCCTCCTGACTAGCTGGGATTACAGGCACGTGCCACTGTGCCCAGCTAATTTTTTGTACTTTTAGTAGAGATGGGGTTTCACCATGTTGACCAAGATGGTCTCGATCTCTTGACCTCGTGATCCACCCGCCTTGGCCTCCCAAAGTGCTGGGATTACAGGCGTGAGCCACCGCGAAGTCTGTTATTTTTAGATGCCCTTTAATAATGAGATAGGCTTGTGAGTCAGATCATTTTAAAAACTTAGGCAGGTTATTTAACCTCTCACCCTCACATTTGTTTTTGTAAAAATAGTCATTATACCTTTGTAGATTACTGTGGGAGACATATGTTCATTCAGTCATTCAGCAAACATGTCTTGAGTGTCTGTGATTGATATTTTCAGTGTCCGTGAGGATATAGAGAGCATACGTGATCTTTGCTCAGAAAGAGCTTATAGTCTACTCAGAGAAATTAGAAAAGCAGTGACGGATTTGGGTTCTAATGGTGGGTGTTTACAGTCGGTGCTGTGACTCCTTCAATCAAGAAGACTCGTTCTTTTGTTTGTTTGTTTGTTTTGAGACGGAGTTTTGCTCTTGTTACCCAGGCTGGAGTGCAATGGCACGATCTTGGCTCACCGCAACCTCCGCCTCCTGGGTTCAGGCAATTCTCCTGCTTCAGCCTCCTGACTAACTGGGATTACAGGCACGCGCCACCATGCCCAGCTAATTTTTTTGTATTTTTAGTAGAGATGGGGTTTCACCATGTTGACCAGGATGGTCTCGATCTCTCGACCTCCTGATCCACCCGCCTCAGCCTCCCAAAGTGCTGGGATTACAGGCTTAAACCACTTCGCCCGGCCAAGAACCACTCATTCTTAATATGAGCCCAAAAGAATCTTCCTGGAATAGGTGGTACCTGCACTGTCTAAAACATTGAGAGGCTAGGCAGAGAGTAAGAAAAAAGGAAGTGGGAAGGGGATCCCAGGAATATATCAGGACTAGGGCACATGACATGGTAGGCTTGGAATTGCAGATAAGGGAGTTGTGTTGTTTTGTCTTGTTTTTGAGACAGGGTCTTGCTTTGTTTTCCAGGCTGGAGTGCAGTGTTGTGATCACGGCTCACTGTAGCCTTAACCTCCTTGGTTCAAGCGATTCTCCTACCCTGAATTGTCCAATTAGCTGGGACTGCAGGTGCATGCCACTACACCTGGCCAATTTTTATATTTTTTGTTGAAACGGGGTTTCGCTATGTAGCCTAGGCTGTTCTCAAATTCTTAGTTCAAGCAATCCATCTGCCTTGGCCTCCTAAAGTGCTGGATTACAGGTGTAAGCCACTGCACGTGGCCTAATTGAATATATTTAGAGGGTGAGGTCTATGTCCAGGAGTGGTGAGGAACAAGGAGAGATGAGGGGCCATGGGAGCAGTGAGGGATAAGGTCAGGAAGAGGTGAGGGACAAGAGGAGTGGTGGGAGATAAGGCTCTTGGATGGGCAGGAACCAGATAATGGAGTGCCTTGAGCACCATCTCTACAAGTGTCTGTACTCACTGAATTGTTCTTCTGGTCCTTTGTACCCTGGAAGGGCATATCTCTCTTCCTACTTCGGTGGCTTATTCTAGAGGACTTTGCTGCATAACCCTGAGGAAAGCATGAAGGTCATCTTTTCCTTTATCTCTTAATCTTAATAGCAGACCTTATAGTCAGCTCCTTTTTTTCCCCCCTGGTCTTTACTCAGCTCTTTCACCTCTCTGGAGACAGAAAGGCCTTCTGAGCAAGAGTTACTTTCTGGCCAAATTAGAGACAGAATCAGTAAATGACTTTTCAGGCAGTTAGAACTGACGGAGGCTTAGAGTCTCCTGGATTTTGCTATCTGTCCTTTACAGGCTTCCCACCAGAGCCCTGCCTTCTGGTCTTGTGGAGATGAATCTGGTAAGGTAGCAGGCAAGCCACAGTTGTTGCCTTTCTGCTCAGGGAAACTGGTTTCCTCCTCTCTCTCTGATCCCTTTTTATCTGTACTTCCGTATTAGTCTGTTTTCACACTGCTAATAAATACCTGAGACTGGGTAATTTATAAAGGAATGAGGTTTAATTGACTCATAGCATCCACTTGGCTGGGGAGGCCTCACAGTCATGGCTGAAGGTGAATGATGAGCAAAGTCACATCTTACATGGCAGCAGACAACAGAGCTTGTGCAGGGGGATTCCCATGTATAAAAACCATCAGATACGGTGAGATTGATTCATTACCATGAGAGCAGTATGTGGGAAACTGCCCCATGATTCAGTTATCTTCACTTGGCCCTGCCCTTGACATGTGGGGATTATTACAGTTTAAGTTGAGATATGGGTGGGAACACAGCCACACCATACCAACTTCTTAGTACAGGAGCATGAGCTTACCTTACCTGGCTATTTACATTTCAATTTAATTAAAATTAAATAAAATTAAAAATTCCATTACTCATTTACACTAATCACATATCAAATGCTCAGTAGCCACATGTGGCCTAGTGGCTCCTGCATTGGGCAGTGCAGATCTAGACATTTCTGTCATCATAGAACATTCTAATTGGATAGTGCTGTTGTTTGATTAAAAGGTGAATGTTTTTAATTTGTAATGTTTTATTTTTATGCTCTCTGATTAAAACATACTATTTGCCTTTTACTTGTGGGATGTATCTGATTATGTGAGAATGGATACTTACTTTCATTTTGGCTTAAATCATAGGTAATTTTACTGAAAATAAAAAATTTATGTGGAATTCCAGGAAACCTGGCAACACAGATACAAGTGATTTCTTTTTAATGGGAAGATTATGTTGATTCTTTGATAAAATACACTGAGCACATCTATTTATGCACTGTTTGTTTTACCTTGCAGATATTTCTGTTGATTGTCTTCATGTGTATAACATTACTGATTGCCAGCCTCATCTGCCTTACTTTACCAGGTATGAGCTTGTCCTGGCCTTCAGCTAATACCATCATTAAGATTTTTTATGTAGTTATTTGACAGAGTTTTGCTCTGTTCCCCAGTCTGGAGGGCAGTAGTATGATCATAGCTTACTGCAGCCTTGAACTATTGTGCTCAAGCAATCCTCCCGCCTCAGTTAGGTCTGTAGCTCCTTTTAGGAATACAAAAATTATAGTGCCGTATTAGGAAGGCAATCAGTAGGAAAAATTACACTGGAAATTTGGGTCCTGCTTTTTCTCTCTAGCCTATTGAGAAGTAATTAATGTAAAGTAAGTTACTAAATTATATAAATGATCGTACTCAAGTGATTGTTGCGGGGCACTGTAGAGTTTATTCCTAACAACTTTTTGTATGAGGCACTCCCTTAGACTGCTCTCAGATCCATATTTCACATTCCAGTGTATTCAGATACTCTTTTTTTTTTTAAAGAAAATTAATATAGCATTGTTTGATTATTGTGCTTTAGAATGTTATTGTGCCTACTCCTTATCAAAATAAGTGTAGTTTTCTGTCTTGATGAATGAGCCAGTTGGAAGAAAGTTACTCTAAATTATTTGCATTGTTCCTAAATATTAAAAGTATTGACATCACAAAAGGAAGAAATTTCCCCTCTTTTGTCGTATTATTTTCATAAAAGTTTCATTTGGTGATAAAAACAACAAAAACATCTATTCTCCCAGAAGCTTTTTTAGACCTAAAAGAATAAGTAATTGGCATGACAAATCAGAGTGCATTTCCCAGGAGTATTCGCCTCCATTTAACTTACTTTCTTTTGGTTGATTTCATCAAATAATTGTGCTCTTCAGATGTTGTAGTTTTTGTCATTTTTTTTATGAATACATTGATATATTGAATGTGGTATCTTTTTCCTAATGTGAAAATACTAATAGAACAACATGAAGATTACAATTCTCTTTACCTAGCCACATTCTCATTTATCAGCTTTTCTATTTTCAGTATTTGCTGGCCGTTGGTTAATGTCATTTTGGACGGGGACTGCCAAAATCCATGAGCTCTACACAGCTGCTTGTGGTCTCTATGTTTGCTGGCTAACCATAAGGGCTGTGACGGTGCTGGTGGCATGGATGCCTCAGGGACGCAGAGTGATCTTCCAGAAGGTTAAAGAGTGGTCTCTCATGGTATGTTTTTATAATAAAAGACTAATCTTGTCTGTTAAGAATGGTGAATATTTTTCCAGTCATCATCTTAAATTTTTTTTATACATGTATTTCCTTATTATATTGTTTCAATAGTTGATTTTTTGAATTAGAAGTAATATTCTTTTAAGATAGTGGCTTTCTGGTTCATTCTTGTTCGAAGTCCTACATTCAGATGTATTTGAGGTTTAAAAGAAAAACAGGCCAGACACAGTGGTGTATCCCTGTAATCCCAGCACTTTGGGAGGCAGAGATGGGAAGATTGCTTGAGCCCAGGAGTTTGAGACGAGCCTGGGCAACAAAGCAAAACCTCATCTGTATTTTTTAAAGTGTGTATATATATATATAAAATTTTTACTGGATCACTTAGTAGTATGTTTTTTTTGAATACATGAGCATACATGTGCGTGCACACACACACGCACACACTCTCTCTCTCAGTATAGTAAGTTCTACTGGACCATGTTGTTCTTTGAGGGAGCCAGTTTGATCAGTTTTATTACGTTAGGATTGTGCAGAGCCCTTCCCGGGTACCAGTCCACTTCAAGGTTCACAGATCAGCCTGTGTATGGGTGGGCCACTGTTAGAGCAGGGGCCTTGGCTAGTCGGTGGCTTTTCTTGGACAAACAGAAACCTAGTCCTGAGAATTGGATTGTGAGAAAGAACAGCCCAGCTACCTGTGTGCTTTTTGTGTAAGAGACTTGAGCACCTGCAGATTTTATTACCTGCAAAGGTCCTAAAACCAGTCCCCATGGATACTGAGGGATGACTGTAGTTGCTCTGTTAGGCATCAGGTCTTAAACCTCAAAATGGAAATAGAGTTTGGCTCAGTCAGAAAGACCCTCTTTAATGATATGGTCTCCAATTTCCTAATAGATCATGAAGACTTTGATAGTTGCGGTGCTGTTGGCTGGAGTTGTCCCCCTCCTTTTGGGGCTCCTATTTGAGCTGGTCATTGTTGCTCCCCTGAGGGTTCCCTTGGATCAGACTCCACTTTTTTATCCATGGCAGGTAAATGTGTATCTTTTGCTTATGTTATTTTATTAAGGATTTGGGATCAGAAAATAATCCTAGCCAGGTATATGGCTCATGCCTGTAGTCCTAGCACTTTGGGAGGCCGAGGTGGGAGGATTGTTTGCACCCAGGAGTTCGAGACCAGCCTGGGCAACATGGCAAGATCTAGTCTCTGCAAAAAAATTGGCTCATGCCTCTGGTCCCAGCTACTTGGGAGGCTGAGGTGGGAGAATCGCTTGAGTCTGGGAGGTTGAGGCTGAAGTCAGCCATGTTCATGCCACTGTACTGTAGCCTGGGTGACAGAGTGAGAGCCTGTCTCAGAAAAAGAAGATGAAAAAAGAAAAAAAATGTATTCTTAATTATTTTAGGTGATTTTAAGCAGCTGGTTTAGAAAGACTATTTATTTATTTATTTATTCATTTTTAATTTTAGGAACCTTACAAAATTGTTTAAGTAATGCTAATTGATCTTTTGTTTCAGAAATATGCAGTTCTTATAATTCCTTTAAAAGAGCTTACTTTATAGATTAAATTGTTACTATTCACTTAAGCTTCTCTAATATTTGAAAATGCAAACTAATAGGTATTGATTTTTTTTCACCTTTGAGGTAGTGTGAGTCTTCTCCTTTTGACTCGGAGGCTTTAATACTTTTGAATTATTATAGCGTGTTTTCTCACAAAGTCACAGATTCATTAAAAAGAGTATTCTGGCTGAGTGTGGTGACTCACACCTATAATCCCAGCACTTTGGGAGGCCAAGGCAGGTGGATCATGTGAGCTCAGGAGTTCAAGGCTAGCCTCGACAACATGGTGAAATCCTGTCTCTATCAAAAATACAAAAACCTAGCCAACTGTGGTGGTATGGGCCTGTGGTTCCAGCTACTCAAGAGGCTGAGGTGGGAGGATCACTTATGCCTGGGAGGCCAAGGTTGCAGTGAGCTGAGATCATGCTACTGCACTCCAGCCTGGGCGACAGAGTGAGACCCTGTCTTAAGACAAATAAACAAAAACCTAAGAGCCTCTTAAGGGAAGCCATGTAAGTCACAGCAAAGGTCTTAAAGCTCATGGAAAAAGAAATTGAACTTTTCTATTCTATTTAGAGCCTGAGGTTTTTAATATTATAGAATTAAGATCTCAAGTTCTTAGTAGGTATTGGGGGGAAAGAGCTAGGCATTGACTTGAGTCATTTAAAGGCTTTTTAGCTTTGTTTTTCTCTCTTAGCGTATTGCAATGGATTTTTCAGAAAATGAAAATTATTTGAGCCATATTTCCTTTTCTCTGCTTTCCAGATGGAAAATGCCACAAACTTCATTTTACCAGAAAATGTTATTTAAGTACTTTTAATGTGTACCCACACCCTATATTGTATTACCCAGATGAAAATGAGGCTAGTGCAGAATTTCCTGAGGAATTTACACTCTGATGGGAAAGCTAGACAGGTACACAGGTGTTGTGTGGTGCGATTACGGGAAGCACAAGGAACCATGGCATTGTGTAGGAGAGGTATTTAACCTAGCGTTGAGAGTTTCAGGTATGGTTTTCTGTAAGAGACAATATCTAAGCCAACCTAACTAGTGGAGTACAGAGAAATGGGTAGGAAATGAAGACGTATATTCCGTGAGGGCACCGACAGACAGACCTGGAGTGAGACATGGCATGCAAATGTGGGGAACTGCCTCCTGTGTAGGCTGTCTGGCTCAAAGACTACACTAGGTGAGAAATGAGTAACACAAAGAAGTACAGACCTGACTTGTGTTTTGATTTGTGACTTTTTAACTTTTTGATGATTAAAAGAGATACACATTCAGTAGAAACTGTACTTTGAGTACTCATATAGCTATTCTGTTTTTCACTTTCAGTACAGTATTATAATTGCAGGAGATATTCACTACATAATTATAAAATAGACTTTGTTAGGCCTCAGTTACACAACAAGGCAAAAAATAAAATGGGTTTTGTGTTAGAAGCTTTTGCCCAAATGTAGGCTAATGTAAGTGTTCCAAGCAGATTTAAGATAGGTTGGACTAAGCTGTGATGTTCTGTAGGTTAGATGTATTAAATGCATTTTTGACTTAACAGTGTTTTCAATTTAAGATGGGTTTATTAGGGCCTAACATTATTGCAAGTTAAGGAGCATCTAATTAAGCATATGTTATGCCTTTCTGTAAGAGCCATATTCCAGGGTGGTTAAATGGTATCAGTAATTGAAGGAAAGAGCTATCTTGTTTTTACAGAAAAATGCCAGCAAATAAAGGGAGAGAGATTAACACAATTAGAAAAATACTATTTTGTAATACCTAACAAAATAATTGATTCTAACAAGGTTCGTTAATGGATGTGGCCCCAACAGATGAAAGATTGATTGATCTTCAGTTGCTATTGCTGTGTAACAAATTATCCCACAACTTTGTGGCTTAAAACAATCATTTTAATTTTGACCATAGTCTGTGAGTCAGATATTAAGACTGCATGTTGGTTTGTCTCTGTTCCGTTATATCTGGGGCCTCAGCTGGGAAGATTCAATGGCTGGGAATGATTTGACAGTTATGGCTGGAATCATTTAGAGGTATCATTACTCAACAGTGTGAGAGTTGACACTTGTTGTTGGTTGCTACTTACTGGGGCTGTTGATTGGAGCTCCTCCTTCATAGCTTAGTAACCTCAAGGTACTTGGGCTTCTTACATTGTAGTTCAGGGGAATGAGTGACCCCACAAGCAAGAAGCTGCATCATCTTTTATGACCCCATGTCAGAAGCCCTATGGCATGACTGTTCACTACATTTTACTGAGTATAAGCAAGTAACAAATGTTGGCTAAGATTCAAGGGAAGAGGCCATAGACCCCCTACCACATGAGGGGAAAAGAATCTGCAGGTATGTTATGGTATCATTGCAGTGTGGAAGTGGTTGTTTGCATGGTGGCAAAGTGTCACCTTATGGATTACTTGGTGAGCTCAAAGGGAAACACACAACTAGCGGAGGGGTCAGGCTGACAATACCCTAACCCAGGCAGTGATCAAGCATAGTGTTGCTGCAAATGAGACAAGCAGATACTATCTGCCTTTTAATGTTATGCAATACACAGCCCTGAAAAAGGGCAAAGCAAAGCAGCCGCGACCTCATACCCCGTCACTCTGATCATGATAGAGGAAGACAAAAGCAAGGCCCTCTGCAGTCATGTCTGAACACAGACAAAACATGAGCATTATTCAAACCACAAAAATGACCAAACATTTGCCTTTACTGGCTAACATGATTGGCTACTGCTTCATTACCAACTACAGTTTCAGCTTCTGCCCCATTTTCTAGGTAAGATTTATTTATTAACATAACCATTCACAGATTGTTTTGCTTTCTAATAGCATCTGATACAGAGCAAATTCCTGCTTCTTTAAATCCTCCCTCAGATTCCTAACACAAGCTGAAATCTTATAATAAGCCCTTTCTAGCACACTCCTACTGAGGGGCCCCAAGTTCTCCGTGCATGTTACTCCTCTGTTGCAATGAGAAATAAATGCAACTTGTTCTAGTTATATTTGTATTTTTGTTGGTCTTTATAGTACTCAGCACTGCCTGTGAAATCATCATCACCTTAGAGAATTCTTCGGTAATATCAAAGTTTAAAAATGCTTATATATTATGACTCAGCAGTTGACTTTTCAGAATCTACTGCATGTATGCAGGAGGCATGAGCAAGGCTGTTTCTTCAAATACCTAGTTTTTTTATAAATGGCAAAAAATGAGAAGTGATCCAGATGTCCACCAATAGAGACTGGCCAAATAAAATGTGGACTATCAATGCAGCAGTTGAAAAAATGAAGTAGAGTTATTTGTTTTGATATCAATAACTCCTATGCATGTTTCTGAGTGGGAGGAAAACACAAGCTATAGACAGATATGTGCAGTGTACTGTCCTTAATGTTTTGCATTTAACCCCCAAGTTTTTGAAGGAACAGCTTGTTTTTTCTCCATTCATGACTTTAAGCTACTTGCCTTTCCTGCAGCAAGTGGCTGCAGCGCTGTGAGGTAGTGGGCTCACTTGGAATTTTAGCAGAGGAGCTAGTATGGTGTGTCTTGTCTGGCAAGAAAGGACTGCAAAGCAGTGGGGTTTTAGGGAGCGTGAATCACAGTGATCGTGGACCTCCTTGGGTAAACAATTTCATTTGGGTGTCTGCTGGACTCACAAAAGGCCGAGGGAAAACTGAGTTGGTGGGTTGCATCTTCTCTGCCCGTGAGCCTGGAAGGGTGCAGAAAAAGCAGGGAAGGTTTCTTCATATTCCTCAGCA
Organism: Leontopithecus rosalia; assembly: GCA_028533165.1. NCBI lineage: Eukaryota > Metazoa > Chordata > Mammalia > Primates > Cebidae > Leontopithecus > Leontopithecus rosalia. The sequence continues at coordinate 9,811,278 of CM052649.1, forward strand.
GGAGACTGGACGGTCATTCTAAAGGTCTGAAGAGGTAAAAGATCCTTTTGAAGCCCTTTAGGATATTCTCAGCCAGGCCCAAGCCTCTTTGAGGCTGCAGAAGAAATTATAACAAGTTCTTTATATGCAGGAGACTCAGCAGCCACAGAAAGGAGATTAAGGCCGAGCAGTCAGAACACAAGCCAGTTTGACAAGAGAACTGCTTGCAGAGCCATGAGCTTCCACAGAGAAGAGCAAACACACAGGACACCGAGTGCAGTATGTTCGCATGCACACACGAACAACAGCTCTAAAGCAGAACGCAGTTGTGGAGCTGCATGACATGGTTTTCAGACAAATCTAGTAGTGAAAAAAGATGTCGACAGCCACCACTGGCCTTGGCTTGGAGGCCTTGAAGATTATTAAATTCAAAGCACTGAGCAAAATGGAAGAGGAAGTTGAGGAGAAAGAGAAGGATTTTGGAGGAAATATCTAGGAGACAGCATACTAATAATGGGAGTTCCAGAAGGAGCAAATGTGAGGCAGCATTGAAACAAAACTAGGAGAAAATTTAACTGAATTGAAGAAAGATCTGATTCCGTAGGTTGAAAGGGCTCACCAGATTTGGTAAGATTGAATTCAAGAGAAAAACACTTACTCGGATATACAATCTTCAAAAAAACCACACTGTCATTGGGCTTTTTTTCTACAGCACTGAAAATCATAAGATATTAGAGAATTTGTAGACAGCTGAGATAAAAGGGACAAAAATCAAGCTTCCTCTACCTAGACAAAAAAATCATTTAGCTGTTCACTTATCGGGATGAAGATTGATATTTGAGGGTATTCAAGAATTCAGTGTGTATATCAGCCTCTCACCCCATTTGAAGAAGATCCTTAGAAGACTAACCCATCAAACCAGTAAAGAAATGGGAACGTTGGCCTCAAGATGGTAGAAAGTGAAGAGGAGAATTAACAGTCTGAGCAAAGTCTGTATAAAAATGATACTAAATATTTTTTATGGGATATAGATGACTATATCCCAGATGTATATATGACAGACAAATGCATGGGGAAAATCATGGTTGCTATGTACCCAAAACTAATAGTAGTTATTACTGGGGAGGGATCAGGATTTAAGATCGGTCCCAAAGGATTCCAGTCTTCTCTGTGAAGATGTTGGTTTTATGTAAGAATAAGTCTAAATGTCACATGTGGTTTGTTTGTTTCTTTCTTTTTAAATAAGCTAGATAGAGACCAGGCTGTGAAGGGTTCTGTGTGCCTCACTGAGGACTTAAAGGTTGTTAAGCAAGGAAGTTTACATTCATGATCTTATTTGCATTTAAATAGATACTTGGTGGTTGGGAGTGGGTGTGATGGGGAGGGAGGAGGTAGCCCTCACTCTGACTGCCCCCTGGAGAGTTGGAAAGTGGGCAGGCCAAGAGTCCATTCCACCATGAGGAGGAACCTAGTAATAGTTCCCCAGTAGAACCACAAATGCTTCAAGCTAGATGCTATCTGTAAGCCTTGAGAATGGCCAAACTTTGCTCCACAGTCTTAATTTGACATCAGTCAGCTCAGTTGAAACCAATGAAATCTCCTAAAGATAGTTTGAAATAAAATCTTGGCATTCATTTTATTTGCTTTTTGAGATCTCCATTAATGTCCAGACTTTTTTCTAACTCTTGGGAAAACCGTATAGATTTTAAAAGGTAGAAGAACGATTTTTGATGGAAACACTGAATTTCAGCTGTTGGAGAAAAAATATTCTCTGGGTTTTCAGTAAATGTTAGTCTTTTGTAAAATTGTTTTCAATCCTGTAGAACTTCTATTTTGATGTGAAATAATGTAAGAAAATTATACAGCCTATCTGCTGGATTTATTGTTAAAAAGCAATAGAAATCTGCTAAATGTTTTTTTTTTACTCTAGGACTGGGCACTTGGAGTCCTGCATGCCAAAATCATTGCAGCTATAACGTTGATGGGTCCTCAGTGGTGGTTGAAAACTGTAATTGAACAGGTAAGCAAAATCAAAAGAGTTTTTAGAAAAGACATTCTGGAATTTTGTGTTTATGTTTGGCGGTTATACCTCTTATTTCTTCCTACTTTGCTGAATTTTCTACTTTTTGTTTAATGGGCATATATAACTTTTTAAAGATGGCAGTTTTGTTTTACCACTGTAGGGGAGGAAAATAATTTTTTCCTCAACCCTTGTTTTTTTAGTTAAAATGGAACCCTGTAATAAAACTCTAACAACAGAAAAACAAAAGTTTATTAATGTACATATGCCATATGTGAAATCATCACCTTAGAGAATTCTTTGGTGCCAACAAAGTTTAAAAATGCTTATATATTATGACTCAGCAGTTTGACCTGAGAATCTACTGCATGTATGCAGGAGGCATGAGCAAGGCCTTGTTTCTGCAAATACATCTTTTATAATGGCAAAAAATGAGAAGTGATCCAGATGTCCACCAGTAGAGAATGGCCAAATAAAATGTGGACTATCAATGCAGCAGTTGAAGAAAAAATGAAGTAGAGTTATTTGTTTTGATAGCGATAGCTCCCAGGCATGTTTCTGAGTTGGGGGAAAGTACAAGCTGTAGACAGATATGTGCAGTGTGCTTTTTTTAATGTTTTGCATGGAACCCCCAAGTTTTTGAAGAAATGGCTTGCTTTTTCTCCATTCGTGACCTTAAGCTACTCGCCCTTCCTGTATATACATGGGGATACATACACATATATACATGGAGATACGGAGATACCCAGGGAGTGAGTAGTTTCAAAGAGGGTGGCTTTAAAGTTCAGCTAATCTTCAACAAAGAACAATAAGTTTTTAGAGATCAGCTAATCTTCAACAAAGAACAGTAAGTTTTTAGAGAAGTGACAAGATAAAGGAAAAGGACTTTGAGTCTCTAGGGGTGGCAAATGCTTCTAACAGTCTCATTGCTTCTCAAATGGCAGATGCTGCTCCTTAGTCAAGCGTGGCAGTGTAGATTCCTCTGGTGCCATCTAGAGGCCCAGAAAGGTCTGAAGCTCTCTTCAGTGGGTAGTTGTCCTCACTGGTAGAGGGAGGTGGGATGGGCTCCTTTTGTCTTTGTACATTTATATCCTGCTTCTAGGCAATAGAAAGTGAACAGAAAGTTTTCCTGCATCTACTCTTTCTTAGTTGCCTTCAGCTCAAAACAATCCCTATGCCAAAGAGGCATATTTTTAGGGTGACATGTTGTGGTCTTCTTTACTCTCATGAATTTTCATCAACCACATGTAAGTCATCCTTTATCTGAAGGTTAACCAGTAGCTTACAGTATCTAGAACTCTGTCCATAGTGGAGACAAAATGATAGTATGTGCTTTTTTCTGGTGAAGCTTGATACTGGTGTTTCTAAGCCTATAGTACATTGGGGGTGAGGGGAAGGTTATTGCTCGAGGTAATAAAAGAAAAGGTAGAGGAAAAAATAGATTACAGAAGGAGAGCTGTTTTGGATTGATCTAGCTACATAGTACCTAAGACTATTAATGTGTTACAGAACTGCCAGATAATTTGTTGTGGCAATACCTTGGAAAAGGTCGATTGTGCTTTAGCACTCGGATAATAAGACTAGGAAGTATGGTAATTCATTCAAGGAAAATTTCTATCCCAGACAGCCAACATAACAGATTCTGGTACTTCTTTACACTTTAGTTATCTAGCAAATGGGGACCCCTTTTATTCTTAGGCCAGTGCGCATAAATAAGACATTACAGTTTTCCAGCAGTGAAGTACACCCTTTTTTGATGTATGAAAAGTAAAGACAATAGTTCTTAGTCAAGCGTGCTCAAGAAAATTCATTCAAAAAGTGCCTGTACCTCAAGATTTTGATTCTTAGGGGTGGGAGGTGGGGGAGCCAGAGAATTGCTGTGTGTTTGTGTGTGTCTAGAGTATGGGCTAATTCTGAATTCCACTGGGAGTGTGATGGATTGGGGGCTTCTCGCTGCATATCCCTTCAGGATCAGAATGCAGGCCAGTCCACTCTAGAGTCACCAGGTTAAACTCTGCCCTTGTAAAAGGAGTGTGGAGATGAGGTTTATTCATACTAGAGGCTGTGGAATATTATTGATCTTCTAAATATTTTGTTCTCTTATTCATTAGTTTCTCTTGGATTTGTATGTGTCTCTATAAATTTAAGTAAAATGGTTGGGAATGGTTTAGGAACACTGGGATGCCTTGCTTTATTGATTAAAATGCATTTGGGTTAGCTAGGTGTCTTTGGGAATGGAAACATGCCTTTAAAAGGTTACAGCATTCTTCTGCCTCATTTCTATCTGCATGCCATCTAAATTTCTGTTCCCAAGGTTTTCCCATTTCCATCCATTCTTTCCTCTGCAGTACTCTTGTAGAGTTTTCTGGATAAGATGATGGAAACATTCAAATAATTCTTGGACTTTTTTTTTAATATTCACTATAGAATTCTTTCATACTAAATTTTAAAATAAAATACCTTTTGATTTGTTAATATTTGATTTATGCAAGCTTTTCAGAAACGTTTCCTGCTTCAGTGTTTTCTTGTCATACTCAGAAAAAATGAATGCAATATTGTATAATACACCATTACATATTACATATCTTTTACATAAGATGTATGAAGTTACTTCAAGTTATGTGGTCTTCAGTGAATACCACTGAATGTCATCTGGTATTGTATAGTGCAAGTAGGGATAAATCATTCTAGATTAGTATCTTATTTCATCATTTAGCAGAGCTAACTGCAAAGTGTTAGTGGTTAAATACATTTCTTTAGAAACTCGTGGGCACCATGCTTATATTGGTATACCAGAATTTGCCTTGACTTTAGAAAAAGTAAACAGTTTGACTCTTTTTGGGTTGGCATATTTAGTTGTATGGATTCATTAGAGATTGCTCAAATAACTTGGAGCAATTTGTCTCGTATCTTTGTTCTAACTGTTTTTTGTAATGTTTCAGGTTTATGCAAATGGCATCCGGAACATTGACCTTCACTATATTGTTCGTAAACTGGCAGCTCCAGTGATTTCTGTGCTGTTGCTTTCCCTGTGTGTACCCTATGTCATAGCTTCCGGTGTTGTTCCTTTACTAGGTATGTAATGCTGGTTGTGGAGCCTTGAATGAGCACTTTTATTAACATTGAACATTCTTTTCACTCCCAGTAAAAAGGATGTCTCACTTCATATGCTTTATTTGTAAACATGAATCCAGCTAAAACAGTGATTTCAGAATACCACTTTTCTTTGATTTGACTACTCTGGGTAAGATTAGAGCATCATAAAGCTCTTTGGTACAGTTCTTTTCTCTAGCAGGTGATAAAATTTGAAATGTACATGCTGTACAAAATAGGAAGGATCAGATTTCCTTCAAGTTGTTGTCTCCTGACTAGAAGTTCTATGATCATATACTTGTAAAATTAAGAAACAGTGTCATTATATTGAATTAAAAAAAATTCTTGGGCATAAAAGGAGACTCAAAGAGGAGATGCTAATGTGCAACATGTTTATACTTGTAAATATACTGTCTTGTTTATTGTGTACTGAAAAATCCTCATAGCTCCTTAAACCCAGCATATTTTCAAAATTATAAGTAGAGACTTTTCTTTCCAAATCTTTTTCTTCTCTAGAATTCCAACTCTCAGTCACAAACTTTATCATCCAACAAATTGTTTAAGTCAGAAACCTTGAAGACTATCCATGTCACCTTATTCTGTCCTCCATGTCCATGTGGTCTCCAAGTGTCTCATTCTTCCCTGAGGAATCTGGTCTCTTTTCTCTGGTGCTTTGCTCCTGACTTGTTGAGTCATTCATCTCCTACCTAAACTATGACACCTTCCTATCTGGTTTCCCAGCTTTGAACCCTACTACCACTAATTACTTCTCCACACTGGACACAATGACCTTTCAAAAGAGTGTATCTCATTGTACCTCTTTGGAGAACATTTTTTCATTGGTCCATCTGTGTCCTTTAGTACAGTCCAACCTTTTGGCATAGTTTACAAGGCTTCTTGTTTGCGTTGATGTGGGCTTCAGTTTGACCTTACTTTTTTTCTCACTCTATGTCATATACTCTGAGTTTGATTAAACAGCGTGGAATGGCTTCTTATCAAACACACCATGTCCTCTTCTCCCATGCCTATCCATCTGCAAGAAATGCCCCCCTCCTCCCTTTAACCATGAGAAAAGAGCTTAAAAAAAAAAATACAACCAAACTTTTTTGCAGTGTAACATGTATAATTGTATATTGCCTTACTAGGTCAAGAAATAGAACTTTTCCAGCCCCTTGGAAGCCCTTTTTGTGTTTGCCCTTCTTTACCTTTGGCCACTGGTTTGGCTTCTAACCGCCTCATTGCTTCTCAGCCAGTAAAGATATTAGCCATGTCCAGTAGCTTGTGCAATAATCCCAGCTACTTGGGAGGCTGAGGTGAGAGGTTGCTTGAGGCCAAGAATTCAAGACCAGCCTGAGCAACATGATAAGACCCAGTCTCTTAAAAAAAAATTAAATGTATTAGCTGCGGGTGGTGGCACATGCCTGTAATCTCAGCTGCTCTGGAGGCTTAGGCAGGAGGATCACTTGAACCCAGGAGTTCAGGGCTACAGATTGTGCCACACCAGTCTAGCCCAGGCAACAGAGCAAGACACCCTGTCTCTTAAAAAAAAATTGCTAAACGCAGATTTGTATAGACAGAAGCTAAGCAATGTATTCCTCAGTCTGCAGTGTGGCATGGGAAACAAGGGAACAGTTAATCGGAAGACCTACAGTGTGCAAAATGCATTGTTTTCTGGTTCCTTCTAAGTAGAAACTTCAAGGCTTTTATTTGGCTTGAATTGTGACTATGCCCAGTATCATAAATACCATATTAAAATATACATGCAAAATATATTTCAGAGCCCATTGCTTATTATTTTTGTTTTGTTTTGTTTTGAGAGATGGAATCTCACTCTGTAGCCCAGGCTGGAGTACAGTGGTGCAGTCTCGGCTCTCCGCAACCTCCACCTCCTGGGTTCACACGATTCCCCTGCCTCAGCCATTTGAGTAGCTGGAACTACAGGCATGCGCCACCATGCCCAGCTAATTTTTGTATTTTTGGTAGAGACGGAGTTTCACCATATTGGCTAGGCTGGCCTTGAACTTCTCAACTCAGGTGATCCATCTATCTTGGCCTCCCAAAGTGCTGGGATTACAGGCATGAGCCAACGAGCCCAGCCCATTGCTTATTAGTTGAATACGTTATTAAAATTAAATCATTTTGACTGTTTACTGGTTTTGTCTAGAATAGGAATGTCCTATTTTCTTTTTTTATTCTCATTAGCATATATTATATTCTGCCCATTAATAGTACATAGACTTAAAAATTTGGATTTCTAAACCAGTCCTTCATATTTTCATTTTTAAAAATTTTGTTGTGTTGATTTGCGGTAGAAAAAAAAATGAAAAAATTTATTGTGAGCCTTTCTGGAAAGTCTTTGGAAGGGAAAAAGAGTGGCAAATGAAAAATGTTAGTAATTGTTTTGCCCTGATTAGATGCTTTATATAATTCTTCCATGTTATTCTTAGGGTAGCTTTTGAATATGTTTTATCAACTCTACTTTAGAAATGGGAAATTGAGGTTTTTAGAGATTGATAGTCTTACCCCAAAGTCTAGTTTTTAAGGAGTAAGAACAGCATTCAAGTTAAAGCTCAGCTCCAGAGCTTATGCACAGCGCACTGTTGTGGTGTTTGGAATAATCCACCTGAGGGTATTAATTTTCTGATTTTTTTTTTTGGAAAGACTTGCTCTGATTTTAAAGCCCCCAATTCCCTCTGCCAAGGAAGTATTAAAACTCATGAGTTAAATACAGAAAAACAAATACATGTGTGTTCCAAAAGTTCAAGGATATTTTTGATTATATAAGCACAGTTTTGGTTTTGTCTCTTTAAACCATGATGCAGTTGAAATTTATAAATGGCACCACTTCTTATGGAACCTGATAAATAATCTCATCCAGTTCCTTTTTAGTTTGTTTTTTTGAGGCAGGATCTCACTCTTTTGCCCAGGTTGTAATGCAGTGGCCTGATCTCAGCTCCCTGCAACCTCCACCTTCCAGGTTCAAGCTATTCTCCCACCTCAGCCTCCCGAGTAGCTGGCACTATAGGCAAATGCCACCACATCTGGCTAATTTTTATATTTTTTGATAGAGACAGGGTTTTACCATCTTGGCCAGGTTGGTCTAGAACTCCTGACCTCAAGTGATCCACCCGCCTTGGCCTCCCAAAGTGCTGGGATTAGAGTCATGAGCCACCATGCCTGGCTTCCTTGTTTTACAGCTGAGAAAGGTGAGTGTCAGAAAGGTCTCATGACCCACACAGATTGTAGAAAGTCAACAGACCTGAGGCTTAGAAAGCTTGTCTACCCCAGTCCATTCTTCCCTGGGGAAGGACGGGTTTATGTTTCATGTCACTGTTACTTCACATACACTTAAAGTTTTTCTTTTTTGGTTTTCTAGGTGTTACTGCAGAAATGCAAAACTTAGTCCATCGGCGGATTTATCCATTTTTACTGATGGTTGTGGTATTGATGGCAATCTTGTCCTTCCAAGTCCGCCAGTTTAAGCGCCTTTATGAACATATTAAAAATGACAAGTAAGTCTGTTGTTCTGTTCATCTCTTGTGTCTTCAGTTCTTAATTTATGTGTCTACTGTGACAAATCATAGGAGGGAAATGTGCTCAGATTCTGGATATACTTGGAGGTGGGATTAGCAAGATTTCCTGACAGATTGGGTGTTAAGATGTAAAGGAGAGTGGAATCAAGGACTTAATTGGTCCAAACAACAAGGGATATGGAGTTGTTATTTATGGAGCTAGAAAAGACTGGGAGAAACCATTCTGGAGAGGAAGGTTTTTTTGGTTTTTTTTGTTTGTTTGTTTTGTTTTGCTTTTCGAGATGCATTCTTACTCTGTCACCAGGCTGGAGTGGCGCAATCTCAGCTCACTGCAACCTCTGCCTCCCAGGTTCAAGCGATTCTCCTGCCTTAGCCTCCCAAGTAGCTGGTATTATAGGCGTGTGTCACCACACCCAGCTGATTTTTGCATTTTTAGTAGAGACAGGGTTTCACCATGTTGGCCAGGGTGGTCTTGATCTCCTGACCTCATGATCTGTCCACCTCAGTCCCCCCAAAGTGTTGGGATTACAGGTGTGAGCCACCACACCTGGCCGGGAGGTTTTTTAATGCCTATTCCAAATAGTTTTTTAGTTTTCAAATGTTTGGTCTGACAGTATATTAAATAGTTTTAGATAAAAATAAGCCTACATTACAAACCAGCAATGCTTGCGTAAGCCCCTCTTGCTTATGCAGGGCCTCTGAGGTTGCACAGAGAGGCTTGAGGGTTGCCATAAGAATGTTGTGGGACTCTGTCTTGAGGAAACCATTGAAAACTCTGTCACTTGATCTCAGTGAGAGTTGGAGGAAAGCGAAGGAAAACATCTTCCTGGGGTAATATTTGACCTTTCCTGTCTTAACTGTCAGCTGAATGATCTGCTTCAATGGGGTCTAGCAGAAAAAGTGAGTCTATTGTTAACCATCTCAGTTGGCCAAGAGAGTTCCAGTTTACACCTGCTGCCTCTGTGTCATTATGAACGGTACCCCCTTTTACTTGTGCTTGTTCCCCTTTGCACAACAAATTAAATAGAGTTACCTTATTTACTCTGAGGGGTAATATTTTTGAGAATGAAATTTATAGTGTTCCAGACTTCTCCAAAGCAGTTACTGACAGTAAAAAATACATGTATACTTCGGCAGTCAGAGTACCAAGGACTGTCAACTGAAAGAAGAGGAAGGTGTTTCCAATGATGAAAATCAACTTTTAGCTCTTAACTTTTTGGCAGAGAAGTACGTTACTTCGAACAGAATGACAAGCAAGACATGCCCTCAGGGAAGTTTCTTCCTTTACTCTGGGTGCCTGCCTTTCTGTACCCTGTCCTTCTCGGCCTTTCCAGGGGGTCTGTTCCCACTGACCTCTTATTTCTCACGCTTTATCTTCTGCTTTTTCCTGTAGCCCAGTGTCCTCTTTCCTCTTTTCCCATATATTCCTTCATGTAGAAAAGTGTAGAACTAGACTTTGGTGAGGGCCTGTCTTGTCTGCTGTTGTATATGTACTTTTTTTTTTTTAGAAGCTAAGCCTTGAAGCATTTTGTTTGTTTGTTTGTTTTGTTTTGTTTTTTAGAAAGCTAAGGTATATGTACTCTTTAACATAGTGTTTGGTCTTTATGCTGAGAGAGAGAGTGCGCATGCCTGTGTGTGTGTGTGTGAGTGGTGGTGGAAGAGAGGGAGTTGGGTTCAGAGTCTTCTTTCTCTGCCATCGAGTTACTTTTTGGACTTGTACAATTTAGTTAACTTTGTTTCTGTATGCTTTTTATTTACTTATTTTGTCATTGCCACAATGCTGACCATATTCTCTGTGTCTTGATATTTGGTCATTACTGTGTACCAGGTAGTGCTGTGTATATTTTATTAGATATTGCTCAGCCTTCACTGTTTTAAACATTTACAAAATCCTCAAAGTTTAAAAAAAAAATGATTGGTTGAACAGTGGGGTAAGGAATGGCTAACTTTAGGAAAAGAAGGTAAGACAAGAAGAGGAATAAAACAGTGACATTGGCCGGGCATGGTGGCTTACGCCTGTAATCCCAGCCCTTTGGGAGCCTGAGGCTGGTGGATCACGAGGTCAAGAGATCGAGACCATCCTGGTCAACATGGTGAAACCCCGTCTCTACTAAAAATACAAAAAATTAGCTGGGCATGGTGGCGTGTGTCTATAATCTCAGCTACCCAGGAGGCTGAGGTAGGAGAATTGCCTGAACCCAGGAGGCGGAGGTTGCGGTGAGCCAAGATCGCGCCATTGCACTCCAGCCTGGGTAACAAGAGCGAAACTCCATTTCAAAAAAAAACAGTGACATTGTAGATAAAGAAGTAGTAAGATTTCCATACTTTTTAGAAAGTGACATATTAAGGTACTGTACATAAACTGCCAAAATATTCTGTAGGCTTGTGTACATTTACAGAAAAGTGATAGATGAAAGTCAGGGTGGAGAAGGTAATGGTGAAAAGTAAGAATTCCACAGTGAGCCCTTAAAACATGCTAAGCCTTTGTTGCCGGGTTTCATACACTTCTCTTTTCTTAAAACAGTGCTGCAGCATGGGACTATTGTTCTCGTTTCACCGATGATTAAATGGAGGAAGGGGATGGAGGAAAGCTCCCTGGCAGCCCAGGATGCGCAGGCTTCACTTTCCCTCAGTCTCCTTAACAACTCTCGGGGCTTTTACTGGGACATTCTCCTTGATCTATATCCCTGCCTCCAAACGAGTGCCCTTAATACTTGTGCCCAGCCACCTACAGTTTGTTGCTATCCAGCTTTGTCGCTGCTGTTCTCTGGGGGTCAGCCTGTAGGCCATCTGCTCACATTAAGTGAGGCAGCCCCTCAGTGAGTCTTCTATGCAACTATCACCCTTCCCTGGCATTGGAAATGTCTGTCTCCTTGAGCAGGATCTCCAGCCCTGTTGCTCCAACCACAGTAACAACTGCCTTGTTTCTGCAGCCCTGCAGGCTTTGCCATTGCCTTCTCCTTTCGTTACATACGTAACACTTGCCGTTCGTTCTCTTGTTGAACCATGTTCTCCTACCTCCTATCACTCACACTCACTGCCATGCCATCTTCCCTTTGACGTCACTGAAATCTGTCCTTTGATTTCTCCTTCCTTTTTTGTAACAAGAGCTTCTGGTTTTACTTTTTTGTCTCTTCCTTTTTTTTCCCCCCTTGAGATGGAGTCATACTCTGTCACCCAGGCTGGAGAGCAGTGGCGCAATCTCAGCTCACTGCAACCTCCACCTCCTGGATTTAAGCAATTTTCCTGTCTCAGCCTCCCTAGTAGCTGGGACTACAGGCACATGCCAACATGCCTGGCTGATTTTTTGTGTTTTTATTAGAGATGAGGTTTCACCACATTGGCCAGGCTGCTCTCAAACTCCTGATCTTAGGTGATCTGCCCGCCTCAGCCTCCCAAAGTGCTGGAATTACAGGTGTGAGCCACCTTGCCCAGCCCTTTCCTAGCTCTCTGATGGTCTTGTTTTTAGTCCATCTCCTTAGATCTGCCCACTAAGTTGTTTTATAAAATCCGAACCTTAACAGATAAATCCACTGCTGCATAAGTTACTGTATTCCTCCTGGTCTCCAAGTGTCTGAGTTGATAAGAACCCCCTAAACCAGTGTCTGAATCATGTCCTCCATTGCACAGCATTGGAGACCTTCCAGCCGTTGCTGTTCCTGCAGCTTCCTACAAACCCATACCCAGCTAGATGTGCTGGCCTTTACACAGGTGTTCACTCCTGACTCCCTTTGACTCACCCAACCATTGATGGGTTTTAAGTAGGAGTTAGATTAAAAAGGACATAAGAATGTTTTACTCTGTAAGTTCATAGAGAAGAGTAACCACCTTGTTTTTGCAACCTAGATACCTTGTAGGGCAACGACTTGTGAACTACGAACGGAAATCTGGCAAACAAGGCTCATCTCCACCACCTCCACAGTCATCCCAAGAATAAAGTGGTTGTCTCAGCAACTTGACCTTCTCCTTTTCGTGTCCTTTTTTGTGGACTTCTCCCTTGGATATTTTTCCCAGTGATCTCAGCGTTGTTTTTAAGTTAAATATATTTGACTTTTGTTCTCAGCATTCAGAGAGCAGTGGTGTAAGGCTCTGCTGCTCTTCCCTGCATTTCTGACATTACTGCTGTCTGAGATTTGTATATGTGTAAATAGAAGTTCCTTGATACCTTAAAACCTTGGATTAAACAGAATGTGCATTGTACATCTTTAAACAAAATGTATATTAATTTATTAAATCTAGTTGTCACTTTATTTTGAACCTGCTGTGATCTTGACAGGAAACGTGCCGCAGAACAGTAGTGCACAGGCAAGACTTTTCAGTGACGTCTTGTGGAGCACAGTTCATGATGCTCCACAAGAATGAACTGTACATTCATTCTTTCTTGGCTATTCAGACCTTACCAAGAACGTAAAAGGAAACAAATAGAAATCAGCAGTGGAGTGTCTGTGGTAAGAAAACATGAACTTTATGCTTCACTGTTAGTCGTTTGTTGAGGTTATTTTGTATAACACCAAAGCTGTTGTACATTTTCTACTGCCTGATTTTTTCATGTGTCTGTGTTTGTTATACTGTATGGTATCTTGTGCTAGGTGAGGAAATTATTTTTAATTTTGATAATTTAATATTCCTGATGTGATCAGCATCGGGAGTTGGGTTTCAGTGCTTGTTAGGGGCATGTCTATACTTAGAAAAAAGTCCAAATAAAGATTTTCATTAGCTCCCCAACCCTCCTCCCCCGCCACCATCCTCCCTTTTCCACACACAACTATCTCTTTTTTGTAGCAGTGGCCAAAAGTCATGCAAGGACATACATCTTTCAGAATGACATCACCAACTGTACTGCATCTTACTGGATTTTGGACTTCTGAGATGCTTGTGAAATATAGATGTGGTCGTGGTCTTAGATTGACATCATTGGAGAAGACTGGTTAGAACATTTGGTCTTGCCTCATTGGGTGAGGATTAGGTGTGCATTTCTCCGAGCTTTTCATCAGGAAATCCCAAAGTTTCCAAAGCTTTTTGTTTACAGAATAAAACTTCAAATAAAACCAATTCATTCTTTGTCCAGAAGGAGGAAGCTTGGCCGAGGTGGCCTTTTAACATAGGAATTTATTTCATTGGAAACTTTCTGAAAAATCTCAGAGAACTGAACCTTACAGACTTTTCCCCTCATAACCAAAGCTTCGAGTTAGAAGTTTAGAAAAATAGAATGGTTGGGTACATGATCTAAGTGTTTAATGCTTGAGGTACATTGTAAGTTTAGTATTTGTTTTTGAATGATAATTTAGAAGATCTCATAGGAAGTATATAGCATAGGTCTTCAGAAACTGTAAAAGAATTACCATATATTATTAAACTCCATGGACGAATTTTTAACATATTCAATTCAGCCAAACAGAAGCTACCAAAATCAAGAGCAATGTGTTCTGGTGGTTTTGTATGTCAGCAATTTTTCCCCTAAGTGGTAAGTAATTACATTAAAATATATTTTTAAAAACATCAGTATCAGAAATAATACTTGACATAGGATTCAGTGTTAACACTCTTAGGCACTTTGGAGTAGCCCTTTCTCTCATTTGAAAGTAAGGTCTTTGTTGCCCTACCTTTACTCAGAAATTTAGGCCTATAAAAATGTAAGAGGACTTTAAAATGTAATGCTGCCTGTCATGGTGTATTTATAACGTAAATTATTTTATTTGAGAGAAAAATATTGAATTGGGCATATAACTTGATTTTATATAATTTTTTTTTTTTTTGATATGATGCCTCACTCTGTTGCTCAGGCTGGAGTGCAGTGGCATGATTCTGGCTCACTGCAACCTTTGCCTCCCAGGTTCTAGCAGTTCTCCTGCCTCAGCCTTCTGAGTAGCTGGTGCTGCAGGTGCACGCCACCATGCCTGGCTAATTTTAGTATTTTTAGTAGAGATGGGGTTTCACCATGTTGGCCAGACTGGTCTTGAACTCCTGACTGCAAATAATCCATCTGCCTGCCTTGGCCTCCCAAAGTGCTGGGATTACAGCAGGCGTGAGCCACCATGCCTGGCCAACTTGATAATTTTTTTTTTTTAAGTTTTCAAAGAATTTGTGGATCTTGGTATAAAGTCATTGGAACATACCTTGTTTTAACAGAAAGAGATCCTGGGCAGGTACTTCAAAAGGTTAAAAATTCTTAATCCTACAGAATTTTAAATGAATCTTGATGTTTTGTAAAAAAACAATATGAATGGCCAAAAAATTGCCCTCCATTTCACTGGTAGGTAATTTACATTGTCTTACTTAAGAATTCTCCCCTAGTTTTTCAGTTGTACTTTATATCCTATTGTTTTCAATGAGATAAGTATTTTCGTAGGGAAAGCATTTTCTGGCATAGTATTTGCTTGGGCAGCATCCAGGTTTTATTCATATTAATCAAGAGTCTTTTAAATATTTAAAACCCATAGTTCAGAAAATGCTAGTATTGCTGCCTTCTTCACATTTTTTAAAAAAATCATAGTATAATTTTGCTTCATTTTATATTGGGTTAAAACAACCTTCAAGAAAGTTAACTAGGAAAGACCTTTTTGTTTTATTTTTACTATTTATAAATTGAGGACAAATCAGCATTTGGGGTTAGTTGTACTGGTTATCAAATGGTCATAGTATATGAAGTGTTCAGTTGTTCATTATTAGTAAATTATGTTTGATTTTTAAACTATTTAATACTAATAGTTGAGATGAAAACTGAAGAAAAATGCCAGTGTGGAGTTAGTGTATAGCTAGCCTTAAAAAATAACCTCTATGTATTTAGGTGATTTTTCCCCCCTCTTAGTTCTCTGCAGAAACAGTGAAGATGGGCCACCTCAATTCCAGATGTAAACAAAAAATAATTTTTATTTCAACATTTAATGTAACTTGTTATTCTTGTGGATTCTTGTGTATTTTCTTTCCCTTACTCAAGTAATAACTTTCTTTCAAATGATATGATCCAAGATACGTCATTTCTGTATTGGCAAAATGCCACTATTAAAGTGTAATTCTTGAATTTAGGTTGAATTGATGACTTTTTAAAACAAAACAAACACTGGACATTTCTACATTGTATTGCGTTTGCGAATGTGCGTGAATACGCACACATGCAGGAAAATTTAGTGCCACAGAACACTGGCACTTTTTAAAACTTGGCAAATTAGCTCCTTTTCAGGGTTGAGTATTCTAAGCTCTTTACTTAATGTGAGAAGTTTTCTACATTGTAAAATTAAAAGATTATGTTTAAAATACTCCTTTAGGTTGTTAATTATTCAGCCATCAAGAAAAAAACAACGAAAATGTCTTACCACTGAAGTATTATTAAAAGCCTCATTTGTGGAGATTCGCTAACTTTCTTGGTAAAGCTGTCTTATATTTACTTAATTTGTCCCCCCAATCAAATGTTTTCTTTTCAGCCCGTTACTACTATGTCATTTTAAAAAATAGCCATCATGAGTAAAGACTTCTTTAAAATAATTCCTGATAATATCTTTGGCATTAATACAGCGTAAAGATAAGACACTCTATGTTTGTTTTCATTCCTGTTTTGTACAAGTGCCTCAAAGTGTCGTAGTACCTTAAAAAAATGTAGGTCTAGGAATAACTGTTAGAGAAGCTAGATAGTAGAACATTTAGTTGATCTTCTATTAAACACCTTAGGTACCCAGACCAATTTTATGTACATACATTCTGATGGTCATACATTGCCTTCTAAGTTTAGAGAACAAAATTGAATAAACTGGATGTTAGTTGTAGTCCAGTTTGTTGGTTTTTTTTGCCTTGTTGCAAAATTGCTTTAAGATTGCAGACCTATGCATTGTTAGCCCACATAGATAATCCAGATGTTTTTAATAGGAAAGAAAAATAACTCCAGTTAAATGTGACTGGCTCCTCCCCTTTATGTATGAGTTTAAATGTATAGTTGCAGAGAACACATCCCTTCTGTCCAGTCTCCCCAACTTGGATTGTAGACTTTCCTTACTGGGAAGAGGAAAGCCCCACATTTTGTGCGATGGTGAGATACTGCCCACTTTTGCACGTCTGCTATGAGATCAGAAAGAGTTTTGATAAGCTTGTCTTTTAGCTGAATACTTGAGTAAAACCAATCAAATCCATTTTACATAGTTCACCATACGTCCCAGAGGAAAAGGAAGATTTGCATGATGTTTTTTTCCTTCTGAGTGCCCCGAGGAGATCCTTTTGCCTCATAGACTGTGATTTTTCTTTGTTTCTAGGTTCAAGATTTTTTTCCATGATTGTTTTCCCCCAACCAAATGCATTTTTTATTTACTTTGAATGCAGGGGTGATAGAGGAAATGCTATTTAAATCATACATATCCTTACTCTGTGAAGTTGAGATTTTTGAGCAAAGGAAATTGCATGGTTAAGTTCAGAAAGTGACCATCAATTTCCCCCCTTCCACTCCACAGTTCATAGCTACTCTTGTTGCAAACATACAGTGATAAGGAGAACTGGGCTGAGAAGGTAACATTCCCCTCTTCTCCAGTGCTTTTATTTTGGTGTCCGTTTTATATTTAATACTGTAGTTGAATGAGGTACCATGTCTCCCTTCAAGGAGCTCAGAGTGGAACAGAAGCATAAGCAAAAGATTGTATTAAAGAGGTATGAATTAAATGCCATGGGGAACACAAAGATTCACCCAGGAGAGATGGCCTAGCCACTTCCGGAGTCACCGTTCTGTGTATGTAGCCCCTGCCATTACTTTCAGCCTTCAGTCTTTCTACTTACTCACACACTTCTCCAAAAGCACCTATATGTAAACGCTACATGGAGGCCCTTCTTTGCCTAATTTTACATTGTTTATCATTCTGAACTGTACATATGTAATGGTGCTGGAATTTTTCTGCTTCTCAGTGTTTGTTCAGTAACTCTTCTTTAGAACACAAAGAAGAGAAGCTTCATACCCTGTACCCCCATTCATTCACTCATATGTTTTTGGGATCAGTCCCTTCTGCTGGCTGTGAGTTGGTCTGATGGAACAGAATAGAATCCAGAAATAGCCCAGCATGTATGTGGACAACTGATGCAAAGGTCTTGAAAAGCTGGTGCTGGAATAATTGGGTAATCAGATGCAAAATTAAAAATTAATTGATCCATATCTTAACACATGCAAAGATTAAAGTCGAAATGGATTATAGTTCTAAATATAAAACCCAAAACTATAATTTCTAGAAGACAACAAGGAAAACATGTTTAGCCTTGGGTTAGGCAAAGATTTCTTAGATCCAACACCAAAAGCACAATCCAAGAAGGAAAAATTGGTAACTTGTACTTTAATCAAAATTGAAAACTTCTCTTTGACAGATACCATTAAGAGAACAAAAAGACAAGCTGTAGTATGGCAGAAAATATTTGCAAAACATTTCTGATAAATGACTTGCATCTAGATTACATAAAGAAGTCTCAATTGCTTTTTCTCCTGAGCTTGCTGCCTCTGTCTCTGCTCTCTTTTTTCCATTCATTTTCAACATTGAATGTAGAATGTTCTTGTGATCCAAGTCAGATCACACCAATCCTCAGAACTCTCCAATAGAATACCATCACACTCAAAGTCCACAATAGCCTTCAAAGCTGGGCAAAACGTGGGGCAGCCCTTTCCTTCCTTCTGTGACCCATCACCTTTGTGTTCACCCTGCCTCCGCCGTCCTCCCTGCTTCCAAAACAGGTCAGGCCTTAGGGCCTTTGCACTTGCTTTTTGCCATACCCATATGTTCATTCAGGCTCTTCAGCCTCCTCATTTCTTTCCTGAACTGTCATTCTTACTGAGGCTTATCGAAAGCTGCAGCTACTGGGGAATTCCTGTCTCATCTCTCTGCTGTATTTTGTATTTCTGCTCTCTTCCGTACTTTTAAACATATGGTTTACCTTTGTTTATATTTGCATATTTTACCCACTTGAATGTAAGCTCCAAAGATTTTATTTTTTTTAAAACTATTACTGTATTTCCAGAACACTTCCCTAGCAAATGTTTGGCACTCAATAGTACTGCTAAGTTAGTAAATAAATTATGAATTTAGAATCAAAATAATAAGGCCAAAATAAAACCTGAAAGCCTTGTCTCATTTCCCATAGGTAACTGCTGTTATGGCTTAGTTATGTGCTTTCAGACATACATTCACAGAATTGTTTATCACCATAAAGGTGTCATACTACACAGATTGTTCGACAAGATGCTTTTTGTCACTTCATATATCATGCGTGTCTTTTTTCATACCATTGTGTGGCCAGGCCATGATTTGTTTTACAGAAGAAAATTACCCCATTATATGGTATAGTAAGGGTTTTTTGTACATAGTACTTTTTATAGTATTTATGTAGGATGAGTTCCCAGAAGTAATATTGCACAATCATAAAAAAATTTTATAGTGTCAAATTGCCCCCTAAAGGTACTAATTAACATCCTCAACAGTGTGTAAGATTCCTTGTTTCGTTTTTTTTTTGTTGTTGTTTTTTGTGTTTTTTTTGAGACAGAGCCTTGCTCTCTCGCCCAGGCTGGAGTGCAGTGGCGCGATCTCTGCTCACTGCAACCACTGCTCACTGCAACCTCCGCCCCCCCGGGCTCAAGCTATTTACCTGCCTCAGCCTCTCAAGCAGCTGGGATTATAGGCACGCGCCACCTTGCCCAGCTAATTTTTGTAGAGACGGGGGTTTCATCATGTTGGCCAGGCTGTTCTAGAACTTTTGACCTCAGGCGATCCGCTCCCCTTGGCCTCCCAAAGTGCTGGGATTCACAGGCTGAGCCACCGCGCCTGGCCCAGATTCCTTGTTGACGGGTATTTTCAGTTTTTGCCAATGCTGTTAATTTAGAAATGTTTATATGTGTATTTTTGACCCAACGGAAACGATCAAAATCGGGCAACTTCCCCAGTTTCCTTGAAGAGAGAGAGGGCTTGCCATTGACCCCTCTTGGAAGTAGCTCACTGTAGTTTTCTCCATCTTCCTGTTTGGAGGTGAGCAGGAGGAGGTGGGTTTGGGGGGTCTCAGCCACATGGTGGCTGTTAACGGCAACTGCAGCAGCCAGTCAGGTCACTCCCTAAAGCGAAGTCATGGTGCCTTGGTCAGCACCCACCAAATTCGGGGTTTCTCCTATCCTTCCACTCGAAGCTCTTTTGACAGATGTGACTTATTTTCTCTTAGAGCCGGTCACATTGGCTCAACCACCCTATCTTAAGAAATACAATATTGTTTTAGCTGGAACTGCCCACTGTCCTAAGTGGCTTTTTAATTTAAGAATTGAGATTTACTAAGGGACGGCTTAGGCAAGGGAACAGCACGTGCGAAGTTCGAGGCCCAAGACTTTGGGAGAAGCGGCCTCGAGCGCAGGCGGGTCCCGCGCCCCCCGGGCGATCAGCCCGGTCACTTCACCCGCTTCCCTCCTAGCAGGCCCGAGTACCCTCGCCTCAGCCTCACGTAACCGGAGCACGGGGAAGAAGGAGTCCTTTGTGAGTTCGCCGCTCGCATTCGGCGGTGGGAAACAGATCCGAAGACCCTTTCTCGCGGCTCTGAACCACTGGTGAGCGGCGAGTGCTCCCAGCCGGACCCCGCCAGTACCTCCTTATCCAGCCGGTGACAGCTCCGCCTCGTTCAGGGCCGCTTCCGGGTGCGCGGTGCCGGGGGCGGGGCCTGCGCGCGTCCCGGTTGCCTGGATACCGAGCGCGTCCCTAGCGGCTGCCGGAGCCCGCGAGCTGCAGGGTCTGGGGTGTAGCTGGAGAGGCAGTTGGCCCTCATTTGTCAAGAAACCCGCGGAGGAGCCGGTGAGAGCCCGCGGGAAGCCGGCCCCAACCTCAGGACGGGGAGGGCGGGCGGCCCAAGAGCCCCGCGCTGCTAGCTGCTCCACTGCGCCCGAGCCGACGGCCGCCCTTCCTCCCCACAGCGCGCCGCGATTCCCCAGCCTGGTCCGGTCTGCGGAGAGCGATGCCGCTTCTGGATACCATGTTCTGCGCTCAGCAGATCCACATTCCCCCGGAGCTGCCGGACATCCTGAAGCAGTTCACCAAGGCTGCCATCCGCACCCAGCCGGCCGACTTGCTGCAGTGGTCCGCGGGGTAAGCGCCCTCGGCCCGGGGAGCGGTCCGGTCTGCGAGTCCAAGACAGAACCAGAGAGCCCTTCTCCCGGACTAGGGGCCCGACGCGGCGCTCAGCGTCCTTAGAGTATCAGGCAAAATTTTCCCCTTAGCATTGGTGACATCTATACCTGAGTACCTAGGAACCATTTCGATATATTTACCATGAAACCCGAAATTACTGTAAAATGCTCACTTACCTACAAAGTAATGTCTACTCAATTGTTAAAAAGTGGTGTTTATGAAGATAGACTAAAACTTAAAGCAATTGCATTGGGCAAGAAGTGTCTATATTATGTTAATATTACACGGTTGCGGTCACTTTATTTGAGAAATGATTTTACAAAGAGGACTCTTTTAGCTAAGTTCCTCATCTGCAGAGAATCCTCTCAGAGCTATGCATACCCAGAGCTGGTTAAATTTGTTAGAACCGGAACCGCCGAGGTCGTACTGCGGTCATCATCCAAGGAGTGCTCAGGGTAAATTATCCAGCAAATGAACCTTCACAGTTTTTTTGCCACAAACATTCCAACTTTTACCAGGAATACACATTCATAATCTCAGAGTTACAAGTAAACAGATCTTAGAGGCATTAAAATAAATCTTGGTTTTACAGGAGCGCTCTTCGCCCCTTTTCAATAAACAGATGTAAAACAAAAACTTTTATGATAAGAGTCAACATACGTGTACGTTTAATTTAAATATTTTAGTTATCAACATGTCAAATTTTGGCTGGGCTTGGTGGCTCACGCCTGTAATCCCAGCACTTTGGGGGGCCAAGCTGGGAGGATTGCTTGAGCCCAAGAGTTTGAATCAGGGCAACACAGCAAGACCCATCTCTATTTTTTTTAGTAAGAAAAATAATTTAAAAAGAAAAGTCAAATTTTGCTGACTTTCTCTAAACTCTGTGATCAAGGTGAATTAATTTCCTTCAGCTGTAACAAATCACCACAAAACTTGACAGCTGAAAACACAGACATACATTCTTCCAGTTCTGGAGGCCAAAAGTCCAAAATCAGTTCCACTAGGCTAAAATCAAGGTGTTGGCATGAGACACTGATCACCACCTATGGAGGTCTGTCCTGCAGATCCTGACTCAGTGACCAGGTTAATGAATGCACTCACACACACACAATACAGTGTCGAGTGGGCTAGGGATGGTCATTGGCTGCTCTCAGAGGGAGATTGCAGCCAACTGACCACCACTCCCTGTTCCTCCTTGCATTTATTCAGTATAGATTTAATAACAGAGCTTCTAAGTCAACATGCTTGTGGATTATTAACATGGTTAAAAGAGAGGTTTTATGAATGATAAAAGGTCTTGACTCTGGGCCCAGAATAAACACCATTAACAGGTAATCCCCCTTCAACCTCCCCTGAGAGGACCATCCAGCAGAGTTTACAAGAATAAACAGAGTAGAGACAAAGAAATGTGGGGTACATGGACTTAATTGGGGAACATTTTATTATCCTAATATTTTTACTCTATCACTTAATACTCTAATGTATGAACTGGCTGCCCTTAGCCCGTTGTCATTAAAACCTTTCAGCCTTCCAAAAGGTTTGAGACTATAATCTCAAACTTCCCTAATATTTTGCCAGCCACCCCATGTGAATCCCAACATTGGCAGGGCTTTGCTGTTTGCTGGGCTCTCAGGAGAACCCAGCTTGTTTCCTTGCCTTTTCCAGCTTCTAGAGCTGTATTCCTTAGACTCCTTGGCTCATGTCCCCTTCCTCCATTTTCAAGGCCAGCATCTTCACATCTCCCTCTGCCTCCCTCTTACAAGAACACTGGTGATTGCATTCAGTGCCCATCTAGATAGTCCAGGGCAATTTTCCCACCCAAGATCCTTAATCAGTCTACAAAATCTCTGTTACCATGTAAAGTAACATCTCCAGGTTCCAGGGACTTGGACCTGGATACCTTTGGGGCCATTATTTTACCCACCAGCCGAGCTGCTTCTCCATCCAGTGCTTGCCTTCTGAAAAACCCTTTTATCAATTGTTTCTGAAAGACTCTTTCAAGGTTCTTGCTAAAGAAATACAGCCTCTGTTTTTTTTTTTTTTTTTTTGAGACGGAGTTTCGCTGTCATTACCCAGGCTGGAGTGCAATGGCGCGATCCTGGCTCACCACAACCTCTGCCTCCTGGGTTCAGGCAATTCTCCTGCCTCAGCCTCCTGAGAAGCTGGAATTACAGGCACACACCACCGTGCCCAGCTAATTTTTTGTATTTTTAGTAGAGATGGAGTTTCACCATGTTGATCAGGATGGTCTCGATCTCTTGACCTTGTGATCCACCCACCTCGGCTTCCCAAAGTGCTGGGATTACAGGCCTGAGCCACCTTGCCTGGCCCAGCCTCTGGTTTTAACTGTTATTCAAGCTCCAAGGATTTATGAGTTTGTGTCTCCAAAAAAATTCCAAGACTTATCAACTTTTTCTTGGAACATTAAATTGTATTTAGTAATAGCTTAGAGACAATTGTTTTAAGATTCACTTCGGTTTTTTATTTGTTTATTTATTTATTTTGAGATGGAGTGTCACTCATTGCCCAGGCTGGAGTGCAATATCGAGATCACAGCTCACTGCAACTTCCACCTTCTGGGTTCAAGCCATTCTCCTGCCTCAGCCTCCTGAGTAAGTGGGATTACAGGTGCTTGCCACCACATCTGTCTAATTTTTGCATTTTTAGCAGAGAAGGGGTTTTGCCATGTTGTCCAGGCTGGTCTCAAACTCATGACCTCAAGTGATCCACCCACCTCGGCCTCCCAAAGTGCTGGGATTACAGGCGTAAGCCATCGCACCTGGCCTAAACTTCACTCTAAAAGGCTTAATTGAGGCTAGGCATGGTGGCTCACACCTGTAATCCCCGTAGTTTGGGAGCCCGAAGGCTGAGATCAGGAGTTTGAGACCAGCCTGGCCAACATGGTGAAACCCTGTCTCGACTAAAAATACAAAAATTAGCCTGGTGTGGTGGTGCACTAATGTAATCCCAGCTACATGGGAGGCTGAGGCAGGAAAATTACTTGAACCCGGGAGGCAGAGTTTGCAGTGAGCCAAGATCGTGCCACTGCTCTCCAGCCTGGGTGATAGAGCATCCATCACATAAATAAATAAATAAATAAATAAATAAATAAATAAATAAATGGCTTAATTGGGAACTTTCTGAATGTACCATGCTACTAATTTCTCTTGAGAGCCTTTATTTTTATTTTTACTTTTATTTTTTTGAGATGGAGTCTTGTGTATCCCACGCTGGAGTGTAGTGGTGCAATCTCAGTTCACTGTGATCTCTGTCTCCTGATTCAAGCAATTCTCCTGCCTCAGCCTCAAGAGTAGCTGGGATTACAGGTGCATGCCACCACACCCAGCTAATTTTTGTGCTTTTACTAGAGATGAGGTTTCACCATGTTGACCGGGCTGGTCTTGAACTCCTGACCTCAATCTTTCAGCCTCGACCTCCCAAAGTGCTGGGATGATGGGCTTGAGCCACGGTGGCTGGCCAAGATCAATTTTTGAGTTTAGGAGAAAACCCAGGTGTTACTCATTCAGCAGTGTGTATGTAATAGGCTCAAATGCATTGCAGCTGTTATAGGACGTGATCTCTTAGGGAGAGCTGTTCATAAGTAACTCAAGGCGGAACTTGGTAAGTGCAAAAGTGAAGGGTCATGAAAGTTAGGCGAAGAGTGACTTGGTCCTTGAGAGATTTTGTGGGCAGAGAGATTGGGGTTCAGTTGGGGTGGAGAGCATTCCAGGAAGAGGAAGCAGCACAGGAAGAAGGGGTGGAGACAGGAAGAAGAAAACCCATCAAAACCGAAACAGGAAACCAGGTTATCCACAGACATAACTGCTTTAGAACAAGCAAGTGGGCTGAGCACGTTGCTCAAGCCTGTAATCCCTGCATTTTGGGTAAGACAAGGTGGGCAGATTGCTTGAGCTCAGGAGTTCGAAACCAGCCTGGGCAATATTGCAAGACCTTGTCTGTACTAAAAGTGAGCCGGCTGTAGTGGTACATGCCTATAGTACCAAGAACAAGGAAGTGGGCTGAGTGTGTGGCTCATGCCTGTAATCCCTGCATTTTGGGAGGATGAGGCGGGCAGATTGCTTGAGCTCCGGAGTTTGAGACCAGCCTGTGCAACATTGCAAGACCTTGTCTGTACTAAAAATAAAATGAGCCAGCTGTGGTGGTACGTGCCTGTAGTCCCAGCTATTCAGGAGGCTGAGGCAGGAGGACTGCTCGAGCCCAGGAGTTGGAGGCTTCAGTGAGCCCTGTTCACAATACTGTATCCCAGCTGGGGTGACACAGCAAGAGCCTGTCTAAAACAGGAAAAAAAGAGAGCAAACAAGTAGGCATTCCTGTTTCCTCAGGTTAGGGTTCTTTTCAAAGGAGCTTTTCAGGTGGCCAGATATCAAAGATGAGCCAGCCTCCCCCCGAGCCTGTGGACTCCACCGCGAGGGGAGTCAGCTGTTTCTATATACCATATACCATGTGCAGTTGTGTCTCACACAGGACAATGAACGCAAGAATCAGTCAAGTAATAGAGGCTGCTTTGGCTCGCGTGCACCTCCGGGAACTGGCAGAGAGTAATATTAGATGGTCTTGCCTCAAAAGCAGGCTTTCCCAGCCTCGGCTCTACTGACCATTGGGGAGGGCACAGGAGGAAGGGGTGTCCTGTGCATGGTGAGACTGAGCAGCCTCCTGGCCTGCACCCACTGGATGCCTGGAGTACCATCCACCCTCTGTTGTGACAAACAAAAACGTCTCCAGGCCGGGCACAGTGGCTCATGCCTGTAATCCCAGCACTTTGGGAGGCCGAGGTGGGTGGATTGTCTGAGCTCAGGAGTTTGAGACGACCCTGGGGGCAACATGGTGAAACCCTGTTTCTACTAAAATACAAAGAATTAGCTGGGCTTGGTGGTGCACATGTGTAACCCCAGCTACTCAGGAGGCTGAGGCCGGAGAATCGCTTGAACCCAGGAGGTGGAGGTTGCAGTGAGCCAAGATGGTGCCACTGCACTCCAGCCTGGGCCACAGAGCAAGACTGTGTCTCAAAAAAAAAAAGTCTCCAGAAATTGCCAAATGCCTTGGAGGGGGAGGAGGAGGGGGAGCATTGTCCCCCGCTGAGAGCCCTGCCTCCAGAGGCTGCATCCAGCCTGGGTTCCTTGCCTGAGTTATGAGGAATTACCCCCATGAAACAGGTGAAAACCTTGATTAGTAGGAACGTGGCAAACTAGGCGCCCGTTCATCACCTGCACCTTTAGGTCTTTAGGGCCACGTTTGTCTCACTCACTGCCGCCATCATTTTAACTTTCCTTCAAATCATTAACAAAGCCACAAAATGGAGCTGAAGTTGTATTATGATAAGGAAAGAAAGTCAAATTGGAAGGACATAAAGAGAAAGGATGAGATAGGAAGCTTATTTTAGTCTATCAAATATCAACTTACCCATATTTATCTGTACGAGAAGTTTCTAACTTCTCATGGCTTTAAACTCTGGCCTGTGGCCCTGGCGGATGCTTTCACGTTCATTTTCCTAGACATGCTGCCTCTTTTGATCAGGCTAAAGTCATTAGGGCCCCAAAGGAGGTGGCTTCAGTATCGCCACCTCTGGCACAGATACCAGGGGCCTGGGTTTCTCAGAAGGTCTTGCTTGGCATCCATGCCAGCATGGGCCAGTGGCTGGATGTGGGTTCCCTGTTGACTTACTGTCCCAATAGTTCCCCACTCTCTCCCCAACATCAGCAGCAATATCAGTGTCCCAGAAAGGAACAATTAAGGGGACAAATGCCAGGCAGGAACAGTGGAGGGGTGGGACAGGCCAGCACCTGTCATTCCTAGCGTGGAAATAGGTGGCCTGTGTGTTCCTGGGCTGCCTCAGAGTTGAATATGCAGAGACGCTTGAAGTCAAGCACCTCAAAAAGCAGCAAAACCAAACCCACCTGTTGTGGGATGATGGCTGGGCACAGTGGCTCATGCCTATAATCCTAGCCCTGTGGGAGGCCAAGCCGCAAGGATCCCTTGAGCTCCAGACCAGCATGGAGTAAGACCCCAGCTCTACAAGGAATAATGAAAAAGATTAGCCAGGTGTGCTGGTGCGTGCCTGTAGTCCCAGCCACTCAGGAGGCTCAGGTGGGAGGATCTCTTGAGGTTGGGAGGTCAGGGCTTACAGTGAGCCATGATTATGCCACTGCACTCCAGCCTGGGTGACAGAGTGAGACCCTGTCTCAAAAAAATTTAGGAGGACAAAAAATAACAATACATGGAGTTCTAGCTGATTCTGAAGTGTGTCAGGGGGTTGGGGGTGGGGGAAGAATAACATGTTGAAGGAGCGAGTAGCAGCTACTGTGCCAAGCCCTGCTCACACACACTGTGCTCCCGGACCCCCAACAGGCGCTCTCATTATCCGCTTGGCCAACAGAGAAACTAAGGCGTGCAGGGAAGATTAAGTCAGAGAGCTAAGTGGAGGATCCAGGACTGGAGCCCGGGATGCTGGTCCTTCCTCATCACCATTGTTTTCAGGGGTTATTTAAGAAATGCATTGCCTAGCTGCTGTTTGTGTATGGATGAGCTTTCAGAGATGTCCATTATTTATTAGATATTTTTCAGCCTTGTCGAGAGGAGACCCACTTCCTGTAAAGGAAAGGATGGAAATACCCACAGCAACCCAGAAAACAGACACGGGCCTGACTCAAGGACTCCTTAAAGTTTTGCACAAGCAGGTACGAGGGGGTCTGTGGCCTCAGGCAGCTGCCCTGTGCTTTCCTTACCGTTCACTGTGGTGATGACAGAGCAGGACCCAACCCAGCGGTACATTTCAAAATCTCCAGAGGTCCCTGAAGTCCTGCCTTCTCTGCCACGCATCATCAAGCTTTATTCAAGGAAGAAATACATTGTGTTCACGAGGTCTTTTTCTACCTTAACCCCAAGTAACTATCCAGGGGTGGATTTTAGAAAAGTGAAATATAATTTCTTTTAAATACAAAGTTTAGATGACACTAGATTCTGCTAGGCAAAAAATACAAATTTCTAGAACCTGGAGGGTTTCCAGTCTGTTCTCCAGGTGTGTATTTGTGAAAGCCGTGTATGGGCTTGAGTGAGCCTCTGCCTTCTCCATCTGGAAGGTGGGGCTGTCCTTTGGCACCCACGGTAGGCAGCAGCCTCTGGTGTCCAGTTCTGTGGAGAGCCTGGGCCCCCTTCCTGCCTTGCACTTGGCCCCACACATCATCCTGTTTTTAGAGATGTGGGTAACGGAGCAAGGCTTGGCATTCCTCATGACTTGGTTCTTTAGCTAAAAGTGACACCAGTGGCATAACCTTGATTTTCAAACTGACTTATCCCCATTCTACGTTTTGAAGTGCTGTGCCTTCTGCACAGAATACACTGAATTTTGAAACTAGGACTTTTCCATGGCTACCTTAAGGGAAACAAATAACTTTTGAATGGTGTAGCTTGGGAAAAGACACACTGAAATCACTCAAAGCCTTTTCACCCAAGATACCGCTAGCAGAGTACAGAAGTTATCAGTCTTGGGCCAGGCGCAGTGGCTCAAGCCTGTAATCCTAGCACTTTGGGAGGCCGAGGCAGGTGGATCACGAGGTTAAGAGATCGAGACCATCCTGGTCAACATAGTGAAACCCTGTCTCTACTAAAAAAAAAAAATACAAAAAATTAGCTGGGCATGGTGGCCCATGCCTGTAATCCCAGCTGGTCAGGAGGCTGAGGCAGGAGAATTGCCTGAACCCAGGAGGCGGAGATTGTGGTGAGCCGAGATTGTGCCACTGCACTCCAGCCTGGGTAACAAGAGCGAAACTCTGTCTCAAAAAAAAAAAAAAAAAAGAAGTTATCAGTCTGGATAGATTGTTTAAAATAGAAAGAAGCCTGGGCGCAGTGGCTCACACCTGTAATTCCAGCACTTTGGGAGGCCGAGGCAGGCAGATCATTTGAGGCCAGGAGTTCAAGACCAGCCTGGCCAACAAGGTGAAATTTTGTCTTCAATAAAACTACAAAACTTAGCAGGCTGTGATGGTGAGCCACTGTAATCCCAGGCAACAGAATGAGACTGTCTCAAAAAAAAAAAAATGAAGGAACACATTTCTTTTCAGTTTTAAGATTTATCCTATCTAACTGTTAAACTGTTTAGAGACTATATTTCTAAAATGTTTCTACTTACTGAGGTTTATTTTTTATTGTGAAGCATTTCAGGCAGATAGTAGAGTATCATATACCCTGTATCTGTATGACTATTTCATTAAGTCATAACATGATGCCATATCCATGTCACCATCCTTTTTTCATTTAAGAAATAAAAGGTTGCTGCTCACCACCTTCTCTGCCCCCCTCTCCAGGGCCAATGCAACCTGCTGCCCTGAGTTTGGAGTTCATCTTTCAATGGCGTGGGGTGGGTTACTTGGTGTGTGTTGAACTATTCACAAGCATTCTGTTGCTTCCCAGGTTTTAAAACATACATACATTGTGTCATACTGTGTTTTCTAAACAGTGTCACCACAAGAAATACGTGGGACTAACTGATCTGGAGAAGAAGTGGAAGAATTTGTGCCTGCCGAAGGAAAAATTCAAAGCGCTCTTACAACTGGATCCTTGTAATGACAAAATCGAGTGGATAAAATTCTTGGCACTTGGATGCAGCATGCTTGGTGGGGTACGTACCCATATACAGCATATTAGTAATTCTGAAATGTGGTTTCAGTGCTAAAGGGAACACGTTAGTAACTTTGTCTTAGAAAAGCATTTTTCCCCCCAGAGGCCTATTATATTAATATTTTCAGGCTTATAGTTATTTTAGTTTACAGAAATTACTAATGAATACCTCAGTTTAGAAGTTAATAGTAGATGAAAGATTTAGGTACTATTAAAATATATTTAGGTTTTAGAAGAAAATGCATCAATGTCTTTTTAAAACTACAAATCATTTTGTAAACTGTTACCTGTTTTGCTGATCTGTGGAAAGAGGTGTACACTTATTTTCTACTTGAGTCGAAATATATTATTTTAATTTTATTTATTTATTTTTTGAGATGGAGTTTTGCTCTTGTTGACCAGGCTAGAGTGCAGTGGTGTGGTCTCTGCTCGCTGCAACCTCCACATCCTGGGTTCAAGGAATTCTCCTGCCTCAGCCTCCCGAGTAGCTGGGATTACAGACACGTGTCACCACGCTCAGCTAATTTTGTATTTTTAGTAGAGACGGTTTCTTGATGTTGGTCAGGCTAGTCTCAAACTCCCAATCTCAAGTGATCCACCCACCTTGGCCTCCCAAAGTGCCGGGATTACAGGCGTGAGCCACTCACACCGGCCTTAGAAATCTATTATTAATAACTAATAGATACAGTGCAACTTTGCTGATGTTCGAGTATAAGCCAAGAGACTTAGGAATAAGACATGATCCTCCAGGTGACACAGTGAGCCCGGGAGATCAGAGTGAGAAGGGAGAGGTCAGAGCTGGGATGATGTCGGCAAGACTTCCTTTGCAAACCCAGCGTTGGTCTTCTCAGCTAGTCTTGCTGTGAGACCTGGTTGAGTGAAGGAAGAGTAACCTGGCATCAGCCATGTTAAGCTTATGAAGAAAGGAGGCAGAGAAAGGAGAACCGACTCCCTTGACTACATAGACGAACACTTTTCTTTTACTCCCTCCCTTCAATCTGTGGCCCTGCGAGTGTAACTGGGTGCGCCGTGGTTCTTGCTTCACAGCCCACACTCAGCTCTGGTTCATGCCTAGACTTCTTTCATTCCATTTTAATTAGAATGAATGACTTGAAACGGGTGATGGTAAACACCTGCAAACCTACCCGGTGTGGTCACGAACACACCAACAGTCACTTCCAACCACCTGTGTCCTCTCCCGCGTCCCATCCCCCTGCCGGGTGACCTGAAGCCATAAGACATTTCCCAAGCTCCTGCTTCCTGTTCCCTGGCCTCCTAAACACAGGTTTCTGTGTCCCCCAAGAGGTACATTGTGGAATTTTAGTTGGTTTTGACTTGATGAAAAGACAACTGTGTTGTAATTTTCTGAATTTTTCATTCTAAATGATATTACTAGATGGATTCATCTGTAGCATCACAGGCTGAGTAGTTCATTCCCTTCCTCCGCCTTGTCACATCCAGTGTAGAGTTCACCAGCGGAGGGCCCCAGTGGGAAGCTCCTTGCGCCCTCAGGGAGTTGGGTGTGGTGTGGCTGCAGAGTGAGCAGGAGTTTTGTTGTGTAACTGCCCAAAGGCAGTGGAGGTGCTTCCCGGCAGCCCCGGGCTAACTGAGCCAAGGCCTGGATGCTAGCAGCCCGGGTACCCTCCAGTAGCAAGGACAGGTGCAGATGGCACCAGGGGAGTGTTTGCGGGGGATACTATCAAGATAGGCTAAGGCAAATATGTTTTGTTATTGGAGACATTTTTATGTCACTTTGTTTGTCTGGAACTCTTTGAAACCTGTCAATCAATCTATCAATCTATCTATCAATCTATCTATCTATCTGTCTATCTGTCTGTCTGTCTGTCTGTCTGCCTGTCTGTCTCTCCATCCATCCATCTATCTGTCTATATCTCTTTGAAACCTATCTATCTATCTATCTATCTATCTATCTATCTATCTATCCATCCATCTATCTGTCTATATCTGTATCTAGCTATATATTTTTGAGATGAAGTCTCACTCTGTCACCCAGGCTGGAGTGTAGTGGTACAATCTCAGCTCATTGCAGCCTCCCAGGTTCAAGCAATTCTCCTGCCTCAGCCTCCTGAGTAGCTGGGATTACAGGCATGCACCACCATGCTTAGCTAATTCTTGTATTTTTAGTAGAGTTGAGGTTTCACCATGTTGGCTTATATAATATAATATAAGCCAATATATAATATATATTAATATATATAATAAATATATATTTATATATTATATAAATATATAATATATAGTATATAAATATATAATATATAGCATATAATATATAAATTATATAATATATGAATATATATTGTATAGATATTATATATTATATATATTATATATATATAATATCAACATATCTCTATCTATCTATCTATTTATATATATTTTAGACAGAGTCTTGCTCTGTTGCCCAGGCTGTAGTGCAGTGGTGCAATTTGGGCTCACTGCAATCTCCACCTCCTGTGTTCAAGTGATTCACATGCCTCAGCCTCCGAAGTAGCTGCGATTACAGGTGTGCACCACCATGTCTGGGTAATTTTTTGTATTTTTAGTAGAGACAGGGTTTCCATGTGTTGGCCAGGCTGGTCTCGAACTCCTGACCTCAGGTGATCCACCTGCCTCAGCCTCCCAGAGTGCTGGGATTACAGGCATGAGCTACCACGCCCAGCCCTGAAATCAATATCTTAATATATAATTGTATGTAGTATTTGAATTAACGGTGGTGGTTTCTGCCTCTAAGCTTAGTTGTAAAATTTTGATTTAACGATGATGAGAAAGTAGAATAATTCATGTTTTTGGATCCATCTTTATAATTTTCACCTTCATAATTGTGAAAATTAGGAACTAGATGTAAAACAAAATCAAATCTGATTTGGAAAATAAGGCCTGTTGTCCCTGTAGCATGTGTGACACTAGATGGAGACATTGTGTTAGGGATAGAGCTTCACCGTCTCAACTGACTTCTGGGGAAGAGACATCACAGCACACATTCTTTTGTTTTCTTCCTATCACATGTTCCTTTACCCACAGGGAATACGTTTACACAGGAAATGTGCTGTGGGTCACTGCACGTTCCTGCCTATCTCCTAACTTGAGCCACCTCTGGCAGCAGAGCTCCAGGTTTGCCCTTGACTCCTTCCGTAGGTGCTGGAGGCCCCTGCTGGTTGTAGAAAGCCACAGCCACCCTCTGCTCTGGTCCCATGCGGCTCTGGACTCAGGATCAGGTTCAAGTGTGAAAACGGGTATCTCCTCCCTCAGAGGAGCATGTGGTCGTCTGGGGTCCGTGTCAGCTGCCAGGGACACCTGCTTTGCCCTGGCTCCCTCAGCCCACAGAGTGCTCAGCATGAGTTCAAACACCTGCCTCGGGGTGCGCCAGGTAGATAGGAGGTGCTTGGACCCGCCGGGCCCTGGTGTGGACACGTGTGTCGTTGACCATGCTGGCCCCGGGTAGCTTGGAGGTGCACTAGGAACACAAAGCTGTGAATTCCAGGAAGGGATTCTTCATGTTGTTTGGCATCATAAGCGTTCATTTTTATATGTTTAAAAAACACCTTCAAAAAGGAGGGAATGAAGAAGTGAAGTGGGATGAGAAGTGACTTGTAGTAGATTGGTGCCTGCAGAAGTTTATTTCTCATAGGATGCTGTATAGTTGGTGTCTAGCCACTGCCTGCGTGAGCGGAATAGATGTCATTCCTGCTCCCTTCGTGCATGGCGTGGGCATGGCTGGTGGCAGATGTACTCTCTGTGCTGTTACGTTTCTCTTAGAAGTAACTCTAGTCAAACTCATTGAGTTGACAATCTCTGAAAAGACTGGAAACCTCTGTTTCAATTTCTGAGTCATACATATCATTCATTCATTCCACAAATGTTTACTGTGGATTACTTTGTGCCGTGTTCTAAGTGCTGAAGGTTCTGGAGTGAACAAGGTGGGCAAACATCTCCAGATTCTTGGGACCGATGTCCTGTTGTACCCTTAGAGGCCTGAACACTGCTCTAGTTATTATATCCAAAGCTACCCATTCAGGGACACCCATTCAGAGCTGCCCCAGGCAGGTGAATAGGACGTTAAATTGCCATCTGGGTGTTTAAAGACTCTTGTCCTCTCTCCCAATGTCTTGATGTGCATGTTGTGACTTTTGTTTTACTACATTTTTTTTTTAAAAGACAGGGTCTCGTTCTGTCACTCAGGCTGGAGGGCAGTGGGATGGTCATAGCTCACTGCAGCCTCAGCCTCCTGTACTCAAGCGATCTTCCCACCTCCCAAGTCACTGGGATTACAGGCATTCAGCACCACACCCAGCTGATTTTTCATTTTTTGTAGAGACAAGGATCTTGCCATGTTGCCCACGCTGCCTGGGCTCAAGCAATCCTCTGGCCTTGGCCTCCCAAAGTTCTGGGATTTATAGGTGCAAGACACAGAGCCTGGCTGACTTTTATTTTTCCATTTCTACAGTGCCATGGATGATCCTGAGCATAAGCTGTGGATGAAAATGTTTTGTTTTGTTTTTTTAAGGATGGGGATCTTTTTTAACATATGAAAATTGTGAACCAGGTCTTTCATCACCGTACTCACACTGACAGTCAGTCCATCATGATCAAAACAAATAACGACTTCAGTCAGGCTTTAAATGTATTTGAACTTTGTTAATCACAGAAGCCTCTCCGCTTATAACCACAGATTTACACTTGTCTAATGTAGCTTTCCATCTGAACAGGGTGCGTGCAGTGGGCATGATTTCTAGTGTTTTCCTGTGTGTGGGAGTGCGCGGAGCCCTGCGCGTGTATTCTCTGGAGTCTTCTCAACAGCCCTTTGAGGAAGGCACTGTTTGCCGGAATGTAGGCTGGTGCCCCAAGGCAGAGAGAGGTCAAGTCACAGCAGGTGACTTGGAAGTGGGGAGAGGGAGGACCCATCCTAGTGCTTCCATAGCCCAAGGAGTGTGCAGCCCACAGGTTAGGACCACCTTTTTCAAGTTTACGCCTGAGATTTCCTGTCTTGGAGAATAACAACTCCTCGGGACGATCATCAAAATCATTTTGTATACTAAAGTGATTCATATCCTGGACGGCATTCGGCCCCGGCCTCCCCTGACACTCACTCGGGAGTTCTCAGCACTTCCAGCTCCAGCACTCCAGTTCTCAGCACCACATCCAGCTGTGCTACAGTGTGTTGGATTTGGTGACTGACCCATCACAGTACCCTGCTGGCCTGACGTGATGGCGCCTGCGCCAGTGACAGAGGCTGCATCTTGCTTACTACTCGCTGCCACTTTCCTTCCAGGTTCCCCCAGCTAGGGCTCGAAAGCCCATTTAGAGATGTCCAAGAAAGGCCAACAGAATTTCTCACAGCGCCTGCAGCCCAGCCAGCCTCCCCACCCCCAGTGGAGCCTGAGGCCACAGGTGCATTTAGGAAGCTGTTCCTGAAGACAAAGGAGCTGCTGAGGCTCCTGACCCCCTTGGCTGCATCTCCAGTTCCCCGACTGCTCACATCCCTCCCTCTGCAGGAAAGATGCAGGAGCCATGCTCCACTGACCAACCTTGCCCTGCCCGCTGGACAGTCCCATGGGCCGCTAATGCTGGTTGCTGTGGCTTCTCCATTTCTGCCCTGGACAGGGGCCTCACACCCCAGCCACGGGGTGACTGCTTCTTCCCATCCAGGGCCTCCCACCCTCACCTGCTGGCAGCCCCAGAAACTGGTTTTAAATTAGCAAACTCAAGAGGATGTTAGAGTTTGATGAAAAGGCCCTCAGGCTTTTGAAAATGCAGTGCTGGGTTAGCAGTGGCTTTACTGGAAGTCCAGTCTCTACCCCAGCACAGGCAGTCACGCTGCAGAGGGGGACTTCCTGTGTTCTGATTCAGTGTAAAACAGTCCTATTTTTGTGTCTATGCCCGCTGAGAGGGGCCCTGGGGGAGGCGTAAGGTGACTGTTCTTCAGGGGCCTCGTGTCATAAGAACAGCTGTAATTCAGAAACTGAAAAATTCCGCCAAGGTGGCACACCGGAAATGCCCAGAAAATAGTAGGTGCCTCTGTGCCTGTGATCTGCACACATCTCCATTTTACTTTGAGATTACGGGTCAGATGGAAATACTTGGTTAAAAACTAAGTGCTTGGCCAGGCATGGTGGCTCACGCCTGTAATCCCAGCACTTTGGGAGGCTGAGGTGGGTGGATCACCTGAGGTCAGGAGTTCAAGACCAGCCTGGCCAACATGGTGAAACCCTGTCTTTACTAACAAAAATTAGCCAGGCATAGTGCCAGGCACTTGTAATCCCAGCTACTGGGGAGGCTGAGGCAGGAGAATTGCTTGAACCCAGGAGGCGGAGGTTGCAGTGAGCCAAGATTGCTCCACGGCACTCCAGCCTGGGTGACAAGAGTGAGACTCCATCTCAAAATAAAAACAAAACAAAAAACTAAGTGCAGCTTGCCAGTCACCTCTACTCAATCAGCAACCGGCAGGAGGGCAGCACAGGACAGCCGTGCCAAGGAGAGGGTCATTTGCTAGTGTGCAAGTGACCATGCCAGCCACAGGCTTTTGGAATTGAGAAACACATTTTGAGAAATGTAACTTGCAGCCCAAGATCAAGGAAGTTGCCTTATGAATCCTTCTGGATGTAAAAATTGCTGCAGATTATTGTCAGCAACACTGACATGGGTAGTGTCATCACGCCTTTGCAGAGGCAGCGATGCTTGAGTGTTTTGATGTATTTTTCCTGAAATACCACTTCCTCTGAAGCCTTGGAACAGTGTGTTACATAGATCTCATCTGCCTGCTCCATCCATGCCAACTCCTTCCTTCCCGATCATCCTTCCTGAAGCCCACAGTTCTGCACGCAGTGGTGATGGACTTCCATTCATGTCAGGTGTAAACGCAAATCCCAGCATAACAACGTCTTTGAAAGTTTCAAGCAAGAAAGATGGATTGTGAAATGCAGCACTCCACCCTCAGCAAATCTTCTCTTGGGGACAGTCTCTTAGAGGAGCCACGTGTGCAGTGGTCCTGGAGAGGTGCCTGTGGCTCCGCAGGGTGGGTTCTGCCCTTTTTCGAGGGAGAGCATTGCATCGCCCTGGGGGCTGCACTCACCCTGAACCGTGTCCACCTCAGCAATGCCTCCACTGGCACTGCCGGCATGGGCAGGGGCTGGAAATGGGAGGAGCTGCCCCATCAGGCCACTGGGGATGGGGAGATCAGTTCTGGTCAGGGCTCCATCTCCTGTAGCCAAATGACTAAGTCCCCAAATAGGCAACGTCTCTGCCCCAGGCCTTGCTCCCAGAGTCTGCCTGGTGACTGCTAGGGAGGACAAAACAGAGTATTCTCTGGCATGAGCTCAGAGACCCACTGGCTGTGCTCCAGGCCTGGCTGGGTGACCTTGGGTGATTGCTGAGCCCCTCTGGGCCTTGGCCAGGTATTTCTCTGATCCTCATGGTAACCACACTAGGTGACTGTCATTATTCTCTCTCCAAGAGGAGGACAGCATGCTGCATCATCAGCTTTGTTCTGACCATGGTGTTCTGTAGGAGAGGCTCATTGTGCCCCACAGCCAGGAGTGGGCTCAGAGCCCTTTCCTGACCCTGAGAATGTGGGGTTTATTCCCCACACAGCTGCTGTGGAACCAGACAGGCCTGGCCTGGCTGTTGGGAGGCCTTTTCCCTGCGTTTGCCGCTCTCCCGCCGCGACAGCGCTTAGTGCTGGCCCTGCTGTGTTTGTTTCTTGGCTTCCCTTGGGAGTACAGCCTAGATTCATCCCTCAGGCGCTTCCCCAGGGATGCGGGGCCGCCTCCGAGGAGGCTGCTGCAAGCAGGAGCTCCTCAGCCTGCCCTCACAGCCCCCACAGCAGCCTGCGGGGTTCCAGCCTGCCTGGGAAGGCCCTGGTTCTCAGTCATGTTTGCCAAGTGATGTGGTGTAAATACTCCCACCGCTGCTGAGTTCAGGCTGCCAAGGTGAAGTCCTCCAGCTCACATAACTGCTGGAAACTTAGCAGTTGCCTCCCATCAGCCGGCTCCAGCACAGCACCCAGCTCTGAGGGAATCCTGTACCTCCCGCCAGGCCTTGTCGGTCCTGGCCTGTCCTGTGTGCTTTGACACAGGAGACTGCTCTCTCCACAAGGGAACGCTTTCCTTCACTCACCAGCAGCCTCCCTCTTGGCCACCCTTTCTGCATCCCCATGCCCTCATCTCCCCAGCTCTTGGTGGTGTGGTGTGTCCATGTGCTCTCCTCCCCCCTCAGCAACCTCATGGGGCTCGGTTGTATACACCATCCTGCTCATGTACACCATCCCGCCCATATACACAACACCCCTGTGTACCTCATCCTGCCCATCCATGTACACCATCCCTCCTGGGTACACCATCCCACCCATGTACACCATCCTGCCCATGTACACCATCCCGCCCATGTACACCGTCCCTCTCATGTACACTGTCCCTCTCATGTACACCATCCCACCCATGTACATCATCCTGCCCATGTACACCATCCCTCCTGTGTACACCAGCCCACCCATGTACACCATCTCACCCGTGTACATCATCCCACCCATGTACACCATCCTACCCATGTATACCATCCTGCCCATATATACCATCCCGCCCATGTACACCATCCCACCCATGTACACCATCCCGCCCATATGTACCATCCCGCCCATGTACACCATTCCACCCATATATACCATCCCGCCCATGTACACCATCCCACCCATGTATACCATCCTGCCTGTGTATACCATCCCACCATGTACATCATCCCCTTGTATACACCATCCTGCCCATATACACCATCCCTCCCATGTTCATCATCCCGCCTGTATACACCATCCCACCCATGTACACCATCCCTCTCATGCACACCATCCCACCCATGTACATCATCCCACCCATGTACACCATCCCACCCATGTATACCATCCCGCCCATTTATACCTTTCCGCTCATGTACAGCATCCCTCTCATGTACACCATCCCGCCCATGTACACCATCCCTCTCATGCACACCATCCCACCCATGTACATCATCCCACCCGTGTACACCATCCCACCCATGTATACCATCCCGCCCATTTATACCTTTCCACCCATGTACAGCATCCCTCTCATGTACACCATCCCGCCCATGTACATCATCCCTCTCATGCACACCATCCCACCCATGTACACCATCCTGCCTGTGTATACCATCCCACCATGTACATCATCCCCTTGTATACACCATCCTGCCCATATACACCATCCCTCCCATGTTCATCATCCCGCCTGTATACACCATCCCACCCATGTACACCATCCCTCTCATGCACACCATCCCACCCATGTACACCATTCCACCCGTGTACACCATCCCACCCATGTATACCATCCCGCCCATATATACCTTTCCGCCCATGTACAGCATCCCTCTCATGTACACCATCCCACCATGTACATCATCCCCTTGTATACACCATCCTGCCCATATACACCATCTCTCCCATGTTCATCATCCCACCTGTGTACACCATCCCGCCCATGTACACCATCCCTCTCATGCACACCATCCCACCCATGTACACCATCCCACCCATGTACACCATCCTGCCTGTGTATACCATCCCACCATGTACATCATCCCCTTGTATACACCATCCCTCCCATGTTCATCATCCTGCCCATGTACACATCCCACCCATGCACACCATCCCCCCGTGTACACCATCCCCTCTTGCACACCATCTTGCCTGTGTACACCATCCCACCCATATACACCATCCCACCCATGTACACCATCCCCCCGTGTACACCATCCCGTCTGTGTACACATCCCACCCGTGTACACCATCCTGCCCATGTACACCATCCCACCCATGTACACCATCCCCCGCGTACACCATCTTGCCTGTGTACACCATCCCCCCGTGTACACCATCTCGCCTGTGTACACCATCCCCCCGTGTACACCATCTCACCTGTGTACACCATCCCCCCGTGTACACCATCTTGCCTGTGTACACCATCCCGCCCATATACACCATCCCCTGGTGTACCTCATCCCGCACATATACACCATCCCACCTGTGTACATCCCGCCTGTGTACACCATCCCCCCTTGTATACCATCCCACCCGTGTATACAATACCCCCCATGTATACCATCCTGCCCGTGTACACCATCTTGCCTGTGTACACCATCTCACCCATGCTCCTCAGAGCGCCAGGCCCACTAAGTAGCCACCTTAGCCATCACTTCCACTGGGCACCTGACAGACACGTCAGTGGAAACCACCCCAAACTCAGCTTCTCGCTTCTCTCTGGAACTTCCCAGTTGACAGCAAATCTATCCCTCCAGCTGTTCAGGCTCCAAACACTGGAGCCACTTTTCATGGTTCTGTCTTTCCCCGCATGCAGCCGCCAGCGAGTTCTGGTAACTCCACCTTTAGGAGAGGCCAAGTCCGGCCCTTACCAGCTGCCAGCTGCCGCCACCCAGGCCCCTGGCTGGATTATTCCAGCAGCCTCCTTGCTGGGTTCCACCTTCCACCCTCATCACTGGGGCCTCCTCTTCATACATCAGCAGAAGGATTCCTTAGAAACAGTCCACAGTGCTCTGTCTTTGTTTAAAACCCTTTGACACCTTCCCATAGAACCCAGTCACATCGTCGCTGGGCCTGTAAAGATCCTCGTGGCCTGCTGCACCCCATCCTGCTGACCTCAGTTCCCGCATTCCTTCCCCTCCATGGCCTGCTCTAGCTGCCCGGAGCGGCTGGCTGTTTCTGGAGCACACAGAAGTGTACCTGGAATTCTCCCAGCATCCCACATGACTGGCTCCTTTCCCTTGGGTCTGCTTAAATGCTATCTGCTCTGACCTTCCCTGACCACCCGATTGAAAATGTCACCCTCCATCCTGGCACTACCTGCCCACTGCTCTGGGAAGCCCCTTCCAGAGCACTCCAGAATCTAGGTGTTGCGGCTCTCCCACTGGACCGTGATCTCTACCTGAGCAGGCGTTAGGCATCTGTTCACTGCTACATCCTGGCCTGTAACAGGCCATTAGCAAATGTGGAGGGAAGGAAGGGCTGGCCATGTGTGTGTGTTGGCGAGGGGGCTTACATTTCAGCAGCCACCCTTGTGAGCTCACCATTAGTAGGCAGTGCGATCATCCAGGCAGGTATGAGACAGTCACTCTGGCAAGGACAGGCTTCACAGAGGGACTCGAGGTGGGGACTGAGGCATGGGTCTCAGAGGCCACCTGTGGAATTGGCATACCTGTCCCCACAGCTCACCCTGGCCAGGGTGTTGAAGGCTGCAGGTCATGATGTCTTGGTACAGAAGGAGAAAAAGAGACCTGGGCTATGTATTCTCTTTTTAAAAATAGTAATCTTATGTTACGTGGTTTCCCCCACCTCTAACACACACACACACACACACACACACACACACACACACACACACACACACACTCTCTCTCTCTCTCTCCTCTCATGTCTTTTTCAATAAGGATGAGTTGAGCAGGTTGGAGGTGGGAGGCCATGGGCTGGCCCTGGGGGGACCCTGGTGCCCAGGCCTGCAACTCCAGTGCTATGCAGCCTCTGGTCTCATGAAGATGACCTTGGCCTGGCCTGTTGGCTGCCCCCACTAGGGGCTTGGCAGAGAGGGCAGGTGCTGAAAGCGTCTGCCGCATGGAGGCAGGCAGGCTGCTCAGAGGACCGGCTTTCCTCCTGAAAGCGGAGGGTGGGCTGCTGTCTGGAATGAGCCCAGCAGTGGGGAAGAGTGTGAGGGAGATGAAGTCCAGGTGCTTTCCTGGAGCTGAGACAGGGCCCAGAGGCTTCTGCGTGAGCAGGGCAGAGCCAGGACAGAGCCCTCCCCAGGCTTGGTGGGCAGGTGTCAGCAATACACAGAGCCTCCTGGTAGGCATGCAGGCCGTTGGCTGCCAGCCCTGCCCTATGCAGGCAGCACCTGTGGCTGGTGGCAGAGTTCATTCAACCCCTGGGCACCTCCCCGAGTGGGTCTCTGGGCCAGATGGGGCTGCACGTTCCTGCTTTAGCTTAGGAAATTGGTTTTAAAGACATTGATGCTTTCTCTTGACTGTAACAGTCATTCCTACTTTAATAGAAAATAAGATCTGTGAATTAGAATTTTTTTTCTGGTCAATTACACCCTGTTCAAACTTTTCCTTTTGATTTTT
The DNA here is from genome assembly GCA_028533165.1 of Leontopithecus rosalia. Classification (NCBI taxonomy): domain Eukaryota; kingdom Metazoa; phylum Chordata; class Mammalia; order Primates; family Cebidae; genus Leontopithecus; species Leontopithecus rosalia. The sequence goes on from CM052649.1 coordinate 9,852,812, forward strand.
CATTGTGGCAATTGTACATTCACATAGTTCTCGGTTCAGACAAAGAGCATACTTTTTGGAGAATTTCTGTCTAACATGCTGGAGTGTTGATTCTGCTGGTGCCTGCTCTCAGCATTAGCGATGCCAGGAGTAATTGTTTTTCTCCCCGCCTGGCTGTGGCGCCCCTAGTCCTTGAACACGGCACTGAAGCACCTGTGTGAGATCCTCACGGACGATCCGGAGGGCGGGCCCGCTCGCATCCCCTTCGAGACATTCTCCTACGTCTACCACTACTTGGCCAAATTAGACTCCGACATGTCTCCCTCAGAGACGGAATCCTACCTTGCCTCTCTCAAGGAAAGTATGTAAGTATGCACACGCTCTGGGATCCAGGTATGTTGGCTGTGGGATAATTTCCTGTTTGGCTTCTCCCATGGAGGGAAAAACTCAGCTTTCCTTTTGCTCTCACACTGCAACATAATCAACACAGAAGATAGCTCTGACCACATGTGTGGGGGTTTTTCCTCACCAAAAAGCAAGCAAGCCGTTCTGCAGCAGACACCAGCTGTGCGTTCTCATTCAACTGTGACCCTGTCTACCTGGAGATAGTGTGAGATCCCACAGGATGAGGGCCCAGTCCCCAAGACTGCCCCACCCTGCCCCGTTGCTGATGCCAGTTGCAAGCCCCAGGTTATTTTGGCTGTGCTGATCCACTGGCTATAAATCAGGGTTCCCCTGACTCCTCCTAGGGGCGATCAATTTGCTAGAATGGCTCACAGAACCATTAGGTTTACTAATGGTTTACTAATTAGTAAACATTAATTAGTTTACTAATTAATGTAAATTAATTTTTTAATTTACATTAATTAAACACTTACGTTTACTCGTTTATTACAAAGGATATTTTAAAGGTTACCAACAGTCAGAAGAAGACAGCATAGAGGGAGTGCTGGAAGGGTGTGGAGCTCGGGGGCTTCTGACCCTGTGGAGTTGGCGTACGACCCCCGGCCCCCCCTCACCGCACATGGATGAGCTCTCGTTTACCTTCCTGTCAGCCTCCATGAGTTTAGCTACTGGGAAACTTTCTCAGCCCTTTCAGTCCTGTCCTTTCAGGATTTTTTTTCTGGAAGCTTCATCATGTAGCCATGACTGATTAAATCATTGGCTATTAGTGATCCTCTTAGCCATCAGCCCCTCACCCCCTCCCAGGCTGGGCTGGGCTGAACGTTCCACCCCTCTAATCCTGTCTCAGGCTGTCCAGTGACCAGCCGCGTCCTGAAGCTGCCTGGGTTGCCAGCCAGTCATAAGCATACAGAAATAAGTCACTTTGGAGATTCCACAGATTTTAGGAGTCAGATGACAGGAGACAGCGTTGAAGACCAAATATAGACTTCATAATATCATGCCCCTTGTCTGCGATAACTTTGTCCCAACAAACCTTGTGTTTGGCAGAAGATTCAGACACACCTGATGGTACTCGGGGTGGGCGTACGTGGAGCTGCAGAGCAAAGGCCATCAGTGAAATCAAGCCGCACCTCAGAACGGAGCCTGTCCTCCCCTGTGGCTTCCACCCATGTGGGCTGAGGCTCAGGTTTCTTTAGACTTCAGAGGGATTGAATGTAACCTGTCATTAAGACCCGTGTGTCCCAAATCTAGCCTGATTCCCATGTACAGTATGTCAGGTGGTATTAAATTGCAGTATGTTAAAAAGTAGACAGAGCTGGGTGCGGTGGCTCACTCCTGTAATCCCAGCACTTTGGGAGGCCGAGGTGGGCAGATCACGAGGTCAGGAGTTCAAGACCAGCCTGACCAACATGGTGAAACCCCATCTCTACTGAAAATACAAAAGTGAGCCGGGCCTGGTGGTGGGTGCCTGTAATCCCAGCTACTCAGGTGGCTGAGGCAGGAGAATCGCTTGAGCCCTGGAGGTGGAGATTGCAGTGAGCCGAGATCATGCCATTGCACTCTAGCCTGGGCAACAAGGTCGAGACTCCATCTCAAAAAATAATAATAATTCGTTTCTCTATAGTGAAACATAGGCATTGATTTCTGCTGGTGGACAGCCTGACAGTGATGCCATGGACGCAGGATCATTTGCAGAAACTTGAGGATGTCATTGACATCAGTCACGCAATTCTTGCTCCGATGGACTTGCTATGTGACCCCGACACGTTGCATGTGATACTGTATTTGCACCGGGCTGCATGCAATGGAAGGCTGGTTCTGCTCTAGAGCATGACCTGGTGCTAATATTTGAATGTATTGTCCAGTGTTCTGATCACTGTGACATTTTTAACAAGATTAATGAGTTCTCCCTTTAAAGATAAGATACAGAGTAAAAAGGAGCAAAGCTCTTGGGTCCTGAGGAAGTTTTCATGTGTTAAATCATCATTGGGTGCTGACTCTGCACCCTGCTCCACCTATGGGGAGGCAGAGAAAGCAGCTGGGGCTGGTGGGGGGTGCAGAGGCAGTGGTAACAGTACAGGGCAGGGTGCAGGACACTGCGCTGCTGCAGAGAAAGCCTGGTGAGCGGGAGGAAGGGCCCAGGTCCTCCAGACTCCAGCCCCAAAGGAGATGGTGCCCCTGAGGTCTTCCCAGCACTTCCTTTTGGGGCCACCACCCCTCCAAGTGCTGGTGATGGTTTGTTCCTGAGCCCTACACCTCCCATCTTGAATTGCCCACAGTACAGTTTATTGAGCACCTGCTCTGTGCTGGGCACTGGCACAGGTGCCTGCATATAGTCAGTGAACAGGTCATATCCTGACCCCTGGAGTTTCACCCTGTGAAGCAGACAGACATGAGACATGCAGATTTTTAAGACAGCAGGTCATACTGAGTGATGAGAGGACAGTAAGCCAGGGACAGGGACCAATGGAGGCTGGTCCCAGGGCCACCTTCTGGTACGGCACACACTTCTCCTTGCCTCGGCCTCCTGACCTGTCATCCCACCCAGACTTTTGTCCCTCCTTCCACCCTTTCCACCCTGCCATGGTGCCACCCAGGATGCAGGCCATGGCACCAGGAGCTGGGGTTCCAGTGATCCGCCAGCCTCGGCCTCCCTTCCTGCCCCAGCCGAGCCCTGTGTCCTGTGCCCCCTGCCCTACCTGTCCCAGCCCTCCTCCCCTCCTTGTCCATTCCTTGTCCCTTGTCCTTCCTTGTCCCTGTTTCCTCTCCTTCCTTCAAACTCACATCCCCTCTGGGGTGACCACCATGGGCTGAGCCTCTGGACTCCATGGTCTCCTTTTTCTGTCCTTTCTCTGTCATCTGTCACTCGAACCCTCCTGCCCTCATGAAAGATGGCAGCTCCCAAGCCGTCCCTTCTCACCACCTTATTCTTGATGCTGGTGTCTGCAGTCACACGGATGACCCGCCACTTTGTCCCCAGCTCTCTTCCTGATTCCCACAGTCTCTGCTTCTGCACCGCCATCTGGCCATGCCAGCCCCTTCTCCCGCCCGGTCTGTTCACCTCTTCTCTCCTCTTGTACTCTCTGACCTGGCTGCTCCACCTGATGGAGCCACATGGGACACAGGCGCTCCCATCTCATTCTAAACCCATGTCCCCAGCCTCCAAAGAACTGGGGCCCTGTTCAGCATCCCCATCTCCCACCACTTTCCTGAGACTGCAAATCATCAAAAAAGAAAAACCTCTGAATATGGTACCGATCTTCTCCCCTAGAAATAAAGGTACATCTATTATAGGTTTTGGTTTTGGTACATTTTGTACAAGAAAAGAGAATGCTTTATTTTTGGAGGTAAGAATTACTGATGAGCAACCATAAATAGTTTTTTAAAGTAGACCTTTTAAATCATACTGTGTTTTACAAAATGTTACCGAGTATGCTATGAGAAATTACTAATAAATATCTTCATCTGTTTCCAATTTAGAGACACTAGGAGGAACGGCATGATAGGACTTTCAGATTTCTTCTTTCCAAAGAGGAAACTTTTAGAAAACCTTGAAAACTCTGAAGATGTAGGCCATTAATACAGAGAAGAATACATTTTCATGTCAAAATAGTGCTCTTTACAATTTTGGCACCAAATACAGCTTCTCGTTAATCACACACAGCTGCAGTGTTGAGTGCTTTTCTTCGTGGAAATTGAGTGTGGCGGTGCTTCGTGGGGCCTGTTCAATAATGGCTCTTCACCATGTCTTGTGAGGACCTTAACTGTAAGAAATTCATAACAGTAAAAGAATCTCTTTTAGTTAAATAATCTATTTGGAAACTGCAGTCAGAAGTGGGGTCTGGGCAGTTTGGAAAGTGGCTTTTCAGCTATGCGCAGTGGCTCACACCTGTAATCACAGCACTTTGGGAGGCTGAGGCGGGCAGATCACATGAGGTCAGGAGTTCGAGACCAGCCTGGCCAACATGGTGAAACCCCATCTCTACTAAAAATGATACAAAAATTAGCCAGGCGTGGTGGTGGGTGCCTATAATCCCAGGTACTCGGGAGGCTGAGGTAGGAGAAGCGCTTGAATCTGGGAGGCAGAGGTTGCGGTGAGCCGAGACCCGGCCACTGCACTAGAGCGAGACTCCATCTGAGAAAGAAAGTGGCTTTTCTTCTCCATGACTCCAAGCTGGTGGATAATTCAGATTAGCTTCAAGGCCACAGCTCAGGCCATGGAGAGAACTCATGTGAATGCCTGTCTGGGGGCCCAATGAGTGAGATCGGATCCCTCTAAAACTTAGAGGGACAGATTATATGACGACTTTGGGGACAGCTTGCTAAGTGTCCATCTGGCAGCATTTGGATGAGACTTGCTTTCACTGTGACTGTCTCATAGGGAGGTGATGGGGAGGGAAGTGGAGCCCTGCCTCCTCTCACCCCTGAGGCTGCCCACATTTACCAGGAGAACCTCATCAAATTGCCGGCTAGCTCAGTGAGCAGCACAGCATGGAGAGGAGTTTGGTAAGCCTGAGCATCGGTGACTATCACCGTAGATAAACTCAGTGTGAAAACCTGAATGTATAGAGCGTAAATCAGGAGCAGTTTTTCACCCTGTCAAAAAGGCAGGTGGTGCTTCAGTAATAAAAAGAATGAAGCGTGGAGACAGACAGCAGTGTGGGTGTGATGAGACCTGCCCCTGCTGGTGGACAGGCCCCTGCCTTTGTCTCTCAAAAGGGCTTTTGTCTCAAAAAGTGAGTTTTTCTTGGGAATGACTTGGTCTTAGAAAGAGAAGCAGTGTTCTGTGTGAGTCAGCAAGGGCTGCCAGGACGCAGTACCGCAGACCCAGGCCTCTCGGGAGGCCTCTCTCCATGGCTTGTAGCTGCTGTCCTCCTCATGGGTCCTCACCGGCTCTTCCCGTGTGCCTCTCTGTGTCCTCATTTCCTCTTCTTAGTAGAAGGCTGCTTATATTGTTTTAGGGTCCGTGCTAATGACGTCATGTTAATTACCTTTTAAAGATCCTGTCTTCAAATGCAATCACAGGCTGAGTTACTGGGGGTTCCGACATCTCGTTGGTGGGGACAGGAGCTCGTCCACAGTCATTCCTTCTCCAGCCCCCAGAATGGCTTTACCCTGACTTAGCAAGTGAGAGAGCTGATGTTCAAGCAGGAAGATTCTCACGTGGAAACATGAACTGGCTCTACTGCTATAAAAAGAAACCTAAATAGAAAAAGAAAAGAAAGGAAGGGAGGGAGGAAGGGAGGGAAGAAGGCTGGGAGTGGTGGCTCATTCCTGTAATCCTAGCACTTTGGGAGGCCAAGGCAGGTGGATCACAAGGTCAGGAGTTTGAGACCAGCCTGGCCAACATAGTGAAACCCGGTCTCTACTAAAAATACAAAAACTTAGCTGGGTGTGGTGGTGGGTGCCTGTAATCCCAGCTGCTCGGGAGGCTGAGTCAGGAGAATCGCTTGAATCCAGAGGCAGAGGTTGCCGTGAGCCGACATTGCACCACTACACTCCAGCCCGGGAGACAGTGCAAGACTGTGTCTCAAAACAGAAAAAAAGAAACATGAACTAGTCTTGTCTAGTTGACACTGTAAACCAAGAAGTATGTGAAACAGATCACAATTAACTTACAAGTTGGCCGGGCGCGGTGGCTCAAGCCTGTAATCCCGGCACCTTGGGAGGCCGAGGTGGGTGGATCACAAGGTCGTGAGATCGAGACCATCCTGGTCAACATGGTGAAACCCCGTCTCTACTAAAGATACAAAAAATTAGCTGGGCATAGTGGTGTGTGCCTGTAATCTCAGCTACTTGGGAGGCTGAGGCAGGAGAATTGCCTGAACCCAGGAGGCGGAGGTTGCGGTGAGCTGAGATCGCGCCATTGCACTCCAGCCTGAGTAACAAGAGTGAAACTCCGTCTCAAAAAAAAAAACTTACAAGTTTATTTTGCCAAGGCTCAGGACCTGCCTGCAAGGAAAAAACCACGGGATGGCAGAGGAGTCTGTGCTCGATGCCTCTCTCCAATGGGCTTAGCTGTTGTAAGTGGAAAAGTGGGTTGGAGGGAAAAGGGAGGATGCGGTCATCCCTGAGTCCACAGGCTGCAAGGGAAAAGGAGCAGGTGGGGAATCGTCAGTTATTCGTCATCTTGTGCTCAGGAAATCTGCATTTCACCTCAGACAAGGTGGACGCATTGCTGCTACCTGAGATGTTTAACCTTTTATGTGTAGCTCTCTGCTTAGGAGCAAAAGGAAAGGCAGCTTCTTGTATGACTCAGCTTTCCACTTAATTTTTTTTTCCTTCTGGCAGAGTGAACTGGGGTCCTGAGTTTTCATTTTCCTTTTATGACACAGTCTGAACACCTGTGTCATCTCAGAGTGGTGACCAAAATGCCCAGGCCTCATTTGGAGTATAAGTGCTCATCTGCCCAGCCAGACCCAAGGTTTTCAGGATGCTTCTTAGAGTGGTCTCTGGGTCAAAGCAGAGATGTGGGTGCCCACCCAGGTCCCATCCCCTGAGTGCTGGGCCACTGGCCGGCACAGCGTGAGACTCAGGTGTACAGCCCTTAGATCCACCCATGCGTCGGATTCTCTTGCTTAACGTTCTGTCCCTGTCCCTCCCCCAACAGAATTTGGGGTCTTCATCTGGTTTTTGGTCACTTTTAGCTCACTCCAGCCCCTAAGGGTTGTCCCTGCCTCAGGGTTGACTGTCACCATTGGGGCTCCAAGTGCCCAGAGGCCAAGCTCCATCAAGGGTGGAAGATGAGCTAATTTTGTAACTAACAAAGCCTGAAGGGGGATCCCTTCTCCATGCCATTTAGTCGGGGAGCTTTAAATATCTTGCTTTAATACCTGATTAAGGTGCCATGCTTCTATGAGCAAAAACTGGATTGTTAGTGCCTCATAAACCGGATTCCTAATCCCAGAATACTCAGCCAGAGGGCTTCCTCTCATCAAGGAAAACACTTTCCCTATTCTCCCGTTGATTTGGACTCTTCTAGTTACAGGCTGAATCATCTGTATTCTCCTTCATAGCCTGCAGTTATTTCTTGTTTAAAATAGCCATAGGCAGTTGGGCTTTCATTCAGATTGTTATTTGTCTTTAGGGTTAACTCAAATGGTTTATTTAATAACTACCAGCTTTGTTGCAAATATCATTAATTGGTCAAGATGTTGGATAAAATAAACTATTCACATGGCTAGTGTGTTGGAACAAAGTAGCTCTGGGAGAACAGCAGAAACTCCTTTGCTGCAGTGAGGCTGGGAGGGGGTGCCTGTGGACCCTAACGGGGCTCCGGTACCAGAAGGGGGAATCTGCTAGGACATGGAGAGAAAGCCGCATCTGGATTTAGCACCTCAAGAGACAAAAACAATTTTTCCAATTAAAGTCACTTTAAAAATAAACTCTGAGGGTGATGGAGCCTTTGCTGGCACCGTGGCTCATGCCTTAATCCCAGCAATTTTGGAGGCCATGGTGGGAGGATTGTTTGAGCCCAGGAGTTTGAGACCAGCCCTGGCAATGAAGTGAGACCTCTTCTCTACCAAAAAAAAAAAATAGCTGGGAGTGGTGGCATATGCCTGTGGTTCCAGCTACCTGGGAGGCCAAAGTGGGAGGATAGCTTGAGCTGAGGAAGTTGAGGCCACAGTGAGCTATGACTGCACCACTGCACTCCAGCCTAGGCGATAGAGTGAGATCCTGTTTCTAAAAAAGAAAAAAAAGTCCCTGGCATTCATATGGTATGAGTTTGAAAAATATCTGCTTTTCCTTAATTGCAGTGTGCGGAGGGGGGTGGGTGGGAAGCAGAATTGAAAAAGCTACAAGATGCGAATCAGTGGATGGTGGTTTTATGACTTAAAGAATGGTCTGTAATTGCGGCAAGGTGACTCATGCCTGTACTCCCAGCACTTTGGGAGGCTGAGGTGGGTGGATCACCTGAGGTCAGGAGTTTGAGACCACCCTGGCCAACATGGCGATATCCCGTCTCTACTAAAAATACAAAAATTAGCCAGGTGTGGTGGCACACACCTGTAATCCCAGCTACTCGGGAGGCTGAGGCAGGAGAATCGCTTGAATCTGGGAGACAGAGGTTGCAGTGAGCAGAGACTGCACCACTGCACTCCAGCCTGGGCTATAATGCGAGACTCTATCTCAATAATAATAGTAATAAATAAAAGTTAAAAATAAGAATGGTCTGTCTCATTAAAATTCATGTCTTAAGTCTGTCCAGGCAGCAACAACCAGTGGCTTCTTTGGTTCCAGCCTAACTTTGTTAGCCTCTATAGTTTTCATCTCTAAAGAAAGTGGAGTATATTTCTTCCGTTGGTTTATGATTTATAGGAAAAATGAAAGCAGGGATGAATCCAGAAATATGTGCTTACTCAGCATGGTGGAGTTCTGAGGTGGCTGAGCGGGCCGCTGACTTGCTTTTGAAATGATTGTGCTAACAGTCACTCGTTGAACTTACAACAGTCGTTTTTCTTGGCAATCATTAGCAACTTGTGAGTTCTTGTGTGAGAGAATCTAACTTACAAATCGTTTTCAAATGTGGTGAGATTATGTACACTCAATTTAACAATTAATGAGGAATGAACACAGAAATTAATCATTTATTGAGTCTGATTTTGCCATTTCCATAATTTGCAGCCAATAATTTTTTTCAAGTCTTAAACATTCTCAGAGGTAGATGAAACCCTTGTAGGCTTGCGGCTTTGTGCCTTAGTGTCTTGAGTGAAATGGGCTCAGGTCCCCATCCCCTAAGCAAAATCCCAACTCCATTAAGTCGCTTTGTACAATTGTTCTCCTTGGTTATTAAAGGGGATCCCCACCAGGGCCCTGTTAGTGGACAGCAGAATTAACCCCCTTTAGAGGGACTGGCTTGGAACTAAGATGCCAGGGGCGGCAGGTGCCCAGGGCCCAGACCCGTCCACCTGGCCTCATACTCCAGTCTCAACTCTTCACATCCAACAGCAGTCCCCATAGCTGCCGCGTTTCCCCGTTGTGGCTTTCGGTGAGGTCAGAAGCCCCCACAGGTGAAAGAAACCGGATGGGTGTAGCGGGGTTGACGTGCACCATTTCCTGGAACCTTCGCGCCTTCCCCGAGGTGGGAGCAGGGGTCCCACTTTCCTGTGCTGAGTTGGAACCAGTTGGCCTGGGTTATAGAATGGCTCCCTTCTGGGCACGTGTCCCATGTAGTCACCGCCTCAAACCCCAGCCTCATGCTCGAATCTGGCATAAAGTATTAGCACAGTGGGATCAGGAGAGCCACACAGCGCCCATGGAGTTCCCTGGCTGTGGGGCCTTGGCGCTGGAAGGACTCTTGGGTGGGGATAATATTCGGGCTCAGGTGAAAGTGCGTTTACCCAGCACCTACTAAGGGCTAGACCCCTTGCCACGTGCGGGTTTTGCAGCTAATGAAGTTCTCGTTCCAGCCGCAGGAAAGGCAGGGGCTGGAACTGGGTCCAGACAGTCTGACTCCAGAGCCTGGGAGCCCAACCAAGGAAAGGTGAAGAGGAAAGTGGCTCTTGGGGAGGGGACAGTGATGAGTGGGAGAATTTGTTCCTTGATTCTCTTTTCTTTTCTCTCTCTTTTTTTTTTTTTTTTTGATAAGTCTCACTCTGTTGCCCAGGCTGGAGTGTAGTGGTGCAATCTTGGCTCACTGCAACCTCTGTCTCCCAGGTTCAGGAGATTCTCCTGCCTCAACTTCCTGAGTAGCTGGTACTACAGACACAAGCCACCCCACCCGGCTAATTTTCTGTATTTTAAAACATTTTTAGTAGAGATGAGGTTTCACCATGTTGGCCAAGGTGGTCACAAACTCCTGACCTCAAGTGATCTGCCCACCTTGGCCTCCCAAAATGCTGGGATTACAGGTCTGATCCGTTCATTGATTTTCAACAGGAGAAGTGTGTAGGTGGGGCCGCCTGTGAGGATGCGGGACAGGGTTTTCAAGGCAGGTTTCACAGGAGGCCGCTTGCTAAAGCTTGCAGAGGGCTGAGGGAAACACACGAGGGAGGCTGTAGTCCCCAGGCTGGCCTCGGCTGGGCTTTATGTCCCTCAGCTTGAAAGTTCAGAAGTTGTAGCGGGGGTCAGGAGAGATGGCAGGGCTGAGGAGAGGGCTCCTGGTGAGAGCTGAGGCTTTGGTACAGGTGCAGCCAATCCCCACATCCCCCCCAGGGAGGTGACTGGGGGATGAATACCCTCCTCCTGTTTGTCTTCCGCCCTGGGGTCTTCTACCAGGGTCTTGTTCTGGCTAAGCTCAACCAGAACCTGGAGAGAAGAAAGCCTCATCTACACAGGTCGGTCATGCTGGGCTCAGGGCATGGTGGAGCAAAGAGGGAAGACAGCGCCTGTGGGAAGCAGAAAGATTCCTCTTCAAAGTTTCCTTTCTTGTTTAAGAAAAATTCGTGTTAGAAATAATAGTTTGTTTTAAACACTTTCTTCAAAATCCTTCTTGCCTTTTTGCTAGAAGCCCTATCCTATGTAGCAACTAGACATGCTTACGGTAACATAGTACATTCTGTGTCCTTGTGCTTTAACCGAGATCTCTGTGCTGGACGTGCTCACAGGTGAGTCCCAGCTAGCAGCCTATGTCCCTTCCTTATTTGCACTTCCTTTTTTTTTTTTTTGGCTCTCCATTGTTTTTGCCTGTTTAAAAAAGTTTCAAGTTAATAGCCAATCAGGTTTTACTTCAGATTGTGACATCTGGCTTCAGCCAATGGAGATCAGACACAGCAGTAAGGACAACCCCAAATGTGTAAGAAATAAATATGTCTGCTTTCCTTTGTTCATTATACTCTCATAGTAAAGTGTCTAATGGGAGTACCCTTTCTGCAGGAAGCAAAAAGAATTGCTTTGCTGAGAGATCCTTTGTCCCAGTACTAATTTTTCTTTTGGCACCAAAAAGAAAAATCTTATCCATAACAGAGCCCTGAACAAAGAAGTGCAAAATATCCAGCATGTGGGCATTCAGGTGAAGACACGGTCAGGGAGACTGGTATCTCTACATATTCATATACATGCTTGCAATGCATACATTGTTTCTGGAATGATACAAAAAAAAAAAAATGGAAGACACTTCCGAGGAGGAGTTGGGAAGAAGGCTGCCTACATCTCATTATGTAACTTTTTTCTACTGTTTGATTTTCACTTGTGCATTTATTATGTATTAAGTCCACCCATCATCCAGTCATGAACAAGAATTGGTGTCCAAGTGCTTTCGGCTTGGGGTGTAGCCAATAGGGGATGCTCGTGATCTTGATTGTGCTCATCATAGTGCCCCCCTCCTGGCCACAGTGATTTGCCCAAGAGGGATGGCACATGACCTGCATTTGACTGATGAGAGCTTTCAGTTTTATTTATTTATTTATTCGTTTGTTTATTTTTATTTTTATTTTTTTTGGGGGGAGGGAGGGAGGAAGGCAGGAAGGGAGG
>CM052649.1:9865107-9899762 GCA_028533165.1 Leontopithecus rosalia
AGGTACACCTATCAAACATAAATTAGGTCTTTCCACATAGTCCCATATTTCTTGGAGACTTTGCTCATTCCTTTTTATCCTTTTTTTCTCTATTCTTGTCTTCTCGTTTTATTTCATTAAGTAGGTCTTCAACCTCTGATATCCTTTCTTCTGCTTGATCAATTCGGCTATTCAAACTTGTGCATATTTCGCTAAGTTTTTATGTTGTATTTTTCAACTCTGTTAGTTCATTTATATTCCTCTCTATATTGTCTATTCTTGTTAGCATTTCATCAAACCTTTTTTCAAAGTTCTTAGTTTCTTTACATTGGGTTAGAACAAGTTCTTTTAACTCCCAGAAGTTTCTTATCATCCACCTTCTGAAGCGTACTTCTGTTAATGGGACACAGTCCTTTTCCATCAGGGCTTGTTCTGTTGCTGATGAACAGGGAACTGTAATCCCGTGTAGAGGGAGAGGGGTTCTGACTTTGGGTATTCTCAGCCTTTTTAGACTGGTTTTTCCCCTTTGTTATAAATTTATCCATCTGTCATCTTTACGATTACTGCCTTTCTAGTTGGGTTTCTGAGTGGACGTCCAATTTATTGATTCCCAGTGCTGGAATCCGAGCAACCCACTGCACTGGCCAAAACAGCAGCGATAAGACTGATGGTGCTCTTCTGCCTGGGAATCTCCTCCCGTTTACTCTGCACGAACAGCTGCCACGCCGGCCACAAGAGTTGCGCTGGCGACCCATGGGGCCCCTCCACTGGGAATCTTCTGGTCCCTGAGCAACAAAAATACGTCTGAAAGTGTGGCATCCTCTCCTTCTCTGCGCTTTCACTGGGAGCTACAATCCTGAGCTGTTAGCGATCAGCCATCTTGGATCTCTGACTGATGAGAGTTTTCTCTGGGTTTTTTGGCCTGGTGCTGGGAGGCAGAAGTCCTTTTCTTCCTCCTCTGTTTAAGAAGCTTATTAGGGTCTGGGCACGGTGGCTCATGCCTGTAATCCCAGCACTTTGGGAGGCTGAGGTGGGCAGATCACCTCCTGACCAACATGGAGAAACCCTGTCTCTACTAAAAATACAAAATTAGCTGTGGGGGGTGGTGGCACATATCTGTAATCACAGCCACTCGGGAGGCTGAGCCAGGAGAATCACTTGAACTCAGCAGGTGGAGGTTGTGGTGAGCCAAGATCACACCATTACACTCCAGCCTGGGCAACAAGAGTGAAACTCCATCTCAAAAAAAAAAAGCTTATTAGGATGTGGGTCTAGTGCTAGTAGGTGCTTGCAGTCACTAACACATGTGACACTATTATGTTGAAACATGTTAGCTACTGATAATCTCAAATTTTCATCCCCCAAATGGCCATTTCATCTAGTTCAGCCCCATAAGTGCCAGGCCTCAAGGACAGTGAATTATACAGGGTGTGTTGGGAATTTGGGGGCTGCCTTAGAATTCAACTTGCTTTCCATATGCTAACTCATTTACTCTTCATAACTGTGTTATCAAGTGGAATTTTTTGTCATTAACCTCATACTATAGATGGATGATGAAAAAGAGGGATTAATTAAGTTCCCAGTCCAACACCACACAGTGGTCCTGCTTGCCTGGCTCTCCCAGTCTGTTGTGAGCCCAGCATGGAGCCTGTCTATCCTAAGGGAGGTGATGAGGAGGAAGGAGGGCAGAGTGGCAGGGTTCCCAGGAGCTAGGATCCTGGTTCTCCTCCTCTCTAAGGCCAGCACCACCTCAGCTCAGCTCTCAGTTTAGTTAGACGCACCAGGCCAGGCCCCTGCCAGGCTTATACAATATCAGGGTGAATACCTGGCCTTTGCAACTGATGTGACCTAACTTCTAAATCAATCATCTCCATGGCTGTAGTCAGTTGAATAATGAGTGACTCCCAGAAAGCTGTGTCCATGTCTTAACTCTGGAACTTACAAATGTGGCCTTGTTTGGAAAAAAGGGTCTCTGTAGATATAATTAAGGATCACGAGATGCAAGCACCCTGGATTTAGGGTGGACCTTAAATCCAATAACTGGTGCCCTTTATAAGAGAAAGACAAAGGGGAGATTGAGACACTGCCACTGGAGAAGCAGAGTGAGACTGGCGTGAGGCTGCTGTCACAGAGGAGTGCTTGGAGCCTCCAGAAGTTGGAAGACACAGGAAGGAATCCTCCTAAAAGCTTCAGAGGGAGCATGGTCCTGCTGACACCTTGATTTTGGACTTACGGTCCCCAGAACTATGAGACGAGAAACTGTTGTTTGAAGCCACCAAGTTCGTGTTGATCTGTTTCAACAACCCTAGGAAATGAGCACACTTGTTACCTCTTTTCATGCAAACTAAGTATGAAGGGGGCACCAGAGATGGGACAGAATCCTGAAGCAAGGCCTGGGTTTGGTTTTCTTTTGATTCCAAAAATAAAAGCCCTTTAAGGAATCAAGAGTAGGGGAGAGGTTGAGGCTGAGGAAAGTTGAAGAACAGTGAAGGAATCTTGGCTCGTCTGGAGGATCATAGAGAGTTCTAGAATGGAGAGAACACAGACCTGCTCTAGAAAAATTGTCTGGCTGGGTTTAGTGCCTCATGCCTGTAATCCCAGCATTTTGGGAGGCTGTGGCGGGTGGATCTCCTGAGCTCAGGAGTTCGAAACCACCCTGGGTAACATGGCAAAACCCCACCTCTACTAAAATACAAAAATTTAGCTGGGTGTGGTGGTATGCACCTGTAGTCCCAGCTACTCTGGAGACTCAGGCACAAGAATTGCTTGAGCCCCAGAGGTGGAGGTTTTGGCGAGCTGAGATCGTACCATTGCACTTCAGCTTGGGCTACAGAGTGAGTGAGACTTTGTCTCAAAAAAAAAAAGTTCTAATTTCTACAGGTTTTCAATGAGTTTCTGTGGCAGGCAGACTCCTAAAGGGGCCTTCAAGATTCCATCCACTGGCGGACACGCCCCATTGAATCTCCTTCCTTGAGTGTGGGTAGGTCTGTGTACAGTCAGGTACACAGCAGGACAGTACACGGTGGGACAATTACCCCCTCAACTGTGTTCGGTGATGTGACTCAGATGTAGCAGACTAGAAAGGGATTCTCACACTGGCTTCGAAGACATGAGCTGTCACCATGTGCTGGGGTTTGAGAGTGACCTTCAGCCGACTACCCACCAAATAATGAGACCCCATCTCTACATCGTCACGAGCTGAATTCTGCCAATGACCTGGATGAGCTGGAAGCGAACCTGAAGCCTCTGCTGAGACTGCAGCCCTGGCCCACGCACTGGTGAGGTTTCTTGCCAGGTGAGCCGAGAACTCAGCCACTAACTGGGCTTGGACTCTCCACTCATGGAGAAGGTCAGATGATGAATATGGATCGTGTTGCCAAGTTTATGATACTTTGTTATACAACAACAGAAAAGGAATGCAGTTTCTGACCAAAGTTCTTCCCAACTTATAACTAAATAGGAGTGACTAAGCTTGAGCCTTGATTTTGTGTTTTTTGCTGATTTGGTGTTTTTTTTTTTTAATGACCCAGTATTAAAAACAAGTGTATATTTTAAAGTCATATTTTGAGACAAATCAGGTTAAGGCAGGTGGATCACGAGGTCAGGAGTTCAAGACCAACCTGACCAAACATGGTGAAACCTCGTCTCTACTAAAAATACAAAAATTAGCTGGGCATGATGTGGGAGCCTGTAATCCCAGCTACTTGGAGGGCTGAGGCAGGTGCCATCACATGGACTTTCATCCTCATCTGCATGGGTGCAGTTCATAGGAAGGTGAAGAGCAGGGAGGAGGTCAGTGTCTTAAGACCTAGACTAAGGAGTGGTATCTGTCACCTCCACTCACATCCCAGCAGGGGGTGCACTTAGTCACATGACCACACTGAATTGTGTGGCAGGTTGGGAAATGGAGTCTCTAGCCGAGCAGCCACATGCCCAGAACACTCTGATCACACGGAAGAAGTGAAAGCAGGTTGGGGGGCAACTTTCAATGTCCTCGACCCCTGTTCCAGCTCTGCCAGACCCCTCTATGTGTTATGAAGCATGATTACATGTAAACTCCAGACACCATTTGGGTAAAGAAGGAAAACGTCTCTGGCAAGGTGGGAAATACATGCGTCATCATTCTGCTTTTGCATTTTAGAATCAAGATCTGAAGATCTTGCAAAAAAGTTCATTTAGTGCTGGAAAGTAGGAAGGTGGCAGATGTGACTAACAAAACAGTCCTTGTGCATCTGCTAGGGAATACAGATTTTATTTTCTCTCCAACATAACAAAGTAGAATCCATCTGGGATTTCAGAAGTCTGAGCTAAGGTTTCCTGGATCTGTTTGCATGTGGAACAATGATGAAAAGAAGAAAATGATAAGTCAGTTTTAAAGAATTTATTTTGTGTTTCAAGTGGAAAGAAGGCTTGATAATTTTTTTTGCATATTACTCTGGTGTAGAAGGATGGTGATATTGAAGGAGTTAGAAAGAATGAGCATTAAAATGAAGATATGAAAATAATTTAACTCACTAATTGTATTTTTATATGCTGGGCACTCAGACCTTAAAAATCGGGCATGCATGGTGGCTCATGCCTGTAATCCCAGCACTTTGCAAGGTCAAGGCGGGCGGATCACGAAGCCAGGAGTTCAAGACCAGCCTGGCCAACATGGTGAAACCCCCTCTTTACTAAAAAACACAAAAATTAGCTGGGCAGGGTGGCTCATGCCTGTAATCCCAGCTACTTGGGAGGCTGAGGTAGGAGAATTGCTTGAACTGGCACTTGGGAGACGGAGGTTGCAGTAAACCGAGATTGTACCACTGCACTCCAGCCTGGACTACAGAGCGAGACTCCATCTAAAAAAAAAAATCATAATGCATCTAATTCTCACAAAAATATGTTAAAATACGGAGTATAGGTCCATTTTAAAGAAATGAAATTGAGGCAGATAATTTGTCTAAAGTCAAACAGCTAATAAGTCTTGGATCTAGCTAATAAGTTAGATCATTTGGCTCGAATCTGTCAGGTACCTACAACCCTTTTATGTAATGCACCAGATAGTTAATCTTTTGGGCTTTGCAGGCATGCAGTCTCTGCTGCAACCACTCAGCTCTGCTGTGTAGCATGAGAACAGCCACAGACAATGTGAAAATGAGTGAGTGTGGCCGTATTTCAATAAAACTTCATTAATGAACACTAAAATTGAAGTTCATAGAATTTCACGTCACAAAATATCGTGCTTTTTGAATCTTTTTTAACTATTTGAAAATGTAAAAACCATTTTTACCTCGTGGGCCACTGTTTGCCGACCCTGGGTCTGCGCAACCTACTTCAGCATGTTAAAGCGGTTAACCCACATTTACCGAGTGCACTGCCAGGGGCAGCGTGCGGGGTGCTCCGTGTCCTGGTCCTCGGACTTGCTACCTTCACCGAGAGGTAGCTCCTGCTACCATTATTCATACTTCATAGATGAAGGAAGCAAAGCAGTCCTACCACGGGTGGAACAAGGGCATGCAGCTGGCCGGGAACTGGGCTGACATCTGTTGATGGGCAAGAAGGAAGGATTTAGGTTGGCCCTCAAGACTCTCTCAGGACCTGAGGAAAAGGGTGGAAAACTTGGGAGCGAGATGGCCAATGGGCAGATGTTCCATGAGGATGGCAGGAAGAGGACACATATGCTTAATATTCTGGAAAGTCCTCCTGGATAAGGCCAGGCATGTTGGCTCATGCCTATAATCCCAGCACTTTGGGAGGCCGAGGCAGGCAGATCAGTTGAGGTCAGGAGTTTGAGACCAGCCTGGGCAACATGGTGAAATCTCGTCTCTACTAAAGACATGAAAATTAGCTGGACATGGTCGTAGGCACCTATAAGCCCAGCTACTTGGGAGGCTGAAGCAGGAGAATCACTTGAGCCCAAGAGGCAGAGTTTGCAGTGAGCCAAGATCATACAACTGCACTCCAGCCCCAGTGACAGTGAGATGCTGTCTCAAAAAAAAAAAAAGAAAAAGAAAAAAAAAAAACACTCAAAAACCTCCGGGATAAAACTGTTGAAGGAAGCTTTGGTCAGCAGTGAGCACATGGGGCACAAACGTTGCTGCACCTTCTTATCCTGCCTTCCTTCTGCTTTGGTCAGATGGTGCTCTCCTTCCATGGGTGTAGCCAGAGATGCCGAGGTGCTGGCTGCTCAGAGGGGAGTGGACAGACAGGCCCGGGGTCCTATAGGCTTCATGACTGCACATGGATGGGCCCTGCATTGTGTGTCTTTGGAAAGGATCAGGTGTGAGCTCTTTTCTGAGCCTCTGGCTCCCAGTTTCCCAGTTCCTCTTCTGTATTAGCTTCCTAGGGCTTCCCTGACAAAGTATCACAAACTCAGGGGCTTCCGCAACAGAGATTTAGTCTCTCACAGTCCTGGGGGCTAGAAGTCCAAATCTAAAAGTTGAACTTCTAGCTTCTGGGACTTGACTGGCGGGGTCACACTTCCTCTCAAGTCTCTGGGCGGGGTGGAGGCAGGGAGGTCTTTCCTGCCTCTTCCAGCTTCTGGTGACTGCTGGCAACCCCGGCATTCCTTGGCATGTGGGTGCATCTCTCCAATCCCTGCCTCCCTCTTCACATGGCCTTCTCTGTGTGTACCACTGTGCATCCTCACCTCTTCTAAAGGACAGCAGTCATTGGATTTAGGGCTCACCCTATGCTGGTATGCCCTCATCTTAATTACATCTGCGACAGCCCTGCTTCCAAAGAGGGTCACATTCTGAAGTTCTGACTGGACGTGAATTTTGGGGTGGGGGACACTCTTCAACCCAGTACGCCTTCCTACCCAACTCTTGCTAGGTTTCCCATGCCTAAAAGAAGTGCTAATCTGAGAAAATAAGAATTGTTTTCTCCTTACCTCAGGAGAGAGGGAAGATGGCAAAATGGCACGGCCAATTTTGGAAAGAATATGTCGTGTGTTATAAAGATATATCATAATGATGGGGATGAGATTTTCACCAACATTTGCACCCTCTTGCGCACACAGCAGGATGAGGAAGATCAGCACCTTCGATATCAGCACATTTTAGCACGCTGCTTTGTTACCCTGATTTTCCCGGTGTCCCTGTTTTTGAGGTGGCTGCTGTCATTCTGGTAACTAGTGTGGCTATGTTAGAAAGATGTTACAAATAATTAACCTACAAATTAGTCACTTTGGAGTGTGTAACAGCTCTTTCGAGTCCCCAGCGTATAAGGGAAGGTGACAGTGATCTACAATGACTCTTTTCATGCATCCAGGCAGAAATTGAGACTCAGAGAATTGAAAGTCTGGCCCAATTTCTGCGAGTGAGTCAGAGCTAGAAAAATCTTGAGCCCAGCCCCCAAGATGTGATGACTATTCTCTTTCAAATATTTTTACAGGATTAGGATGGGGACTCAGGCTTGGCTCAAACTTCCCTCCACATTTCTAGGTGAGTGGCTTTTAAACCACCGCTGGGTACACTGCATGCCTGCTTGGAAGAGCTGCAAACATGGGCTGCAGAGTGCACGCCAGCACCCTCCTCTCTGGAAGTGGAGCGAGAACAGGGTGGGGGGAGGTGGTGCCATCGCACCTGCTTCCCTGGAAACCCGAGGGAGGGCACAGGATACCAGGCTGGGACTTGGCTGGTGGCTGTTTCGGGGGCAGCCCCGCTGCCTCTTCAGGGCCACCCTTGTCTGCCGTCCCACCTTGTGACTATTTCCTGGGTGCCCTGGGAGGGACCTCTTACATGATCTCATGTCCGTCCTGTCTCCTCTCACTGAATGAATGCACGACATGGCCTTGCGGTAATAGGCTGGGACATGTCAGCTCTTCAGGAGAGCTTGAAGACAAAAAATAACCCATGTCCGAGCATGGGAGGTTCTAAAAGTAAGAATGTCTTAGCTTCCACAAGAGCAGATAAATGAATAAATAGGCCCTAAACCAATGTAGTTATTTCAGCTGGGGAATTTATTTTCTTTTGATTGTCCCCTGGAGCTACAAAATACACAAATATGGATTGATAGATTTTTTTTCATTAATTTAAAAAGCATTTAATGGCTGTCATCTATGTGCCAGGCAATTGATGCACAGCCGGACTTCCAGGAGGCTAGAGGGGGATCCAGCTGAACCTCCTGGAGTAGGATTGTCAGGAGGGGACTAGAGACCAGGGCCATCCTGACAACCCCATGTCTGTTCCAGGAAATTCCTGGGATCCCCTGGAAGGCACAGGCTTGAGAATCCTACTTTGGTTGGTGAACAGATGCACATGTTGAAACTGAGGCTGCGTGTGCTTGGGGTGGGTCAATGTAAGGCAGTGGGGTCCATGTGGGAGCCATACGGAAGGCCTCCCCTCCCCATCCTCCAGGCATGCCAGCGAGTGTGGCCTTATGTTGAGTGTGTCTTCCAGTGTGAATGGCTCCTCTGAGTGTGGTCTAAGGACCCGCAGCATCGGCATCCCCTGGGTGGGCCTTGGAAATGCAGAATCTTGAGCCCCAGCCCAGACCCAGAGTCCCAGTCAGATTCCCAGGTGATTTGGGTGCTCGAGAACTCCACAACAGGGGCTGACAAATCCCCCTCTGACCTCAGACTTCCCTCCTCCTTTTAAAAAAGCCAGAGAACCCAGCTCCCTGCCAACCCACGGCTCTTCCCAGTGGCTCCAATTCCTCTCACGTCCAGTTTGAGCAGGGGGAGAGGGGAAGGGCATCTTCTCTGCTTCTAAATCATCTGTTTCTTCTGTCAAACACCACAGTTCCTATGAAACTCGCACCAGTAGCAGACCTGAGTCTTGTGAAGCGCTGTGAAGGGTCTGAGATTTTATCTGCTTCTAGGCTACAAGTTAGCCTGTTAGTTTGACAAATGCTTCCTAATGACCTGAGACTCCTGGGGCAGAGACAAAGGACTTTCTCACAGCACAGCACAGCAAGCAGCCTAACTTTTGCTTCAAAATGTGTTGTATTCATGCAATATTTGAGTTACAGTAAGGCCAACAGAGCACGAAATGATGCCATTGAAAGGACAGTGTGGTACTCCCAGTTCCCAGGAGGAGGGGCCACGCTGAGCTACGCAGGACCACACACGTCCACAGACTCAGGAGACAGCAGACACGTGGGTGAAAGCCTTGTTTGTGTCCCTAGCTGTCTGTACCTGCTCCCAGGGTGATCAGGCAGGGGGCTAGTGGCCTGGACTGTGAAAACCCAATAGAGGAGGCATCTGGGGCGTGGGCTTGCGATTGGCTGGTTTGCATTTGAAGAGCATGTTTGCGGAGTCTGGCTTACCATCTCCAGGGACTGGCCAGCACGGGGTGGGCAGTCACTCCCTCCAGGGTCAGCAAGATCCCAGATATCAAAGCATCAGAGTGCAGAGAATGGAAGACATGGTCAATCCAAACTGAATGTTTGCCCCAGTTTCCCATGTTCCCAAAGCCCCATGGGGGTGACGTGGAGGACCCAGGTGAATGCTGCCACGAAGTGAATTTACATCACCAGGGGAAAACCCTGAGCTCGGGGTTTGCAGATGCTTTATAATGGGCAGTAAGCAAACACACCTAACCTTTGCCCCAGAGGGAGACATGATCTCTATAATAATATTAGACAGTAACCAAACCTGCCCTCTGCTCTGTAGGGAGACAGCGCCTCTTTCTTTCTCCAGGGCTGTTTGCTGTATCTGCAAGGACAGTCTGGAACAAAAGGGCAGTCAGGCCAGGCATGGTGGCTCATGCGTATAATCCCAACACTTAGGGAGGCCAAGGCAGGTGGGTCCCCTGCACTCAGGAGTTCAAGACCAGCTTGGCTAACATGATGAAACCCTGTCTCTACTAAAAATACAAAAATCAGCCTGGCATGGTGCCATTCACCTGTAATCCCAGCTACTTGGGAGGCTGAGGCATGAGAATCACTTGAATCCGTGAAGCGGAGGTTAGAGTGAGTCAAGTTTGTGCCACTGCACTCCAGCCTGAGCGAGAGAGTGAGACTCTGTCTCAGAAAAAAACAAGACAAGAAAGGACAGTCAGTACCTCAGCCTGCAAGATACACAGAAATTCGAGGCCCACGGAGAGTTGTCTCATAACAGGCTTCGCTGCAGCTGTCCCTCCTACCAGCTCCTGTTGTCACCCCTCATCAGTTGATTTCTTGTCAAGAAATACCCACCGAGCACCTATGGTATGCTGAAAACTTTCTCAGTGTTGAAGAATTTGCAGCAAAGGAGACAGGAAGGGTCTCTGCTCTTGGGGGGTTGACATTCCTGTGAAGGAAACAAGTGAACATGAGGAAGGAGAGCGTTTCAGTGAGTGGTGAGTATTGGGAGGGAAGCGCAGCAGGTGGTGTGACAGAGGGAGGAGCTGCGGTCCGACTGGGTGGTTGGGAAGACCTGGTTGGAAACTTCCAAGCTTTCCTTAAATCCAGTAGTTCCCAAAGTGTCTGCCTGGGACCAGCAGCAGCACCTGGGGATATATTCACCATGCAAATTCCTGGGCCCATCCCAGAGCTGCTGCTGTGGTGTGAATGTTTGTGTTCTTCTGAATTTCACACTGGAACTGAATTCCCACTGTGGTGATGTAAGCGGTGGCACCTTTTGGGAAGTGATGGAGTCCTGAGGGTTCTGCCCTTGTGGATGGAATTGGTGCCCTTATACCAGAAGCTTCAGAAAGCTGCCTGGCCTTCCATTGCTTCCATTTCTTCCACCACATGAAGACACAGTGTTTGTACCCTCCAGAGAACTCAGTGACAAGGTGCCATCTTGGAAGCAGAGAGTGGCCCTCACCAGATGTGAAACGGCCAGTACCTTGATCTTGGACTTCCCAGCCTCCAGAACTGTGAGAAATAAATTTCTCTTATTTGTAAATTACCCAGTCTGAGCTATTTTGTTATAGCAGCAGGAATGGACTCAGACACCTACTAAATCAGAAACCCTGGGGTGGGACTGGCCATCTGTGCTTAACAGGCCCTTCAGGTGATTCTGATACACACTCACTTTGAGACCTACTGCTACAATCCATTCTCCACACAGGGGCCTGGTGGTGGGGTCAAGTCCTCCTTGTGATGCCCTGCAGCCACCTCTTCACTGTGAGGAACGTGGACTCTCTCAGAGCCTCCAGATGAGCAACGCACAGGTTGGTGTGTGAACGACTGGGTGCCAGCCCTTGCTCTCTATGGCCCCTGCCTATTTTTGTAAATAAAGTTTTATTGACGGCTCGGCATGGTGGCTCACACTTGTAATCTCAGCACTTTGGGAGGCTGAGGTGGGTGGATTACCTGAGGTTGGGAGTTTGAGACCAGCCTGACCAACATGGTGAAACCCCATTTCTACTAAAAATAAAAAATGAGCCAGGTGTGGTGGCACATGCCTGTAATCTCAGCTACTTGGGAGGCTGAGGCAGAAGAATCACTTGAATCCGGGAGGCAGAGATTGTGGTGAGCAGAGATTGCACCATTGCACTCCAGCCTGGACAACAAGAGCGGAACTCCACCTTGAAAAAAATAAAATAAAAATAAAGGGGAGTTTTATTGACATATAGCTGTGCCCACTCCTCCTCCTTTTCTTCTTCATCTCTGTCTTCATCTTCTTCGTCTTGTCTTTTTTTTTTTTAAGACCGGGTCTGGCTCTATTTCCCAGGCTGTAGGCTGTAGTGCAGTGGTGCAATCTTGGCTCACTGTAACCTATGCCTTCTGGGCTCAAGCCATCCTCCTACCTCAGCCTCCCAAGAGCTGGGATCACGGGCATGCACCACCACACCAGGCTGATTTTTGTATTTTTTGTAGAGTCAGGGTTTTGCCACATTGTCCAGGCTGGTCTCGAACTCCTGAGCTCAAGTCCTCCTCAGCCTCCCAAAGTGCCTGGATTACAGGCGTGGGCCACCGTGCCCGGCCCACCCATTTTCATATGTCTCTGTCTGCTTTCCAGCATTAGCTATGACAGAGACGGTGCAGTTTGGGAAACTGGAAATATTTGTTATCTCTACAGGAGGAATTTGCCACCCCCTGCTCTCGGGTCTCGGAGCTCTGTCGGCAGAGGGAAGGGAGGGAGGGCAGGCTCATCTCCCTGCCTTCCGTGGACAGGACTCACCTCACTCCCACTCCCACTTCACTGGCTGGAACAGGCCGCTTGGCCCTGCCTGGCTGCAAGGGTTGCTGGGGAATGTAGCGTCTGGCTGGACAGTGACGCCTCAGTAACTGCCGCGTCCTGGAGCGGGCAGCATGGGCGCTGGAGCAGACCCGCGTTGTCACACTTCTAGCTGCTCCTTCCAAGACTAAGGGAACTGACCTTCAGTTCTGGGCCCTCGGAATAGGCACACGCTCTCTCCGAGCCCACATGGGCTGCAGGCGGATCTGCCCTCCTCTAGCTTGAAAGAGGAAGAAGCCGAGACACAGAACAGCGACTAGGGTGGCCGAAGGTCCTTCGGGAGTGTGGACCACGAGGGTGAGGGGAGGGGAAAAAAAGTCAGGTGGCCCAATGCCAGGGACTCGCCCTTTCAGTGAAATGACCCAAAACTGAGATTTTGCTCAACTTGGTTGCCAAAAATGTTCTGTTTGCTAATTCAGCAGTTCTTGGGCTCTGCGTGGGGGGCCCTGGGGTCTCCCTGTCTCCCAGAACCTGCAACAGGATTTGATGCCGCCTGAAGAAGGAAGGAGACTGCAGATGTCTCAGGCCTCCCGGTGGCTGGTCCCTGGACGGCAAGCTGGGCGAGCCAGTCATCCCTGCCCCTTTGAGCCCATAGTTCTGGGAAAGTCCCAGGCCTAGACTTGCAGAATCTCCTCCACCAGCTAAAGGCTTTTAGCTATTCCAGCAGCTTCCAGTTCAGCTTGATGTCCATCGAAGTTCGGTATTTTCAGTGTCTCCTCCATGGTTTTTCCTAGTTGTTCTGGAATGAGGGTACGGCAACATAAGGTTTTCTCCCTTTTGTGCGATTTGAACGTGATGCTCTCCCTTCCCCTATATAAACTCTGAGGAAAGTTCTAGAAGTCCCTGTCCTGGGAAAGTCAGCCTAGTGTCGTGGTCAAGAGCCATGTTTTGTTTTGTATTTTTCTTTTATTCTTTCACATGTTAACTGTAGATTCGGGGCGCACGTGCAGGTGTGTTGCCAGGGTGCACTGTGTCGTGCTGAAGTTTGGGCTTCTAGGGACCCCATCCCCCAGACAGTGAGCACAGGACCTGATGGGAAGTTGCCAGTCCTTCCCCCTTCTTTTCTCCCTTCTTTTAGGGTTCTCAGTGTCTATTGCTTCCACCTTTATATCCGTGTGTACCCAGGAGCACAAGTTTTAGGAAGTTAAAGAGCTGGATGGGAATCCAAGCTCTTACATGAATCCACAGTTTAATCTGCTGAAAGTTGTTCATCTACAAAATAGAAGAACTTACACCTGCCCATGCGTAGTTGTGAGGACTGACAAGATGGCGAGCTAAGGCAGAACACGCCCCACGGTGGGACCAGTTATCAGTAGCTGTGAGTTCGCCCTTCCCTCCACCCCGAAATCACGCCCCTCTCCTTGGGTGCTGGCCTCCTGCCTCCATGTCAGGTCTGTTTCTGATCTGACCCGGGCAGCCTGACCTTCCTCGAGGTTGCCCCTTTGCCTCTGTCTGGGAGAAACGTTCTCTCACATTTCTGCACGTCCTGGATTTAAGATGGGCCCTGAATCCAGTGACTTTTGTCCTTACACAAAGAGAAGGATGACAACAGTGAGTGTCACTTTGAAAGCTCAGGGGGGTGGAACTTAGCGTGATCCAGCTGCGAGAAAGCATCTTCCAGATGTGTACCAGCTGCTGACCTGGGGGTCCACCAAGAGGGCCCCTCCCTGCCCCGTGCCCTGACTCTGGGGTCCAAGGCTGCACACATGAGTGACAGATGGACACGCCCAAGCTCACCCGGCTGCTCAGAGAATACAGCCGGACAGTCGGCACTGACTGCTCCCATGCTAATGCTCACTAAGAGACTGACTGGTGTGAACAGTCATCAGAGCCAAAAGCACGTGTGCAAAAGAAAATGAGTGTTTTCATATTTTAAGCAAAGATTGTTTGGGGGCCAAGAGAAGGCAGGAGCCTGTGCTAACTCCCTGGGCCAGCGCAGCTGCCGAGTGTCCTCTGCAGCGCTCTCCAGCCTGCTGCTCCCAGCGAGATAAACCAGGGACTACATCTGGAGAGTCAGAGCATCAGCACCTGGCTAGACAGAGGCTGAAAACTGGGGCGGCGGGTGAGGCTGGAAAGAAACAGATGGGATAGACACACGGAGTCGGAGGGAGACTTCTATGCAGGGGCATCTCAGCAGATCTTCTCAGCTGCCAAACAGCCAGCCCGAAGCATTGCCCTGTTGCAGAGGTGGGGGCCCATGCTATCCAATGGCTTCCTCAACTGAGAGACAGGGATGGGAAGAATACATTGCCGGAGAAGATGAGAAGGAAAGAGTGAGTGAAACAGAGGAAGTGGGAGAGGAAACAAAACATAAATGACACATAAAATGCTCTGAGATGCTTACTGGATGCCGGACACCGTCCTGAATGTTTCATGGGCACTGGGTATGCCCGACAAGCCCCATGAGAGACAGCTTTTATTGCCTCTGTTTTCCAGAGGTGGAGGCTGAGGCAGGGAAGTGGGTTATGGCCTTTCTGAGAGTATTCGCAGACATTCACCAAAACACAGCATGTTCTCCAACATGGAGTTCAAAAGCCACACAGAGAATCTGGGAAGCCTGTCAATAACATGTGCTGGGGGGTGTTCTGTGATCCGAAATCCACTAGGACCCCAGGATACCAGGCCCAATGTCTCTCTGGAATGCCTCCAGCCTAGCCAGGGGAAAGAGAGATGCTGATTATAACAATGAGATGGGAGAATGCTGTTGTCCAGGTGCAGACATCCAAGCGTTGGCAGAAAACTAAAAGACTGGAAATAGTTTGAGCCCAGGAGTTCAAGACCAGCTTGGGCAACATAATGAGACTGCGTGCACGTCCACAAAAATTTAAAAATTAGCTACGCATGGTAGTGCATGCCTGTAGTCCCAGCTACTCAGGAGGCCAAAGTGAGCTGGTATATCGCTTGAGCCCAGGAGTTTAAGACCAGACTGGGCAACATGGCAAAACCTTGTCTCTACAAAAAATACAAAAATTAGCCAGGCATGGTAGTGCATGCCTGTAGTCCCAGTGACTCGGGAGGTTGGAGTGGGAGGATGGCCTGAGCCTGGGAGATCAAGGCTGCAGTGAGCCGTGACTGCAGCACTGCACTCCAGCCTGGGCAACAGAGTGGGACCCTGTCTCAAAAGAGAACAACAACAAATAAAGAACTGGAAGAGTCCTACAGGTACTTGGAGTTGCTCAGCAGGTGCCTGGAAGAGCTTCTCAGGGGTCTGGAATAGTCCAGCAGGTGCATGAAAGAACTGGGCTATATCTATACGAAGAGTCAAGGGCAGGAGCTACATTTCCATGGGAATTGGTTCGGGACATGGAGTTAGATTGGAAAGGTCTCTGAATGGCAATGAGGAGGATGATATCCTGTTCCCCAACATGGTTGCTACGAAAAGATTTCCAGAATGGAAATGTGTTAGGACTTTTTCCATTGCAAAAGATAGAAATCAAATTCAAACTAGTTTAGACAGAAAAGGGAATGTGTTAGGACTCTGGAGAGCTCCAAGCACCATAGTGACTGCAGGGACATCAGGAAGCATAAGTGGCTCTGGAAAGGAGCCAAGACGCCCTGTGGCTCTGCCTCTGAGCTAGGCTTCTCGGTACCTTGTGTCATTCCTGCACCTGCAGATGGGCATTCTCCATGTGGCAGGGAATCTCTGTGTGTCAGAAAAGTTCTTCAGGGCACAGTACCAGGAGGCAGGTACATCCATAGGGCAGGCTGCCATGAGCCAGCACCTCCAGGTAGCAGAACTTCTCTGACATCACTGATGTTTAGAGATCCCTGAAAAACAGACAATTTCTCAGCTTTGATTTTAAAAATCCCAGGGAAGGAAGGATTCTGATTGGTCTAGTTTCAGTCATGTGTCAACAGTGGACCAATCAACTGTGGCCAGAGGCACAGATACTTTACAGAGGCAGACCTGTGTCATGTGACTGCTGTGTGACCTGGGTCATGTGATGGGTGGAGGAGGGAGTGGACATGTCGTGATTGGCAGCCTCCTCCCAAGGGAAGGGAAGAGAGCCATGTGGACAAACAACAGATGGTCGCTGCAGGAAGGGCCCGAATCAGATGGGTTTTAGAGATTACTGGGCAGGCAGCCCCGGGGAGGGTGGGTCTGAAGCTCCGTGATCAGCTGCAAATATGTTTCTCAACTTTGTTCAACCCAAGCGCACTTGCCCCATCCCTGAATAATAACAAGCCAAGCCTTTTTAGAATGTTATCTGAAATTCAAAACAGATTAAGTCTCAGGAAGATAAATAAAGCAAATGAGCACTGCTTGCCTTCCAAACCACATGCCCATCCCCTGGGGAGGCAGGCAGCCCACACTCTCCTGCCAGGAGAGAAAAGACCAGCAGCTCTTGAATGGAATGAGCAGTTGCACTGGTGGGAAGGGAATAGGTCCTGGAGTTGTTTCTAACCGCTTCTTCTCACTGTCGTGGGCCTGGGACTGCTGGGCATCTGGCAAACATGCAGATTCTGGTGCAGGAGGGCTGGGGCAAGGCCTGATGTCTGCTTTCCAACAAGCTCCCAGGTGAGGGGTGTGCTGCTGGCCCTGGCACCCCACTTTGAGTAGTGAAGACTCAGGGTCTAGAATCTGCAGGATTGGATGAAATACTGGCCAAGAGCTATGAGCTGGCCCTTGGGGAGCCACCCAGCTGGCCAGCACTGCTGATTCCATCTCAGACGGAGCTGGGCATGACTGGGCCAGGCAGTTGTGTGGGCCTGGGTGGAGCCTGGGCCAGCCTTCACTCTGCTGCTCATGCCCACCGCTGGCCACACGGAGAACTTGTGTCAGAGCCAGCAGGGAAGGGAGTGGACTTGCCCTCACTTCATACTTGGATCAGAGCCGGAGGACCTCAGTGGCGGCCCCTTGGGGTAACTGTGGGGGCTGAGAGAGGCACAGCAGGTGTCCTCCGGGCCCTCTGGGCAGCTTTACCCGGCAACAAGGACGGCATATTCTGCCCTATGCCAGCCTCTCTGTGTAGGCAGAATAATGGGCCCCAAACAGATCAGGTTTTAATCCCTGGAACCTGCCATTGCTACCTTACACAGCAAACACTTTGCAGGTGTGATTAAATTAAGGCGCTCGAGACCAGGGAATTATTCAGGTGGAGCGGGATGAGGAGGGGCATTTGACACAGAAGAAGGGCAGCGATGGGACCACGGAGGCGGAGGACGCAGGGTTGCTGCTTTGAGCTGGGGAAGCTGGAAGAGGAAGGAACGGATTCTCCCAGAGCCTCCGATGGGAGGGCGGCCGTCCAGCACGCTGTCACCGTCTCTGGCCTCTAGGACTGTGTGAAATAGACTTCTGTGTTCAGCCTCCCTGTGTGTGGCAGTTTGTGCCCGCAGCCACAGGAAGTGCGTGCACCCCCGGGTGCTGGGGGGGGGGGGTGCTGGGAGTGGGGGCCATCGGGGAGCGGGGTTCCGCCTCTCTGCTGTCTCTTCAGAGCCAGGACTTCTCTTAGGTCTCTGGGGAAGCAGTCTTGGGATGTCCTCATCTGTTGAAATGGGGGCTCCGCGTGGGGCAGCAGAGCCTCAAGAGAGGAGGGTGTTCAGAGCTGAGTGGAGGCGGAGGCGGCCCAGGCAGTTGCAGAGGAAGGAACGGCGGAGGCTGAGCCTGTGTCTCCGGGAGGGGCCTGAGGAGGAGCAGGGAGGTCTGTGCCCAAGGATGAGCCAAGCCACGGCAAGGCTGTCCCCACTCACTTCCCTCTACCACCTTCACGCCCTGGTCCAGCACCCCACCTCCTCCGTGGCTGTGGCCCCGGCCCACTGCTGCCCCAGTGATTTCGCGTAGTCCGCTGTGGGCAGGGCCGGGGGCCTCCCTCCCTGCGAGGGTCTTCCCTGGGACACCAGCCTGCTCCTTGGGCCTCTCCAGAGCCTGCGGAATGAATGAAAAACCCCGTTAACTCAGCCTTCTGCATCCTATGGCAAGGAGCCTGCTCAGTGGGCCCTTGAGAGACGAAGGGAAGGAAAAAAAGCACAATAGGCTGGGCCGCGTGGCTCACGCCTGTAATCCCAGCACTTTGGGAGGCTGAGGCGGTCAGATCGCTTGAGGTTGAGAGTTCAAGACTAGCTTAACAACGTGGTGAAACCCTGTCTCTACTGAAAATACTAAAATTAGCCAGGCGTGGTGGCGGGCGCCTGTAATCCCAGCTACTCAGGAGGCCGAGGCAGGAGAATCACTTGAACACGGAGGTTGCAGTGAGCTGAGATGACGACACTGCACTCCAGCCTGGGCAACAAGAGCAAGACTCTGTCTCAAAAAAACGAAAATCAAACAAACCAACAACAACAGCAACAAAAATAATCACAATAATTATATTCAAGATCTGGGATACAAGAGATTAGATTTCCAAGAAAGGGTTTGTTTCAATGAAGCACTGTGCAGATAAAAATAGTTCCTCAGGGTGGGGTGTGGTGGCTCAAGCCTGTAATCTCAGCACTTTGGGAGGCTGAGGTGGGCAGATCACCAGAGGTCGGGCGTTCAAGACCAGCCTGGTCAACATGGTGAAACCCTATCTCTACTGAAATTACAAAAATTAGCCGGGCATGGTGGTAGGAACCTATAGTTTCAGCTACTTGGGAAACTGAGGCAGGAGAATCACTTGAACCCAGGATGTGGAGGTTGCAGTGAGCCAAGATCCAGCCATTGCACTCCAGCCTGGGTGGCAGAGTGAGACTTTTGTTTTTTTTCAGGGGAAAGCTCGAACGCAGTCCCCCACTACCACAAATTTTGCAGTCGAGTTTCCCACACTTGGGGAAATCGCAGGGGTCAGCACATCCGGAGTGCAATGGATAAGCCCAGAGTGAGACTTTGTCTCAAACAAAAAGTTCTTCAGGTGGAGTGAAGGAGAGGGTTGAATTTTGTGTCTCCCCAGAAAAATATGCTGAGGTCCCAACCCCCAGTATCTCAGACAGTGGTCTTAGTTGGAAAGAGGGTCTGACAGATGTAGATAGTGAGGATGAGATCCTATGGAGGACGGCAGGCCTCTAATCCATGATGATTGCTGTCCTTACAGGAAGACAGCCAGGTGACGATAGAGACACAGGAAGAATGTCACAGAACATCGGCAGAAACGGAGATTGGGGGATGCAGCTGGAAGCCCAGGGATGATGAGGATTGCCAGCAACGCACGGGGTGAGGGTGAGACAAGGAGGAATTCGCCCTACAGGTTTCAGAGGGGACAAGTCCTGTGGACACCCTGACCTTGAACTTCTGGCCTCAGAACTGTGAGACAGTAAGTTTCCGTTGTTTAAGCCCCCATCTGTGGTACTTTAGGGCAGCCCAAGCAAACTGATAAGGGTGGTTTCTGCCCCTTGTTTGCTCTGCCCTCTGCCACCTGCCATGCAGCCCTCCACGGCCCCTTCTCAGGTGATGAGCCCCTTTTCCTCAGTGGCACCCTCAATAATCCTGTCCTGTGTCTGAAAATGGGCAATCACCTTTGTTAAAGAAATGAGGCGGGAGTGGGGGTTGGATGTGGGAATGTGAGCATCAGGATTTCCTCTGAATAGCCCATCAGACCCACCGCGCCCTTCAGAGGAGGCACCTTGAGAAGCCGCAAGCTGTTCTCCATGCAGCTGTCCCTGCCCAAGCTGCAGCCAGGACTTTTTTTTTTTTTTTTTTAATAAGGAACTGCCTTTTACTTATAAAGTAATGAAGAAACCAGGGCCGGTGTGGTGGCTCACACCTGTAATCCCATCACTTTGGGAAGCCGAGGTGGGAGGATCACTTGAATCCAGGAGTTTGAGACCAGCCTGGGCAGCATAGCTAGACCTTGTTTCTACAAAAAATAAATAATAATAAAAGAATAGCTGGGCATGGTGGCACATGCCTGTAGTCCCAGTTACTTGGGAAACTGAGGTGGGAGGATGGCTTGGGCCTGGAAGCTCGAGGCTGCAGTGAGCCGCGATCATGCCACTGCATTCCAGCCTGGGTGACAGAGTGAAACCACCATCTCAAAATGAGTAAACCAACCAGGAATGCCACCTTATTGTCACATTTGGATTTGTTCCTCACATCATGCTAAGTTGGGTCACCCACCTCAATCACCTGATATAACTGGAAACCACTTTTGGCTATTTCTAAAAATCAGCTCCGCGCTGGGAGGGGTTCGGGCTGGCCTTCAGGGAAACATGAAAAGCTCAGTATCTTCCTTTGGTGGCTCCCTCAGGGCCACCGGCTTCTGACTCATCAGCGTCATTTTAGCTCTTGGGCTCAGAAATAGAGGAAACTGCATTTCCTTTTGGTGAACGCCTTTGTGTTATTTTATTTTTTCACCGTGATGCTGAAACTAGCCCATCATGGGAGAGTCAAAGGAATCTCATATGTTTTCCCCTGAGCTAGGCTTGATTCCTGATTATTCTCATAGGAAGGATCCAAAACTTCCCACGGAGTTCCCTTCCTCTGCACTGAGTCACATACCTACGGCCTCGAGTTAACAGATCTTTTTTAATCAAAGAGAAGATGAAAAAGGCACCTTGCTTCTGGCCCATTTTTAGACCTTTTTTTTAGCCCCATTTCTTCTCTTTCCTTCCTACGTTTTTGGGTTTTGTTTGGTTTCATGCCTGAATTAAACGTGACAGGAGGAGCAAGTTTTATATGTTGCCTGAAGTCACCATTGTTGGAGAAACAAAATGCAATCTTTTTAAAAATTATTTTATTTATTTATTTTTTGAATTGCATTTTAGGTTTTGGGGTACATGTGCAGAACATGCAAGATAGTTGCATAGGTACACACATGGCAGTGTGTTTTGCTGCCTTCTGCCCCTTCACCCATATTTGGCATTTCTCCCCATGCCATCCCTCCCCCGCTCCTCCCCCCGCTGTCCCTCCCCTATTCCCCCCAGTTGACCCCAGTGTGTGGTGCTCCCTTCCCTGTGTCCATGTGTTCTCATTGTTCATCACCCGCCTATGAGTGAGTATATACGGTGTTTCATTTTCTGTTCTTGCGTCAGTTTGCTGAGAATGATGTTCTCCAGATTCATCCATGTCCCTACAAAGGACACGAACTCATCGTTTTTGATTGCTGCATAATATTCCATGGTGTATATGTGCCACATTTTCCCAGTCCAGTCTATCATCGATGGGCATTTGGGTTGGTTCCACGTCTTTGCTATTGTAAACAGTGCTGCATTCTTAAGGGAAACCAACAACGGTGGAAAGAAGCCGCTTGGGTCGCAGGCAAGCATAGTTCCCAGAGCTTCTTGCATTGAGGAGCTGTGGGGTCCAAGGCCCCATCTCTCTGGACCTCACTTTCTCATTAGCAAATAGAGGCTTTAGGTTGTAGTAGGTTGTGTTGAACTAGGGACGTATATGCAACAAGCCTGCACCTTATTCAAATGTAGATTCTGATTCTTAGGTACTGGGTGGGGACTGAGATCCTGAACCTCTAATAAGCTCCCAGATGACCAGCATCCAAGGATCACACTTTCCTAGCTCCTAGCAGAATCTCAGGCTCATCCCAGCCTCCTGAGCCAGAATTCACATATTCATAAGAGCCCGATTCATTCAGATGCGAATTAGATTGTGGGTAGCCGGTGCTGGAACACTGAGGGAGGTCCCAGCTGTGCCTGGGGAGCCTTGAAACTGCCGAGGCAAAAGCCTGTCCTGGAGACCCCACTGAGTTGGTGGGGAGTGGCCTAGACGTGGATTCCTGCCTATTCACAGCAGCAAGGTCCCTGAGGGCTGGTGGTTTTGATCTTGCTCCCTATTAACATGACCTGGGGAGCTGTGAAAGCCCCCACCCTCCGTGACGTTAACAGGCAGCAAGATCGGGAACCACTGAACTCAGAGTCCTCCGGTTCTAATCCATGATGTCATTGGTTTTATCAGGGCGATTTTTCTGGCCAGACAAGGCAGGACAGGGGTGCCTACGCACCTCAGAAGTGTCTATGGAACGCTCAAAACAGAACCAGCACGCTCAAAACAGGACTTGGTTTATAGCAAAGGGCCAGCCCCTGGCAGCATCGTGAAACTCACGCACTGTCCTCTTCCCCGGGGTTCCCTTCAGCCCATAGGGGACCGATGGCCCCTGCTCTGCACTCCAGCCTGACATCAGGAAACCCACGGATGAGAGAAAAATCTCATGTTACGTGTTGCAGGAGAGTGATCATTTAAGTCAATGGGTGGCCTCCGCTGGAAAGCCACCTCTTAATTGTAGAATTGAAGAGGGCAGAGTGCGAAGTGGCCTCTGGAGTCCTGCCAGATTTGAGTCACAGCTTGGCCATTTATGAGTCCCTCTCATCAACCCACAGGAGCCAGTGTCCTGATGCCTGAAACCCAGCACTCGGCTTAGGGAGGACTGGTGGAGTGAATCACTGAGAGGATGGCCCTCGGTGGTTTCTGCTTCCTTCACTTTCCCGCCACTGCCTTAGAGGCTGAGAGACTCGTGCTGGCTTCACCTGGGCAGGCATCCTGGCTCGCAAGCTAGGATTGCTTCCGCCAATTTTCTGCGAGAGAAGCAAGTGTTTGGTTGATTCCTGGCAGCATGTTCATGGGGAATGCACGTGGGGGTGGTGGGGGAGCAGGGCTGGACTTGGGAGATGCTGCAGCTGATAGCACACTTTTCCTTTGTGGAATTTTCTTCCTACTGTTATAACACCTGTCTCCAAACAAAACCTTCATTGGTCAAAAGCGAATCTCTCATTTATTCTGTGCATAGACCTGTGGCGTGAGATGCATTTGGGAGGCTCGAGAACAGCGGTTCCCAACCTGGATGCTTGGAAGAATGTCTGAGGACATTTTTGGTTGTCACCACTGGGGCAGGGAGCTGCTGCTGGTATCTAGTGGGTGGGGTCCAGGGACACTGCCAAACACCCTGCAGGGCAGAGGCTAGCGCCACCACAGAGAATCCAGTGTAAAAGGTCGCTGGTGCTGAGAATCCTCCTCCAGACCCAGGGCAAGACTGAGGGGATGTGTTTATTTATATCTGCTCTTGCAGCCATTCAGCAAGAAATGAGCACCTTGAATGACTATTAAATGAAGACAGGCAGGGTGCGGTGGTGGCTCATGCCTGTAATCCCAGCACTTTGGGAGGCTGAGGTGGGCAGATCACTTGAAGTCAGGAGTTCGAGACCAGCCTGGCCAACATGGCAAAAACTCCTCTCTATTAAAAATACAAAAATTAGCTGGGCATGGTGGGGCACACTTGTGATCCCAGCTAATTGGAAGGCTGAGGCACAAGAATTGCTTGAACCTGGGAGGCAGAGGTTGCAGTGGGCAGAGACTGAACTGTTGTACTCCAGGATGACAGAGTGAGACCGCCTCAAAAAAAAAAAAAATCAAGAAGGATCTCTGAGACTCCACAGGTCAATGGGAGATGACCAATGTGGGAGGCATGGGCAATGCCTAGTTTGAGCAAGCTGCCCATTCTCTGAGGCAGTGGTCTCAGGGCAGGGTGTACACACCCCCAGGCTGGGCAGCACTCACTTATGGTACAGAAGGAATCTTCAAGCTTCCCCTGGTCAGGAATGAAACAAGCTCTAGCCTCTGCCATCGCCTCTGCTCAACACTCACTCCCTCCAGGCTTCAAAAGGAGGCTGCCCCACATGGACAGCTTGGAGAGACTCCAGGGTAGTGGTTGGTGGAGAAGCCAGGTGCAGAGCGGTGCATTTGGGGGTGTGGTTCAGGAAGCCATGGGGTGGGGGTGAGGGTGTAGTAGAGTGTAGCAGCGCATATGACTGAGACTAGAGGTGACATTGACTCCACAGGCACGGGATGGGGCTTGGAAACAAACTGAATTCTGGGCATGCATGTCATGGAGGGAGGGGCTGGCAGCTTGGGGTGGGGGAAAACTGCCTTCACTCCTGAGCACCCCACTTCCTGGTCCAGCCCCAGCAGGCCTGCAGATCTCCCTACATCCTTTCCCTGCAGACGACCCATCTGTGCCTGGACAGGTGGGCATGCCTATTAGATTCTTAGGGCTGCCATAGCAAATAATCACAGACTAAGGGGCTTAAATAACACAAGTGTGTTTTCTCACATTCTAGGAGGCTGGAAGTGCAAGGAGCTCCGGGCGTCTGCAGGGCTGGCTTCTCCCGGGGCCTCTCTCTTTGCAGGTGGCCGCCTTCCCACGGGTCCTCACATGGCCTCTCCTCTGATGTCCCTTCCTCTTCTTAGAAGGACACCAATCCTATTGGATTAGGGTCCACCCTAAATACCTCATTAGAATATAATTACCTCTTTACAGATCTTAACTCCAAATACAGTTTTATTGCAGGGTTCTGCGGGTTAGAGCTTCAACATATTGATTTTGGGGGACACACTTCACCCCAGTGTGTGGTTGCCATTATCACATATCAGTGTGGGCTGCCATTCTCCACTGGCCCTCTATCCTGGAGACACAGCCTCTGGGGAGTTTCCTACAAAATGCAGGATGTCTAGTTAGATTTGATTAAATTACATTTTAAATGCTGCATGGGATACACTTACAAGAAAATTATTTATCATTGATCTGAAATTTGCATTTAACCCAGCATTCTATGTTTCTAGCTGCTGAGTCTGGCACCTCTACCCATGGGAAGCCTCCTATCCATGACTCCTCACCTGCGCTGCCTGGGTCTGGGATGGGCACAGAAAGGTGGAGGGTGGAATTGGTGTCAGAAGGAGCAGCTGGTATCTGGGAATCTCTCAAGGGCCCTGACCTCGTAACTCTCTCAGGCCAACCTGTAGAAGTCACTGATATGCAGGGTGGCCTGTGGTTTGATGGAAACTGCAGCTTCTGTTTAGGTGAATCCTGGAGGTACCTCCTGTTTCTCTTCCAGTTTTCACGTCTGCAGACTGGGAAATGTCACATCATACCTAACCACACACAAATGTCCTCATTTCCAGTTGCAGAAAACACATGACATCATGCACATCGTGATGATGAAAATACGGGTGTACAATCCCATATCCACAATTCTGAAATTCAAAACACTCTGGGAACAGTTTTTGTGCATAAATTTAGAGACAAAACCCATTTAGGGGCCGGGCACAGCGGCTCATGCCTATAATCCCAGCATTTTGGGAGGCCGAGGCGAGTGGATCACCTGAGGTTGGGAGTTTGAGACCAGCCTAACCAACATGGAGAAACCCCGTTTCTACTAAAAATACAAAATTAGCAGAGTGTGGTGGCACATGCCTGTAATCTCAGCTGTTCAGGAAGCTGAAACAGGAGAATCACTTGAACCCAGGTGGCAGAGGTTGCAGTGAGCCAAGATCACGTCACTGCACTCCCGCCTGGGCAAGAAGAGTGAAACTCCTTCTCCAAGAAAAAAAAAAAAAAAGACCAGGCCTGGTGGCTCACACTTGTAATCCCAGCACTTTGGGAGGCCAAGGGCTGTAAATTACAAGGTCAAGAGATTGAGACCATCCTGGCCAACATGGTGAAACCCTGTCTCTACTAAAAATACAAAAATTAGCTGGGCATGGTGGTGCGCACCTGTAGTCCCAGCTACTGGGGAGGCTGAGGCAGGAGAATTGCCTGAACCTGGGAGGTGGAGGTTGCAGCGAGCCGAGATTGTGCCATTGTACTCCAGCCTCATCACAGAACGAGACTCTGTCTAAAAAACAAAAACAAAGAAACCCATTTGGGGCTAAAATGGATTTGGATGGATTTGGGACTCTTTCTAGACTTTATCCATTGGTGAGAATAGAGATACTGTGTTTTCTGGGGGCACTGTCCAAACATGTGGGGGATGGTAAGTGATATTCAGGATACGTCCCTTATTACCAGCCTACAACTCCCCAAACTTGAATGCCGGAAACCCACAGGTTTCTGGATAAGGGATTGTACAACAGCAGGCAGGCAGCGGGCTCTCAAACCGGGGGAGGCACAGTGCTAAACGCTTTAGGTTTCTCTCCTCTTTAATCCTCATAATCTGCAAAATGGATACTTTCATTTGCATTTTTGGTAAGCTCGTTTTGTGTTGAAGTATGAATGCCCACAGAAAAGCCCATGAATCAAGTGCCCAGCTGGACAGATGATCAGAAAGTGAGCACATGCCCATGACACCGCCCAGTGCCATCTCTCAGCAGCGCCCCAGAGGCTCCCGCTGTGGCCCACCATTACCTCCCAGATTCTCCCTTTTATCACCAAAGATTTATTCTGCCAAAAAAAAAAAAAAAAAATGCTGTCGTTTATTGAGCAGTTACTATGTGCCAGGAACTTACATTATTTCTCACATTGATTCTCTCAGGGTAAGTATTGCTTTTTTTTGAGTTGGAGTTTTGTTCTTGTGGCCTAGGCTGGAGTACAGTGGTGCGATCTCAGCCTACTGCAACCGCCGCCTCCCAGGTTCAAGCGATTCTCCTCCCTCAGCCTCCCGATTGGCTGGGACTACAGGCGCCCACCACCACACCTGGCTAATTTTTTTTTTTTTTAGTAGAGATGAGGTTTTACCACATTGGTGAGGCTGGTCTTAAACTCCTGATGTCAGGTGATCTGGCTGCCTCGACCTCCCAAAGTGCTGGGATTACAGACATGAGCCACCTCGCCTGGCAAGGATGAGCATTCTTATTTCATTTTCCAAGCAAAAAGAAGCCAGAGCAAGAGCTGTTATGTTATGTTCTATTCTATATCATATGTTATGCCTCGTATCATGTTACATTATGTGTCATAACCTCAGCTCAGTGAATTTTCACAAACAGAACACACTCTCCTAACTGGCACCCAGATTAAGGAACAGAATATTAAAAGCATCAGAGAAACCGCCCCCTCAATCCCACAGCCCCCAACTTGCTACCCACTCCCAAAAGTAAGCACTGTTCTGATTCCTGACACCTTTTGCCTCTTTTGAACTACCTGCGCTAAATGGAAGAAAATTGTCTGTTCTCTTTGGTGCCTGATTTTCTCTTAGCTCATTAAGCCCATTAAGCCCATCCACATTGCTGGATGAGGCTGGAGTTTGCTCTTTTTCATTGGTGAGTAGAACACCACCGTTTGAACACACCTTAATTCACTCACTTTCCCCTTGGAGGGTGGGGGTTAGAAATGTTTTTAGTTTTTAGCAACCATCGGTAGTGCTGCTCTCTAAATTCTTGTGTGTCTTTTGGTGGACACACACACTCATACAGACACACGTTTCTGTTTAGTGTATGGCTTGGGGTGGATTGAGGGCATCACAATAGTGTCTGTGTATGGTTAGCTTTTCAAGAACTTCCAAACAGGCTAGGTGTGGTTGCTCATGCCTGTAATTCCAGGAAGGCAGATCACTTGAGGCCAGGAGTTCAAGACCAGCTAGGCCAACGTGGTGAAACCCTGTCTCTACTAAAAATACAAACAAAAAATCGCCAGGTGTGGTGGCACATGCCTCTAATCTCAGCTACTCAGGAGGCTGAGGCAGGAGAATCACTTGAACCTGGGAGGAGGAGTTTGCAGTGAGCCGAGATCACGCCACTGCATTCTAGCCCAGGTGACAGAGCAAGACTGTCTCAAAATAAACAAACAGGCCATGTGACGATGAAGATGAAGATCAGGGTGATGCCTCTACAAACAAAGGAACCCCAGATTTTGCTGCCAACACAGAAGTTAGAGGAGAGGCCTGGCAAATTCGCTCTCACAGCCTCAGTAGGAACCAACCCTGTGGACACCTTCCTCTTGGACTTCCAGCCTGCAGAGCACCAAAACAATGCATTTCTGTGGTTTAAGCTTCTCTACTCGTGGCTCTTTGTTCCTGCAGCCCCAGCATATGCCTCCATCACTCCATGGAGTGATGCTTCACATTTAAAAAGACATTTGCTCTGTAAAGAAACACTCATCTGGCTGGGCAAGGTGGCTCATGCCTATAATCCTAGCACTTTGGGAGGCCAAGACAAGCAGATCACCTGAAGTCAGAAGTTCGAGACCAGCCTGGCCAACATGGAGAAACCCCGTCTCTGCTAAAAATTAAAAAAATATATATAGCAGGGCATAGTGGCAGGCCCCTGTAATCTCAGCTACTCAGGAAGCTGAGGCAGGAGAATCGCTTGAACCCAGGAGGTGAGGTTGCAGTGAGCCGAGATCGTGCCACTCCACTTCAGCCTGGGCGACAGAGCAAGACATCATCTAAAAAAAAAAGAGAACACTCACCCCAGTGTTCCTTGAGGTAGTCTGATTAGCTCAATGGTTTACAACAGGTTTCCACTTTTCAAATTTGATTCCAGAAGCCAACAACTGCATGCTTTGTTGTATGTCTGAATGCTTGAAGTGAAGGTTGGTGAGAGCTGGCTGGTTCTGGCCTACATATGTGGCCAGTCTGACAAACAGACATCCACCCACTTGGGTTGGGTCCCAGGAGCAGCCTCAGGAATTGAGATTCCTACATCTGCCTTCAGGGTCTCTATCAGGCATCCCTCTCCCCATCATGGCTCAGGCAGGGACCACAGCAGAGGGTGGACCACACTATCCTTCAAGGGCAACTGGGCCCCAGCTGGCAGCTGGAAGAACCCAATTCAGCTGACGCAGTGGGTCACGCCTATAATCCCAGCATTTTGGGAGGCTGAGGCAGGTGGATCACTTGAGGTCAGGAGTTTGAAACCAGCCTGGCCAACATGGTGAAACCCCATCTCTATGAAAAATACAAAAATTAGCAGGGCATGGTGGTGCATGCCTGTGGTTCCAGCCACTTGGGAGGCTGAGGCACGAGAATCGCTTGAACCCAGGAGGTGCAGGTTGCAGTGAGTCATAATCCATCACTGTACTCCAGCCCGGGCGACAGAACCACACTCCATCTCAAAAATAAAGAACTCTACTCTTCCTGGGCAGAGAGTTTCTCTGTTCTGGAGGTCGTCCAGCAGCCCAGCCCCGAGTGGATCTCTCTGGATGGGTGAGGGGAAGAGGGGTCTCCTCCAGCTGGAAGCATCGAATCAGGACTATCACTTCCTAAGAGCAAGTGGCCCAGAACTGGGCTAAAAATAGTGCAACTTAAAAAAATTGCACTAGGCTTTAATTACTGGGTGTATTGGTTTCCTGGGGCTGCTGTAACCAAGTGCCACAAGTTGGGTGGCTTAAGACAACACACATTTATCTTCTCACAATTCTGAGGGCCAGAAATCCTGAAGCCAGGTGCCGACTGGGCCATCCTCTCTCCAAGGCTCCCGGAAGAAGCTGCTCTTGCCTCCTCCCTTCATGCTGCTGATCACAAACATCCCCGGTGTCTTTAGTTTGTAGCTCTTATCTCTGCCTCTGTTTTTACATGGCCTTCTCCCCATGTGTCTGTGTTTCTCTGTCCAAATTTCTCTCTCTCTCTCCTTTTTTTTTTTCTTTTGAGACAGTCTCTCTGTCGCCCAGGCTGGAGTGCAATGGTGCGATCTTGGCTCACTGCAACTTCCACGTCCCGGGTTCAAGTGATTCTTGGGCCTCAGCCTCCAGAGTAGCTAGGATTACAGGCACACGCCACCCTGCCCACCTAATTTTTGTATTTTAATAGAGATGAGGTTTTACCATGTTGGCCATGCTGGTCTCAAACTCCTGACCTCAGGTGATCCACCCATCTTGGCCTCCAAAAGTGCTGGGATTCCAGGCGTGAGCCACTGCGCCCGGCCCAAATTTGTCTCTTTTATTAGGACACTGATCATTGCGTGAGGGCCTCCCCTCCTCCAGCATGGCTTAGTTCCAACTTGACAGCATGCTCAGACCCTCTTTCCATGTAAGGGCTCACTCTGAGGCTCAGGGGACATGATTTTGGAGACCCTGTTCAGTGGGTACACAGTCTTACCTGTTGTGAATAACTTTTTGCTAAATTAAATCTGAGAATGCCTTCCTCTACTTCCTGGAGCTTGGATAGTTTAGAAATGTGAAAATCTGCCTGTTAGGGTAATGTCCACATCTTAACACAAGTTTATTTCCGTCATGTGAAGTTCAAAATGAGTGATCATGAGGAGCAGGTGGTGCCCATCCAAGCAGTGATTTGGGGGCCTGAGCTCCTATGTGGGAGCCCCCAATCTTCCATGTGGTATGCACGGTCCCTGGGCTCCCCTGCATCAAGCTGAAGAGGAAGAGCGTGGCGTGTGGGGAGCCTCGGTGGCCAGGCCGGGAAGTACTGCCCATGCGCATTCACTGTGCCAGAATTCAGCCACAGCCACACTGAAGCCAGGAGGTGTAGGCTGGCCGTGCCCCCAGGAAGAGAGGAAGGGATTGGGGAAAAGCCGCAGCTGAAGCTGGCGAGTCAGGGTGGCTGGAGGGCAGCTCCTTCTGCAACTCATTTCCCTTCAGTTCCCCCTCCGTCCTCCTCTCCACCTTGCTAGCCCTGGATGGTCTCTAGTCAGAGGGTCAGTTTCCAAACCTTATGGCGCCAGGCCCTTCCCCACCGATATGCAAACAGCAAAGGAGCACCTCCCATGTAAGGGGAGACTCTGAGTGATAAATGCTAAAGGAATGCATCTTTGGGGGTGCTGTGAATGGCCTCAGTGAATCTGGGTGATCCAGCCTGGCGGATCAATGGGGCCCTGAAGATGTGTTTCTCACTAAACCTCCCTCTGTGCCTACCAGGAGCCCACTGTGTCTCAGAGCAGGGCATGGAGCAGCTCCCCTGCGGCAGGGGGGTGCTTAGGAAGCTGCACCCAGGACACCCAGGCAGAGTGTCGGAGTCTGGCCTGAACAGGCTGCTTAGGCTGTGCCACACAGTCCCGGGGCAGATTACACTTTACTCCCCTGCCCCTCACTGGCCACTCCACCTTGCCGAGGGTTTTCTTTTTCTTTCTTTCTTTTTCCTTTTTTTTTTTTTGAGATGGAGTCTTGCACTGTTGCCCAGGCTGGAGTGCAATGGTGCAGTTTCGGGTCAATGCAATCTCCGTCTCTCGGGTTCAAGTGATTCTCCTGCCTCAGCCCCCTGAGTAGCTGGGATTACAGGCGCCTGCCACCATGCTTTTGTATTTTTAGTAGAGACAGGGTTTCACCATGTTGGCCAGGATGGTCTTGAACTCCTGACCTCATGATCCACCCTCCTTGACCTCCCAAAGTGCTGGGATTAGAGGCGTGAGCCACCGTGCCCAGCTGCGAGTGGTTTTTAAACTGCCAGGCGAGGCTGGTTGAAACCAGTGCTTAAAAAATAGAACAGGGCCGGCACAGTGGCTCATGCCTATAATCACAAGAATTTGGGAGCATCGCTTGAGCTCAGCAGTTGGAGACCAGCTGACAACATAGTGAGACTTTGTCTCTTAAGAATTAAAAATAAATAAATAATTAAAAACGCTGGGCATGGTGGTGAGTGCCTGGAGTTCCAGGTACTTGGGGGGGTGAGGTGGGAGGATTGCTAGCCCAGAAGGTCAAGGCTGCAGTGACCTGAGATTGCACCACTGCATTCAAACTGGGTCATAAGACTGAGACCCTGTCTCAAAACACATACACAGAGAAAACCTACTAGAAAAATACCAAGTACAGCCAATACAGTGAAAGAAAGTACTGTGTCATTAA
The DNA here is from genome assembly GCA_028533165.1 of Leontopithecus rosalia. Taxonomy (NCBI): domain Eukaryota; kingdom Metazoa; phylum Chordata; class Mammalia; order Primates; family Cebidae; genus Leontopithecus; species Leontopithecus rosalia. The sequence continues at coordinate 9,896,542 of CM052649.1, forward strand.
ACCTTGATTCCATGTTTATATGTGTATGTTCTGGGTTGTGATGTGAAACATTTCTTTCCAAGCGAGGCAATCAAAACCTGAAAGCTGGCCAGACACAGTGGCTCAGGCCTATAATCCCAGCACTTCAGGAGACCATGGTAGGAGGACTGCTTGGGGCCAGGAGTTCCAGACCATCCTGGACAACACAGGGAGACCCTCATTCTACAAAAAATTAGTTAAAAAAATGACCCAAGTGTGGTGGTGTGCATCTATAGTCCCAGCTACTAGGGAGGCTGAGGTGGGAGGATCACTGGAGCCTGGGAGATTGAGGCTGCAGTAAGCCATGATCACGCTACTGCACCCCAGCCTGGGCAACAGGGTGAGAGAGATCCTGCCTCAGAAAAACGAACCAAACCAAACAGATTTGAAAGCCACTGTCCTATGAGGTAGTAATTATTTTCCAGGTTTCAGAAGTGCCTCTGGGACCCAACAGGAGAGCTGTGATGCTGTGAAGCTGGAAATAGATGCTTGGTGCCTCAAAGGAAAATCAGCACTGAGACAAGGGATCTTTCAGCAATGCAATTTTTACTGCCTGGAATGCAGGAAGGGTACTCTCACTAGCCATCTTGCCGCAAGAGTACAATGAATAGAGGAAAACACACAAATTTATCCCATTTGGGGATCATCGTAACTGCTGTGTCTGATCTCCATTGGTTGGAACCAGACCTCACAATGTAAACTAAAACCCGATTGGCTAAGAACTTAAAACTTTTCTAAACAGGTGAAAGCAATGGAGAGCTGGGACATGCCTGTGAGCACGTCCAGCACAGATATCTTGGTTAAAGTACAAGGACATAGAATATACTACATGTCTGTAAGCATGGCGTGTCTAATAGTTACATAGGATAGGGCTTAACAAAGTTATTAGCATACTAATTCTTTAACAAGAAAGGAATCTTTAAACAGGAACTTTTCTACTTCCTGAATGTGAGGTCAAGGAGGACTCTGGGCTGGGTTGAATTGGGGCGGTACAACTTCCCTCAGGAGGTCCTTGTGAGGGAGACTCCACTCCCTGGGCCTCTGCCTTTTCATCTGTAAAATGGGTTAAATACCTACCTTGACGGGGAGGAGGAAGATCAAATAGCTCCTCACATTTATTGAATGCTGCCTGGCCCAGGATCTGTTCTGAGTCTTTTATGTGTATTACATGTGTCTTTCTTCACAATATCCCTCTAGTTAAGTACTAGTACCATTAGATTTATTAGTACAGATAAGGGAACTAAGGCACAGAGAGGTGAAGTAACTCACCCAAGTGAGCTGATTTCTGAAAATCTGTATCACGTCAGATACCGTATCTGGCACATAGCAAGCACAGAATGAATTTTAATCTTCTTACCCTTAATTTTGTTTCAATCACTTTAAAGCATCCCGAGATAGAGGCAGATGAACAAGCTGGTGGAAGATGTGTGAGAAGCACTCTTCAAACTGCCAGGAAGCTGCTTCTATGGAGTCCCAAAGTGTGAAATGAGCTCCTCTTCTAGGAGGGTCCCTGGAAATAGTGACCACTCCCTGCAGGGGGCAGAGTCCCTGCAAGCCCTCTCTGCAGCCTCATAGGAACTGCAAGGGAGTCAGAGAAAGGGATCCTCCCCTCCTTAGGGGAAGACATACCAGTGGCTCCAGAGAGGAAAGAGAATGACAGGCCTAGCTCAAGATAAACCACCTTATTGCTGGTTTTGAAAGATTAGAGGCCCAGGAACCCCCAGCCCTACTCCATACCCTGCAATACAGACCAGCTTCGAGGGGTCTCCACCTCCCTGGCCCAAAATGGGCAGCCCCACTCCTCCAGGAGAGACTGCGGCCTCCACTGCCTGGAGGCCAAGGGAGAACAGAGTTGCATCTCCCTGGGGGAGATCAGACAAGTAATTAGACCAAACTCCAAGAGCCAGCTTCGTCACTGCTTCTCAGAAACTAGAAACAGAGTGCAAAGAGAGGATTGCATCACCTGCTCCCAGGGGCGCTGGGACACCTGCTCTCAAAGTCCAAGCTGGTCACATTTAAATCAGAGTCGGGCTGTGGACTGACACCCTGCCCAGTGCAGAAATGTTTTATCAGCAATTAGTGAGTGTGTTCCCAAAGGAAGCTCAATGTTCTCCTTGCCGCGTTCCCACATTTGCTCATTCCAAGTCGTGTCTTTATACTCTCTTAACTATATCATGTCATTTATGCCATGTTTTAAAATAGTTGTCTTTTTATAGAACCCATGACTTGGTTTGACTTTATTAACAAATCTTAGTAGTTTACCTAGCACAGAGCCTGCTCATATTGGACATGAAATAAGTATTTGCAGGATAAAAAGATGTTGATGATAATAATAATATACATAATTACATTATATATATATATATATAATTACATTATATATATATATATTTTTTTTTTTAGAGGAGTTTCACTCTTGTTGTTCAGGCTCGAGTGCAGTGGTGCCATCTCGGCTCACTGCAACCTCCACCTCCCAGGTTCAAGCAATTCTCCTGCCTCAGCCTCCTGAGCAGCTAGCATTACAGGCCTGCGCCACCATGCCCAGCTAAGTTTATATATATATTTTTAGTAGAGATGGAGTTTTAGCATGTTGGTCAGACTGGTTTCAAACTCCCGACCTCAGGTGATCTGCCCTCCTCTGCCTTCTAAAGTGCTGGGATTAGAGGTGTGAGCCACTGCGCCCGGCCTAATTACATAATAATATTAAAGTAAAAGCTAACTTGCTGGGGCCTTCTCTTGTGCGTCCTGTCTGAAAAGGGCTGCCTCTGTAGTGAGCTTGGATGTGTGACTACTGCACTTTTGACTGGGCAGACATCAGGGCAGAAGCAGGTGGAGGCGGGTGGCGGAGGAAGTGGTTGAGGAGGAGAGGCCAGGAGGTCCCTGAGCCAGCGCTCCCACAGAAGGGAGTCCATCAGAAAATTGCAGAGGGCCTAGGACGTGAGGTCCCCCATCCCTCTCCCTTCCCACTCCATCAAAGATTTGTTTCCCAGCACCTGTGTTTTAAATACCTCCAGCTACCCTCTCCAGCACTGGCAGGTTTGGAGTCCAGGGTCCCCAGAATGTGAGGTGGCAGTGGGGACACTGGCCTCCTGAAGTATTGGGCAGGTCAGAGGCACCCAGGCCAGGCTTCTCAGAGTGCTGTCTGCCAGCTGGGGGGTGACATTCCTGTTTTGGCTGTGACCGTCCCCTGATGGGAGGCAGAG
>CM052649.1:9900262-9918972 GCA_028533165.1 Leontopithecus rosalia
CAACCAATATTGTTAGAGCTATTAAGGTGTTAAGAGAACAGACTTTCTTGTACTTAATGGACTGCCCCTGCCCACCCCTTCTCCGGCAAAACCTGTTGTGCAAATCAAGGGCCACTATCCCATTCAAAAAAGGAGACTCCCTGCAGCTAAAAATGCCTCAGGCGGGGTCATCCAGACTCTCATTGTCCCTTGGGAAGGAGGGTGGAGCCTTCCTAGCCAGAAGCAGAGGACTGATACTATCACCCAGGCCCGTGGCTTTGCACCCAACTCATACACGCAGTTGGGATTATTGCCAGCAGAGGATAGTTGGTTCACTTAATTAGACTTAAAGAATACCTCCCTAGCATTGGACTGGCCTCAGAGGGTCAAAAACTATTTGCATTTCAATGGCAGAAACCCAGAAGCAGGTGTAACCACTCAATACACCTGGACCCAGCTTCCCAGGGGCTCAAAAACTCTCTCATCATCCTTGGGGAGGCATCAGCCCATGACCGCCCCCCAGAAGCTTCTTACTTGCACCTGCCCCCGTTGGGACACTCCACGGCAGTCGGGTGCGCAAACAAATGCCTTACTTCGGCACCTGGAGGACTGTAGGTATAAAGCGTCTAAAAGGAAAGCTCAGATTTGCCAAAAAGCAAATGCAATATCTGAGGCTCACCATCTGGAAGGGGGAATGCAGCCTAGAAGCAGAGAGGAAGCAAGCCGCTTGCAAAGTGACAGAACCTGAGACTAAAAGGCAGGCCAGAGAGCTCCTGGGAATGGTGGGTTTTGTAAATTGTGGATTTCCAAACTTCTCAGTACTAGGTAAACCACTGTATGATGTGACGAAGCGGGGAGACAAGGAGCCCTTTGAATGGGTGATCTCAGCAGCGTCAGGCCTATCAGGAACTGAAAACAACTAATGTTAGCTCCAGCTTTGGGGCTGCCTGATTAAACAAAGCCCTTCACATTATATGTGGCAGAAAAAGAAAAAGTGGCAGTTGGGGTCCTAGTCCAAACAGTAGGACCTTGGCCCAAGCCTGTAGCTTACCTCTCCATGCAGCTGGATGGAGTTTCCAAGGGATGGCCCCCCATGCTTAAGGGCCCTGGCAGTAACTGCTCTGCTAGCACAAGAAGCAGATAAGCTAACTCTGGGACAGAACTTAAATATCAAGGCACCTCACTTGGTAGCGACTCTAATGAATACCAGAGGGCACCACTGGTTATCAAATGTTAGGCTGACCAAATGCCAGGGCCTGCTATGTGAGGATCCCCGAATCACCACTGAAGTCTGCAACACCTTAAACCCTGCCACCTTGCTCCCAATGTCAGAGGGTCCCGTTGAACACAACTGTGTTGAAGTCCTGGACACAGTCTATTCCAGTAGGCCTGATCTTTGGGATCAGCCATGGACAGTAGCAGACTGGGAGTTGTATGTGGATGGGAGCAGTTTTGTCAATCCACAAGGGGACAGATGTGTAGGTTACACCGTGGTAACTCTGGACGCGGTAATCGAGGCCAGATCCCTGCCTCAGGGCACCTCAGCTCAGAAGGCTGAACTCATTGCTTTAGCTGGAGCCCTAGAGCTGAGTAAAGATAAGGTTGTAAACATTTACACTAACTCTTGATATGTCTTCCCGACTCTCCAAGTACATTGAGCGCTGTACAAAGAGAGAGGCCTGTTAACTTCAGGGGGAAAAGAAATAAAGTATCAGCATGAAATTTTGCAGCTGCTAGAAGCAGTCTGGAAGCCCTGGAGGATGGCGGTCATGCATTGTCAAGGACATCAGTGGGACCACAACTCCATAGCCCTGGGAAATTCCCGAGCGGATTCAGCAGCTGGTAAGGCAGCATCTGCCCTCTACTGAACAGCAGTTACAGCCCCACTGATTCCCCAGATCCCTGATCTAACACCTACTTACTCTAAGGAGGAAAGAGACTTTCTCCAGACAGAAGGGGGCAACTGATTAAAGAAGGATGGATCCAACTGCCAGATGGAAGAATAGCAGTACCGCAGCTGCTGGGGCAGCAGGTGTACAAGCCGTACATGACGCCACTCATTTAGGTCAAGAGTTGCTTGAAAAGATGTTGGGCCGGTACTTTTACATCTCACACTTAGCAGCCTTGACCAGAACTGTGGCACAGCGATACATTTCATGTCGGCAACACAACTCGAGGCAGGGTCCAACTATTCCCCCTGGAATTCAAGCTTATGGAGCAGCTCCGTTTGAAGGTCTCCAGGTAGACTTTATTGAAATGTCCAAGTGTGGGGGACATAAGTATTTGTTGGCCCTGGTGTGCACATACTCTGGATGGGACTGAAAGAGCCCATGAAGTAACCCGTGTCCTGCTTCGAGATCTTATCCCTAGGTTTGGACTGCCACTGCACATCCGAGCAGATAGTGGACCAGCATTTGTGGCAGATTTAGTCTGGAAAACAGCAACGGCCTTGGGTATCACCTGGAAACTGCACACTGCCTACCAACCTCAGAGTTCCAGAAAAGTGGAAAAACTGAACCCGGCCATCAAAAACAGCTTAGGGAAAGTGTGTCAGGAAACAAGATTAAAGCGGGTGCAGGCACTTCCCTTGGGGTTATTCAAAATCAGAGGCATTCCCCTTTAGGAAAACAGGATATTCCCCTATTAAGTCTTATACCATAGCCCCCTCCCCTACTTTGGGCACTCCTAGGAACTCCTCGGCAGTGGGGAGAGATTGAGTTAGGATGCTAGTTACCAGCTCTAAGGAGAATCGCTTAAGATACTTCAACCTGGCCGGGCGTGGTGGCTCACGCCTGTAATCCCAGCACTTTGGGAGGCCGAGGCGGGTGGATCACGAGGTCAAGAGATCGAGACCGTTCTGGTCAACATGGTGAAACCCTGTGTCTACTAAAAATACAAAAAATTAGCTGGACATGGCAGTGCGTGCCTGTGGTCCCAGTTACTCAGGAGGCTGAGGCAGGAGAATTGCCTGAACCCAGGAGGCAGAGGTTGCTGTGAGCTGAGATCGCGCCATTGCACTCCAGCCTGGGTAACAAGGACAAAACTCCGACTCAAAAAAAAAAAAAAAAAAAAAAGATACTTCAACCTAAGTAAATAACAAATGTCCTGTAAGCCTTTTTCTCCCCAGTTCACCCTTTCTCACTAGGTAATCAGGTGTGGATAAAGGACGGGAGTAAAACCCCTCTAAAGCCACAATGGAAAGGACCTCAGACCTGATCCTGACCAATCCCACAGCCCTGAAGGCAGAGGGAATCCCAGACTGAATCTACCACAGCTGTGTAAAAACCAGCAACAGCTGAGACTTAGACCAAGGTGAGGACTGCAGAATCACCTTAAAAAGGACAATGAGCCTTGCTCCAGCCACATCCCAGAAGGTGGCTGGTCCACGTATGGCCGAAGCATGAGGAGATTCATTGTGGGACTTGTTCTTCTTAATATTTGGACTTGCACATAGGAACATTAACTAATTTTGAAGAATGCCCTCAGTATGTACACCAGGTAGGACGTAAAAGTTACTGCCATTCTTTTGTCCTGCAGTTCTTATAAACGTATGGAGACACAGAAGGGAACCTGTTTATATAATGGTACTCAATATAAGGTGTGTAATCTGTGAGATGGACAGGTAGCTGTGTCATAGGCATCATTAAGCCCTCTTTCTTCCTATTATCTGTTAAGATAGGTGAGCTGTTAGGGCATCCAGTTTACTCCGCTAGGGAGAAGAGAGACCTAAAACTAGGGAATTGGACAGATGATAAGCAGCCACCGGAGAGAATTATTGAGTACTATGGGCTGGCCACATGGGCTGAAGATGGCTCATGAGGATACCAGACCCCTATTTACATGCTTAACCGGATCATCCCATCGCAGGCTATTTTGGAAATACTCACTAATGAAACAGGCAAAGCTCTGTCCCTCTTGGTCCGACAAGAAACTCAAATGAGAAATATCATTTATCAGAACTGGCTGGTCCTAGATTATTTGCTAGCAGCTGAAGGGGGAGTCTGTGGAAAATTCAATCTAACCAATTGCCGTCTGCACATAGATGACCGGGGGCAAGCAGTGGAGGATATTGTTCGAGACATGACCAAACTGGCACACGTGCCTGTACAGGTGTGGCACGGATTTAATCCTAAGTCCTTATTTGGAGGTTGGTTCTCATCCTTGGGAAGATTCAAAACCCTCATCATAAGTGTTATAATAATAATAGGTGTTTGTTTGCTGCTCCCTTGTCTACTCCCCCTGTTCCTTCAGATGATTAGGGGATTCATCACTACTGTAGTTAGCCAAAAATGACATCATAAGTGTATTATATGAAACATTATCAGTCAGTTTCTTCAGAAAATCTGGAAAGTGAGACTGAAAGTGAGACCTCTCACTAATATTATAAAGTGGTGAGGGTCTCAAAGCCGGGTGTGAAGAGGGAGACCCAGGCATCTTAGAACAACTTCCTCTTTTCATTCCTAACACCAAACCGAAGCCCTTTTCATATGTAATTCCTAAGACAGTAAACGGAAACTGTTTTCATATGTAATTCCTGAGACTGTAAACTGAGACCCTTTTCATAGTTAAGCTATAAACCTAAGATTCTTCCACGTGTAACATCTAAAGTATAAACCTGTATAAAGATGGAACCTTCCTTTGTTAGGGGAGCTTGGCTGTTAGGCAACTATGCCACCTTGCTCCCGGCCGAATAAACTCCTTCCTCCTGTATTTGGTGTCTGAGAGATCTGTTTCCCGCAGCTGTTCCTGCTACACCAGCTTCATCCAAAGAGACCTTTGTGAAGGGGATTCTAAAACTGCCTTTGGGTTTGGCGATTCACTAGTAGGACTCACAGTGGTAAGAAAGGCTATTAGACTTGTGCTTATACTTTGAAAATACAGATTTAGGCTGGGCACAGTGGCTCACACCTGTAATCCCAGCATTTTGGGAGGCTGAGGCAGGCAGATAACCTGAGGTCAGGAGTTCAAGACCAGCCTGGCCAACATGGTGAAGCCTCGTCTCTACTAAAAACACAAAAATTAGCCTGGCACAGTGGCATGCACCTATAATCCCAGCTACTCGGGAGGCTGAGGCAGGAGAATTGCTTGAACCCAATAAAACTCTATATGTTTTATTGCTATTTGAAGCGGACATTGCAGTGAGCCAAGATTGTGCCATTGCACTCCAGCCTGCCTGACAAGAGCGAGACTGAGCCTTAAAAAAAAAAATACAGATTTAAATTAACAAAGGAAAAAGGAACACAGAGCAGAGTCCAAGAGAGACCAGCACAAGCTCTGATCGGATAGCTCTTATTTCCCTCAGCAAAGATGCCTCACAGCACACTGGAGGTGCCGTGAAAGCTTACCTGTGCATTGGTGTTCAGGGTTTTCACTGGGGTCAGTCACGTAGGCATGCAATGCCCACGTGACTGACCTTGGCTACTCGAACCCCAGACCAACAGAGGTGAAATTAATAGAGCATGGCCCAGAGCCTCTGAACAGGCATTCATCATAAATCACACCTTTGGCATAAACTAAGGTTGTGGCCCAAGGCCTCAGACACACAAAACCACCCTTATCAGGAGGGACACTCCAAGGACTCAGAGGTCATCTCCTAGGAGCTGATCAAGGCTGAGTGCAGGGTTTGGTCAACTCAGATCTGCCAAGTCACCCTTGACCTTGCAGCTGACATCCCTAGGTCCTTTTGGCTGGGACATGTGGGAGCTGCTCTGTCGGTGTCAGATGCTTTCCATGTAATTCATCTTTGCCAGTACAATTTGGGAGAAATTATATATCTGATCTGAATTTCATTTATTTCATTATCAGTGAAGCGGAACAACTCTCTGAGTGTTTATTGTCATTTGAACTCTTTTTTTTTTTCGTGACAGAGTCTTGCTGTGTCGCCAGGCTGGAGTACAGGGGCATAATCTCAGCTCACCACAACCTCTGCCTCCTGGGTTCAAGTCATTCTCCTGCCTCAGCCTCCTGGTTAGCTGGGATTATAGGCACCCACCACCACACCCAGCTAATTTTTGTATTTTTAGTAGATACAGGGTTTCACCATGTTGGCCAGGATGGTCTTGATCTCCTGACCTTGTGATCCACCCCCCCTTGGCCTCCCAAAGTGCTGGGATTACAGGTGTAAGCCACCACGCCTGGCGCCATTTGAATTTCTTCAAATGTGTACTTTGTCTAGTCGTTTGTTCATATATATGTTGAGTTATTTGCATTTTTATATTTATAGGAGCAGCCCTTATGAATTGTGCATGTAAGCTCCTTGTCATGTGTGGCAAACACACTTCTACTATTTATTTTAACTTCATTAATTTTTGTGAACTATACAGAAATGTGTATTTTTAATGCAGTCAGCTGTTCAATCTTTTCTTTCATGAGTTCAGATGTTAGTGTTAAGATAACAAAGGCTTTCTGCTCCTCAAACTATATGCTCTCCAATATATTTTCTCATGCTTTATTTTTGAACATGTAAATATTTGACCTTTTGGAACCTTCTATTTTAATATTATATTATATTAACATATTTCCTAGGGTTGTTATAACAAATCACTACAAACTGAGTGACTTAAAACAACGAATTTATTCTTTCCCTGTTCTGTTTGGAATAAGGCAGTAGGGCTGTGCTTTCTTGGATGGGGAGCATCTGTCTGTTAGATGGCTTTCTCTTTGCTTTGATGTCAACACCAATCTTTGGCTTATAGATGAATCGCTTGAGCTCCTGCCCCTCCGTCTTCACGCGGCATTCTCTTTGTGTGTCTGTGTCTCTTCTTCTCTTCTTATAAAGAAGTCAGTCACAGTGGATTAGGGTCCTCCTGATGACCTCATCCTAACCTGATTACAACTGCAGAGACCCTATATCTAAATAAGATCACATGCACCGGTACCAGGGCTTAGAACTTCAACATATCTTTTGGGAGGATGCAATTCAATCCACAGCATATATTGTATAATAAAACTTCACTTCTTTTCCCAAATGCTTACCTCATTGTCCTAATGTCATTTATTGAACAATTCATCCTTTATCCATGGGTTAATTATCAAGACTGACTATTCTGCTCCAGTAATATATTGGTGAGTTCTGCTGAGGTCACATACTGTTTGACAAAGCATTGGCGTACACCCACCCAAGATAAGCAATTATGAGAAGGGAATTGGAGAAAAAACCAGCTAGCCCACTGCCAATATGATCAGCCTTTCCTAGTCACATGGTCTGTAACGGGAGGCCCGTCTGAAAACACCTGCACTTCTCATTTTATGCCCTTGTTTGGACTTGGGCTGCCCTTGCAACAGTTGATTATGTTTGATCAACAAAAGGGACCTGGCCAGGCACGGTGGCTCACACCTGTGATCCCACACTTTGGGAGGCCAAGGCAGGCTGATCACTTGAGGTCAGGAATTTGAGACCACCCTGGCCAACATGGTGAAACCCTGTCTCTACTAAAAATGCAAAAACAAACAAACAAAAAATTAGCCTGGCGTGGTGGTGTGTGCCTGTATTCACAGCTATTTGGGAAACTGAGGGAATGAGAATCGCTTGAGCCCAGGAGGCAGACGTTGCAGTGAAGTGAGCTCCAGCCACCACTTGTCACATTCCAGCCTGGGTGACAGAGCGAGACTCTGTCTCAAAAAAAAAGGTAACTTTTTTCTTTCATAGTCACAACGCTGATATAGGGTTTGAATATTAAAAGACATTAGTTTTTGTGGCATGATCTCGGTTCACTGCAACCTCCTCCTCCCAGGTTCAAGAGATTCTCCTGCTTCAGCCTCCTGAATAGCTGGGCCTACAGGCGTGTGCCAGCATGCTAGGCTAATTTTTTGTATTTTTGGTAGAGACGGGGTTTCACCATGTTGGCCAGGGTGGTCTTGATCTCCTGACCTCATGATCCGCCAGCCTCTGCCTCCCAAAGTGCTGGGATTACAGGCATAAGCCACCATGCCTGGCCCAGGACATTGGTTTTTAGACATCTGCACAGAGTATTCCTCCAATTCCTGGAATAATCCAAGAGTGTATAAATTCTGACACAACACTCCAGAGCTATTAGAAGCTGTACCAATACCAAGGGTTTAGTGGCCAAGAGAAACTCAGCCATTCCTTCAGCATGTATCTATTGAGTGCCAGGCACGGTTCTAGGTGCAGGAGCTACAGCAAGGCCTGGGACAGAAGAGGCTCTCTGTTTCCTCCCAAAGTGCTCAGTTTACATTTCAGGTGGGGGAAAGACCACAGTGACACAAACCTAAAGAGGTACAGAATACCCCCTCCAGACGTAAAGGGAAGGTACGCCGCCTCGAAGTCCAATGCTTTTCACAGCTTTATCCCTCTTGTTGATATATAGACTACTGGCGACAACCCCAAAGAGTCACAGTAGAGAAACACACTGGCAGAATGACAGACAGGTATTAGTGTGAGTGACACCTGAGTCTATAGACATTCTCTCTTTTTTGGGGGGAGGGAGATGGAATCTCACTCTGCCACCTAAGCTGGAGTGCAGTGGTGCCATCTCTGCTCACTGCAACCTCCGCCTCCCAGGTTCAAGCAATTCTTCTGCCTCAGCCTCCTGAGTAGCTGGGATTACAGGTGCGCACCACCATGCCCAGCTAATTTTTGTATTTTTAGTAGAGATGAGGTTTTACCATATTGGCCAGGCTGGTCTAGAACTCCTGACCTCATGATTCTCCTGCCTCAGCCTCCCGAAGTGCTAGGATTACAGGTGTGAGCCACTGTGCCCAGCCGAATCTATAGACGTTTCTAACAGCAATCTTCTGTTGATTGCATACTTCATTAGTTCATCAAAATTTTCATTCCTGTTTGTGAGAAAGAGGAAACTGAGGATCAGAAAGATTATCTGATTATTTGATTTCTGCAAAAATAATACTTTTTTAGCAATCCCTCAAGAAAGCCATTAGAGTCCTCATCCATACAACAGATGCACAGTAAGTGATGAATTTTGCTGTGAACACCTGAGTTGGAATTAGTCATTGATTGGGCTCCACTCCATGAGAAAATGAGGTGAAGGGGCCAAATTCACACAGATAAAATATATTCTTATTTTTTTCATTGCTTGTCCATGTTCCCATGGATTTTTAAAATTTTATTTATTTATTTTTTTTGAGATGGAGTCTCTGTCACCCAGGCTGGAGTGCAGTGGCTCGATCTTGGCTCACTGCAACTCTGCTTCCCAGGTTCAAGGGATTTCCTGTCTCAGCCTCCCAAGAAGCTGGGATTACAGGCACCCTCCACCACACCCAGTTAACTTTTGTATTTTAAGTAGAGATCGGGTTTCACTATGTTGGCCAGGCTGGTCTTGAACTCCTGACCTAAGGTGATTCGCATGCCTTGGCCTCCCAAAGTGCTGGGATTACAGGCATGAGCCACTGCTACTGGCCTCCCATGGATATTTTATTTTAAAATAACTTTAGACTTAGAGAAATTTATAAAAATAGTATAGAGATTTCATGTATATTCATTATCTAGCTACCTGTAATGTTACAAATGTGTGTAACTATGGTTTACAATTCTCAAACCCAGGGGAAAACTTTGATGCAAGACTATTAACTAAGCTACAGACTTTTTTGAATTACCTTTGTTTTCTCCCTGTGGAGTAAAGGATTCACTCAACAGGCTTGGGGTGTTCAAACCCTGCATCCCCAGAGAAAGGACTGGCCCTTGACTACCTTCTGGGAGAAAAAATCCAAGCCCTTGAAACACCCTGCCTGATGAGAAAGTCTTCGTTTACTTGGACCTTTGGGCATGTCAGATAGTCTGTATCAATGTGTGATTTATGGTGGAGAGCCTTGGGTCTTGCTGAATCCATGTGACCTCTTGAAAGGCTGCAGACTGAGTAATTAAGGTCAGCTCTGGAGGTGCTCCCTGCCTCAGCAACTGACCCCTAGTAAAAACCTGGGCCCCAGGCTTTGAGTGAGCTCTCTTGGTTGGCAATACTTTCTGTGTGTCGTCACACATCACTGCTGGGAGAATTAAGTGCTATCTGTCCAGCTTCTCTGGGAGAAGACAACCAGAAACTGGTGTTTGTCTCTCCTGGATTCTGCTCTCTGTGTCCTGTACCGTGCTCACTTTAATCTGTATCCTTTCACTGTAATAAACCATAACTGTGAGCATGGCAGTCTTTTAAAGTTCTGTGAGTCCTTCTAGTGATTCACTGAACCTGAGGGTGGTCTTGGGGACCCTTGGTATGCTACTTAATATCTTTTCTTTTTCTTTCTCTCTCTCTCTCTCTCTCTCTCTCTCTCTCTCTCTTTTTGAGTTAGAGTGTTGCTCTGTTGCCCATGCTGGGGTGCAGTGGTGGGATCTCAGCTCACTGCAACCTCTACCTCCCAGGTATGGGAAGTGGAAAAGTTCCTCTTCAAACTTTCCTTTCTTGTTTAAGAAAAATTCATAAATGTTAGAAATAATAGTTTGTTTTAAACACTTTCTTCAAAAGCCGTCTTGCTTTTTGCTAGCAGCTCTTTGCTAAGCCCTATCCTATGTAGCTGTTAGACATGCTTACAGGCACATAGTACGTTCTATGTCCTTATGCTTTAACCAAGATATCTGTGTTGGATGTGCTCACAAGCATGTCCCAGCTGGCAGCCTATGCCTCTTCCTTATTTGGACTTCCTTTTTTTGCTCTCCGTTGCTTTTACCTGTTTAGAAAAGTTTCAAGTTAGTAGCCAATCAGGTTTTAGTTTAAATTGTGAGGTCTGGCTCCAGGCAGTCAAGAACAGAGACAGTAGTAAGGACAACCCCAAATGCATAAGGAATAAACATGTATGCTTTCCTTTGTTTCTTGTACTCTTGTGGCAAGATTGCTAATGGGAGTAGCCTTTCTGCAGGAAGTAAAAAGAATTGCTTTGCTGAGAGGTCCTTTGTCCCAGTACTAATTTATCTTTGCTGCACCAAAAAGAAAAATTTTACACACAACACCGGGTTCAAATGATTCCCCTGCCTCAGCCTCCTGGGTAACTGGGATTGCAGGCCCACACTACCACATCTGAATAATTTTTGTATTATTAGTAGAGATGGGGTTTCAGCATGTTGGCCACGCTGGCCTTGAACTCCTGACCTCAAGTGATCTGCTCACCTCGGGCCCCCTAAAGTGCTGGGATTACAGGCATGAGTCACTGCACCTGGCCCTAACATCCTTTTTCTATTCCAGGATACAGTCCAGGATCCTTTATTGTTGGTCTCCTTTGTCTCCTCCAAACTGTGAGAGTTCCTCATTGTCTTTGGCTTTCATGACCTTAACACTTTTGGTGTCTACTGTTCATTTTGTAGAATGACCCTCAATTTCAGTTTGTCTGTTTGCTCGTGATTCACTGAGTTCATGTAATTTGTGGAAAAAATGCTTTATATCAGAGAACTGTGGATTTTTAAGGAGAATAATGTCTTTAATACCCTGTACACTGTACACACACACACACACACACACACACACACACACACACACACAGTTTCCCTCTCAGCTGGAATCCCCCACTGCACTAAGCCTCTCTTGCAACATTGGCTCTCCACCTCTACCACTATTCAGTTTGACTGTCAAATCTGGGTGAAAGGAGCCAGTGGCCACCAGTGTTGAAGAGAAGCACTCAGCCTTCCCCTGTTAACAGAGTCCCTTGTGCATGTGGTGGTCACACCACTTCTCACATGGCTTACCTGACCCTCACCCCCAGGTAGCTGGAGATTGCTAGAGCAGGGGTGTGGTGGGCATTGCCTGTTTTGTCTGCTGAGGGTAATAGTCAACCTTCTTCTAGGAAATGTTCCTTCTTCCCACCATAACCACATGGCACGAAAGAGAGCTGCCATGATCTAACAGACTCCACCCACATGGCCATCACTGATTGGTCAGAACTGGGCACCTAACCCTATTGGAGCCAATCAGAGCCCTTCCCTGGGATTTCTGGACTTGGGAGGAATCAGCATGTTCTTTCCCTGCAGGGTCCTTGGTTGCAGAAGAGCCAGGCTGGAGTAGGAGAGGTTGAGTTCAGACAGAGGCCGAGATGAACATTGGAGAGGGAACCTGGCTTTGTCCCAGATACATCGGGAGACCCTTCCTTGATGATGGGAGCCTTCCCTTGGGTTTCTTTTCTTTTCAGCCAGAAAATCCTAATACATAGACCGCATTCCGTCCTGTGGAACACTCCCTACATCTCATGTACACTCCCCACACGGACACTCCCTACATCTCATGATTAGCCAGTGAATGAAACGAAAAGGGCCGAGTGACACCGCATCAACATCGCCGTGTTTCTCAGAGTTGTCCCTGCCTTTATGTCTCCGTATATGGGACGTGGTAAATCAGAACCAAGCATGTTGAACCCAACATTCATTTTAACAGGCGTCTTCAAGAGACTGTCTACGTGATTAGCAAATACCATCTGGCGGCCTAATGAAATCAGAACAGCCAGTGTTTTCCATCCTCAACTCAGGGATTAAGGAGGAAAAGCCGGTGTAAGCAGGTCACCCGAGTTAGCACAGCTGTGGAGAGGTGCGGTGAGCCGTTTGCACAGCTCGGCGCCGCCCCAGTCAAGAGGAGTCAGCTAGGACACAACCCCAGATGCCGAAGGACAAAAAAAGGAAAGAACAAGGGAGGAAAGAAAGGAAGGAAAGAAGGAAGGAAGAGAGGGAGGGAGGGAAGGAAGGAAGGAAGGAAAGAAAGGTGGGAGGGAGGGAAGGAAGGAAGGAAAGGTGGGAGGGAGGGAAGGAAGGAAGGAAAGGTGGGAGGGAGGGAAGGAAGGGACAGAGGGTCTAGATTTTACTTGCCAAACAGCTCATTTTATAAGAGATAAACAATTCAAGACAAAATGAATTGGTTAGAAAATAATAGCATTTGTCCACTCTATGGCTATACGAGGGGCACAAATAGGAAACCTGTTTGAGAATCCGTTTGCTCATTTAAACTTTTTCCTTCTGATTATAAAACATACAAATTCTTCTATGTATAACTTTCAAAATAAGGGAAAATATGAAGTGTGGGGTCACTGAGCGGAGGAAGAGGGCGTGGTCGGGCTCTGCTCACGCCCACCCTGCGAGGGCTGAGACTGTTGGTCCCCTCCTTAGCAGACAGATGGGAGTCTCATGCGCAGAGCCACGGCGTCTGTCTCATCCACTCTTGCTCCTGTGCTTCTGGGTGTCAGCGGTATCTTGCACAGAACATGCATCCAATAAATATTTGCTCAACAACAATCATAATAATGCTCAGTAAATATTTGCCGAATGAATGTCCCCTGCCAGTAAGGAAAGAATTGTTTTCAGCATTTTGATATATCCAGTAAATGAGACCAACTGGATTTATACACTCATCCAAAAAGTCATAGAGATTTTGTTCAAGTAGAAAATGCCAAGTAGGGTAAGCTTAGCAGTGTTTCATCCTCTAACAAAAGATCAGCAAATCGAGACTGGCAGGGTTGGTTGGGGGGGGGTGCTTCTGGAACCCACTGAGAGGGCTCTTGGGAAGGGGATGCACGGGGGAAGAGAGCCAACAATCTATCAGCTTTTGGAACAGCAATTCGAGTTTCCTTGGGCTGTGTTAGTTTCCTAAAACTGTCCTAAAAACGTACTCCAAACTGAATGGCTTAACATGGCAAATTTATTCATTCACAGTTCTAGAGGCCAGAGGTTCAAAATCAAGATGCTGGCAGGGCTGTGCTCTCGGAAGCCTCCAGAAAAGATTTCTCCTGGCTGCTTCCTAGCTTTCAGTGGCTGCCAGAAAGCATTAGCATTCCTTGGTGGCAGCTGCGTCTCTCGACTCTGCTTCTGCTTCCATGTGACATTCTTCCCTGTGTGACTGTCTCTGCGTATCTTCTCCTCTTATGAGGACACCACTCATTTTGGGTTAGGGGTCCATCCTACACCACTATGACCTTGAACTAATTACAGCTGAGTGCGGTGACTCACCTGTAATCCCAGCACTTTGGGAGGCTGAGGAGGGCAGATCACTTGAGGTCGGGAGTTTGAGATCCGCCTGGCCAACATGGTGAAACCCTGTCTCTACTAAAAATAAAAAAATTAGTTGGGCATGGTGGCACACACCTGTAATCCCAGCTACTTGGAAAGCTGAGGCAGGAGAATCACTTGAACCCAAGAGATGGAGGTGTCAGTGAGTGGAGATCATGCCACTGCACTCCAGCCTGGGCAATGGAGTGAGACTCCAACTCAAAAAAATAAATAAATAAAAATAAAAAAACCAATTTAACTAATTACATCCACTATGATTTTCTTTTCCAATAAGTTCACAGTCTGAAGTTCCAGGAAAGACATGAATTTTGGGGACACAATTTCAGTCCGGTGCAATCTCTTACCCACACAGACCTCCCTGGCACTGTGGAGCGGAGGGCAGCATGACTCCCTCATGGAGGGCTCCCAGGTGGTGAGGACTGCTCTGCTGAGACCCTACCAGGCTCTGGGGAGGCCAGGGCAGCTCCACAGTGGCAGCGGCCTCCCTGGGAGCCTTGGGGCACTGCTGTTCTAGAATACCACAGGAAGCTCTGGCCTTGCTCCAGAGGCAACAGGCCTCAGGGACCCAGCCTGTGAGCCCTGAAAAGCAGTCTAGGTCCCAGGAGGTAGTTCCAGGGGACACCAGAGGCAGTGGCTTTGGTGGGGCTGTGTCCTCCATCTTTTAGAACGCCCTCACGGCACTCTGTACTTCCGTTTCACAATACCAATAACAATTCCGAGGAATGAATAACCACGAGGTTCGTTCTACAGTGTCTGTCTCAGCAATAGGGTGACCAGCTGTCTGCTAAGTGGGGCCACCAACTTGTCTGATTTGTGCTAAGCCAGGATTTGTTTCAGCACTGAAAGTACTTCGTCCAGAAACCCCTTCAATGCCAAGCAAACCAGGACAGCTGGTCCCCTTCTTAGCAGACAGATGGGAGTCTCATGTGAAGGGCCTCGGTGTCTGTCTAATCTGCTTCATCTCCTGTGCTCCTGTGTGTCGGCAGTACCTTGCACAGAACATGCATCCAATAAATGTTTGCTCAATAACAATCATAACAGTGATGATCCGAAATGCTCGGTAAATATTTGCCGAATGAATGCCCCCTGCCAGTAAAGAAAGAATTGTGTTCAGCATTTTAATATATTACCAGTAAATGAGACCAGCTGGATTTATACCCTTATCCAAGAAGTCATAGAGATTTTTGTCCAAGTAGAAAATGCCAAGTAGGTAAGTGTAGCAGCGTTCAATCTTCTAACACAAGACCAGCAAATGGTCTAGAGGGGTTGGATCTGATTCCCTGAATCTGTCTTGAAGTGGAGATTATGGATTTCCAGATCCTCTCAGATAGGAGGGGCCAAAGCAGGAGGGACAGCTGCTGGACAGCCGCAGCAGTAGGAGCGAGAGCTTGCAGCGCCTGGCCCCATGTGCAGCAGCTTCACAAACATTTCCTTGGATGGGAGACATTAGACTGCAGATGCAGAGGGATGATGTGATTTTCTGTTGCTGAGGCTGGAATGAAGTGGTGCGATCTCGGCTCACTGCAACCTCTGCCTCCTGGATTCAAGTGATTCCCCTGCCTCAGCTTTCAGAGTGTCTGGGACTACAGGCAAACACCACCATACCTGGCTAATTTTTGTATTTTTTTAGTAGAGACAGGGTTTCTCCATGTTAGCCAGGCTGCTCTAGAACTTCTGACCTCAAGAGATCCACCCACCTCGGCCTCCCAAATTGCTGGAATTACAGATGTGAGCCACCACACCAGACCTATTCTGTTTTTTTGAAAATGAGTCTCATTCTGTAACTCAGGCTGTAGTGCAGTGGTACAATCTCAGCTCACTGCAACCTGTGTCTCCCGGGTTCAAGCAATTCTCTTGCCTCAGCCTCCCAAGTAGCTGAATTACAGGCATGTGCCACCACACCTGGATAACTTTTGTAATTTTAGTAGAGATGGGGGTTTTGCCATGTTGGCCAGGCTGGTCTCAAAGTCCTAACCTCCAGTGATCTGCCCACCTCAGCCTCCCAAAGTGTTGGGATTACAGGTGTGAGCCCCCACGCCCAGCCTGGTGTGGTTTTCTTTTCTTTTCTTTTCTTCTTCTTTTTTTTTAATCTAGAGACAGGATTTTGCCATGTTGGCCAGGCTGGTCTCAAACTCCTGACCTGAGGTGATCCACCCACGTCAGCCTCCCAAAGTGCTGCGGTTACAGGCATGGGTCAACACGCCTGGCCTAATATACTTTCCTTAAGGACGCACACAAAGTAGGGATTTGCAGCCAGGCCATCTCTGTGCTTTTTCACTGCACTGTTCTCCCATTTCGCTTTACCGTAATCATAGCAATGAAGCCTGAAGCCCAGTGGTCAGTAGTTTCCTGAGCTTGAGTCCAAGCTTCAAGCCGTCTAGATGAATCTGTAACTTAGCAGTGGCCACTTAAATCGTTGAGATGTGCCTGGCAGGTCTTGCTTGCTCCTTGCGTGTCTCCAGGGAAGCCTAGGACGATGGCTGACCCTTGGCCAACCCTGGGGAGTGCAGTCTCCAAGAAGGTTTTTATGTCTGTGATTAATGATTTTGTTGTATACCCCGGAGGAACAGACCACGTGCAGCCAGCTTGTCAGGGTGGTGTGCACGAACCTAAGGATTTATGATGTGTGTGTGGTTTCACTGCTGGGGTCCTGAGTTTCACTTGGCAGAGCTGATAGCTAAGCAGAATGTGTCTATGTCATCAACCGCCAGAAAAACCTTGGACCCTGAGACTGGCATGGGTTTCCCCGGGTCTTCCACACATGTCCTGGAGTTATCTGCCAGACAAAAAGCACATTCTGAGTGGTCTCAGATGAAGAGGTGTGAAGGAGCCTGAGCTGGGGTGTTCTAGAATGGGAACAACGTGTATTTTTTCCTGTGGCTTTTTCTCGGTATCCTTTGCTGGAATACATGTTAGCCATGCATATAAATTGTTACTCAGTCTTGTCAGTCTTTCTGGAAGAATCACCAAACTTAGCCCCTCAACACACAGAAGAAAACAGGGAAGCCCCGCTCCTCCTCATCCTGCTTGATGCTGCCCTTCCCCTTTCCCCTGACTGTGCCCGGGTTTGAATGAGGGCTGTGGGAAACAAGGTTTAGAATGGATACCAGAAAACCCCGAGCTGGAGTTATAACCCCTGTGGCGGTGGCTTTCCTCTTTGGCTGCAGCCCCAGTGTCCCACACAGCTGGAAAATGTGGCAGGAAAGCATGAGGACTAGGGCAGGATCCAGCAGGAGGGTGGGATGCCTGGGGAGCAGATTTCAGGGTGAATTGACTTTTGGAATCTCTGGGATTTGTGAACTCTGGTTAATTTCTGTAACTGGAGTCACAAGGTCTTCCCTGCATTCCTGTTACTTATTACTGGCTCGGCCGAGCAAGCACTTTGGGGGAAGTATCCTTCAGCCCTGCAAGTCCCCGACCTCCACATGTGTGCAGATTTCTGTTTCATGGTCCAGAGGTACATTGCAAATTCATTCTCTCTCTTTGTATCTATCTGTCTTTATTTTATCTTATTATTATTGTTATTATTTTTGTGACAGAGTCTCGCTCTGTCACCCAGGCTGGGGTGTAGCAATGGGATCTCAGCTCACTGCAACCTCTGCCTCCTGGGTTCAAGTGATTCTTCTGCCTCAGCCTCCTACATAGCTGGGATTACAGGTGCGAGCTACCACACCTGGCTAATTTTTGTATTTTCAGTGGAGACAGGATTTCACCACGTTGGCCAGGCTGGTCTTGAATTCCTAACCTCAAGTGATTTGCCCTCCTCGGCCTCCCAAAGTGCAGGGATTACAGGCATAAGCCACCGTGCCTGGCCCTATCTGTCTTTAATATTCTGTAGGTATAAACTGATAAGCACAACCATTGACAGAAATGTCAATAAAATGATTAAAATATAAGATAACTAAATATACCAAATAAAACAATTTATTAGGTTGGTGCAAAAGTAATTGCAGGTTTGCTATTTCAATGGCAAAAAATGCAATAACATTTGCACCAAACTAAAGAAAAGCAAGCCACACAAATAACTGTATACACACTTGCTATTCAGTTAAAGCCCTGACATTTATTTTGCATAAAAATAAATAGCTTATTTATTTAGGATTACAGGCTCATACCTGTAATCCCACCACTTTGGGAGGCTGAGGCAGGAGGACTACTTGAGGCGAGGCGCTCGACACCACCCTGGGCAACACAGCAAGACCTTATCTCTACAAAAAATAAATTTTAAAAATTAGATAGCTTATCCAGATGGCCAAAACAATCTTGAAAAAGAAGAACAAAGAAGAATTATACCTCCTGATTGCAAATATGCTACAAAGCAGTGGTAATCAAGGTAGTGAGGCATTGCCATAGGATAGACATATAGACCAGTGGAACAGAACAGAGAGACCATATACAGAGAAATCCATCTGTATATGGTCACCTGAATTTCAACAAGAATGCCAAGACCATTCAATGAGGAAAGAATGTGTTTCTTTTAATTTTATTTTTTATTGCATTTTAGGTTTTGGGGTACATGTGCAGAACATGCAAGATAGTTGCATAGGTATACACGTGGCAGTGTGTTTTGCTGCCTTCCTCCCCTTCACCCACATTTGGCCTTTCTCCCCATGCTATCCCTCCCCAGCTCCCCCCCGCTGTCCCTCCCCTATTCCCCCCAATAGACCCCAGTGTGTAGTGCTCCCTTCCCTGTGTCCATGTGTTCTCATTGTTCATCACCCGCCTGTGAGTGAGAATATGCGGTATTTCATTTTCTGTTCTTGTGTCAGTTTGCTGAGAATGATGT
>CM052649.1:9919472-9935330 GCA_028533165.1 Leontopithecus rosalia
TCCTTTATTCTGCTTGATCAAGTTGAGTGTTAAAACCTGTGCATACTTCTCAGAGTTCTCCTATAGTATTCTTCAGTTCCATTAATTCACTTATATTCCTCTCTAAATTGTCTATTCTCATTAGGATTTCGTCAAATCTTTTTTCAGAGTTCTTAGTTTCTTTACATTGGGCTAGAACATGTTCTTTTAACTCACTGAAGTTTTTTATTATCCACCTTCTGAAGCCTAATTCTGTTAATTGAATGCACTCATTCTCCATCAGGCCTTGTTCCCCTGTTGATGAGGAACTGTGATCCTCTGCAGAGGGAGAGGCATTCTGATTTTGAGTATTCTTAGCCTTTTTACGCTGGTTTCTTCCCATCATTGTAAATTTATCCATCTGTTGTCTTTGTAATTGCCAACTTTCAAATTAGGTGTCTTAGTGGACATCCAACTTGTTAATTCCCAGCACCAAAGTCTGAGCAACCCACTGCACTGGCTAAAACAGCAGCATCAAGATTCTTGGTGCTTTTCTGTCTGGGAGTCTCCCGTCTGGCTTCCCTCCTGAATCCCTTCTTCAATCAGCTCCAAACGTCGGCCAAAAGGTGAACCAGTCCCGTTTACTCTGCACCAAGAACTGCTGCACCAGGGCACTGGCAAAACCGCAGTGCCAGCTGCAAGAGTCACACTGGTGACCCGTGGGGCTCCTCCACTGGGAATCTCCCGGTCCTTGAGCAACAAAAATTCGTCTGAAAGTGTGGCATCCTCTCGTTCTCTGTGCTTTCACTGGGAGCTACAAGCCTGAGCTGCTGGTAGTTGGCCATCTTGGATCCTTACACCTATATGAAAGATCTTCGATCTAATTGTAACAGCTAAACCTATAAAACACTTAGAATAAAACATTGGGGAAAACCATGACACTGGATTTGGCAAAGGTTTCTGAGCTAAGGTACCAAAAACACAAGAAGCAAATAAAAAAATAGGTAGATTGGACTTTACCACAATCCAAATCCTTTTTCCATCAAACTATACCATCAATAAAATGAAAAGACAACCCACAGAATGAGAGAAAATATTTGGAAACCAGGTATCTGATGAGGGTCTATATCCAGAATATGTAAAGAACTCTTACAACTCAACAACAATAAGACCAAAAACACAATTCAAAAATGGGCAAAGGGGTCAGATGCAGTGGCTCCCATCTGTAATCCCAGCACTTCGGGAGGCCAAGGCAGGTGGATCACTTGAGGTCAGGAGCTTGAGACCACCTTGGCAACATGGCAAAACCCCATCTCTACTAATAATACAAAAATTAGCTGAGTGTGGTGACCCATACCTGTAATCCCAGCTACTTGGGAGACTGAGGCAGGAAAATTGCTTGAACCTGGGAGGTGGAGGTTGCAGTGAGCTGAGATAGCACCATGGCACTCCAGCCCAGAAAACAAGAAGGAAACTCTGTCTCAAAAAAAAAAAAAATTACCCGGGTGTGGTGGTGAATGCCTGTAGTCCCAACTACTTGGACTGAGGCAGGAGAGTCTGCTTTCAAACCCAGAAGGCAGAGGCTGCAATGAGCCAAGATTGTGCCACTGCACTCCAGCCTGGGTGACAGAGTGAGATTCCATCTCAGAAAAAAAAAGGGGGGGCGGGCAAAAGACTTGTGTGGACATTTTCCCAAACATGATATAGAAGTGACCAGTACACACATGAGGAAATGTTCAATATCACTAGCTATTAGGGAATTGCAAATCAAAACAACAAGGAAACATTACCTCCCACCAGGATAGCTATAAAACAATAAACAAAACCCAGCAGAAAACAAGCGTTAGCAAAGATGAGGAGCAACTGGGATTCTCATAACATCCAATTGCCGTATGGCCCGGGAATTCCACTCTTAGGTGTATATCCCCCAAATTGAAAACAGGTGTTTAGGCAAAAATTTGCACATAAATGTTCATAGCAGCATTATTCACAGTAGCCAAAAGGTGGAAACAGCCCAAATGTCCGTCAGTGAATGAGCGGCCTGGCAGAACTACTGTCTCCACACAATGGACTATGATTTCACCTTAAGAAGGAATGAAGTACTGATGCAGGCCCCAATGTGAATGAACCTTCAAAATCTCATGCTAGTTGAAAGCAGACAGTCACGAAAGACCACATATTGTATGATTTCATTTTATGAAATGTCTGGAGTGGGTAAATCTCTAGAGACGGAAAGTAGATTCCTGGTTGCTCAGGGCTGGGGAGTTGAGGAACGAGACGAAATAGCCAAAGGGCATGAGGTTTCTCTTTGCGGTGGTGATGAAAATGTTCTAAAACCGACTGTGATGATGGTTGCACATATCTGTGGCTATATTTACATTTATTTTATCATTTTGAGATGGAGTCTCACTCTGTCGTCTAGGCTGGAGTGCAGTAGTATGATCGTGGCTCGCTATAACCTCTGGCTCCCGGGTTCAAGCAATTCTCCTGTCTCAGCCTCCTGAGTAGCTGGGACTACAGGCACACACCACCACACCTGGCTAATTTTTGTATTTTTAGTAGAGACTGGATTTTGCCATGTTGGCCAGGCTGGTCTGGAACTCCTGACCTCAAATGATCTGTCCTCCTTGGCCTCTCAAAGTGCTGGGACTACAGGTATGAGCCACCACGCCTGGCCAAAAAATTAGTTTTACAATAAAAGAAATTCTGCGGGTGGATCATGAAGTCAAGAGATCAAGACCATCCTGGTCAACATGGTGAAACCCCGTCTCTACTAAAAATACAAAAAAAAAAATTAGCTGGGCATAGTGGCGTGTGCTTGTAATCCCAGCTACTCTGGAGGCTGAGGCAGGAGAATTGCCAGAACCCAGGAGGCAGAGGTTGCGGTGAGCTGAGATCGCGCCATTGCACTCCAGCCTGGGTAACAAGAGCAAAACTCCATCTCAAAAAAAAAAAAAAGAAAAGAAATTCTGGTCCAATAGAGCAAAGGTTTTTAGCCAGATTAGGATCTCACATCTCTTATGAATCTGATTTTTTAAAAAAAGCTGTTCTCCTTAGCTTGGAAAAATATAAACACCCACGAGTTTAGTGAGCAATCTCAGTCGCTTCATGGATCCTTGCAGCCCATATTGAGACTCCAGGTGAAGAGGCTCTCAGGAGTGAGCACATCCGGCTCCCACATCACAGCTTCTGAATGCCATTTTCCAGTGAAAGGAACCAGAGCACCTCAAGGAAATGGCAATCCTAGGAAGGGAAAGAAAAATGATCCTGGAGCATCTTGCAGTGCCAGAAAGTACAAAAATGCTGAAAGAAATAAAGGAGTCCTGTTCAAAGCTCACTGGACCAGCTGAGGAGCTCCCACTGACCAGATCCGAGACAGTACGAGAATCAGAATGCATAATGACAGTGACGAATAGCAACCCATCCAATTGCATGAGAATCCGCATGTCCGTAATGAGGATGAATGAGTGAATGGAGAAGGGGAAGCTCTTCCTCGTAGTGCAAAGCCAACTAATCTGCACAGAACAAAGAACAGGCTTAGAGAAGCAACTGTTTTACAACAGTAACGGTCACTGAGTCCAGCAAGAATCCTTAATAGATGCTAAAGCTCTTGGTTGCAAGGTTGGGAAGGAAGGAGTCATTGACCTAGTCTCAAAGTCCCTCCCACAGATGACCTGTTAGTTACAATGGCAAAGAGAAGATTGTACAGCTGACAGACACCACCTTCAACCCAAGTCAACACTGTCACTAAGAGGGGACTGAACTGCCATCCTGTGCCTGTGACGGGATGCAGGGGCATTCCATGTGATGGAATGGAGACTCCAGTATTTATTCCCAGCAAACCCAAATCTTTTTTTGCTGAGGAGACCTCAGCGGGCCCCATGGGGTAGGGAATCTGGGGAAGGGCATCCCAGAGTCTTCCCCACCACTCTCTTCAGTAACAACTTCTGTGGCTCCTGCAAAAATATGTGCTGTGCAAGGCAAACAAAGCTAAAAAACGGTGTCAGATGAAGGGAGACCAAAGAGAAGTGGCAACTAAATATGATGTATGATCCTGGTTGGGCTCTTGGACTGGAAGAAAATGCTGTGAAGACATCACTGGGTGACTTGGTAATCAGGTAATCGTATTCCAGCAATGAGAAATTTCCTGGCTCAGATAACTTCCCTGTGGATATCTGAGAGAACACTCTTGTGTGTAGGAGATCCATGTGGAAATATTTAGGGGTAAAGGGTATGATGTCTGTAATCTGCTCCTAAATGGATCAGGGAGAAAAAGATGTGTATTTATATAGAGAAACAGAGACGATGTGGCCGGATGTGGCAAAATTGGTATAACAATTGGTATATCCAGGCAGACACAGTGGCTCATGTCTGTAATCCCAGCACTTTGGGGGGCCAAGGCAGGTGGATCACCTGAGCTCAGGAGTTTGAGACCAGCCTGACCAACTTGGAGAAACCCCGTTTCTACTAAAAATACAAAAGTTAACTGGGCATGGTGGTGTGTGCCTGTAATCCCGGCTCCTCAGGAGGCTGAAGCAGGAGAATCACTTGAATCTGTGAGGCAGAGGTTTTAGTGAGTCAAAATTGTGCCAATGCACTCCAGCCTGGGAGATAGATCTCAAACATACACACACACACACACACACACACACACACACACACACACACACACACAATTAGTATATCTGGATGAAGAGTACGTGGGAAGTTTTTAATGTTTCTTGCAATTCTTCGTCAGTTAGCCATTATTTCACATGAAAGTTATTGGCCAGACAAGGTGGCTCACGCTTGTTATCCGAGCACTTTGGGAGGCTGAGCTGGGTGGATCACGAGGTCAGGGGTTCAGGACCAGCCTGGCTAATATGATGAAACCCTTTCTCTACTAAAAATACAAAAACTAGCTGGGCATAGTGGCAGGAGCCTGTAGTCCCAGCTGCTCGGGAGGTTGAGGCAGGAGAGCGGCTTGAACCTGGGAGGCAGAGGTTGCACTCCACCCTAGGTGACAAAGCAAGACTCCATCTAAAAAAAAAAAAGTTATTTTATTTTATGTTAAAAATAAAAATAAGTACTTTTTCTAGTATTTATAATAAAAAGTTTTTTTAAAGAAAAGCTCCACAAAATCCCTGCCATAAAAACTGTAGAGGCAGAAGTCAGCTCCTTTAGGGGTAGTGCAGTCCCCAGAAGCCACCAGTTGGCCAGGTGGTTGGCAAATGGCACAGACACTCACTTGGCTCTGACACCAGCTGGAGTCCCTGAGGTCTGGAGCCTGCCCTGGGGAGAAGAGCATTGTTTCCTGGCAAAAGAGAAGTAGAAGAAAACCATTTCTGGGATGAAGTGAGCTCTAGAAGAATCCAATAGCCTAGCGGCCCCACATGGGTCCTAATGTTAGTGGCCAGCTGTGACCCTTCCAGTCTGCAGGCCAGCTCACCACAGGCCAGCTGCACTGATTGAGCGCCTATTGTGTGCAGGTGCCTGTGTGGGCTAGGAGGCCCTACGGAAGCTGGTGTGTGTGCTTGCATGTTTGTGTGAACCTTACTTCCCTGAGGAGCCAGGTGAGAACGACCACCTTGTCAGAATGCCATTGCTAACTGTGACAGGTGAGTGCTGAAGGTATGACAGGTGCAAGAAGCCCTTTAATGACAAGAAATGTTGGAAATATTTCACTTACATTAAGCCATTCAACACCCTCCTGCCCGGCAGCCCCATGGGGTGAGTATCGCTATTGCCTCCTAGTTTACAGATGGGAAGTGAAGTAGTGCACCCAGCGTCACCAGGATCTGAGGCTCCTGGTCAGCACACAGGTGGCATGCCCAGCACAACACACCTCACTCTTCGGTCCTGTCCTCTTGCAGTTTTTTGTTTGTTTGTTTAGCGTTTTTTGTTTTTGTTTTTGTTTTTGAGACAGAGTCTGGCTCTTGTTGCCCAGGCTAGAGTGCAGTGGTGCGAACTCTGCTCACTGCAACCTCCGCTTCCTGGGTTCAAGTGATGCTCCTGCCTCAGCCTCCTGAGTAGCTGGGATTACAGGCATGCACCACCACGCCTGGCTAATTTTTGTATTTTGAGTAGAGATGGGGGTTTCACCATGTTGGCCAGGCTGGTCTTGAACTCCTGACCTCAGGTGATCTGCCCACCTCAGCCTCCCAAAGTGCTGGGATTATAGGTGTGAGCCACCGCCCCCTGCCTGTCCTGTTCTCTTGGAACAGAAGTCAGGTCGCCTCTAAGAAGCAGGCTCTAAGGAAACACAATCATGGCCACGTTCTTGCACAGAAGTCGTGGCTCCCTCCCAACTAGGGCAGTGGGCATCTCCTGGGGTCATTGCTCAGTTATGGATACATTGCTTAAACTTGATAGTTGTGAGTTTCACACCCAATTGGGAAAAAAGACTGGTTTGGCCAGTTGGCATTTTGGGAGTAGCTAAAATACCGAAGTGTAGTTCATATTTCAGTGTACTAGCTCAAGCTTTTGTGCATTTCCATTAAAACATTGCTGCCAAACATATTTTGAATACCATTTGTGAGGACGTGTGGCTCTTTCCACGCCACCCAAGGGCCAGGAAAATCAGCCTTGGAGGAAACCTCCTTTTGCCTCCCTCTAGAGAGTCATCTAAAGGCAGTGAGTACTTTGGGAAAACGTTTTTGACTCTTGGCCCTCTTTTTTGAGTCCTTAAATCAATTATAGCCACACAGCAAGCCTGCAATTCAATTTTTCATCCAGGGGCCACCAGAAAGAAATAACGCAGCTGAACAAATAGAAGATTCTGCGCCAATTATGCCCCTTCCCGTCTCGCCCACAGCAGAAATAGTTGCTTGCTTTTGGTCAATGGGCAAGTGACAACCTGAATGCTCAAGTTCCTTAAAAAGAGTAAGTTGTGTGGCCAGGCACAGTGGCTCACACCTGTAATCCCAGCACTTTAGGAGGCCGAGTTGGGAGGATCACCTGAGGTCAGGAGTCCGAGACCAGCCTGACCAACATGGAGAAACCCCGTCTACCAAAAATACAAAATTAGCCAGGCACGGTGGTGCGTGCCTGTAGTCCCAGCTACTCAGGAGGGTGAGGCAGGAGAATCGCTTGAATCTGGGAGGTGGAGGTTGTGGTGAGCCGAGATCGTGCCATTGCATTCCAGCCTGGGCAACAAGAGTGAAACTTCATCTTAAAAAAAAAAAAGAGTAAGTTGTGACTAGGAGCCTGTGAAGGCATCACACACCTACTCGGCTTCTGAAGATGGAAGGTGATCTAGCCCGTGGTCATGAGGGCCTCGTCTAAAGCAGGCATTCCCAGCCTCCGTGCACAGGCATTACCTGGGGGCCCTGTAAAAATTACCAACCCTGCCCAAACCAGATTACTTCAGGCAGACTGTGGTGGCGCTCTGAGCCTACAAGCCCCACCCCAGCAACTGAAAGTTGAGAAGAGCTTTGGGTCAGAAATGTGGTTGCCTTCTGATCACACAACTGCCAGGGAAGATGTAACAGCAACACAAGGAGGAGGCCCCGGTCAGTGCCAGCTTCGCCCCCACTAGCACCACTGGGGGTCAGCCCACTTTGGTGGCCATGGAGTGCTCATGTGGTAGCCCTAAGTCTTGGATTTCCATTTACAGGGACAATGTGACAATTGAAGTAAGCAGTCAATACCTTTCGGACCTCAGATGAACCATAATTGGGACACGGAAGTTTCTGGAAGAGGTAGGCTTGGGCAAGGCGGGTGGGTGGCAGTTGTGTTTACTGAAATGGCCATGGTGCTGCCTCCCACACTCGTGTTCCTCAGCAGTGTGACCCTGTCATTCCCCCGAGCAGAAGCGGAGTCTCTCTCTCCATTCCTGGGAACCTGGGCTGGCCTGTGGCTCTCTTGTGACTGACCGGATGAGGTGGAATCAATACTGATACTCCCGAGGCCCGGGCAGAACAGGCCTGATGCTGAGGCCTGGTTCCCTCGGAACATTCCCTTCAGGAAGCTCTTGCTCAGGACCGCGCCTCTGGGCTCCAAGAAGCCCAGACACAGGAGGAAGCCAGGCTGCGGGCTCATACACAGGCTTGACTGAACCTGGCTCCTGGACCAGGGGTCAAGAGCGAAGAAACCCCCAGAAGATGCCAGCCATGGCCACGCACAGCTTCCTGGCTGAGGCTTCGTCCTCTCCAACCCCTGGCCTGTGGAATCCTTGGGCATGGGGAAATGGTTCTTGTTTGATGTCATCAAATGTGGGATAGCTATTATGCAGCATAGATAACGATGCTAAACTGTGTCACCAGCACTGCTGGGTGATGGAGGTCTGGGAATGGGGACCCTTGGTGAGGCAAGGCCCTTCAGACTCTGGTTAAGAAAGCAAGCTCTAGAGCTGCCAGGATTCAAATCCAGTCTCCACCACATACCAGCTCTGTGACAGTGGGAGAGTGGCTTAACCTCTCTGTGCCTCGCATGTCTTCCTCTGTGTAGTGGAGGTGGTAACAGTGCCCACCTGGGCAGGCTGACTGAGGAATGAGTGTCATTAACGCCTGAAGAGCACCAGCTCACAGGAAGTGCTCATTCAGTGTTGCTTCCGATCAGCATGGGCCTAGGCTTAAGTTTGATGGCTGGAAGACTGTGCAGGTCTGGAGGGTGCTTAGACTTGGCAGGTAATTGTATTTCTTTGTCTCACTAGCTAAACTGGGAGAAGACTGTTATCTGTCTGTCTCTCATCATCTGTGCATTAAGAACATGGGGCATAAAGAAAAATGCTGTATTTTGACTGCAAGGTGTTGCAGGGTTCCTGAAGAAAGCCTGCTGGTGGAACTGAGGGCAACATCAGGCCCGAGAACGGGGGAGGGGAGGGTGCTGGAGAGTGAGAGAGCCGGGCCTGGGCAAGCGGGTTGGTGCTGCTTTAGTGGGGTGCATGCATGTGTGTGTGTGTGTGTGTAGAGAGAGAGAGAGGTGGCCCCCAGAAAGGGTGGGAGATGCTCACTCAAAACTCGGATGTCAGCCAGATTCAGACAGTGAAGGACCCAGTAGGCCACACTCAAGCAAGGCTGGGGCAGGGATCATGATCTGTATTAGCCCATTTTCACACTGCCCTCAAGAAATCCCCAACACTGAGTAATTTATAAAGAAAAGAGTTTAATGGACTCACAGTTCCACAGGGTGGGGGAGGCCTCCCAATCATGGCGGAAGGTGAAGGAGAAGCAAAGGCACATCTTACATGGCAACAGGCAAGAGAGTGTGTGCAAGGGACCGCCCTTCCTAAAACCATCAGGTCTCCTGAGACTTACGCAGTATTGTAAGAACAGCAGGGGAAAGACCCAGCCCCATGATTCAATGACCTCCCACTGGGATTATGGGAGTGACAATTCAAGATTTGGGTAGGGACACAGAGCCAAACCATATGATGATCCAAGCCCACGTTAGCCAGGCCAGTGGGCAGCAGGGTGGGAGACATGGGAAGGGCACAAAAGGTAGCAGAGTCAAGTTTTCTTCCAGGGGTTCTGCCGTGCCGGGGGTAGGGGTGGGGGGTACCCTCTCACACCACCTCCCACTCACCTGCAGGGCTGGGCTGGTGCATCAGGAGGGAGGTGGAATCGCATTTGCCCCATGTGAGTGTACATGGACATGTGATTTCACTCCTGGCTTAACGTTTCCCCTGCCCTCCTGCCCTCAGTTTCCCTTTTTCTGGTGATCAAATAATGACAATTCTCACATCGCCAGGTTTCCTTCAGTATCTGCTGACAACCAACTGCCTTAGATACCAAGCATACGTTATTCAACTACCTGAAACGATCATGCCCTGGGGGGCTGCTTAATACTTTTAAAGGCCTTGAAAAGACTTTGATGAAAATGCTTCTTATGGTAAGCTCCTATTGTGCTGCAGACCTGCCCTTAGACAGGGATGTGAGGCTTTTCCTACAAAGAATCCGAGTCACCACTGTTCTCCAGAGCGGCAAAAAATAGAGATTTATATCTCTTTCATCACCTTTGGTGTCCAAATGGTGTAAGCATCCTTGCGCCATCGTTGGCACATAGCGGGTACTTAATAAGCCTTTTGGCCAAGATCAAGTGTAAATCTTCTGGGGTGAGAGTGAATGAATCACTAGATGGAAGGCGCTGGTGGTTAGGAAGAGCTCATTAAAACCTTTCTAATTGAGACGGCCCAGCCTGCAGCTGCTGCAATGGTGAATATCAGCCATGCAAGGGGCACGTACACCTGCTTAGCACTCCGCGTCTACAAGCTGGAGGAAAGAGAGCCAAGAGAGCAAGCGACAAGTGATGACTACTGCCCCTCCCCAGTCCCACCTGCCTGCCCCAGCATCTGTCACCCGGCCCTCCTCACCATCTGTGCCAGGGGCTGACCATTGCCAACCCTCCCCACCATCACCCACCTCACCGTCATTGGCCCCATTTGCCAGCAGCTCCGGATGCCAGATGGGCCGGGTGTGGAGCTTCATTGCCAAGAGTTAAGCAGTTTAGCTCACTTCCTACCTCTGTGCCTTTGAGGTACCAGCCTGCCCAGGAGGACTTCTTTTATTTTCCTTTCGGAATTCTATGAGGCTGCTTCAGGCACCGATTCATCCTCTACGTTTTTCTCCCGTGGGCGTGTGGGCCTGAGTGTGTGGTTTGCCTTGTGCAGGCCTCCCCCTGCAGCCCAGGAGAACCCAGCTATCCCTGGATTCTTCTCAGTCTCCAGAATGCAGAGGTCCCAGAAAGGAGTCACCTTGAGAGTCGAGATGCAAACCTCAGTGTCCCTAACGCTTGAACTGCTTTCAAGCCTCATGGCAAATTGTTTTGCACATATTTCCATTAACAAATAAACAAAATAAAACAAACTTCATTCTCGGAAGGTTGATTTGAATTCTAGAAACAGCCGAGTCACTCGCAGCCAAGGCAGGGGTGCAAGGCGGGTGAGCCAATTTGAATAAGGTATTTTTAGGTGAAAAACGAGGAATGACTTTAAAGCAATCCAGCTGATTTTCACAAGGGACTCTTCACCTGAATTTGGTGGGTATAACGCAGACATCTTGGGCAAAGGGAGCTGTATTGTTCTAGAAGTATTATTTCCCAAGATAGCCCATGAAGACATTCATTCAGATGGGAAAATCTAGGAACTTTTTTTTTGTTTTGAGTCGGAGTCTTGCTCCGTCTCCCAGGCTGGAGTGCAGTGGTGCGGTCTTGGCCCACTGCAACCTCTGCCTCCCGGGTTCAAGCAATTCTCCCACCTCAGCCTCCTGAGTAGCTGGGATTACAGGTGTGCACCGCCATGCCCGGCTAATTTTTGTATTTTTTAGTAGAGACGGGGTTTCACCATGTTGGTCAGGGTGGTCTCAAACTCCTGACCTCATGATCCGCCCACCTGGGCCTCCCAAAGTCCTGGGACTACAGGTGTGAGCCACAGCACCAGACCAGAACTTTTTTTCTCTGCCACCTCGAGAAAGAAAGTCTCTGTTCTTTTTTTTTCTTTCAACCAATCATATTCTTTTATACAAATATACAAGGACTGCATACCAGAATGATCAAGGTAATGTCTCCCCAAAGACATTAGACCATCCTGTAAAGATATCCTTGCTTTAGAAAGGAATCAATTTGTTGGTGTGTGCTGACCATTTCCCACTTTCTTTTCTGTCTTCACGCAAGTAGCAGAGGCCCCTGAGTGGCAGAGGTACAGGTATGGATTGGCCCTTGTTCTTACCCGGCAAGGTACCAGGCCAGGATGCGTTCACTACCTCCTCCTGGACAAGGACATCCACGTCATTCTGAGTTTCTACAGCAGACCCATGGCCAGTCCATCCAATGGCCACAGGAGAACCTTCATTCAACCCTGCAAAACTCATCCTCCTTGCTGCCAGGGACTCACTGAATGGAAGCAGAAGTCAAGTGACTTCTGCAAAATCTTTATCTTTCCCAATAAAAGACACAGACATGGCCACAGTTTCCTCTTCTCCCACTTCTTACTGTCTTGAAGATAGACATGATATCTGGAGCTACAGCAGCCCTTTTGAAACCAAGAGGAAACTGAGCCAACCTGAGGATGATGAGCCAACCTGACAAAGACAAGAAAAAGCCTGCGTGCCTACTGGCATCATCCAGCAGTGGGACCAAGGCCAGCAACCTGC
This sequence comes from Leontopithecus rosalia, assembly GCA_028533165.1. Taxonomy (NCBI): domain Eukaryota; kingdom Metazoa; phylum Chordata; class Mammalia; order Primates; family Cebidae; genus Leontopithecus; species Leontopithecus rosalia. The sequence goes on from CM052649.1 coordinate 9,931,499, forward strand.
GACTGCTGCATTTCTCAGCATGTGGGACACACGAGACCCTCTGCTCCGGTGGTTGGACTCCCTGCTTCTAGCAGCAGACATGGATCAGCCTCACACACAGGCTGTTCCTTTGTTCAACATGGTAAGTGCTATGTGGCAGCCTACCTGGTTACCAAATGCACTTTAAACTTCAGCTGAGTCTCTTCATTTAGAGAAAGGGTGGGAAGATCCACAGACTTAAAGGCTGATAATTCTCATCTTGAGAGAATTCTGGAATTGATAGCTCTAACATGTTTAGTTTCTGACTTAAAATCCACAAAGGGAGCGGGGCACCGTGGCTCATGCCTGTAATCCCAGCATTTTGGGAGGCCAAGGAGGGCGGGTCACCTGAGGTCATGGGTTTGAGGCCAGTCTGGCCAACATGGTGAAACTCTGTCTCTACTAAAAATACAAAAATTAGCTGGGCATGGTGGTGCATGCTGTAATCCCAGCTGTTTGTGAGGCTGAGGCAGGATAATAGCTTGAACCTGGGAGACAGAGGTTGCAGTGAGCCGAGATCGTGCCACTGCACTCCAGCAAGGGCAACAAAAGCAAAACTCTGTTTCAGAGAAAAAAAAAAGTTGGGATCTGGGCACAGTGGCTCATGCCTACAATCCCAGAATTTTGGGAGGCCGAGGTGGGCGGATCACCTGAGGTCAAGAGTTTGTGACCAGCCTGGCTAACATGGTGAAACCCTGTCTCTACTAAAAATACAAACATTAGCTGGGCCTGGTGTCACGAATTTATAATCCCAGCTACTTGGGAGATCGAGGCAGGAGAATCGCTTGAAGCCAGGAGGTGGAGGTTGCAGTGAGCTGAGATGGCACCACTGCACTCCAGCCTGGGTGGGGCACGGTGGCTCATGCCTGTAATCCCAGCACTTTGGGAGGCCAAGGCAGGTGGATCACTTGAGGTCAGGAATTGGGGATCAGCCTGGCCAACATAGTGAAGCCCCATGTCTACTAAAATACAAAAATTAGCTGGGTGTGGTGGTGGGCATCTGTAACCCTAGCTGCTTGGGAGGCTGAGGTGGGAGAATCGTTTAAACCTGGGAGGTGGAGGTTGCAGTGAGCCAAGATTGTGCCACTGCACTCCAATCCAGGCAACAGAGTGAGACCCTGACTCAAGAAAACAGAAATATAACACACACACATAAATAAAAGAAAAATTTGAATTGACAAATGACTCATGCTGAGAAGGCCCTAATTTTCTCATAGGCAGCAGGAGAAGGGATTGGGTGCTTGTTTAGATTTTCTGTTCTGGGAGGGGGCAAAAGGAATCTGGTTTTTAGTCTGTGCCTGCTGTGCCCAAGAGACTCCACCTACATCACCTCATTTAACTCCCACACCCACTTTGACAGGGAGATTTTATTCTCTCTCTTTTATATTTTTTGAACCCAAGTCTCAGAGAGGTTGAGTAATTTGCCCAAAGTCGCACAGCTAATTGAGCAGATTTGATTCCCCAGCATTGATCTCTCCCATAGCACCAAGCCAGCCTTGCACGTATGAGACTGAGTCATAATTTGTTTACTTTTTTTTCTAGACAGGATCTCCCTCTGTCACCTAGGCTGGAGTGCAGTGATGTTAACACGGCTCACTGCAGTCCTGACTTCCTGGGCTCCAGCCATCCTCCCACCTCAGCCTCCTTGTAGCTGCAACCACAGGCATGCACCACCATGCCCCTCTAATGTAAAACATTTCTTTTCTTTTTTTGTGGTAGAGATGATATCCTGCTTTGTTGTCCAGGCTGGTCTCGAACTCCTGGGCTCAAACAACCCTTTTGCCTCGGCCTCCAGAAATCCTGGGATTGCAGGCATCAGCCACCACGCCCTCCATCTTCTTCATGGAAAGCTGTCAGTGAAGAAGCCAGGAGTGACTGGTGATGTTCTATTTGCTCAGACACAACCGTAGAGGCATGGGGTTTTCTTTTTCTTTTGGTGGAGACAGGAGAGTGGGAGCCAAAATTTGTCACGGTAAAGGCTGCCACCTTCGTGTCCTCACCAAAAGAAAAAGAAACTTATGCATCTAAGATTGTAACTGAGCAAACAGAACACTAACTTAAGGAAATTTCTCCAGCGTTGCATTCACTGAAGGAAAGTGCTGTGTTGCTCTCTGCACTATTTAGAGAGAATGTGAGTTAGGAACTGTTGGAAGAGACATTCATAGATGTGAAATTTTTGTCATGATGAAACTAATGCTGTGTTAATAAGAAACAGATGAAGGGTCCATCTGTTCAATTCCTTTCTCTTCTTGAGAGGATATAGCAGAATTATGGTTCGGCAGTCCTGAGGACAGTTACATGATAGCCTTTCTCATGTCAAGCCTGTGGAAAGATAGTGTGAGGTCGAAGTTTCAGGTGTTGTAAATAAATATCCCGTGACCCGAACGACTTTTTAATTAGCTTTATTTCTACCAAGAAAAAAAAATCCAGAATGCTGTACTGCAACCAAGCGAATGAATAACTGCAGGGTGTCCATGGGAGGCTGGAGAGTGACGACAGGGCTGAGCACCAGACCGGCCTCCTCTCGTGCCACCGTATCACACGGCACCCTGAGGAAGCTGAGGGAGTGGGAGAGAGGCCTGGATTGCCCCCGCTATGGGCTGAATTGTGTGCCCCCAAAATTCATCTGCTGAAGTCCTAAGCCCCAGTACCTCAGTGTGTGACTATATTTGGAAATAGGATTGTTGCAGATGTAATTTATTGAGATGACATCATGCTGGAATAAGGTGGACCCCATAATCCAATATGACTGGGTTTTAAAAATTTTGAATTTAATTGAATTTAACTTAAAGTTCTGGGTTGCATGCGTGGAAGTGCAGGTTTGTTAAATATGTAAACGTGTGCCATGGTGGTTTGTGGCACAGATCAACCGTCACCTAGGTATTAAGCCCAGCATGCATTAGCTATTTGTGACCCACCAACGGGCCCCAGTGTGGGTGGTTCTCCTCCCTGTGTCCATATGTTCTCATTGTTCAGCTCCTACTTATAAGTGAGAACATGCAGTGTTTGGTTTTCTGTTCCTGCCTTAGTTTGCTGAGGATAATGGCTTCCAGCTCCATCTACGTCCCTGCAGAGGACAGGACCTCATTCCTTTTTATGGCTGCATAGTATTCCTTGGTGTATAGGTACCACGTTTTCTTTATCCAGTCTATTGTTGATGGGCATTTGGGTTGATTCCATGCTTTGCTATTGTGAATAGTGCAGCAGTGAATACATGTGTGCATGTATCTTTATAACAGAATGATTTCTATTCCTTTGGATATGTACCCAGTTATGAGATTTCTGGGTCAAATGGTATTTCTGGTTCTAGGTATTTGACAAATCAGCACACTGTCTTCCAAAATGGTTGAACTAATTTATATTTCCACCAATGGTGTAAAAGTGTTCCTATTTCTCTACAGCCTCACCAGCATCTGTTGTTTGCTGACTTTTTAATAATGATCATTCTGAAACAAAGGGATGGAGAAAGATTTACCAACCATAGGGAGAGCAAAAATAAATAAATAAAAAGCAGGAGATGCAACTCTCGTATAGGGTAAAATAGATTTTAAAGCAACATAGATACAGTGGTAAAAGGATCAATGCAACAACAAGAGCTAACGATCCTAACACCCAGATACATAGAGACTTAGATTCAATGAAACCAAATTAATAAGGATATCAAGGACTCGAACTCATATCTGGAACAAGTAAACTTAATAAATATTTATAGAGCTCTCCACTTCAAATACACAAAATATACATTCTTGTCAATACCACATCACACCTACTCATAGGTTTAAATGAAACATTGATTGGTCATTATTAATACCCA
>CM052649.1:9935430-9961387 GCA_028533165.1 Leontopithecus rosalia
GTCGGCAATATCTCTCTCATTACTTGATTTCCTTCCTTCCCTTCCCTCCCTCCCTCCCTCCTTCCCTCCCTTCCTTCTTTCCTCCCTTCCTCCCTTCCTTCCTTCATCCCTTCCTTCCTCCCTCCCTTCCTCCTTCCCTCCCTTCCTGCCTTCCTCCCTCCCTCCCCCCCCAAAAATAATAAAAAATAATAAAGATCATTCTGACTGACGTGAGATGGTGTCTCATTGCGGTTTTGATTTGCAGTTCTCTAATGACCAGTGATGCGCTTTTTCCATGTTTGTTGGCCGCATGTATGTCTTCTTTTGAGAAGTGTCTGTTCATCTCCTTTGCTCACTTTTTAATGGGGTCGTTTTTCTCTTGTAAACTTGTTGAAGTTCCTTGTAGATTCTGGATGTTAGACCTTTGTCAGAAGGATAGTTGCAAAAGTTTTCTCCTCTCATTCTGTAGGTTGTCTGTTTACTTGGATGATAGTTTCTGTTGCTGCACAGAAGCTCTTTGGTTTAATTAGATTCCATTTGTCAAATTTTGCTTTGGTTGTAATTGCCTTTTCCCTGCATGTGACAGACACGTATGCAGGAAAAATGCCATATGAAGGCAGAGGCAGAGATCAGGATGATGTGTATACAAGCCAAGGGACACCACAGATCTCCAGCAAAGCCCGGGAGTCTGGAGAGAGGCCGGGAACAGATTTTCCCACACAGCCTCAGAAGGAACCAAGTCTGTCCACACTTGATCTTGGGCTTCCAGTTTGCTGAACTGAGATGATGCATTCCTGTCGTGGGAGCCCCCAGTGCCCGGTGCTGGGCTGCAGCAGCCATAGCCAGCCAATGCGCCCCACAAGGAAGCTGAGCTTGACAACTACGAGGCTGCAGAGTTTTCCCAGGTAGAGACGTGTTTGCTCATGTCTGTTCACATTTTTCCTTTTATGGAATGGAGTCCTTAGTACATGTCAGGTGACTTTCTGAGCCTTTAGAAAACTGATCACACCTTCCCTGACTTCCAAGAGTTCTCATTCTTGGGGACAGAATGTACCCCATAACTTGGTGTGTCCTTAAGACCGTCTCCGTGTTGAGTGCTGGGTGATTTTAAGAGCATTTGTATGTGTATGCACGTATGTGTGTGTGTGTGCATGGGTGGGTATAGATGTGTGAATGTGTGTGTATGAGAGTGTTGGATGTGAATCTGTCTGCACATGTGTGCATGTTAGTGTGTGGGTGTGTAGGAGTGTAAGCGTGTGTGAGTGTGAGTGAGCTCACAGGAAATCTGTCAGGGGCTTTGGCCCCTCATTACGCTGGAAGTAGAGGCTGGAGAAGGAGAAACCCATTGCAGGCTGCTGGCTGCACGTAGACAGGGCGGGTTCCTGCCGCACCTGGGGAAGGCTTGGGTCTGCGAGGGGGCACCTCACCCTCAGGAGAATCTGAGTGTGTCCTGAGCCCCCCACAGCCTGATCCTCAGGATCAGCTGCCAGGAGGCCCAGCTTGATGCCCTGCTCACCAGGGAAGCCCTTGGGACTGGATCCACAGGGCCAGCACCGACGAAGGAAAGAAAGGTAGGTTGAAATGTTTTTGCAAGGAGAAAACACTGCATACAACCCTACTGTTTTGCAACTGGAGCTAATTTAACAAGACACTGTATGTCCACATAACAAAATTATGCAGCCGTTGAAAGTAATTTGAGGAAGTTTTAGTGCCCAGGAAGCTGCTTGTGGCGGATAGAAAATATCAGAGTTCAAAAAGGTGGCGACAGTGTCATTGGACTCAGGTGCCCTGCAAACTTCCTGGGTTTGAATTTGGACCTGCTGCTGGCTGGGTGTGTGTGTTGGGGCATTACCGGGCGGATTTTTTCATCAGTTAAACATGAGCCGCAAGAGTGCAAACCCCACAGGCCCAAGGGTGGCGTTTAGGGGGCTTTTGATGCAAAAAGCCCTGATGTGTTGCACCTGCTGACTTCCGTGGCAAATACTTCTATAATGACCAGAATCACGCTTCCAGTGACTTACCAACCTATTCACAGAACTTCTGAAAACGTAAGTCACCCTCACAAGCCAGCTGGGGCTGACTCCAGCACAGCACAGCACAGCTAGGGGTTTTGGGGATTAAATAAATACATGCTTTGAGCAATGCATAACACAAAAGACAAATAGGAGTTCTCACGGCTGCTGCATCCTATTTGGACACACATTACCTGACAAGTAAGTGAAACAGAAAGAGCAATATGTGTGCAAACCATGATGTGTGGTGGACTGAGGGAGGTGATTGCAATTCTGTCCATCTGAGGTCCAAAGGGTAACTTAAAATAGGTATATGGCTGGCTGGGCGCAGTGGCTCACGCCTGTAATCTCAGCACTTTGGGAAGCTGAGAGGGGTGGATCACCTGAGGTCAGGAGTTCAAGACCAGCCTGGCCAACATGGTGAAACCTCGTCTCTACCAAAAATAAAAAAATTAGCTGGGTGTGGTGACCCATGCCTGTCAGCTCAGCTACTCAGGAGGCTGAGGCAGGAGAACTGATTGAACCCAGGAGGTGGAGGTTGCAGTGAGCTGACATCTCACCACTGCACTCCAACCTGGGCAGCAGAGTGAGACTGTCTCAAATAAATTAATAAATAAATAAAAATAAGAATATGGCTAAAAAGAGGTTCACTAAAATGCTGGGAGTGGTGGGATCATGGAGCACATGGAAGTTGGCAATTTGTCCTAGTTTTGCACAAGGGGCACACGTGATATAATCGTTTAATGTCATTTAAAGGAGGGAGGAGTTCTGAAGGTGGGGGCTCTATCTCTTGGGGTAGGGCCAAGGGAATGAAGCCCCCCGCTGGGTGCGGTCATCACAGAGAGCCAGGGAGGACTGCCCCAGTGGAGGGAGGCTGCTGAGGGGCCTGTTCCCATCACCACCCATTAAGTGGCTCAGTTTCATGACACGTTCACTCCTGATCTAAAGGGGAGGCTTTTTCTTGCACAACCTGCCTCTTGGATGCAGTGAGAGGAAATCAGCAGGCTTTCCATCCAGGCCTGTGGGTGGTCCTGATACTGGGTGTGCTGGGTTGAATAATGTCCCTTCAAAACTCATGTCCATTCATATCTCTGCATGTGGCCTTATTTCGAAGTAGGGTCTTTGGGGTTAGTTAAAATTAGACCATTCTGGAGCAGGGGGCCCTCACCCTTATGACTGGCGTCCTTATAAGAAGGGACACTTGAAGACCGACACAGGGGAGAAGGCCCTGTGGGGGTGGCTGCAGAGATAGAGCTGTGCTACCACAGCCAGGAGCGCCAGCCTGGCCTGGCTGCCAGCAGTGGGCAGAGAGGCTGGAAGAGGCCCTCCCTCAGAGCCTCCATTAGGAGCCAGTGTTGCTGACACCTGGATTTTGGATTTCTGGCCTCCAGAACGGTGAGAAATACATTTCTGTTTTTAAACCACCCGATTTGTAATGCTTGGTTATGGGGGGCCCCAGGACATGAACTCCCTGGGCCGAAGCCAGGGAGCCCCCTAGGGTCCCCTCCTCCCAACTCTACCTTCGGCCTCCTCCCTGTCCTCCCCATGTTGGGGTGCCCCTCGAAGCCACCTCCACTCGACGCCACCCCCAGCCCCCTCGGTCCTCTCCCCCCAGCTCCCGCCCTTAGTCCCCTCCCCGCCACCCCTTCCCCCAGCCCTCGATCTCCTCCAAGCCTCTCCCTGGTCCCCTCCTCGCCCCGCCCCCACCGCGTCCCTCCCGGGTCCCCTCCTCCCACCCCTCCCCCCAGCCTCGGTCCCCTCGCCCCACCCCCACCCCGTCCCTCCCGGGTCCCCGCCCCGCTGGCTGACGCAGGGCTGAGTCCCCACCCAGCAGCTTAGGGCCCCTCAGAACTGGAGCGGCAGGAGATTAAGGGTTGCTAATTTGGAAGCAGGGACTGATGTTCTATAAAAAGCAGGGAGGCTTTGGGATCTGCTTGGTTTTTAAACTAAGCCATTTTAGAATATCGTCCTACACACAAAATGGTGAGGTCCGGGGGAGCTGTCTCTGCCTCGCCCTTTCCCCCCACTCCCGGGAGCGGTCTCTTCCCCTCCCCACCCGCCTCCCCGGACCCTCCGGGAGGGGCCTGCAGCAGCGAAAGGAGCGTCCCGTGGGCCTTTGGCAGCGCCAGGGCCTAGGTGGAGGGGGCGTGGAGGTGAGTCAGTGGCTCCAGAGCCCGAGTGCCCACTACGGCCGTGCCAGCAGCCTGTGCATTTTAGAAAAGCATCGTAGCCCGTGAGGTTGTGACGCCTGTGGTGCCAGCGCTTTGGGCGGCCGAGGTGGGAGGATCACTTGAGGCAGGAGTTCGAGGCTGCAGTGACCTAAGATCGCACCACTTCACTCCAGCTTGGGGGACAGAGCGAGATCCTGTCTAAAAAGAAAAGAGAGAGAGAGGAAAAAAAGAAAAACTTTCTAGAAGAATCCCAGGGAATGAGTCTCTCCTGTTGGAATCATAGAGGCCTGGCGGCGGGTTGTTTTGGGTGGGGCCTTCCGGAGATGCTGTGGAAGTCACCATAATACCTGCCAGGGACACACAGACCTCTGCGCCTCTTGAAGCCAGGGTTAGCGAGGCCTTACTGGGGGACCAGCGCCGCTTTCCCTGCTGCAGAGGGGGCAGCTCAGAGCTGAAAAAGCCAGAATGCTGAAGACGGCTGGGAAATGTCATTTTACTCATTTCCCCATCAGGGAGCCAGGGAGCAAGTTCAGTGGCTGTGGAAAGCAGCTGTGTAGACCCACACGTGCACCCAGACACATATGCGCACGCACGTGTCCATAACTTAAGAGAAAGTTTCTGGTTGTCTCAGCTCCATGGTGAGCAAGTTCTGTCGAATCCAGAAACCTGGAGTGAACCCTCCAATTCGTCTCTCCTGGGGGAAAATACGTAAAGTGGTTTTTGTTTTTGTTTTATTTGAGATTCACCCAAAGTATTTTTTCTGTCCATCATAAGCCATTTCATTGATAGGCCACTTGATAAATCCTCCCTCGAAAGCTCGCTCCCTGTGAAGAGACCTTCATGTTCTCGGAGAGGAATTCCAGCACCTTTGTTTGGGGACATAACATCTGCTGCAGAGCTATCAAAAGGGAGGATGAAAAGCCTGCAGGGCAGGAGGCACCCCAGGCAGAGTGACAACAGCAGAGCCGCAGGGTCGCCCGCAGCTCCTGCCATTCGTATTACTGTGCGCCACACATAATTAGGTGCAGGAAATCCCGGGCAAGGGGACCCTGGTGTGGTGGGAGGGGCAGGTTGGATACCGCCCTGCCCCATCCTCCCGAGACTTGAGACTCGAGGCTGCACCTGGCCTCTCAGGACACAGGCCTGGGTGGGAGGGCAGGAGGTAACAGAACCAGGGATGTCCCAGCCTGGGTATGGCACAGGGAGATGTTTGAGGGGCATCCTTGTCCCTTGACGACCCTTCTCAGGAAACAAAGGGTGTCAGGCTGTCTAGCGGGAAATCCAGCCCTAATCCAGCTCTCGTGGGTGGGGTGGAAGGATATGGGGGGTGGGGGCAGGGCAAGACGTTTGGCTCTCAGAAAAGCTGCCACCAATGACAATCCACCCTCCAGATGTCCCTTTTGTTTGTTTGTTTGGAGACAGGTCTTGCTCCACCACCCAGGCTGGAGCGCAGTGGTGCAATCATAACTCACTGCAGCCTCAAGTTTTCAGGCTTAAGCAATTCTCCCACTTCAGCCTCCCGAGTAGCTGGGACTACAGGCGTGCACCTCCATTCTAGCTAATTTTTTACTTTTTGTAGACACAAGGTCTCCCTATGTTGCTCAGGGTGGTCTCAAACTCATGAGCTCAAGCGATCATTCCGCCTTGTCTTCCCAAAGTCCTGGGTGTCAGGCATGAGCCACCTCACCCAGCCCTAATTTCTTTTTAAAATTATTATTGAGAGGGAGTCGCACTCTGTGGGTGGAGTGCAGTGTCGCCATCTCGGCTCACTGTAACTTCCGCCTCCTGGGTTCAAGCCATTTTTCTGCCTCAGCCTCCGGAGTAGCTGGGATTACAGGCTCCTGCCACCACGCCCGGCTAATATTTTGTATTTTTAGTAGAGATAGGGCTTCACCAAGTTGGCCAGGCTGGTTTCAAACTCCTGATCTGAAGTGATCCGCCCACCTCAATTTCCCAAAGTGGTGGAATTACAGGCAGGAGCTACTGTGCCCAGCCTAAAATATCTTTTTTAAAAGTCGGTTTATTGAAGTGCAATTTTATTTATTTATTTATTTAGTATAATATAATTGATAGTATTATATAATTCTATGTAGAATTATATAAAATAAAATAAAAAAGAAAAAATTCTATAATTTTATTTATTTCTTTATGTAGTATAATTGATGGTATATAATTCTATTATATAATTTGGAACAATAATTACATAGTACAATTTATAGGTGTATATATAGTATAATTTATTTTATAAAATGAGGTAGTATAATCTATATGGTATAATATAACGTATATTATATAATTTACATGGTGTACTAGTCTATAATTTTTCACTAATGTATACAATCATGTCATCACTGTTATACTCAAGATAGAGAACAGATCCAACACCTCCAAAAATCCCTTCCAAATGATGTTCCTTTGGAGGGTCCCCCCCGACCCCAGCCCCTTACAGCCACAAGTCTGTTCTCTGTCATGTCCTTGGCCTGGCACCTTTGACAGACAAGGCCATGGAAACTGGCCCCTGTCACTGCGGTACCAGGCCCCTGGAGCTGGAGGGTGTGGCCTTTTCTGTGATCCTGTCTCTCCTGTGCTTCGGTTTTTTTTTTTTCTTTTTTTTTTTTTTGAGACGGAGTTTCGCTCTTGTTACCCAGGCTGGAGTGCAATGGCGTGATCTCGGCTCACTGCAACCTCCGCCTCCTGGGTTCAGGCAATTCTCCCGCCTCAGCCTCCTGAGTAGCTGGGATTACAGGCACGCGCCACCGGGCCCAGCTAATTTTTTGTATTTTTAGTAGAGATGGGGTTTCACTTTGTTGACCAGGATGGCCTCAATCTCTTGACCTCGTGATCCACCAGCCTCGGCCTCCCAAAGTCCTGGGATTACAGGCGTGAGCCACCACGCCTGGCCGGTTTGTTTTTTTTTAGGTTTAAATATGTTATTGGTTCTCACAGCAGACTCTATTATAATTTGACTTTCCAGACTTTAATGGAAGCAAACCCAGCCATAACATTTGAAAATATACTTCTTAGCTTATCTCATTTTCAACTGGGAGAATTGCCATGTTTGACGATCTGTCATACCTAGGTGACGATCTTAAATAATTTCGCATTCATTTCAACTTCCCGAAATGTGTTTCGTAGAGCCTCCCAGGGACTGGTATTGTTAAAATAAAAAACAAAACCCACAGAGGAAGTCCATTTCCAAATTTAGGTAAGATTGCACTCAGCAAAATTCTTGAAGCATCTTATGCCTTCTCCTCCTCCACCTGACAACCATTCTTGTCACCTATCAGGCTCCCCTGCCTTCCAGAAGAGCCCGTCAGACCCGAGCGTGACACCCACATGTCCTGAGGGGGTGTGGTCGCTCTCCCACTTCTGCTCACAGAAGAGCTCCTGCGTTATGCTACACTGGAACCCGAAAACCTGCACACCCCTCTGCTGTGGCTTCTCTCCTTTCTTTTTTAAAGCAAGTGCTTATGTAATCCTCACTTATCTGTGACAGTCCTGATAAGCCTTTCCCACGTTAACTCATGAAGTCCTGGTGAGGCCCTCGGAGGTGGGCATTGCTCTGGGCCCCGCTGTGCAGACAGCTCCCCAGGGGGTCCGACAGAAGGACACTGGCATTTGTCATCTGCTGCGGCTGTTGGACAACTGTCCCCGCAGGAAAGTTCTCTCTTCAGGCTAATGAAAGCCCTCCCTGGCTCTTCCATGCCCCACAAGGCATCCCAGGCCACCATCCCTGCCACCTTCAAAGGCTCTGGGGAGAGGAGCCAGTTGCAGAGGGAATCCCGGTCCGTGACTTTAAGGAGGGCACAGCCCCGACTGTCCCAGGGGAGCCTGTACAGTGCCAGGGGTCATGAAGCCAGTGGGCAGAGAGAGGGTGGGGAGGAAGTCACCCCTTCTCCAGCTCTGTGCTGCTGCCTCATGGTGAGGATGCCCACATTCTGGGCACCATGTGTGTCTTTCTCTCTGCCCATCACACCAATGTGGAGGGGGGAACCCACCGTGAGGTGAGGTGCTGTGACTCAGGAGAGCCGGGCTGTGGACCATGTCCACCCCGAGTCCTGGCCTTTCCCTTTACTCTCCATCATCCAGTGACCCAAGTGATGCTTCCGGGAGGTGGAAGAGTTTTGAGGCAAAAGCCCAGACCCTAGACGTCCACATGGTGGCCACGAGAATGAAGGAGTGAACTGGATTTGGTGACCACCTTCGGGGGCTTGTGCAGGAAAGCGCTGGAGGGATGCTGAAAGGGACCCCCTTGGGCCTTGTTGTGTCGGAGAGTGTGTGTAGGAGAGAGAGTGTGAGAGAGACTGGATGTGACTGTGTCAGAGTGTGTGCATGCATGAGCATGAGAGAGACCGAGTGTGTGCCTGAGTGAGGGTGAGGGTGTGAGAGTGTGGGAGTCAGTTTGGGTGTGTGAACACACAGTGGGCATGAACCCACACTTCTGAATGAATTGTGTGTGTTCTGGGGGGCTCCTGGTGCCTTGGTCAGGGGTCAGGATCTCTGGCTGTCCCCACCTTCACCTGGAAGAACCAGCCTTCTTTCCGACACTTTTCTGGGTTTCTGAGCATGGACTTGACATGCTCTCTGCAGCCTCTGAGGCTGGGCTTGGTGTCCTCGCTGCAGCCTGTGAGCCTGGGTTTGGTGTCCTCTCTGCAGCCTTTGAAGCTGGGCTTGGCGTGGTCTCTGCAGGCAGCCATCTGCGGTGGGGGGGTGGGGGGGCAGTGTTGAGAGAGAGTGGGTGGTGGGCGCCCTGACTCCATGCCACACCCGCTATGAAATACTGATTCTAAGCTGGGAATAAATTCCTTGCTAGAAGAACATGCTGTGCAAGGTGGAAAAGGAACAAATAGAACCTCCCCACGCCTCCCACATGCGTGGGGCTCTGGCAGGGAAAGGGATGACTGATCGCTGCGGCAGAAGCGCAGATGCCAGGAGCAGCCCGACCCACACCTCCACGGCACAGCAGGCTAACTAACGTGCTTCTTCAGGATGTCTTCTGTTGTGCTACTTCCTAGGAGTCACTGTAAACACTCGCTGTAGGATGACTCCGTTCCCCTCCCCCTGTAACACACCCAAACATGTACAATAAGTCATTTGAAAATTAGGCTGATAACATCCAGACTGAAGGAGGACACCGTGAAAGTCAGCTTAGGCTGGTTTTATAGATGTGTATTCTTGTGAAACAGGTCCAACTGTGTTGACCCTTTCCGCAGGAAGAATCTAGTGGAGACACGGCTGGAGTTGAGGCGTTTCAGGCGACGCTGCCTCATGCTCCGGTCCACCGGCTGGAGTCCCAGCCCTACTTCCCCAGGTGTCATCTTGACAACCTGTGCCCTTGCTACAATGCGATACACGTGGAACTTTGCCTCTGTGATCTTCTCCCCGGTCAAACCCACAGCACTCATCTCATCATGAGAAAAAATCAGGCAAATTCTGATAGAGGAGCGTCCTACAATACCCCTGATTGGTCCTCTTGAAAACCGTGAAGATCATCCCAAACCGGGAAAGTCAGAAACTGTCACAGCCAAGAGGGGTCTAAAGACACAGGATGACTAGGTCATGTGGGACCCTGAATGGGATTCTGGAACAGACAATGGATATTGCATTAAAGCTGAGGAAATCTGAATAATCTAGGGACTTCTGTTAATAATAACACATCAATATTGGTTCATTAATTATAACAAAATTACTCTACTAATGTTGAAAGCTTGCTGGGCATGTTGTGTTGACCTGGAAGCCCGGCTGCTGGGAATGCCCACAGCCCTACCTCAAAGCCCGCTCCCAGGCCCTGCTGGCCCCCTTTTCAGCTTCAGCTGGGTTGGTCAAAAGTGGACGGGCTCCCACCCCAGAGAAACTCACACGGCCACCTGCGAAACACACAGACGCAGAGAGTGCTGAACATCCAGGGAAGGACTGGGCTGATCGGCTTCCTGGCTTTGAGAACTCATCAGGTTGGAACAAAAGTTAAAGCTGCAACATGGTCAGCAGGTCCATCAGAGGCCGTGAGTGGTCCCAGGCTCCTCAGAGTTGTGTGAGTGGGAGGATTCAGTGAGTTAGAGAAAGCACGAAGCCAGCGCAGTGGAGGACCAGAGAGAACACTGCTGTCTTGGTCAGCTGGGCTGCTATGGCACAATACCACAGACTGGCGGCTTACACGACAGGAGTTTATTTCTGGACTCCAGGATTGAGAGTCCAGCTGATTTGGTTCGTGATGAGAGCTGTCTTCCTGGCTTGGAGGTGATGGCCTTCTTGCCCTGTCCTCATAAGGTGGAGAAAGAGAGAGTGCTCTAGAGTCTCTTCTTAGGGGGGCACTTGTTTTATCGTGGGAGCCCCAAACCCATGGCTTCATCTAGAGCTGATCACCTCCCAGAAGCCCCACCTCCTAATACATCACATTGCGGGTAAGAGCTTCAACACAGGAATTGGCAGGGAAACAAACATTCAGTCATATCAGCAGACGAAGACCTGACCTGTGGCACCCACCGCTCTAGTTCATTCCACCATGCTTTGCACCCACAGATTCCCAGTTCCAGTGCTGCCAAGGCCTGTCCCAACCACATGTCAGGGTTCTGGGCATTAGGAAGTTTGGTCACCTCCTCATTTATTGCCCGTGTGACAGTAAACTCCACCCTCTAACTTTCAAGTCTTGAGGGAGTCTATGTTCCTCAGGGAAAAAAGGAAAAGTCCAGGCTGGGGACGGTGGCTCACACCTATAATCCTAGCACTTTGGGAGGCTAAGGCGGGTGGATCACTTGAGGTCAGGAGTTGAAGACCAGCCTGGCCAATGTGGTGAAACCCCAACTCTACTAAAAAAATTAAAAAATTAAAAATTGGCTGGGCGTGGTGGCATGCGTCTATAATCCCAGCTACTGGAGAGATTGAGGCAGGTGAATCACTTGAACCCAGGAGGCGGAGGTTGCAGAGAGCTGAGATTGTGCTACTGCACTTCAGCCTGGGCAACAGAGTAAGAAAAAGAAAAGAAAAAAGATCCCAGTGAAGTAAGTCCGCCTTCTGCCAAGTAGGTTTTTCTTTTCTTTTTCTTTTTTCCTTCTTTAAATAATAGAGATGGGGTCTAGCTATGTTGCCCATGCTGGTCTCAAAGGCCTGACCTCAAGTGATCATGCCACCTTTGCCTCCCAAAGTGCTAAAATTGCAGAGGTGAGCCACCACATCTGGCCCCAAGTAGGTGTTTAAAATGCAGATGGTACAGGGTCTAGATGAGAGCCTTCGTCCTGGCCACTGCTCTGGTTGGAGAATTCAGCCAGCTGTGAATGATTTTCATTAACTATTAGATGACATCCAGTCCTATTCAAAGTTTTTAGAGATTTGTTAAAGGCCTACTGTGTGCAGGGTACCATGTGGGGTCCCCTGGAGGACACATGATTGATGGAGACACAATGCCAGCCTTCCGTCAGGAGAAGCACAGAAAGAATTATCAAGAAGCCAGCAGGGAGGGGGACAGACAGGAGGTCCGGGAAGGCCCTGTTAGTGATTAAAGCAATTATCTGTTACATTCCTGCAGTGGGAGACTCTGGAAATAGACAGAGTGAACCCCTGCAGTGCATAGTGACTGCCCTCCAGTGAGCACGGCATAGGCACGGGGAGGGCAAAGAGCAGCACTGCCATGGAAAGACCTGACTATCGCTGCCCGTCACACGGTCAAGGTCAAGCGTTAGCCGTCTTGACCATGTGTGCCCTTGCTGAGATGTGATGCACATGGAGCTGTGCCTCTGTGATCTTCTCCTGAGTAAAACCCACAGCCCTTATCTCATCGTGAGAAAAAAATCAGGCAAATTCTGATAGAGGAGCATCCCACAGTATCCCTGACAGCCCTTCTGAAAACCGTCAATATCATCCCAAACCAGGAAAGTCAGGAACTGTCACGCTCCAGAGGTGTCTAAAGGCACATGATGACTAGATGTCGTGTGGGACCCTGGATGGGATTCTGGAACAGAAAATGAATACTATGTAAAAACTAAGGAAATCTAAATAATCTAGGGACTTTCATTAATAATAATACATCAATATTGGTTCATTAATTATAACAAAATTACTAATGTTAGATATTAATAATAGGGGCATGGCATATGGCAACTCTGAACTATATGCTTAATGTAGCTGTAAATCTAAAGCTATTTTTTTAAATAGCATCTTTTTTTTTTAAAACCCTGCAGCAATGAGCTTTGGGATAGACAGGCTGTGAACAGAATCTCCATCTCTCCAGGAAATTCAGTGAGCGATTCAGCATATTTTAAATCTCTTTCTTGCTTAAACTAGCTGCAGTGAGAGTTCTGTTGTCTGCAACCAAGAACCTAGACTAATACAAGCATGCAGTTATTTACACACAGTGTTTAAAAAAGAGAGAGCTGCAGGAGATTTGGTGTCATTTTCCATTTTGAGCTGCAATCACTTAAAAAAGGCAGGATAATGTGTGTAAGGTACCTGGGGACACAGTCAGGACTAATGAGATAATATCTGCAAAATGCTTGGAGCTCCATGGAGCTGCTGAGAGACAAGGAACTTGCATTATCATCGTTAGAAAAACACAAGCTTTGAAAACTTTGGCAGGAAGGCGTATGTAAGTGGAAATCAGTTCAATTACTCACAGCTTTCAAAATAGACATGTTCTATAAAAGTTAAAGCAATTTTTTTTTTGTAAATCAAATTCCTCTTCATTTTCTCTGTCAAATATTACTGTTCTATGATCTTTCAATTACTTTTGGTTGGACTCCCTTTGACGATGCATCGGAGCAGCTTTCGTTTCTCTGCTTCCAGATTCTGTGGCAGAATATTCTCCAACTTCGAATCTATCTCCATTTTGAGAAAATACACAAAGCATATGTTCTCTTTTAACGTTACTTGAAATTCCAAAACAACATGGTGACCAAAACTAAACCAATACAATGGTAGGAATAGAAGAAAATATTATCTTTACCTCTAACATTTTTTATTTTATTTATTTATTTACCTATTTTTTTCATTTTTTGAGACAGAGTCTTGCTCTGTTGCCCAGGCTGGAGGGCAGTGGCACAATCACGGCCTCAGCCTCCTAAGAAGCTGGGACCACAGGTGTGTACCACCGTAACTAATGTTTTATTTATTTTTGTTTTTCATAGAGATGGGGTCTCCATTGGTTATCTAGGCTGGTCTCAAACTCCCGGGCTCAAGCGATTCTCCTGCCCTGGCCTCCCAAAGTGCTGGAATTTACGGGCATGAAGCCACTGCACTCGGCCATCTTTAAAGATACATTTAAAACATTTTTCAGTTTATATATGAGTAAGCTTTTGCTTTTGCATCTCCTGAAGAGGAGGGAGAACAGAGCTCATCATGAGCCTTTCAACATCTAACCTAATGTGCTGTTTTGTTTTCAAAGTCCATAGGAAGGAAAAATCAAATATAGATGGGCAAAAATAGAAAAACGGTAAGAATGCTTTCTCTCTTGTTTTAAGGAGGGCAATTCTCCAAAGCATCTGTATCATTAAGATACAGTCATGATGAACAGGGTTATCAGCTCTGATTCTACTTGGGCTACCTTTGACTCAAGATGTTTATAATTCCTTCTAAAACCTTACAGAAGATCACAAGAATTAGCTAACACATTCTAGAACATTTCCTACCAAGTTCCCTAAAACTGTCATGCTAGATAAATGACCTGTTTCCTAAGATATAATTGAAGACAATTTAACCATTTTGCAAATATGTAATAAGAATTGCTCGTTTCAAAACTGGGCTAGAGGCATCCTCACTGTTCTCCGGGCAGTTTAGCCTGTTAGTGTTTATGATCTGCAACATTTACCTCCTGGCACCAAATTCTGATTTAGCAAAGATTCTTTATGTGGGAAGTAATTAGCAACCCAACTTAAACTGACTTAGATGACAAAGGAGATTCATTGGTTCCAATTATAGAAGCCCAGAGGTGGGCAGATTTCCGGGCAGGTTGAGGCAATGACTCAGTTATGTAATCTAGGAAGCCCGTCTGTCCTTTTTCTATTCCTTTAGTAGAGACAGTTTTATCTAGAGACCCATTTCCTTTATGGACTTGTAAAAGTCAAAGCCAAGCCAGGCACAGTGGCTCACGCCTGCAATCCCAGCACTTTGGGAGGCTCAGGTGGGTGGATCACCTGAGGTCAGGAGTTCAAGACTAGCCGAACAACATAATGAAACCTCATCTCTACTAAAAACACAAAAATTAGCTTGGCATGGGTGCACACCTATAATACCAGCTACTTGGGAGGCTGAGGCAGGAGAATCACTTGAACCCGGAAGATGGAGACTGCAGTGAGCTGCAGAGACCGCGCTACTGCACTCTAGCCTGGGCAACAGAATGAGACTTGTTCTCAAAAGAAAAAAAGAAGGCAGAGTGCAGTGGCTCACGCCTGTAATCCCAGCACTTTGGGAAGCCGAGGCGGGTGGATCACGAGGTCAAGAGATCGAGACCATTCTGGTCAACAAGGTGAAACCCCGTCTCTACTAAAAATACAAAAAATTAGCTGGGCATGGTGGCATGTGCCTGTAATCCAAGCTACTCAGGAGGCTGAGGCAGGAGAATTGCCTGAACCCAGGAGGTGGAGGTTGCAGTGAGCCGAGATGGCGCCATTGCACTCCAGCCTGGGTAACAAGAGCGAAACTCCAACTCAAAAAAAAAAAAAAGAAATTCTTCTTGGTGGTGTTTCCTGGTACAGACAGAATATTAGAAGGAAAGAGGATTTCTTGATAAGCTCTGAAATAGGATTTTTCAGCCATGACATCTAAAAAGCAGTCCCCAATTCAGCTTAAGCACGCACTAGGTAAAAGTTTATTTCTCCAGGAAATTCTTTTTCTTTTCCTTTTTTCTTTTTTTTTTTTTTTCAGAACTAAAAGAGAACTTATTTATTGAGGGCAAGGGAATGCAAACAATTCAAAAATCAGAAGCTTGTCTGGCATTTAACTTTTCTTTCTCTGCTTGTCAAATGGGAGTTAGATTTTATTTGTACACTTGCTAAGGGTCCTGACCTGCTCATGAAATCCTTATATGGGGAAGCTGTGGGGCAGATCTCTTAAGTGACCCTTTGGGACAGCTCTTATCAGGGCCGGGGGGATTGCTCGTTTCTGCCTGCTTCTTTCCCTTCTGCTTCATGTGTACTACAAAAACATTGCATGCAACGGTGAGGCCCGCGATTAGGGAAAAGAAGCTCTGGGAGCCCACTTTGCCGTCTCTGCACTGGTCCAGGTCCTTCATTATTTTGTCCACGGCCAGAGGGTCTTTTTGATTTTCCAAAAATCCAGGGAACTCCTTTTCCATGAGTACTCTCAGGTCCTCCTTTGTTAAGTAGCCTTTATCCCCAGCAAATTTGTGGCATGTAAACATCATGGTTTCCATGGCATGTTCCATTTGAGATGGCATTTTGGTGTGGTCTGTTGAAGCCTTGGCCAAGGCACGGCAGACACTGGGCTAGCTGGATGCGGGGTGGCGAAGCCAGCACAGTGGGCTGTGAGCCTTCCTTAGTCCCAGGAAATTCTTTAAGAACATTGTGTTTGAAAGTTTTATGTCAAAACAAATAGACAGTTTTAGTAATGATTCCTGACATCTGTGAATTGATTTGAGCTCTAAATGTTTTAACAAGGGCAGGTTCATATTCAATCTTTAGAACATAGTTTTCTAATATGATAAGCTTTGCTGGGAGACCTTTGAAGGAGCTTCATTTCTCTAGTATCCCAAACACAGGATACCCACCTCGACCCGCAGGTAAAAATGCTTATTTTCCTTTGACAACCAACCAGCTCCAGCGCCCAGTGGAGCAGCACTTTCTGATTGGCACTCAGACTTTCATCCAGAGCAAAGCACATCATCTGGGGGTTGACACACAGCTTTTCATTTCATTGATCATCTTTAGTTGAAGTTTCCTTATCATTCCTGGGCAGAGTTTTGAAAGATACCGCTGATGGTGCATGGCACAGCACACACCAGAAATGAGGGCTTTCCTTTGATTTTCACTCAGTATCTGCAAACCTGAGCATATCTGGAGCACTCCCATGGCAAAACCCCATTAAGACTTTTTTTTTTTTTTTGCTATTTGGCAAACTTACCTGGAAGAATTTTCATACAGTGTTAAAAATATAAGGGGCTTGGTGCAGTGGGTCATGCCTATAATTCTAGCACTTTGGGAGGCTGAGACTGGCAGATTGTCTGAGCTCAGGGGTTTGAGATCAGCCTGGGCAACACAGTGGAAGCCCGGGTGGGTCTACTAAAATGCAAAAATACAAAAAAAATACTAAAATACAAAAACAAAACCTAGCCAGGAATGGTGGTGCATGCCTGTAGTCCCAGCTACTTGGGAGGTTGAGGCATGAGAATTGTTTGAACCCAGGAGGTGGAGGTTGCAGGGAGATGAGATCGAGCCACTACAGTCCAGTCTGGGCAACAGAGAGAGACTCTGTCCATCTGTCTCTCTCATATATATATATATATATTTAAATATATATTTATATACATATTTATATATATTTATATAAATATATACATATATATACACACACACATACATATATATATATATTTAGAGAGAGAGAGAGAGTAAGGTTTTATGAGGATCTCCAAGGTCACAAAAACCACAATTCTTTTCCAACAGAATCTTGAGCCATTGTGCGTAGACAAATGATCATGCTCAGTTTCCTTTGTTTATCATAAGTAACAGGGACAAGAGGGGTGTTATAACAATCTTTTGCAAAACTTGAAGTCTCATGTCCTAAGGCAATTCAGCTAATCATTTTTCAATTAAAAAATGGGACTGGCTTAAACAGCAATCTGAAAAATTCTGTCAGATTATTCTCCAAAGAAAACATTGGCAGCTGTCAGAAAGCAAGTTGTCACACGAGTTCCACTGCCATGAAAGGTGGGCTTTTGTTGTTGTTAGTGTTGTTTAATCTTGATGATGGAAAAAGCTAATTCACATGAAATCTACAGCACCTTGTCAGTTCCCGAGAGTATGGTCTTGTTCTGTCCAATCTTCTGTGCTACCGAAAATGCTCCCTTGCTGGAAAAACAAATGTATAAACATACAAAAATACCTCTTAAAATATTTTGACTAAAATATTATTTAAATCAAGAATTTCTGGCGTAATTATGCAACATTTTTGGAAATGCAGCATGCTGAAAGAAATGCTCCATTCTTTTACATGAATCCATACATGACAGCAAACATTGTCAAAAATGTTGATGACATCTTCAACCCTCCCCACACAAAACTATACAAAAACGAAAGGTTTTAGCATAAACACTTGGTCCCACACCTGTAGAATGACAATATTGTATGGGCTTGTATAGAGAAAAACCAACCCACCTTCAAGTTTGGTTGCCAGGAGCAGGAAAGTCTAATACAATGAAGGAAATACATTCGCTTCAGCGGGAAATTGTGGGTTTTCTTAGTAGCTAGACCTACAGGGTATCTGATTTTAGCCTTTCATTGTCTTTGAGCTATTTCCTATCTCAGTAAGTTGTAGGTAACTGCGTTAGTTACTTAGGGCTATTGTAACACAGTGCCACAAATTAGGTAACTTAGCACAACAGAAATTGATCACTTCACAGTTCCAGAGGCTAGAAATCTGCAACTGAAATATAAGCAAAGCCATGCCCTCTCTAACCGCTCTAGGAGAGGCTCCTTCCTGCCCTCTCCCAGGTGCTGGCAGCTGCTGTCAATGCTTGGTGCTTCCTGGCTTGTAGATCCATCATTCTAATTTCTGCCTGCATCTTCACATCACCTCCTCCACTGTGTGTCTGCGTCTCTGGGTCCAAATTGCCCTCTTTTCTAAAGATACCAGCTATATTAGATTTAGGGTCTTCTCTTCCCTGGGATGACCTCACTTAACATGATTACACTTGCAGACCCAATCTCCAAATAAGGTCACAGTCACAGGCTCTGGGTGGACAGGAGTTATCAGTGGACACTATTCAACCTACTCCAGTAACTGATAGCAATGAGAAATAATTCTTGTTTATAGATATGCAAATTCTGTCCTATTCAGAAGAGCTTTAATTGACTTCTTGCCCAGCCACCTTGGAAAACCAGTTTTGCCTGAATTTGCACAATCATTTCCATATTCCTGATCTAGAAACACATCTGCTCTTCAGATTCTCTTTAAATTGGATGGAACACCTGCCTGCTTCCTTCGTTTATGAAAGAAAATCTTTAATAAGCATTCATTTTTGTATCTGTAAGCGAGTCACGATTTTCCTTCTTCTTTTTTTTTTTTTTTCAATTATCTTTTAACAGTGAAAAGGGGAGGAAACAGGAAGCACAAGGGAATTCCCTTCCCTCCTCACAGCCCAGGCCAGGCCTAAGCAAAGTGTGGCAGAAGGGTGAGGGTATCCTGAGCAACCTTGACCTCCTCCTCAATACCTGCTCCAGGCTGGGTGTGGCGTCATCCCAGCGCTTTGGGAGGTCAAGGCAGGAGGATCCCATGAGGCCAGGAGTTCCGTACCAGCCTAGGCAATGCAGTGAGACCTCCTCTCTACAACAAATAAAAAATTAGCCAGGCGTGGTGCTGCATGACTGTAATCCCAGCTACTTAAGAGGCTGATGCAGGAGAATCGCTTGAGCCCAGGAGGTGGAGGCTGCAGTGAGCTGTGATTGTGCCACTGTTCTTCAGCCTGGGCCAACACACACACACACACACACACACACACACACACACCCCACAAAATGAACAAATCTGCTCTAATCTCCCAGTTCATCTTCTTGGGTTCTACATCCTTCATCTCAAGTGGTTTGGGTCCTTGCTTGGGGCCTGAGTCAAAGACTTTCTCCTGATTGAACCCACCGTCCCCTATCCAAACGCTCACCATCCCCATGGCTCCTCTGTGAGCCACAGTTGGGAGATGTCTGACCCTTTTTTTCCGCCACACTCCCCCGGCACGCTGCTGCTGACCCAATTTCACTGCTGCTCAGTGTGACTTCTAGTAATGAATAATTAGACTCTGCGTCTGTGTTCCCTTCCTGGCTTCATCCCGTGTAGCCTCTGAACTCACGGGATATGGAAATCTTTTTTTTCCTCTTTTTTGAGAAGGGGTCTCGCCATGTTGGCCAGGATGGTTTCAAACCCCTGACCTCAGGTGCTCCACCTGCCTCGGCCTCCCAAAGTGCTGGGATTACAGGCATGAGCCACCACGCCTGGCCAAAACCTTTCTTTTTTCTTAAACTATTGCTTCCTCTGGCATAGCAACATACAGCTAGATAAAAAGCTCTGTAAAATTGAAAAAGTTTTCAGATAAATCATTATGTGTCTTTTTTATCACTTATTTTTTTGAAATGGGCAAATTATTTGTTTAAAATATGTCTTATTTGTACAGTTTTTCTCATTTGCCTCTTTAGTAGGCAATTTTCCCTAAGTTTTCAAAAGTATTTCAAAGATATATGGAGCCAGGTATGGTGGCTTGCACCCGCAGTCTCAGCTACTCAGGAGGCCGAGGCAGAGGATTGCTTGAGCCCAGGAGTTCGAGGCCAGCCTGGGCAACATAATGAGACCCAGTCTCTAAAACAAACAAACAAACACAAAGTATAGGAACAACAAAGATACAAGAAAACTCTTAGAGGTGACGGGTGTGTTTACCACTCGGTTATGGTAACATGAGGATGTTTATATGGCCAGACTTACTAAATTGTTTATATTAATTAGGTACAGTTTTTCATATACCAATTATGCATCAATAAAACTGGAAAAATATATAAATAATTCTACTTATATAGAAATAATTATAAGCATATAAAAGACAGTTGAAAGCCGGGCGTTGTGGCTCATGCCTGTAATCCCAGCACTTTGGGAGGCCAAGGTGGGCAGATCATGAGGTCAGGAGATCGGGACCATCCTGGATAACATGGTGAAACCCCTTCTCTATTACAAATACAAAACACTAGCCGGGCGTGGTGGCGTGCGCCTGTAGTCCCAGCTGCTTGGGAGGCTGAGGTGGGAGAATTGCTCTAACCCGGGAGGCGGAGGTTGCAATGAGCCAAGATGGCATCACTGTGCTCCAGCCTGGGCGACACAGATTGAGATTCTGTCTCAAAAAAAAAAGGACACTTGAGCCAAGACAGATACACAAGGCTGTGCATTGCACTTTCGCTTACAGTAGTTACCACTGGAGATAGGCCAGGGGCTCCTCAGCACTGGATTGTTTAAATGAGTGATGGCGTGACCATGCCAGTCAGTGCTACATAGCCATTAAGAAGGCTGCAGATCTGGCCAGGCACGGTGGCTCACACCAGGAATCCCAGCACTTTGGGAGGCCAAGGTAGGTGGATCCTGAGGTCAGGAGTTCAAAGTCAGCCTGGCCAATATGGTCAAACCTGGTTTCTACTAAAAATACAAAAATTAGCTGGGCATGGTGGTGCACACTTGTAATCCCAGCTACTGAGGAGGCTGCGGCAGAAGAATGGCTTGAACCCAGGAGGCAGAGGTTGCAGTGAGCCAAGATTGAACCATTGCACTCCAGCCTAAGTGACAGAGCGAGATTCCATCTCAAAAAAAAAAAGTCTGCAGATGTGTGTGTTAGCATGTGTGTTGTTATTATGTGTGTTACCTTGTGTGTTGTTACCATGTGTTGCTATGTGGGTTAGCATGTGTGTTGTTAACATGCTATCAGCATGTGTAAGAATTCATTAGTATGTGTGTTAACATGTGTTGTTAGCATCTGTGCCAGCATGCATTATCATGTGTGTTGTTAGTGTGGGCACCAGCATGTGTTAGCATGTGTGTTGTGTGTGCTGGCATGTGCATGTGTTAGCATGTATGTTAAGTGTGCACCAGCATGTGTTGGCACGTGCGTTGTTAGTGTGTTGTTAGCATGTGTGTTGTTTGCATGTGTGCCAGCATGTTAGCATGTGTGTTAAGTGTGCACCCGCATGTGTTAGCACGTGTGTTGTTAGTGTTAGCATGTGTGTTGTTACCATGTGTTGCTATGTGGGTTAGCATGTGTGTTGTTAACATGTTATCAGCATGTGTAAGAATTCATTAGTATGTGTGTTGTTCATGTGTGTTAACATGTGTTGTTAGCATCTGTGCCAGCATGCATTATCATGTGTGTTGTTACTGTGGGCGCCAGCATGTGTTAGCATGTGTGTTGTGTGTGCTGGCATGTGCATGTGTTAGTATGTATGTTAAGTGTGCACCAGCATGTGTTGGCAAGTACGTTATTAGTGTGTTGTTAGCATGTGTGTTGTTTGCATGTGTGCCAGCATGTTAGCATGTGTGTTAAGTGTGCACCCGCATGTGTTAGCATGTGTGTTGTTAGCATGTGTGTTGGTTTGCTAGGGCTGCCATAACAAAGTCTCAGAAACCAGGTATCTTAAAGCAATAGAAATGAGCAGTCTCACCGCCCTAAAGGCTAGAAGTTTGCAATCAAGGCATCTACAGAGCAATGTAGGGGAGACTCCTTCCTGCCTCTTCCAGCCTCTGGCGACTCTCAGCAATCCTTGGTGTTCATTAGCTTCAAGCGGCATCACATCAACCTCTGCCTGCGTCTTCACATGCTCACACAGCCTTCCCTCTGTGTCTCTCTCCTCCTCCTCTTCCTCCTCCTCCTTCTTCTTCTCCTTCTCCTTCTTCTCTTCTTCTTCTGACAGAGTTTCATTCTTGTTGCCCAGGCTGGAGTGCAATGGCATGATCTCTGCTCACTGCAACTTCTGCCTCCCAGGTTCAAGCGATTCTCCTGCCTCAGTCTCCCAAGTAGCTGGGATTACAGGCCCCCATCACCACGCCAGGCTGGTTTTGTATTATTATTTTTTATTTTTTTAATTTTTATTTTTTTTTTAATGCTTACCAAACAAGAATTTATTTGTCCACAAGAAATGGCTTATCAGGAATCTTTACTAGGTACAAGAAATGCCATAAGTTCTGAAAAAGAGTTTTGAAAAAAGAACAAAGTGCTATGCATTTTACCAATGTATTAAAATGATACAGAGACTAATAGGACTGAAGCACTTTTAAAAAATACATACTTACAAATATTCCTATGGATCTGGATTGTTTTTCTATATTTACAAACTTTAGTTGTTTACCTTATAACAGAAAATAGCCCTGTAGAAAGTTATTATTGTTTGCTTCAATAAGATACAGCCATTACAGGCTTTTAAAATGTTGTTGGCTTAAAGGACAAGAATGTGACTTGGATCCTGAAAGCACCTGGAGCTCTGAACAAGCCAAACAGACATTTTTAATCAGTATTAGTGCTTTAAGAAATTTTTAATCTGCCACTTAAAGGACACTAATGTACAAATTGGCAAAAAGGAAAATAAAAACCTGTCACCTAAAAATAGTTTTGTATTTTTAGTAGATTTGGTCTTTCTCCATGTTGGTCAAGCTGCTCTTGAACTCCTGACCACCGGCCTTGGCCTCCCAAAGTGCTGGGATTACAGGCGTGAGCCACCGTGCCCCGCCTTGCTCCGGTCCTTGCTTGCTTTCTAACTCCAGGGCTGGGAAGCAGCCACTCTGGTGGGAAAGATTAGCCCCTCCCATAGGAGAGATTGGCAGGAAATGGAGAAACCTTCCAGAAAAGGGAGAAGTCAATGGGGTTTCCAGGTGTTATGGTGAAAGGAGCTGGCACCTCCAGACCAGGCCTGTGGATGCAGAAATCTGTAAGGTTCTGGAAACGCCTCCACGCTTGTTATTTTTGTGCTCCTGTCCCGGGCCACAAGGAAGAAGGCAGTCAGAGTGGAGGTGGCTGTGTCCTACTACGCAGCTAGAGAAGGGCTCAGGCATGGCTGAGGAAGGAGGAAGTGCTGGAGGAAAAGGTCCCCGCAGCTGCTGAGAGGCTGGACGGCGGCCCTGGTCTCAGAGGGGTGGCCCCAAGCTGATTCTGCAGTGCCTCACTTTTTGGCACCTGGGGCATTGGAGGTGTGGACATGACATTGATGACCTCTCTGCCTGAGCCCTTCACCATCTTTCTCTGCTGCCATTTTTAATCTTCCAGTATTGCACCCAGCTCTCAAGTGGCTGGTACCCTTGCCAAGCTGCCCTTGGCTTCTCCAGTGTGTCTTCTGGACTCTGGTACGATTGGAGGCTGCATGGAGCTGGGAGGACCCCGCACAGCCCCAGGACAGTTGAGCTGGAGAAGCGATGAGCTGTGCTCTACCCACAACAGCAGGAAGGCCAGTCCTGATGCTTACGCAATGCTTCTTACGTGGCAGGCACTGTTTTAAGAATTTTACATAAATTAGCTTATTTAATCCTCACAAAAAAACTCTGAGAGTGGCTCTATTCTCATTCCCAGCTTTATGGCTAGGAAAATAACACTTTATTGAAGGGTTGCAAACATTCAGAAAAATCTTAAGTGTATAGCTTCAACATGAAGCACAAAGGGTTAGACAGTAGCTGAAAGACTATTCTACTCTCAAGAGAAGCTCATGCATTTCCTGAGCCTGGGGTGTCATACTGATTCCCAGAAAAAGCCCATCTGAAGGCCAATGCTTTTGTTTTTTGAGACAGAGCTTCACTCTTGTCACCCAGGCTGAAGTGCTGTGGCGTGATTTCTGCTCACCGCAACCTCTGCCTCCTGGGTTCAAGTTCTCCTGCCTCAGCCTCCCAAATAGCTGGGATTACAGGTGTGAGCCGTAAGACCAGTGTTTTTTCTGATCTTATGGTCTGGGAGCTAATGAGCACCTTCTTCGTCATCAGCGGCACTCTCTGGGCTGAAACGTGCAGCAGTAGGTCTGAGGACACATGGGGTGGGCATTCCTAACCAGTGATCTGGCTCTGGGGAATTTGGGGTAAACAATGATATGAATCATAGTCAAGCTCAAGAGCCAACAAGAAATGCCTAAACTGTGAGCAGTATTACAAACAATCAGATCCTGAAGTCCAATGGGCTGCTTAGAATCCCTTCCCTGAGGGGGCCTGGAACTGGGACAAGGCCTTCCCCCCAGGGAGCAGGGCTAGGAATTCCATTCTCAGTGGGAGGCTGGAGGGCCCGGGGCACTAGCACAGAGGTGGCTCCCAGGAGCTTCCTACAGGGGAGGGGCTACTGGAATCCAGGGCATTTCTGGGATAGGTAGAGAGCTGGGGCGGTGGGTTTAGCCTCCTTCTATATTTATTAAGTGCTAATTAATAACAATAGCTAATAGTAATTGAGTGCTTGCTCAGTTACAGGCTCCACACTAGATGTTTCTCATGCATTGCTTTCCTCTGTCTTCCATCACAACCTTATGAGGCAGGTGTGGTATTCCTGGAGAGGGATAAATAACTTATCCAACCTAAAAAGAGCTCAGTTGTTTTTGAGAAGAGGACTGGGCATGGTGGCTCATGGCTATTATCCCAGCACTTTGGGAGGTCCAGGTAGGAGGTCTCTCTACCAAAAAAAAAAAATTATTGAAGGGTTGCAAACATTTGGAAAAATCTTAAGTGTCTAGATTGATGAAACTATGTTAAAGTGACTTCATCAGGACAACAGATAGGACATTCCTAGTGCCCCCCAAACCTCTCTTATTGGTAAGATCTTTTAGGCTGCCTGACTGCGCCATCAATGGCATGGTGACCTCTGTGACCTGCACATACACTCCAGATGAGTTCCTAGAACTAGAAAGTCCGAAGTAACTGGAAGACCACAAAAGGAGAAGAAAGGATCAACCCCTGCACGGCTAATTAACTTTGAGACATTCTTCTGTTGTTCTTTATTCCCGCCTCAACTGATAAGGCAACTGGACTATGTAACTGACCTTGGTCAACCTCGTGACTCCAGGCCCTACTGCCCCCTCCCAGCTTGCAAAAACCGCCCTGAACTGTAACTTCTGTAACTTTCCACTGCCTACATCAAACCTATCAAAATGACTCCCATCCACCGTCCTCTGCTGACTCTCTTTTTGGATTCAGCCCACCTACACACTGGTGAATAAACAGCCATGTTGCTCACACAAAGCCTGTTTGGGGGGGGTCTCTTCATTCAGAGTGTGCGTTTCAACATTTTCCCCTTCCCAATCACTACCCTCTCTTTCTCCCCAAAGGTAGACACTACCCTGATTTCCAACACTGGCTCAACTTCTAGGCTTTCTATCAATTGGAGGTACAGAATGTTCTCTTCCATGTTTGGTTCCTTTCGGTCAACCCTATGTGGGCGACGTTCCTGTGCGTTGTTGCCGGCAGCTCACCTGCTTTCACTGCTGTAGGTGCTGCATTGACGAATGTTCCACAACTGCTCTGTCCAACCTATTGTCGGGGAACATTTCTTTCCTTTCTTTTTTTCTTTTCTTTTCTTTTTTTTACTTAAGACAATGGCCTTCAGTTTCATCCATGTTGCTGCAAATGTTATGATTTTATTCTCTTTCTTTCCTTCCTTCTTTCTTTTTTTTTTTTAAGACAGGGTTTCACCATGTTCGTCAGGCTGGTCTTGAACTCCCAACCTCAGGTGATCTGCCTGCCTTGACCTCCAAAGTGCTTGGATTGCAGGCATGAGCCACCATACTCGGTCTGATTTTATTCTTTTTTAGTTGAGCAAGTAAATCTTCAGGAGATAAAATTGACGATGGGATGACTTTTTTTTTTTTACTTTTTTTTTTAAAATGGCATTTCTCCCCATGTTATCCCTCCCCATCCTCCCCTCCCTTCCCACCCCCCTGCTGTCTCTCCCCTACCCCCTCCAACTGCCCCCAGTATGTGATGGTCCTCTCCCTGAGTCCATGTGTTCTCGTTGATCAGCACCCACCTATGAGTGAGAACATGTGGTGTTTGGTTTTCTGTTCTTGTGTCACTTTGCTGAGAATGACAGTTTCCAGATTCATCAAAGTCCTTACAAAGGACATGAACTTATCGTTGTTGTTTTTTTTTTTTTTTTTT
>CM052649.1:9961487-10051535 GCA_028533165.1 Leontopithecus rosalia
GGCCTCCCAAAGTGCTGGGAGAACTCATCGTTTTTTATGGCTGCATAGTATTTCATGGTGTATATGTACCACATTTTCTTTGTCCAGTCTATCATTGATGGGTATTTGGGTTGTTCTTTTTCTTTCTTTCTTTCTTTTTTTTTTGAGAAGGAGTCTCGCTCTGTTGCCAGGCTCGAGTGCAGTGGTGCAATCTGGGCTCACTGTTTCAAGCGATTCTCCTGCCTCAGCCTCCCGTGTAGCTGGGACTACAGGCGCACACCATCATGCACGCCCAGCTAATTTTTGTACTTTTAGTTGAGACCAGATTTCACCATGTTGACCAGCATGGTCTCAATCTCCTCACCTCGTGATCCACCCTCCTCAGCCTCCCAAAGTGCTGGGATTACAGGCGTGAGCCACCGTACCTGGCCAACATTTTATATTTGTAGCTACTGAGTCTGGCATCACTACCTACTGGAAAGCCTCCTACCCACTGTGGGTGAGAGTGATCCCCGTTCACAGGGTGGGATTAAACGTGTGCGTGATGGACAGTGGCCCCCCGTGGCCCTCTCATTGTGCAGTGATGTCTGGGAAGTCTGAGAATCAAGTCAGGTGGGGCGAACTGGAAGGGTGGATGAGAGGCTGGGTTGGTGGGAAGGTACAAGAGGAAGAAGCAGTGGGAAGGAGCTGCCAGGTGTTGGAGGCAGCGTGAGGGAAGTGGAGGGAGGGGGGCCCCCACAGAGTGCCTAAAGCAAGGGTCTCTGGAGTGCTGGAGTGGGGAAGAGGAAGGGTGTTCAGTTGAAGATGTCATTAGGGCTTAGGGAAAAAAGACTTAAAAAAATACACTGGGCCCGGCTCGGTGGCTTACGCCTGTAATCCCAGCACTTTGGGAGGCCGAGGCGGGTGGATCACAAGGTCAAGAGATCGAGACCATCCTGGTCAACAAGGTGAAACCCTGTCTCTACTAAAAATACAAAAATTAGCTGGGCATGGTGGTGTGTGCCTGTAGTCCTAGCTACTTGGGAAGCGGAGGCAGGAGAATTGCTTGAACCCAGAAGGCGGAGGTTGCGGTGAGCCGAGATAGTGCCATTGCACTCCAGTCTGGGTAATAACAGTGAAACTCCATCTCAAAAAAAAAAAAAAAAAAACACTGATAGAGTCAGGATAGAGTCAGACACCTTCTTCAAAGCCTGGATGATCTGAACCTAAGGGATAGGTGAGATTTGGTTCCATTCCTTTGACAACGTGCGGAAGGGCAATTTGGGCCCCAGCATCTGGAACTTAAAGAGAGGAGTAGAGATTGAGTTGAGGTGCAGTGAAAAACCATATGTAAGAGAGTGAAAGAGGCTGGGCGCGGGCTCACACCTGTATTCCCTGAACTTTGGGAGGCCGAGGCAATCACCTGAGGTCGGGAGTTTAAGACCAGCTGGTCAACATGGTGAAAAGCTGTCTCTACTATAAACACAAAAATTAGCTGGGTGTGGTAGCAGGCGCCTGTAATCCCAGCTACTTGGGAGGCTGAGGCAGGAGAATCTCTTGAACCCAGAGGCAGAGGTTGCAGTGAACCGAGATTGTAGCACTGCACTCCAGCCTGGTCAATAAGAGCAAAATTCTGTTGAGAGAGACAGAGAGAAAGAATTCTTTTTTTTTTTTTTTAGATGGGGTCTCCCTCTGTTGCCAGGCTGGAGTGCAGTGGCACAATCTCTGCTCACTGCAACCTCTGCCTCCCGGGTTCAAGTGATTCCTCTGCCTCAGCATCCCAAGTAGCTGGGACTATAGGTGTGCGCCACCATGCCAGGCTAGTTTTTTGTATTTTAGTAGTGATGGGTTTTTACCACGTTGGCCAGGATGGTCTTGATCTCTTGACCTCGTGATCCCCCCGCCTAGGACTCCCTAGAGGCTGGGATTACAGGAGTGGGCCACCATGCCTAGCCAGAAAGAATCCTTACGTGAAGTCAAAACTGGCTGTGTTGCTCTGTCTTCTGAGGTGTGTGTATGTGTACACGAGCGTGTCATTTTCCTGCAAGTCCCACACTGAAGCACTTCTGTTGGGAGGACCTGTGTGGGGTGGGGAGGGAAACCCCACTAGCCCCTATGCAACAGCCAGAGTTAGAATGCCAACAGCCAGCTTCCCCTGTGCCCCACCCCCATCATCCCAACGCGCACACACATTGTTAGGCTCTAGAGAAGGCTGCAAGGGGTTGAGGAATTGACTTTTATACACTCTTTCCATTGTATTGCTAACTAATTCAACCAGTCAGCAAGAGTTAGCCTTTGTCTACCCACCCTGCCTTGCGTTTGGGTCCTGAAGACTCAGGTCTGGTCTCCTCCCCTCAACAGACTATGCTTTCTGCTCCTGTTCTTTTTGGTGACATCCACCTCTTCAGCAACCCCTTCCCACCCTTGCAGTTGGAGCGCTGTGTAGCTGTGCACCCTGTGAACAGGCTGCACACACAGGCATCTCATCAGTATAAATACCCGTAACCAGGACCGCGCCGGCTCTTCTTCTCTCCCTCTCAATGCCTGCAGTGGTGTCTGGACTACATATGAAAGTGATAAATCAATACTTAGTAGATACTATTGAGGAAAACGTTTGCAAGGACTGGGAAGGGAAGAGGTCTATGCCAACAGAGACAAGAAGCCAGGTCTCAAAGGGAGCCAAGCCCTGAGGAGGGCGTTCTGGCAGGTCCTGGCTGCTGACACAGGGAACGCGTGCATGAGTCATCGGTGGGGGGGGGGGTGCTCTGAGGAGGAAATCCGTGACAAAATGTGCATATTGAGAAGCGGAGTGTGCATCTGCCGCACTCGGAAGCCAGCTAGCTGAATAACTCCAGATTAGGAGAGAGAATAGAATTTGGGAATTTTTATCATTATAAACTTGCGATAGTTTTGGTTCTAAAAATAAAATACCAAAATGTTCTGGTGAATTGTTTGGGAAAATCTATACCCCATGAATATCCAGCCATGGAACCAGAGGCGGTTGTATTTAAGGGCAAAAAAAAAAGTGTAGTAACCACAGGTGCAGTAGCTTGCACCTGTAATCCCAGCACTTTGGGAGGCCAAGCAGGAGGATTGCTTGAGCCCAGGAGTTCGAAACCAGCCTAGGCAACATAGAAAGACCCTATCTCTACAAAAAATAAAAAATTAGCCGAGTATGATGATGCACGCCTGTGGTCCCAGCTACTTGGGAGGCTGAGGTGGGAGGATTGCTTGAGCCCAGGAGTTGGAGGCTGCAGTGAGTTATAACTGTATCACTGCATCCCAGTCTGGGGGATAGAGCAAGACCCTGAAAGAAAGAGAGAGAGAGAAGGCCGGGCGCGGTGGCTCACACCTCTAATCCCAGCACTTTGGGAGGCCGAGGTGGGCGGATCATGAGGTCAAGAGATCGAGACCATCCTGGCCAACACGGTGAAATCCTGTCTCTACTAAAAATATAAAAATTAACTGGGTGTGGTGGCTCACGCCTGTAGTCCCAGCTACTCCGAAGGCTGAGGCAGGAGAATTACTTAAACGCAGGAGGTGGAGGTTGCAGCGAGCCGAGATTGCGCCACTGCACTCCAGCCTAGCGCCTGGCAACCGAGTGAGACTCTGTCTCATTAAAAAGAGAGAGAGAGAGAGAGGGAGAGAGAGAGAGAGAGAGAGAGAGAGAGAGAGAGAGAGAGAGAGAGAGAGAGAGAGAGAGAGAGAGAGAGAGAGAGAGAGAGAAAAGGCCAGGCAAGGTGGCTCACACCTGTAATCCCAGCACTTTGGGAGACCGAAGCGGGAAGATCACCTGAGGTCAGGAGTTTGAGACCAGCCTGGCCAACATGGTGAAAACTGTCTCTACTAAAAATACAAAAATTAGCAAGGTGTGGTGGTGCACGCCTGTAATCCCAGCTACTTGGGAGGCTGAGACAGGGGAAGCGCTTGCACCAAGGAGGCGGAGGTTGCTGTGAGCTGAGATATAGCCATTACATTCCAGCCTGGGAGACAAAACAAGGTTCCATCTCCAAAAAAAAAAAAAGTAGTAACCATCAGCTCCACCACAGTCCACGTGTTAGAAGCATGGATTTAGTTTCCACACACTTTGTGCCAGGGTTGAGCTGAGCTTTGGCACTGCTAAGCACATTGCTTCTGGGGTAGGTAAGTGGAGTGGGTGGTTTTAGGTTTAGGTTCACAGGAGAGCGGGGCTGGCTCAGCCATCCCTCCTTCACTTAGTCGTTGGACATGTTTCCCAGGCACTTAGGGCCTCGAGTTGCTTTAGGATACCACAGGGAACAGTCTCTGTTCTGGAGAATTCCCCCTTTGCAAGGCTGTGAGCAGAACTCCAGGCTCCTCCCCCTTCCTGTGGTCTCAGGACTGCCAGGGGCGAGGAGTATGGGGACCCCTATTTTCCAGCTTTGTTGACAGTGCTAGGGTAACCACAGTATGGACAGCTGAAGGCAACCCAGAGGACCGTGTCTGTATTTTCTGGAGATGATCACTGTTCAGGCAAAGTATGGGACTCATGTCGTCATCAAATACGGCTCAGGGCTGGAAATGTCCACTGAATTTCATAGAAAAGAAACCCTTGTGGGATCCTTGGGGAAGCCAGGGATGGTGGGGGTGGGTGGGACAGGAGCAGATGGCAGCAATTCAAAGAGCAACAAGAGGAGATGAAAGTAAAGATATTACCTTCTTTTAAAATATTTTATTTTATTTTTTTGAGACAGGGCGTTGCTCTGTTACCCAGGTTGGAGTGCAGCGGTGTGATCATAGTTCACTATAGCCTCGACCTCTCAGGTTCAAGCAATCCTCCTGCCTCAGCCTTCCAAGTAGCTGCATGACAGGTGCAGCCCACATGCCTGGCTGACGCTGCCTTCTTACTGTGTAGAGTATGATGTTTGAGGGTTTTCCCAAGAAGTGTGGATTGCTTTGTAATTTTCAATGATATGTATATACATATGTTAAATGAAGAAATGGAAGATGGAAAGTGCAGCTTGTGCAAATCTGTCTTGCAGAAGGTCCAGCAGCAAGCTGAGCTGGTGGCGGGGCGCGGGAGCATGCGATGGCGTAGTCTGCCGTAGGTTGGAGATCTGAGTGCGCTGTGGATGCAGAAGCAGGTGTCACACCATGACAGGAGGACCTCGGGAAGGGCGGGGGGATCCAGAGTCCCTGGGAAGGACGGCTCAGGGTTCAGCTGCAGGGAAGGGGCCCCTTCTGTGTTACCAGAGATAAGAATGATGAGGTCAGGGATGCAGATGGCTGCGCTTCCCGCCATGCCGTCCCTGCTCAGCCTGAATTCTCCCTGCCTCTAGCTTTGTCCCCATGTGCATACTTTGACCTGAAACCGATCCAAGAGAGAATAAGCTGAGTGACAAGGGTGAGCCAAACTGTGTGATTCACCACGGTAGTTTAAGATCTGGATTTAGGCTTTGCACTACAGACTGAATTTATGCTCAGTTAGGGAGAGGATGGGGTGGCAACTTGTAGGCGTGGCATTAGGCACACCGTCCCCAGCTGAGAGCCAGGTGTGATGCCCCATCCCTCCTGCACACTGGTCCCAGCTGAGAGCCGCGGGATGCTCCCATCCCTCCTGGTTCACAAGGTGCTGCCTCTATCAGCACCAGCCCCCTTGCTCAGTGCCCGTGAAGTCTGAGTCTGGCAGTTCCATGTGCTCAGCCATGAATCCAGCTTTACAGAGGGTTGCTGATCCTCAGAAGCGGACACAGAATCTGAATATCCCCCTGGGTCCCACATCTACTTACCTGTGGCAGGAGGTTTTTTAAAAAAAATCCTGAAGATACAAAGGCTTTGAAGTGTAAGAGGCTAAAGAAAGCTCAGGTTCCTGGGGATAAGCGGCTCTGTGCTGACCTTGTGTACCTTCAGAAGGCTCCAAAATGCAGCAGAGCCAGGTCTAGCAGGCATCGCCTTCTCTTGTTTACACATTTTCGGCCACAAAGGCAGAGAACGTCCTTAAAAGCTAAAGTTCTGAAACGGTTACACGAATTGAGATTATAACAGGAAAGATCTAACTGCTGTCAATGGAATGGAGCGAGGCACAAACAGTAACTAATCTCGTCAATAGAGAGATTCAGAAATACACAGAGACCTTTCTGTACATTCCTAAGCTGATCAGAAGGGTAATCTGGCCCAGCGATTCCGCAGATGACTTCAGGACACTCTAGGCTGCTCCCACGAGAGCGGGAATCAACTTAGGGAAATGTGCAAAAACTCCAAAACAAATCATTTTGGTTTTTAAAAACCTGATGTTTTAAAACTGTTTCTAAAGTATGAGTGACTAAGGGATGTCTCGTTCCCCACTCACTTCTACTCTCGTAGGCAGTGGGAGAGCTGGAGGAGCCTGTTACAAACCTCAGCTCGTGAGCATCTCCCCGCTCGGTCTTTTGAGAAGTTGATTGACAGGAAGGTGGTACCGAGAAAGCAAAGCATCCAGCGTTTGGGAAGCCAAGCCTCAAAGTCACCTCTCCAGCCCGGGCGGGCCCCAGACCCTCGTTTTCTTCTCTGGCGTCCAGCTCCAAGGATTGGCCCAATTCCCTTTAACTATAGCTACCACTCAGCCCACTGCCCCAAGAAAGCAGGGCCCATGCCTCCCTGGCACAGTTTCCCCTCCGCCACCCAAGGGAAGCAAATGAGTCTTTTGCATTGTAATGAGCTGTATTTCTCTCACTATGGAACAGCAGGGGCTAAACAAATTAACAAATATGCTCAGCTTTTCCTTCTTGATTTGTGAGTTCTCTCTACATTTTGGCTGTCATCCTACCACTCGTCACAGTGGCACAATTAATGTTTTTTTCCTGCAATTAATGTTTTCCCCCAATTAACTTTCTTTCTTTCTTTTTTGGGTGCTGGGATTACAGGCATGAGCCACCACGCCCAGATGAGCTTTTTTTCTTAATATGCTGTTTTGCTGAATTGAGTTTTAGTTGCTAGTAACAGAAACCAACTGTGGAAAGCTTTAGTCAATGACAATGAAAACGACAGCAGCAAAAGAAAAGATCAGACGGTTGTCACCTCATGAGATCTACTTTAGATTAGTGTTGTCTTGCCCCCCTCCAAGAATTCACTCAGGAATTTGGTCATGTCATTTCTAGAACAGTATGAGACAGAAGGATCTTTACAGCCCCGAGTCTTCCCATCTGAGCTCGAGGTGTTGCATTCCAAGTCTCTCTCATTAAGAACAATTTTTACACGTTATACTGGGGTTTAAAAAGCTCAAGCCACTTAAGGTGGGACGTTTTCCTGATGAAATACCTGGACAAGGGTGCATTTGTGTACACTAAGGAAAATGCTGGAAATACCCTAAACAGCAAGAATAGGAGATTGGTACCCTCACAGTTACAGAAATTCAAAATCTAGAACTGCATCATTGTAACTTATCAGTGGTAAAGCCATAATTGGAAGGCAGCCTGTCCGATATCACTATCTGATCTTTACCCCAAGCTGCTGTCTTTTTTTTTTTTTTTTTTTGAGATGGAGTCTTACACTGTCACCTGGGCTGGAGTGCAAATGACTTGATATTGGCTCACTGCAACCTCTGCCTCCTGGGTTCATGTGATTTTCCTGTCTCAGTCTCCTGAATACCTGGGATTACAGGCACACACCACCACACCCAGCCTTTTTTTTTTTTTTTGTATTTTTAGTAGCAACAGGTTTTCACTATGTTGGCCAGACTGATCTTGAACTCCTGACCTTATGATTCACCTGCCTTGGCCTCCCAAAGTGCTGGGATTACAGGCATGAGCCACCGCACCTGGCCACTGCTGTCTTCTATATGCACACATAAATATATACATATATATATATATATATATATATATATTTTTTTTTTTTTGAGTCAGCGTTTCGCTCTTGTTGCCTAGGCTGGAGTGCAATGGTGTGATCTTGGCTCACTGAAACCTCCACCTCCCGGGTTTAAGCGACTCTCCTGCCTCAGCCTCCCAAGTAGCTGGGATTACAGGCATGTGCCACCATGCATGGCTAA
The DNA here is from genome assembly GCA_028533165.1 of Leontopithecus rosalia. Classification (NCBI taxonomy): domain Eukaryota; kingdom Metazoa; phylum Chordata; class Mammalia; order Primates; family Cebidae; genus Leontopithecus; species Leontopithecus rosalia. Next base: position 9,969,430 of record CM052649.1, read on the forward strand.
TTCTGTATTTTTAGTAGAGATGGCGTTTCTCTGTTAGTCAAGCTGGTCTCGAACTCCTGACCTCAGATGATCCACCTGCCTCGACCTCCCAAAGTGCTGGGATTACAGGCATGAGCCACTGTGAGCAGCCTTCTATACACATTTCTCATTCACTTCACCTGGGCCAGTTCTCTCTGCAAATAAGGCAACTAATCTGGAGAAGCAGCTCCTACAGAACAACTTACATCAAGGTGAATGGATACTTTGATTTTCATACTAAAGAAAGTTAACACTGTTGCTAAACTCCAGACAATATGGGAAGGTTTTAAACCACTCTCTGGGTCAGTCCTCCATTTAGCCTTGGGAGGTAGGAGCTGGTTATTTTATTTTTGGGGTGGATAGAGTCTCGCTGAGTGCAGTGGCACAATCTCGGCTCACTGCAACCTCCGCCTGCCAGGTTCAAGCAATTCTCTTGCCTCAGCCTCCCTAGTAGTGGTGACTACAAGTGTGCACCACCACACCTGGATAATATTTGTATTTTTAGTAGAGACGGGGTTTTACCATGTTGGCCAGGCTGGTCTCGAACTCCTGATCTGAGGTGATCTGCCCACCTCAGCCTTCCAAAGTGCTGAAGCTGGTTATTTTATGAAGACTGTGGTGCACTTGTGTGCTCCACTACTAGGTTTTCCCCCCCGCTTCCCTCCTTCCAAACCAAGGTGGGGCGGGCGTTATCAGTGCATGCAGTTTTCTCTCTCTTCAAGATAAACACACTGCTTGTAATTTTGAAAGGCATGTTACAGAAATAAAACTGAGCTAGTACTGAATTTTTTTAATGGTCCAAAGACAAGTTATTCAACTAAATGAACAAATTGTACAATTGCTATGTGTATCTTTCAAAATCATAACAAAATAATTTATTGAAACTTGACAGTTGGATAAAATGCAGTTTCTCAGAATTTTTCTTTTTGTTTTGAGGTAGGTCTCACTGCAGTCTTGACCTCTCAGGCTCAGATGATCCTCCCACCTCAGCCTCCCAAGTAGCTGGGACTGCAGGCGCACACCACCATGCTGTGCTTTTTGCAGACATGGGGTTTCACCACGTTGCCCAGGCTGGTCTTGAACTCCTGGGGCTCAAGGGATCCGCTAGACTCAACCTCCCGAAGTGTTGGAATTACAGGCGTGAGCCACCACCCCTGGCCTCAGGATGTTATTAATTTAAAAGTTATCCTGAGTGAGTCGGCAGTTTTGATAAGCTTCTTTCTCCTTCCTATGCAGATTTTGTGCACATAATAAAGTTGGCTTTACTAAAAATGCCTATGCTTGGTTTTGTGTTTCTTTCAGCCCATCTTACAGAAATGTCCAGACTCTACTGTCTTTGTTGGAAAAGGAGTATATTTTATTTTTTATTTATTGTTTCTTCTTAGCGGTTTATTTTTAAAAGACAGGAAAATGATCAGCTTGCTTCCTGAATTGGACCACTTATAAACGATAGTTCTTTGGAGCAGAGGATGACATTTTAGCTTATATTTAAGGGGAAACACATTCAAATGCTATTTGGACTCATATTTCTAAGAAGGAAAAGAAGGAACTGGTAAACTCTGAAGATAGCCTCAATTCCCTTGCTGAGTAACACGATCAACGAGTACCGATTGCCTGCAGGGGGCCAGAAAAGGCTGCGTGGTGCTCCCTTCTCAGGGCTCCCGCCTGTCTGTCAGCCTGGGCCCTGGCGAGGCGCAGAGGGGGGCTCTTGCTGTAAAGTGAGGCGGTGCTCTCCCAGGGAGGACAGTGGGTCCAGCAAACCCACTTTAGCCCTCAGGGGGCACTGAACTTGTAAATACCCCAGGCCTTTGGAAACAACCCTCAACCTTGAAAGGGGAAATTCCCAGTGGGAATTGATGCAAACTGTGGTCAGTTACACAAAAAGGTTGAGGGTAAACCATAATCTTGGGGCTATTTTTGCTTTCAGTAAGAATCCCCTGAGTAGAGGAGGAGGCCAGCGAGGCTCAGTTCGCTGCTTGCTCAGAGCCGCTCGGGTGCGATGGCGTCATCACCGGGAATCGCTGTTCTCGGGCGCCCAACCCTCCGGGGCGCGCAGACGCCTGGGTCCTGGGAGGGTCCTGGGCCGGCACCAGGCCCTTCCGATCCTGCTGGAGTCACTGGAGGACCAGGCGACCAGGACAGCGGGTCAGGCCAGTGCGGCGTGACTCTGGCGCTGGAGCGCCTTCGCAGTTTACACCTGTACGCAGCCCACACCTCCCACCGCTGTTTTGGATGCGGTGCTTTCCTGCCCCTCAGCTTGCCCAGAGGCACGTGGGCCTCAAGCCTTGTCCCTAGCGGCCGCGCCCGCCTAGCTGTGTTCACCTTGGGGCCGCGAAGGCCTACCGGTGGCTGGCACCGGGTGGACGCGCTGTCAAGATCGGGGTAAAGAAGGAAGGAAGGAGGCTAGAGGGACACAGAGCTGGTGGCCTCCGCAGCCTCTGACCTGCGACGGGCGCGCTCACCACTGAACCTTTACGCACAGACTTTCCCCAAAGATTGGCTCACGACACCTCCTACCCCGAAGTCAAGGGCTCCCCGTGGCAAATCCCCGCACGCTCTCCTCCTCTCCGCCAGTCCGCGGCGCCTGGACAGATGCGGAGAGGACAAGGCCGGGATGGAGGGGCGCTGGGCCTGAACTGAGGCTGTCGCCCGCGGCCCTGCTCTTTTGGGCAGCCAGCCGCCGGGTCAACGCCCGGTCGCAAACTCCGGGGGTGAATCCGCAGATCCCAGCACGAGACACAGGCCGGGCGTGGGCGTGGGGAGCTCCTCGCCGCTGGGGCTTCAGCGGTCCGTTCCCAGCCAGAGGCTCTCACTGAGGTTCTGGAACACCCTAATCCCAAGCCCAGGGTCCCATCAACCCGCAAGCCACAGCGGGCCGGGGTTCCGCTTGTCGGGGGGACTCTGAGAATCGTTCTCCCCTCTGGGCTGGGACTCCCCCACCGCAGCGGACAGCCCCACAGCGCTCCCTGGCCCCGGTCCCTGGTGAACGGATCCACTCCCGCGCCCTCCTCCTCCGCCCGCCGAGCGAGCGCCCCGGGGACTCCCCAGCCTCAAATCTGCCGCGGCCGGGTGGAGTCCGCTCCAGAGCCTAGGATCCCCCCCGAGGTGAGAAAACCCGCTGGGCGCCTCCAAAGCGGCGGGAGAAACTGGCCCCATCCCGGTCTGACGCCCTCGGCGGGGGTCGGCTCCAGGGGTCCCAGGTTCTAGAAGCTGGAGGCCGGCTCCGCCCCGGCGCTCCCCCGCCTCCACATCCGCCCCCATCCCGCGGGATGGCGAAGTGGGGTGCTGGGCCGCTTGCCACCCGCGACTCGGGTTCGGCTTCTTTAGAGATTTTGCTTCTGCTTCTCTTGCGCGAGCTGTCCCCAGCTCTGGGGTAACGCTGCCAGGTGCCCAGTGTCCGCTCTCGGGAGAGCGGACTGCGCCTCCCGCCTCTCAACTCTGGCCAGGAACGGGCCCCCCAGGAGGAGGCCCCGGGGGAGGGCGTGTCTCCGCGCCCCGCCCCGCCCCGCGCCGCCTCGGAAAGCCCCCGCGGTCCCGCCCACCCCAGGGACTCGCTCAGCCTCCGCTGACTTTTTTTCGCTGAGCGCAGCCGCCTGGCGCCGGTTTCCGCCGGGCTGGAGCGCGCGGGCCACGGCTTCTCTGGGGACGCAACAGCGAGAAGTGGGGACCTCGGCGCGCGCCCCGCGCCCGGTTCTCCCGGCCCGCGCCCCGGCCCCCGGCCCGCGCCCCGGCCGCCGGCATGGTGCTGCTGGCCGGGACCGGGCCGGAGGGCGGCGGGGCGCGCTGCATGACCCCGCCACCGCCGTCCGCACCCCGGGGCGCGCAGATCGAGGAGGACCCAACTGACTACGAAGAGTTCGAGGACTTCTCGAGTCTGCCCGACACTCGCAGCATCGCCTCGGACGACTCCTTCTACCCTTTCGAGGACGAGGAGGAGCAAGGCGTAGAGAACGCGGAGAGCGTCCCGGAGGGCGTCCCGGAGGCGGCGAGCCTCCTGCGCGCCGCCTGCGCCAACGACGTGGGGCTGCTGCGGGCACTGGTGCGGCGCGGGGTGAGCGTCGAGGAAGCGCAGGAGACAGACCGCAACGGCCGGGTAAGCGGACGGCCCCGCAGGATCTGAGTCCCTCTACTGCCCCTGCTCCCCTCCCCACCACATCCCCACATTCTCGCAGGTCCTGGCTCTGGACTGGTCCCTCGGTCACTCTGCCGCGCCCCAGAGCGCCTTTTCCTGGATCTTTGGGAGCGCAGTGCGCGGGGAGCCCTGGGTAGCCTCTCCGTCCCAGGCTGGGGGTCCTCCCGGTCCCAGGCTGGGGGAAGCGGTGCGGGGAGGGGGCAGTTTAAAATGCCCGATGTGGCAGCGCGGCAGGAAACGCTGCCAGTCCGGCATCCTCACCGTATCCCCTCCTCGTTTACTTGCCCCCAGGGACCTCCTGACTCAGAATTCGCGCTGGCGGCTCCCGCTGCAATCCAGGATTGGCTTCTTGTGGGGTCTCTTCAACCCTGTCCCCTCCTGACGGTTACCTTTCCCCGGGCCCCTGGCAGGAGACCATTCCTCCTGGCCTGCAGGCGACAACTCCTCCTGCCAGCTCCCCATTTGTCCTCTGGGCCCCCTGCGCCGCCCTTGCCCTAACACGCCAGGGCACAGATGGGCTCCTCCAGCCGCGATGATTTGGAAGCAACAGTTTTCCTCCCTCTCCACGATTGCTTGGTCCCCTGCCCACCTGCACTGAGCCTTGCGGCCCGCGCGCCGCGACCAGCCAACCCGATCTCTGGCTCTTCTGTCTGCACGGTCACCTCCGCGAGCCAGTGCCAGCCAGGGCTCCCCAGAGGCAGGGCCTGGGAGAGCAGCAGAGCCGCAGGCATCTACCCGGGTAGGGCAGGCTGCGTCGAGGGAGGCACAGGCTATCCATCGGTTATGACAAGACTCAGAGAAAGCAAGAGATGTTTAGAAAAGGAAAGAAAAAGTTGGCCTAAGAAGGCTTGAGAAGGACTGGCTGGTGGAAAACACCCCACCGAGCAAAGCGCTTCGAGGGGAAACTGCAGAGTGTTCACGGGGGCCAAGTCCCCACTAGTCTGTGCTCAGTGGGCAAATGGCAGCGTTCTCACGTGATTTTTGTACTCCCCAAGGTCCGTGGTATCTGCAGAGCAAGCTAGCACAAAAGCAAAAGCTTTGCTCAGGGGCCTGCAGCTGACAGAAAACATATGCTTTGACTTGGGGACCCGGGTGACCTTGTGACTTTGGATTATCCTGTAGTGGGTGGGGCAGGTAGTTTGCCCCGACTACGGTCTGGGCTGCACTTAGATGAATCGGAAGCCCTCGAATGTCACCTTCCTCTTGTACTACCTTGCCCCTGTGATTCAGTTACCTCCCACCGGGTTCCTCTCACAACACGTGGGAATTCAAGATGAGATTTGGGTGGAGACCACAGGCAAGCCATATCACATAGTGTGTGAACTTGGAGGAAGGGTCTGTGCTTGTCACACGTTAGGCAGTGAGACCTGAGGTGGGGTCCCCGTGGGTAGCATCACCTGGAGCCCTTCTTCTTGCAGTACACCCTCCCCCAGCCCAGGCGACAGATGCCCTGCCTGGCATGTGATTAGGGCTTGGAGCCCCTGCCGAAGTCCTAGGGGCTGTTTCTTGAGTCCTACATTCGGTCGAACTGTGAGTTTTCAGGCCCAGATGTGTGTATCAGAAACCTTGCTTTCTGAAAGCTGGTACGGGGGCCAGCTTTAAAGGAACCCCCGCCAAGTTCAAGTTCATAAAGGGATAGGTAGGGTAGGTCTCTCCCCTTGTCCTGGGCAGCCTGGTGTTCTCCAGTGGGCTGGAATGGGCACAGGAGGGGCCTGGCTTGCCCAGTCCCCACTCTAGGGCACCCCTGGGCTCAGCTTTGTATGATGTTTCCTTTAGGGGCAAAACATAAATGTTTGAAAACAGCAGAGAGGCAGAGGGAGGCCGTGGCACGGGAGGCTAGCTCCAGCCTCTCAGCAGCTTTCTGCCTCGGGTTCATGGTCTGTAACAGGAATAACAGCAGCTGCTGCCTCCTAGGATGTGAGCGTAAACTGGCTTAGTGCACACACGGCTCTGAGAAGGCCTGGCCCAGGCCTTCCTGTACCATCTTGTCTAGTTTCTCATTCACCTGCCTTCTTCTCTTGGCTTAGAAGAGAGCACCTTCCACTTTTAGTTTAGTTTTGTTTTGTCTTCTGTCAGGCAAGGCTTTTTCTCTCTCTGCTTTTCTTCCCCCTTGATTACAGCAGAAATGAAGACTTTTTTGTTTCTCAGTGTCAGATAAAATAATGATGTAGCCCGGACATAGCCTGCTAACTTCAAGACCCCTGGATTCTTTCATCTTTGGATCAGATTGAGCACGGCCTGTGTTCTATTCTCTGGGGGGGGGGGGGCAGAGCAGGGAGCGAGGCAGGAGCGTCCATTCTTTTCACCAGCTTCTCAAGGCTGTTGATCAAACAGCCTCTATCTTCCTGAAAAATAGCTGAAAGGATCAAGTGTGGCAAAGCCCAAATGCCCCGCTCTGTGGCAAATGGAATGACTCATTGCCAAAGTGTTTACTGCAGACCTACTGTGCTCCTGCTAGGTACTAGCAGACTCAAAGCTGAATCCAGCAGTCCCTGCCTTTGAGAGTCCTAGTGTTTTCTTTCTTTTTTTGAGATGGAGTCTTTCTGTTGCCCAGGCTGGAGTGCAATGGCGCGATCTTGGCTCACTGCAACTTCTGTTTCCTGGATTCAAGTGATTCTCCTGCTTCAGCTGAGACTATAGGCGTGTGCCACAATGCCTGGAGGATTTTTTTGTGTTTTTTGTAGAGTCAGAGTTTCACCATGTTAGCCAGGATGGTCTCGATCTCCTGACCTCATGATTCACACACCTCGGCCTCCCAAAGTCCTGTGTTTACAGGCGTGAGACCTAGGAAATTGGGAAGCAGACTGCTTTCCGCAGGACGGTGTCCAGCCTCCTCGATGGCAGCAGACTACCCTCTCACAGCCTGCAGGATCCTGTTTTAAGGGCACCTTCCCTGGGAGGCTTCTGTCTCCCCTTGTCCAAGCCTACAGAACCTGGAGCCAAGCAAGGAGAATGCAGACATTCAGATATTGAGGGCTGAAATTATAAGTAGGAAGGTCATTTAGAGAGCAGGTGACATTTGAGCAGAGAAGGTGTCTGGGGGAAATAGCAGTTAGAAGGAACTGCGTGTGTGAAGACCCTGGGGCGGGAACCTCGCTGGAGCCTGGTCTCCAAGCTTGTCATGTTTAGTGACAGTGCAAACCTTAAAGAAGGCCCGAGAGCTTTGGTGCAGTGGAGGGGTGATTGCATTAATGACAGAATGCCAGCTCACGGGTACCACCCACAGCTGGCTTTCCTGGAGGAAAATATCTCTAAGGAAGTCTAAACTTCTCTGGGATGTGCTTGTTGAGCTGTTCATCTCTGGGCGTTTAAGAAGGGAGCTTCGCCTGAGCTAACAGGCTTTCCATTTGGGCTGGGTAACTAAGGGTCAGCTGTGTTTTGTTTAAGAAAATGCATTCTCTCCTGCCTCCTGAGATTGGTAGTAGTTGGATGTGGCTCAGCACACCATTTTCCTTCTCAAATATTTATTGTTCTAAGAGCATTGTGTGATTTAATATGCAACATGTAAATATTTGTCAAATAATTGCTCTATAATATTCAAAGGGTGCTCCTGATGTCTCCTGGATCTGTGGTTGCTTTGTTCTCTCTGACTTGAGGCAGTGAAAGCGACCATCATTCTTTTTCTTAATTCTTCTCTTGCACTCATTGTCACCTGAAGTTCACCTTTATGGCCTTGGTGGCTCTTGAGATGACAGTGAAAACAAAGTGTTTCTACTGTTTTAATTGTCGCAGAAGGCGGTTTAAATGTCAGGCAGCTCTTGGACTGAATTAGGCCCAAATATGTGCTACATTTAAAGTGCTGTACTCCTGTCCTGATGGGACTCTGCTTCTGCCTGTTTATATTTGCTGGTTTGGGTTTTTTTCTTTTTTGAGATTGAGTTTTGCTCTGTCGCCAGGCTGGAGTGCAGCTTCGAGAATTCTACTCACTGCAACCTTCGCCTCTTCGGTTCAAGTGATTCTCCTGCCTCAGCCTCCCGAGTAGCTGGGACTACAGGTATACACCACCATGCCTGGTTATTTTTTGTATTTTTAGTAGAGATGGGGTTTTGCCATGTTGTCCAGGATGGTCTCTATCTCCTCGGCCTCCCAAAGTGCTGGGATTACTGGTGTGAGCCACCGAGCCTGGCCGTATATCAGGACTTTATCGTGAAATGTACTTGAGAACATTTTGTGGGGTTTTTTGTTTATTTTTTTAAATGGTTCAGAAAGATTTATAAACTTCAGAATTACTTTTCCCCTAAATTGAGAATTGAGTAATTGAAACAGCCCTCCATCTTTATCGGGTTTTGTGTGCACAAAAAACGGACTGATTAGCATAGAAAGTGACTTCTCTGGTTCTTGTTAGTTACTACAGAAAGTGAATTCTGGCCTCAGGTCTCTGTGTGCTTGTGGATGGCCTTCAAGCACAAGAGGGAGGTTTGCTTTGCTTCTTAGAAATGTGTGTTAGGCCGGACATGGTGGCTCACGCCTGTAATCCCAGCACTTTGGGAGGCTGAGGCAGGCAGATCACTTGAGTCTGGGTGTTTGAGAACAGTCTGGGCAACATGGTGAAACCCTATCTCTACAAAAAATACAAAAAATAGCTGGGCATGGTGGTGGATGCCTGTAGTCCCAGCTACTAGGGAGGCTGAGGCAGGAGAATTGCTTAAGCTCGAGAGGTAGATACTGTAGTGAGCTGAGATCACGCCATCAGACTCCAGCCTGGGTGACAGAATGAGGCCTGTGTTTGAAAATAAATAAACAAAGGTATGTATGTTAGTGTTTTAGTTTCATCTCTGAATTCCGAACTGTGGGAAAGGGGTTAGAAGGGTAAATTGAGCAGAACGCTGGACCGGGAGTTGGAGGGGCTGGAGTCAGAGGAGGAGTCAGCTGAAGTGGGCTTGGCAGCAGGCAGGCTGGCAGATATCTGCCTCTTCCTCTTCTACTCACCATGTTCAGGGCACTCTGGGTCTAGCAGCGGTAGAGAGAACCATGTGTTTTTTGTTCGTTTTGTTTTGAGATGGAGTCTCGCTCTGTCACTCAGGCTGGAGTACAGTGGTGCAGTCTCAGCTCACTGCAGCCTCCACCTCCCAGGTTTGAGCGATTCTCCTGTCTCAGCCTCCTGAGTAGCTGGGACTACAGGCACACGCTACCATGCCCGGCTAATTTTTAGCTCAAGTGATCCAGCCACCTTGGCCTCCCAAAGTGCTGGGATTATAGACATGAGCCCCTGTGCCTGGTCCCCATGTGTTTTTGATGTAAGTGTGGCCTCAGTCATCTGTGGCCACAATCATGCTGCCTAACAAATAACTACAAAACCTCACGGGTGTTTGCAACTGTAAATGTTTTGCTGGGCTGGCCTGGCTCAGCTGATCGAGGCAGGGTTTGCTCGTTCATTTGCATTCAGCTTGTTGTCAGTTGCGAATGGCTGTAGCAAAACGGTCTTAACTGCGTCGACTCATTGCTGCTCCACTTGGTCTCTCATCCTTCATCAGGCTGACCCGGCTTGTTTTCTGTGGCAGGGGCAGGGTTCCAGGAAAGCAGGCTGAGCAAATAGGGCCTCATGATGCTTCAGCTTGGCTGAGGTTCAGCGTCACTTCTGCTGTAGCCAGCCACAAGGCCAAGCCCAGATTCAAGGGGCAGGAAAATAGACTCCTCTCAATGCAAAGTCACATAACAAGAGGTGTGGATAGAGGAAGGGAGGGGAAGAACTGTGGCCATTTTTGCAGTCCATCTGCCGGAATAAGAATGAGACTTTGATAGGAATTTCCTGATGAGCTCTCCCCTCGGGCATCTCTAGCTGAACATGTGGACTGCAGTGTGCTTAGGGCTTTTGAGCTGGGGCTGGGGAGCTGGGGAGCCCCTGGAGAGGAGCTTGAGGTCTGAAGGAGCCAGTAGGTTTGCAGGAGTTTTGTGGCTGATGCATTATGGCTGCTTTGTCAGGTATTGCTTCTTTATTTTATTTTATTCTATTTTGAGATAGGGTCTCACTCTGTTGCCCAGGCTGGAGTGCAGTGGCACAATCCTGCAGCCTTGACCTCCGGGGCACAAATAATCCTCCCACCTCAGTCTCCTGAGTAGCTGGGACTACAGGTGCATACCACCACACCAGTCCAATTTTTATTTATTTTTTGTAGAGATAGGATCTTGTTATGTTGCCCAGGCTGGTCTCAAACTCCTGGCCTCAAGCAGTCTTCCTGCCTCGGCCGCCCAAGGTGCTGGGATTTTAGGCGTGAGCTACCATGCCTGGCTTCCTTTATTCATTTTAATGAGATTCTTTAACAACATGACTCAACCATCTTTTTTTTTTTTGGTCAGGATTCATTAAAGAAGAGAAAACAGGCATTGAGTTTTTAAAAAATCCTTGATATAAGTGTGTTTGTGATTATAATATTATAATAATAATTATTATTGGTCAGCTACCAACATGAAAACAAACAGAGCAGGTAGAAGAATCCACTGCAAGCTGAACTACAGTGCTGGCTTCCCGCATAGTCTGTGACTTCGCCCCGATCTTTAGTCTGAAATGGAGAAGGGGGCTCTGCTGTGTTTTGGCTTCTTGAGTATTTATTTTAAAATTTTATTTATTTATTTTATTTTTATTTTTAAATTTTGTTTTATTTTTCAAGACGGAGTCTTGCTGTGTGTCACCCAGGCTGGAGTGCAATGGTATGATCTTGGCTCACTGTAATCTCCGCCTCCTGGGTTCAAGAAATTCTTCTGCCTCAGCCTCCCGAGTAGCTGGGATTACAGGTGTCTGCCACCCCACCTGGCTAACTTTTGTATTTTTAGTGGAGATGGGGTTTCACCATGTTGGCCAGGCTGGTCTCAAACTCCTGACCTTGTTATCTGACTGCCTGGGCCTCCCAAAGTGCTGGGATTACAGGCATGAACCACTGTGCTTGGCCTTATTTATTTTTTTGAGACAGATCTCACTCTGTTGCCCAGGCTGGAGTGCAGTGGTGCAATCTCAGTCCACTGCAACTTCCACCTCCCAGGTTCAAACTATTCTCCTGCCTCAGCCTCCTGAGTAGCTGGGACTGCAGGCATGCACCATGATGCCTAGCTAAATTTTGAATTTTGAGTAGAGACAGGGTTTCACCAAGTTGATCAGGCTGGTCTCAAACTCCTGACCTCAGGTGATCTGCCCGCCTTTGCCTCCCAAAGTGCTGGAATTCCAGGCATGAGCGTCTTATTTATTTGAGCCAACAGATGTCCACACTGGGGCTTGTGCCTGGACCCGAGTGTGCTTTTGTTTCCTAGTTCTGATCTCCAGCTCTGATTTTTTTAGATTAAGGAAATATCCATCTCTTCAGGGGGTTCATAGTTTTCTGAAACAAATGAAAAAAACAAAATTTGGATGAATTTAAATAACAATGACAAAGTTTGAAAAAATGTGAGTCCAGATTTCTGAGGTGTTTCGTACCAGGTAGTCTCCCAAAGACGCTGGTTCCCAGCTTGGACTGTACATTAGAACCATCTGGAAAGTTCTATAAACATCTAAGTACCCAGGCCATATCTTAGAATTAAGTGAGAATCTGAGGGTGAGATAAAACATCAGTGTGGTCTAAAGCTCCCAGAGTCATTCCAATATTGACAACCACTGGTGCAGACTCTTGAACTCAGAGTGGGGTCCTCAGACCTGGAGCAGGGGGTCCCCGCTGGGGAACTTGTTAGGAATACAGAATGCCAGCCCTCCCCCACCACCCCTGCCGAGTCAGGGCCTCCTTTTCAGCAAAACCGCCAGGGGCTTTGGAGGCGGTGGAGGCTTTGAGAAGCCTTAGCTCGGAGCATCTCATTCGACCCTTGGAGCCCTGTGATGTGGGTCTGGGTGTCTGTGGTTAGTGGCTGAAGTCACAGGTTCAGGGAGGTGCCATAGGTGCTCCCTTGGCGGAGCCAGGAGGTAGTTCCAGTGCAGTCTGAGTCGGAAACTTACCACAACACATGGCTTCACCCACTGTCCAGGCCGCAGCCTTTGCATCAGGCAGCCCCATCTGGGCCTGTTCCCCAAGTGGACACTGGAATGAGACTTTTGTCTTTCCTTGTCTCATAAAAAGTGTGCCACTATGAATGCGTTTAACACCCTTCACTGGCACCTCTGTTGAGCACAGGCTGACGTGGTTACGCCTGCCTCTTCCTGGGCTTCCCTGCCTATGCCTGTCCCAGCTGGAACGTCCCTTGCCGGAGGTGTGGGTCCTAATTCAAGATCCAGATAAGCAACCCAGAAACAGAGGCTAGAGAGAAATGCTTCATTCTTCAATCCCATCCCCTCAGATGCCGACTTCTGATCTGAGTGTCTTCAGACCCGACATAAATATGCCTCTGGAAGCATATGCTGTAGTTTCTCTGTTTCTTTGAAATTGCTCTCAAAGACCACACTTCAATCCAGTCAGTTGCCACTCAGCCAACTCTGACATGGGATTTCACTTCCACCTCAATTTCTGTATCTTTGACGAGTAGAAATAAGTAAAATCCACCTTCAACTGTCCTTTATATTTTATTACTTTTTTGGGGATGGAGTGTCAATCTGTTGCCCAGGCTGGAGTGCAGTGTTACAATCTCAGCTCACTGCAACATCCGCCTCCTGGGTTCAAGCAATTCTCTTGCCTCAGCCTCCCAAGTAGCTGAGATTACAGATGCCCACCACCAGGCCTGGCTACTTTTTGTATTTTTAGTAGAGATGGTGTTTCACCAGGTTGGCCAGGCTGGTCTTGAACTCCAGATCTCAAGTGACCCTCTTGCTTGGCCTCCCAAAGTGCTGGGATTACAGGTGTGAGCCACCACACCTGGCCAACTGTTCTTTAAATTCAGGCACATCATTGAAAAATAATCTCTTCCATTTCTTTTATAGACACACATACTGTATTAGTCTGTTTTCACCCTGCTATAAAGAACTGCCTGGGACTGGGTAATTTATAAGAAAAGAGGTATAATTGGCTCACGGTTCACGGTTCCACATGGCTGGGAGGCCTCAGGAAATTTACAATCATGGCAAAAGGTGAAAGTGAAGCAAGTCTTACATGGCAGCAGGAGAGAGAGAGAGAGAGAGAGAGAGAGAGAGAGAGAGAGGGACGTGCCACATTAAAACCATCAGCTCTTGTGAGATGGTTCTATCCTGAGAACAGCAAGGGGGAAACCCAACTCCCTGAGCCAATTGGCTCCCACCAGGCCCCTCCTCTGATATGTGGGGATTACAGTTCAAGATGGGATTTGCGTGGAGACACAGAGGCAAACCATATCACATACTTAATGACTCAAGAATTCCTGAGACCTTCTTCATCTTAAAATCTCCATTTTAAGATAAAAATCTTTATCTCATACACCTCCATTCCTCCTCACAGCTGAAAGGGGCATCTTCTCCGTCATACTGTTCAGGTCTGTGTGGCTGCCATCAACCCCCTCCTTGCCCATGAGCCTTTTTACACATGCACAAACATGCGTGCACACGTGTACACACACACACACACACACACACACATCATCCCACTGGCTGTCTAAAAGATTTCTTTTCCAACTTTTGTGAATGAAACATTTTCTTTGTTCACATATTATAACAACTTCTCTACATTCTTATTTCTTTTAATTAAAAGGATTTATGTGTTCTTTTACATATGGAATTGTCTTGACTTAATTTGGAGAAATAATGTCACATGGTTATGATTTAGAATTAGCGGCCCAGTAGGCCGTAAAGTCAAGCTCAAGAAAGCTAAAAAAAGTGGTGTCATCAACAGCATGTTCTCTGAACTCGGTTCACTTTTTTCTAAATAAAGCTTATAAATATATTTTAACATTTAACGCAATTCTAAATAACTCCATAAAAGGGAAATCATAATGCAAATTAGAACTGAAAAGTAATAAAAATACTACATATCAGAATGTGTGGGGAAAAGCAAAAGTGGCATCTTGAAGGAAAATTATAGGTAAAATGAAACTCAAGAAAGGAAATCATAAAATGAAAAGCAGAAGTTGTTGAAGCGATGAAGATTATAGATCCAGGACAAAAACTGATTCTTTGAAAATAATAAAATAGATATTTTTGACTATAGTAGTCACAAAAAAGAGAAATAGCCCAAATTTGAAAATACAGGCTAACAGATTATAGCACAATTATAGCAAGGATTAAAAAGAGATCCCTTTAAGAATATCACCCTATAACATTTTAAAACTGGCCAGGTACAGTGGCTCATGCCTGTAATCCCAGCGCTTTGGGAAGCTGAATCCAGAGGCTTGCTTAAGGCCAGCAGCTCAAGACCAGTCTGGGCAACATAGCAAGACTGTCTCTAAAAAAAAAAAAAAAAAATGAAAACTTAGTCCGGTGTGGTGGCACATGCCTGTAGTCTCAGCTACTGGGAAGGCTGAGGTGGGAGGATCACTTGAGCCCAGGGATTCAAGGCTGCAGTGAGCTAGGATGGTGCCACTGCACTCAGCCTCATGACACAATGAAACCCTATTTCCAAAGCAAAAGCAAAACAACCAATTCCCACTTAAGAGTCTTGCTGGATTTATTATTCCTTCCCTGTAGTCCTAATTCTGTGCCATCTTACCTTTATGAATAAGTAAACAGGGCCTGGCAAATGGAACCAGTTTTCTGTCCTTTAGAGCTAGAGCTAAGGGTAAATGCGGCGGGCAGATCCCCTTCCTGTAGGTTCCCAGAGTAGCCAACGCCACGTCCAGAGCCCTTCTGCTGCTCATCCAAGCACTTCCAGGCCACTCTGCTTCCCTTCACAGGGACACTGACTAACCTTGCTGATTTAAAAATAAAGGGAACGACACTGAGTAAAAAAGCGAGTCTCGGAAGGTGATATGCTGTATGGTTCCATTGACGTCACAGGCTTGCAACAATGCAGTTTTGGAGTTGAAGAACTGATTAGAGGCGGGTGGGGCCGGGGTGGGGAGAGGAAAGGGTTACTCTAAAGGGTAGCTGGAGGGCGCCTTTCAGTGCTGGAACCATTCTGCACCTTTCTCTTGGTGGTTACAGGAAGCTACCTGGGGGTTAAAAATGCATAGACGTACGTGTGTGCGTGTGTGTGCGCGCGCACACACACACACACACACACACACACAGGTGCAATCCAAATAAGCTCCGTGGATTGCAGCAATGTCAAGTTTATAGAATGGTTTTTGTATGGTAATTGTGCAAGATGCCACCTTTGGGGAGGACAGGTGAAGGGTATGAGTTTTTGTGGGTCTGTAGCTATTTCAAAATAAAAAGTTGAACGAGGCCAGGCGTGGTGGGTCACGCCTGTAGTCCCAGCACTTTGGGAGGCCGAGCAGGTGGATTATGAGGTCAGGAGATCGAAACCATCCTGGCTAATGTGGTGAAACCCTGTCTCTACTAAAAATACAAAAAATTAGCTGGGCATGGTGGCGTGTGCCTGTTGTCCCAGCTACTCGGGAGGCTGAGGCAGGAGAATCTCTTGAACCAGGGAGGCGAAGGTAGCAGTGAGCCGAGACGGTGCCACTGTATTCCAGCCTGGGCAACAGAACCAGACTGTCTCAAAAAAAAACCGTTGAATGAATGTGAAAGTCTGCACCGATGACCGTTTTTCTATGACCTTACTTCCATGAATCGATCGAATTTTGGACATGAAAGCAGGCTCAGACCTGATTATTCATAGGTAGGAAGAGGACTAACCAGAAATATTGGGCATCAGAACCTGGCTACTTTTATTTTGAGATGGAGTCTTGCTCTGTCACCAGGCTGCAGTGCAGTGGCACCATCTCAGTTCACTGGATCTCCGCCTCCAGGGTTCAAGTGACTCCCCTGCCTCAGCCTCCTGAGTAGCTGGGACTGCAGGTATGTGCCACAACACTCAGCTAATTTTTTATTTTTTTTGTATTTTTGGTAGAGACGGGGTTTTACCATGTTGGCCAGGATGGTCTTGACTTCCTAACCTCATGATCCACGAGCCTCAACCTCCCAAAGTGCTGGGATTACAGGCGTGAGCCACTGCGCCTGGCCCAGAACCTGGCTACCTTAACTGTGGTTCATGGGCCAGCAGCATTGGCATCGCCTGGGAGCTTATCCCAAATGCAGGATCTCAGGCCCCTGAGAATCTGCATTTTAAGGTCCTGAGATGATTTGCATGTACATTTAGGTTTCAGAAGCTCTGGAACTTTTTTTAGAGTAGAAATTCAGTTTGGTGGTCAAAGATGCAGGCTTAGGTTGGTTACCTGATCCTGGACAAGTCCCATGATTTTTCGATCTTCAATTTCCTTTAGATTCCCATCTAGAAAACGGGAGGCTTATTATGAAGATGATAACACCTCAGAGAGGTTCTAGGCAGAATTAACGCTAAGTTACATAGAAAGTGCGTGTGCCATAATAGACACTCGGTAAACAGAGCTGTTGTTTCTATGGGCAAATGAATCTCCAGATGGTTTTCCAGTACTGCTAGTTCCATTTTAGCCAAGGGGAAAGTGGAAGCAAAGTGAATGTTTGACCAAAGAGGAGTAGCTAAGAAAATAGCACGTCCACATGGTGAGGCCTCTTTTGTAACTGTTAAAAGTGGCAGCTGGTGTGGTAGGGAGAAGCCCAGAAGGGGGCAGAGGAGGGTGCTGGGGCTTCTGGTGCATCTTGTGGCACCTCTGATGACGCGAGGGTGGAAGTGGAACAGAAGCCTACTGCAGGTGGGAGGAGAATCGGAAGCGGCATAAGGAGAGCGTTTCAAGGACAGGGAGGAAGCTTGTTGTGCCAGGGATGCTCACAAGCCTTTCCCTTTCCTTTTTTTTTTTTTTTGAAATGGAATCTCGCTCTGTCGCCCAGGCTGGAGTACAATGGTGCAGTCGTCTCGGCTCACTGGGGTATAGTGGTGCAGTCTTGGCGACCGCTGCCTCCTGGGCTCAGGCGATTCTCCTGCCTCAGCCTTCCCAGTAGCTTGGACTACAGGCACCTGCCACCACACCTGGCTAATTTTTGTATTTTTAGTAGAGAAGGGGTTTCACCATGTTGGCCAGGCTGGTCTCGAACTCCTGACCTCTGGTGATTTGCTCGGCCTCCCAAAGTGCTGGGATTACAGGCATGAGCTACCTGGCCGGCCGCCCTTTCTCTTTTCTTCAGCATTTCCCTTGAATACCAGTTACTGCAGAGACCCCTGGAATCAGGGCCTGTCCTGGGTCTTGGAGGGACTGATTGTGTCCAGTGTTGGGCTGTGTGCAGGCAGCCGTGGTGGATTCCCAGGTTCTCCCCACAGCTGCTTCCCTTTAACTCTGACAAGGCAGCCATCCAAAGGGCCTTGCCTGCTCCACTTGTAGCGGGAGGGTCAGTCTGTATCATTTCCTTCTAGACTTTGCAGCTTTTGTATTTTAAAACTCGAGGGACAATAGTCATCTCCTAAAAATAGCAGCAGTGACAGCTCTGCAGTCAGTTTTGCTGGCACTGGGAATTCAGCTTTTGTCTCTGATGTTAGATAAGGGGCAGGTTTCTAGGAAATGAATTCCATGTACGGTAGAGCCAGGTTCAGTTGACCTCACTGGAGACCTTGAGCCCGGCTGACTGCACTTCGGGGTCCTTTAGTCATCTCCCAGCTGACCTCCACACTTTGGAGGGTCCAGGCCTTTGGGGGACGTGTTTCCTTGGAAGCGCAAAGGCACGTAAGAGTTGGCGTTTGAGGAAGCTGGCATGGGCTGTGATGGCCCCTGAGGATGGAAGTACAGGCCCTACAGGCGATCAGCTCATTCTGGTTTGCCTGGGACTTTCCAGGTTTTTTATTTCAGCACTGAAAATCCTGTATCCTGGGAAACCCCTCTGTCCCAGCAAACTGGGATGGTTAGTCACCCGACCTGTGAACAAGATCCCCATAGGTCGAGGCTGCATGCAGTGTGCTGCCTAAGAGAAGCTGAAGGACCCACCAACCGCAGAATTTCTCCTTTAGCACTATCTGGCCCCTGACTTTGGAGGAAGGCAGTGTGCTAAGTTGCATTATCTGGAAGGAAGCACTGGACTAAGCTTAGCCCCTTATACTGGGTTCTTTTATCACACAAGAAGGCCATCACCCAGCCAGGGGCAGGGCCGGCGCAGGGACACAGGACAGATAGATCTTCTTGGGGGGATTCTGGGAGATAGGAGAGCCGTTGACCAGAGAGGGCCTGTGGGGTGGAGGGTGGGGGCTGCATTGGAGTTGGGGAAAAGTAGATTAAATACATTTCTTGAAAAAAATTCACTTACTTAAAATACACTAGGGAAGCTACGGCCAATTTCTTTTTAATAGAAATAATCATTTTTAAATTTTCTCAAGTGTAAACAAATCTGAACCACTGGGTTCATTTGTGAGGCACAAGTGTATTGAGTTAATTTTTCTTTTCTTTTCTTTTTCTTTCTTTCTTTCTTTTTTTTTTTTTTTTAAGAGATGGGGTTTTACATATTGATGTCAGGCTGGTCTTGAACTCCTGACCTCAGGTAATCCACCTGCCTCGGCCTCCCAGAGTGCTGGGATTACAGGCGTGAGCCACTGCGCCCAGCCAAGTTAATTTTTCAAAACCCCAAACCTATCTCATTTGTTAGAGGTAGTGACTTACAGTGATTCTACTAATAATTGTATTGGGTCTAAGAATAATTAAGATACTCTTGGCTGGGCGCAGTGGCTCATGCCTGCAATCCCTCAGCGCTTAGGGGACTGAGGTGGGTGGACTGCCTGAGCCCAAGAGTTCAATACCGGCCTGGGCAAGATGGCAAAACCCCATCTCTATAAAAAAATACAAACATTTGCTGGTCATAGTGGCATGCACCTACAATCCCAGCCACACAGGAGGCTGAGGCTGCAGAATCACCTGAGCCCAGGAAGTTGAGGCTGCAGTGAGCCATTGAACACTAGTCTAGTCTGGGCAAGGGAAGTGATAGCATCTCAAAAAAAAAAAAAGTCTCAAATTTTTTTTTTATTCAATAATTTTAATCTGGTAGAGGGATGTTGAAAATACTTAAATGCAGCCAGGCGCATTTAAGATCATGCCTGTAATCCAAGCACTTTGGAGGCCAAGACAGGCAGATCACCTGAGGTTCAAGACCAAGCCTGAACAACATGGTGAAACCCCGTCTTTAAAAAAATAAAAATAAAAATAACTTTTTAAAAAAGAAAATACTTAAATGCTCATATCATTCTTATGGATTGGTTTGGGTGTGTGAGTTCTAACATAGACAGCAAGTCTGTGTTTCCTATAGTAACACCCAACAAGCCTGTTAAGTAATGTTTTTTTCTGGAAAAGAATAGATTTTCCCAAACTTTATTAAAACACAGTATCGGGTGCTGAAGGAATAATTTGGAGATTCTGTATTTTTCCACTTACAGAAGAGGTATGTCTATCTGGTGATTTAAAAAAATTAAATGAGTAGAATTAAATGATTAAAATACAGTAGTCACAGGATTACCAGGAACAGAGTTTTTTTTTTAAAGAAACCTAACGAAAAAGGTCAAAGTAGTGGGAAATCCCCAAAAAGCAGAAAAAGAAGTAATTTGCAAGGGAAAGTGAAGAAAAAGGAACCTTTTAAATAACAGCTGTATTGATACAGAATTCACATGCTGTACGATTCAACTGTTTAATGTCTACGAATAAGTAGTTTTTAGTGTATTCACAGATTTGTGCAATTATCCACAGTTAATTTCAGAACGTTTTCATCAATTCAGAAAGAACTGCGTACCTTTCAGCTTTTACCCTTTAGTCCCCACCCCCTCTAGCCCTAAGCAATTAGTCTACTCTGTGTGCCTATTTACATGATTTATGGGAGGATTTTTTTTCTTTTTTTTAAATTGCATTTTAGGTTTTGGGCTACATGTGGAGAACATGCAAGATAGCTGCGTAGGTACACATGTGGCAGTGTGATTTGCTGCCTTCCTCCCCTTCACCTATATCTGGCATTTCTCTCCATGCTATCTCTCCCCAACTCCCCACCCCCAGCTCTCCCTCCCCTATTCTCCCCAACAGACCCCACTGTGTGATGCTCCCCTCCCTGTCCATGTGTTCTCATTGTTCAACACCCGCCTATGAATGAGAACATGCGGGAGGATTTTTATGAAAGAACTAGATCCTTGTAACTTTATGTCACCCTATCTTGACAATTTCCTCAGTGAGTGAGTAGGGCATTCACCCCGCGACCAGGAGTTCCTGGCTGCCACATGCAAAACATATGTGGGCTCTGTCTGCAAGACTCTCACCATAAATTACCTGTCAATTACAGTGGAGGATGAGGGGCTGAGTTTTTTAAGTGTGCAAAGCTCTAGTCTGACTCATTCCGTGTTGAGCGTTGGGCCGCACTATCCGCTCCCTGTCGCTGCAGAGGTCCTCAGAGTGTGGTCCCCGCCCAGTGTGACCTGGGACCTCACCCTACGCCCCTTGGATCCCAGGCGCTGGGGCAGGATCAGCACTCAGTGTTCAGCAAACCCTCCAGTGGCTTCTGTTGTCTGCTCACCTTTGAGCACCGTGGATGGGCTGCTTTTAGGACACCGTCTGTTTTGATGTTTCTTACACCCACCATCTGCCACCCCACCAGGTTTTCTCTTTCCACTTCAGCTCGTCCTGCATTCTCTTCTGAAGGGAAGGTTGCAGTGGGTTTCTCTCGGTGGTCTTGTCTGCTCCCTCCCTCTCTTTTCTTGCTCCTGCCTCGGTGGGATCTGGGGTAGCAGCTCTGCGGAGAGTAGGCTAGTTGTCTTTACCCTTGGTGGGGTGTCCGGGTGCTTGGGAGGGGCTTGGGAGTGGACAGATGCTGACGGACATCTGCTTCTGCCACGGCTTTAGTCCGGACTCGCCCGGACCAGGTCTTGTCAGTGGTCTCCTCCCACTGCTTCTTCCGTCCTTCCCTCTTTGCTGCCTCCTCCACCTTTCCCTTCTTTTCATAAACATATTTGGATCTTCCTGTCATAAAAACAAAAACAACCCAAAACCCCAAACTCACTTGCCAGTGGGTTGGGCTCTGGTAGGTCCTCGAAGTCTTCTGCTTCCCAAGGCCAAAGGCTGCCAGCCAGTGGGTCCCATGTCCTCATCCTGCCTCCAGCCCTGGGGTGGCTGGTTCTGCCCTTGCCAGCCCAGGGCTCCTGCCTTCTAGGCTGCTTGTCCTCAGTGTGTGCTTTATTGGCGGGCATCATGAAAGCATCCGTGCTAGGGGCCTGGCCCTGTCTCTGGAGTCCTGATCCCACCCACTGAAACTTCTCATGACCCCAGCAAGGCTGCCTCCTTCTCCCCCAGAGCTTTGGGCACTCTTGTCAGAATTGGAACATGATGGCAAACCTGCCTCAGGGGCCGCAATGCGAGGGCAGAGTCTCAGATTCCCTCGGCCCCGTGCCTCTCAGCCAGGTGTGCTGGGTGTGCACAGCTTGTTCGAGGCGCATGGTAGCCTGGCCTCTGGGCTCGCCAGCACTGTGGCTCCCAGGAACTGCTCTGCGCCCGGGATCCTCCCATGACAGCCTGCACCCTGGACCCGGGAGCCTCTTTTTGCTTCTTTACACTGCTCATTTGCTGGTCTCCCCTGCAGTTAGGGGAGATGGTCTGGTGTCCCTTCCTTGGTTCCAGGAGGCCCTTCTCACGGGCTGGCCTCTCTACTCCCTGTCATGGTTAGTATCATGAGTTAGCTGGGCTAGGCCACAGCACCCAGGTATTCCATCCAGCACTGGTCTAGGCATTTGTGTGCAGGTGTTTTGTGGCTATGGTTAACATCTAAAATTAGTTGACTTTAAGTCAAGGAGATTACTCTCTGTAATTTGGGTGGACTTCATCCAATCAACTGAACAAAAACGGAAGTTTCCTGGAGGAGAAGACATTCTGCCTCAAAGCTGTAGCCTCAACTCCGGCCTGAGTTTCCAGCCTCCCTGCCTGCCCTGTCATTTTGGACTTGCCAGCCCCCACAATCTGTGAGCCAGTTCCTTAAAATAAATCTCTTTATATCTGAGTCTCCTCTTGGTTCTGTCTCTCTGGAGAGCCCTGACTAATGCATTCCCCTAGGAACACTGTCTGCTGGCAGAGCCTCCCTGGGCTCGTGCAGCTGGTGCCAGCTCTCAGCCCTGCACCGCTTTCCTGAGAGTCACATTCAGGCTCACGTGCAGACTTCCCCCTGCCAGTCTTCTCCCAGCTTCTCCTTCTTAACGTGTTCCTGGTGCGTCCAGGGCCAGCTTCCTGGGCATACAGCCTGTGCAGTCCACAGGCCTGTGCTTAAAAGGGGCCCGTGTCTGGTGAAACGCTGTGCTGTTACTGTTTTGAAATTCTTAATGGTTTTGAAACAGAGCCTGCATTTTCATTTTGCACTGGGGCTCCAAAGTACAGAGCCGGTCCTGGCTGCCCCTGCGTTTCTGGCTGCCCATGTTTACAATCCTACGGTCAGCCTGGCCTTCCTCGTCTTCTGTATCCAGTCACTCTCCACGCAGGGGGAAGTCCACCACGATGGTCTCCCATACTTCACTGGGGTCTCACTTAAACAAGTGCTGTGCCTCACCCCCGCCAAGACTCTCACCAGTCTATTCTGCTGCTGCTTCTAGATTTATCTTCATGTGTGTGGCTTTTTTATTTTCTTTCATTCTTTTTTTCTGAGACAGAGTTTTGCTCTTGTTCTTTAGGCTAGCGTGCAGTGGCGCAATCTCAGCTCACTGCAACCTCTGCCTCCAGGGTTCAAGCGATTCTCCTGCCTCAGCCACCTGAGTAGCTGCAACTACTTAGGCATGCGCTACCACGCCCAGCTAACTTTTTGGTATTTTTAGTAGAGACGGTGTTTTCCCATGTTGGCCAGGATGGTCTTGAACTTCTGACCTCAGGTGATCTGTCCGCTTTGGCCTCCCAAAGTTCTGGGATTACAGGTTCAAGCCACCACGTCCGGCCTGTCCCTGCTTTCTGAATATGATTCGGGTACCATGCCCTATTGACAGTTACCTACGTTATTTTGGAAATTCTTAAAAATAGGGCAGATCTCAGCACTGTGGACATTTCGGTTCCAGTAACCCTTTGCTGTGCATGGCAAGGTGCTTAGTAGCATCCCTGGCCCCTGCCGGCTGGATCCAGCACCAGTGCCTTCCCCTCTGTGATGACCAAAGTCTCCAGACATTGCCAGTTTCCCCTGGGGAGCACAGTCACCCCTGGTTGAAATCACTGGAATAGAGATGGAAAGGAGTAAGATCGTTGGAGTTATAAACCTGGGCGCCTTCTTTCCTGGAAGAATCTGCAGTATTTGGCACGCTTCGCTGCTCTCTCCTGCCTCTTTCTCACCAAGAGTTTTTTCAGGTGCTTTTCACAGTTAAAGAATTTATGTGCTTTGGGGCCGGATGTGGTGGCTCATGCCTGTAATCCCAGAACTTTGGGAGGCCAAGGTGGGCGGATCACTTGAGGTCAGGGGTTCGAAACCTGCCTGGCCAATTTGGTGAAACTCCCCCTCTACTAAAAATACAAAACAATTAGCTGGGCGTGGTAGCATGAACCTGTAATTCCAGCTACTTGGGAGGCTGAGGCAGGAGAACTGCTTGAACCCAGGATGTGGAGGTTGCAGTGGGCTGAGATTGTGCCACCGCACTGCAGACTGGGCAACAGAGCGAGACTCCATCTCAAGAAAAAAATAAATAATTTACCTACTTTGTTAGGAAATTTGTATTTACCAGCTCCTCCACCATGTACTCCTATTCTGTAAAATGGAAAATACCATAATCAGAGTTCCCGGCTCTGTTGTTGTTTGAATCTTAGCATTTGACCAGATTTTCCTCTTGGAGTTGTAATAAGACAGGGGAGCTTTTAAAAATGTAATCTGAGGGGATTAGCCCCAGGAGGCACGAAACATCCCTCCCAAGTTCACGGTCGGTCTTTCGAGGACATCCCATCACGTTTATCCAGTGCCCAGTGTGAGCGGTCTAGAGGACGAGTGAGGTCACTGCCACCTGCCTGGTGAAAATGTGATTGACAGGAAGTTAATGAGGGGCAGAGACAACTGTTTTATGCCTAACAGAACCGCGTGACACACGTTTTACCAAGAAACCATGCACTTGGCTTTGATGTTCAAAGTGATTTTTATGAACTAATAACACTTCAAGTAGGCACTTTCTATGTTGGAATTCTCCCTTTAAAAAGAACTCTCAGCTGGGGGTGGTGGCTCAAGCACTTTGGGAGGCTGAGGCAGGCTGATCACTTGAGCTTGGAAGTTAGAGACCAGTCTGGGCAATATGGTGAGACCCTTGTCTCTACAAAACATGCAAAAATTATCCAGATGTGGTGGTGGATGCCTATAGCTCCAGCGACTTTGGAGGCGGAGGCAGGAGGATCATTTGAGCTGGAAAGTTGAAGCTGCTGTGAGCCGTGATCATGCCACTGCACCCAGCCTGGGAGACAGAGCAAGACCCTGTCTCAGAAAAAGAACAAAATTAAAACAAAGTAAAAAGAAACGTCACAAAACAATCCGCATTAAATATATCTCGATTCAGTATGAAGTTGCCTCTTTTTCAGTTTAATGTATGTATTTATCTAGCAAATATTCACTGGACATGAGTACCTGTGCTAGGCGCTGTTCTAGGGGACAGAAATGGAGATTGCTGCTGAAATGGAGCTTGCGTGACTTTGGAGGAGAGAAACAATGACAAGCTCAAATACATGCACCCCTTCTCAGGGGAGGGAGCAAGTGCTCAGAAGATGCGATAAGGCAGGCAGTGAAAGGGCTTTGCAGCACTGGGCTGATGCTGAAAACTTCTCTCCTCGCCAGGGAAGGAACCTTTGAGTAGACCTGGAAGGAAGTGAAAGTCTTGCGGTTTGGAGGTCTAGGAAAGAGTCTTCCAGGCTGATGGAGCAGGTGGTAGAGCCTGGAATGTTCTAGAAGAGCCAGGAGGCCAGAGGGGCTAGAGCAGAGCAACGTGGGGAGAGGGCAGGAGATGAGGTCAGAATCAACTGATGCTTAACTGGCAAAGAGAAGGGCAGACTCCCGTAAGGAGAGCTGGAGGGGAAGGAAGAAAATCCGACTCCAGGCGTGAGTGAGAGCTTTGCTATCCTGTTGAAATTTGGTCTTCTTTCAAGTGGACAAAGTCTTCCAGGGCAGTCTTCTTAGGCACTGGTTGTGCTGAGCTTGTCTCTTACATTGTGCTTAATTAGATCAATGCCTTTTCAAAGTTTGTTTAACTGAATCAACAAGTGTTTTCCTGGATGCATACAGAGCTGGAATCTGAGGTCCCCTAAACATTGTCCTTAATGGACAACTCCATATTCGGGATGCTGATCTGTGGTCCTTAGCTTAGGGGTTTTAGGTCTGACCTTGAGTCTTGGTGGCCATTTCCATTTGACGAAGGAGTTTAAGCTTGTGATTATATGGGGTCTGCTGAGCGTGTGGCTTTGCTTGTTCAGGTGAAAAGAAACGCACTGAGAAACTCCTGAATTGGAAAGTACTTCCTGGGTGTTTGTGACTTCTTCTATCGGCCCCTGAGATGAGGCTGCCCCAAGGCCTGTGTGGCTAATAGGTGTGCTGGCGACATCTGAGTTGTAGCCTTGTTGGGCGCCTGCATGAGAGATGAGGCCCTGTGCCCAGCTGTTCGATGGGTTGCTATGCTGGGTGAGGGCACTGTGCCAACAGGCCTGTGTAAAGCAGAGCTGTGGGCCTAGGGTCCAACAGACGGGACTCACCGCAGGGCACCTCCTCTCTGTCCTCACCTGAAGCAGATGCATCCATCAGTCCTTCGCCCATCCCAGAGTTTTGGTGATGGCTTCCCCATGTCGGGCTTTCCACAGGAGATTGGAGGCCAAGATAAGAACAAGCCAGGGGGCTCTATCCTCAGAGACCCAGCAAGCGGCAACGCAGGCTCTGGTGAAGACCCTGAATTCTAGGTTCTTGTGTGTCTTGAGAGTTTCTCTGTTGTCTCGCTGCTTGATGCCAATTGCATAGCATTTCTTTCTTCTGTTACGTAACACCGAGAAATAGAGTCATCGTTCAGGACACGTGAGGAATTTGTTCCCGAACTCCCCCGTCTACACCCAAATCTGCATATACTCAAGTTGCACATCCGCTTTGTGGAGCCCCTGCAGACAAAGAGTCGGCCCTCCATAGGTGGATTTCACTTCCCACGATTTGGTTGAAAAAAATCTACGTATAAGTGGACTCTGACAGTTCCAGGGTTAAGGGTCAACTGTAACACAGCCCTGTATGAAGAAGAAAGAAAGAGCTAGTGTTAGTGCCACAGCCCGTGGCTCTTCACTTGATTGGAAATTCTTGTGTAGACCTGATGGACTGTAAGAATACCACATGCATTGGGTTCTTGTAACTCTGTGTGTGTGTGTGTGTGTGTGTGTGTACTGCTTTCTTTTCTTTATTTTCCATACAGTTTATAAGAGGACATTTAGACCAACCAGCAGTTCTCATCTGCAGTCTTTTAGTGCTGAACAGGTTTTGCTGTGTGGCCTCTTAATGCATAATTTAGGAAATTGCTATTGGTATCTTGTAGTCAATATAATGGGAGAAGGATCTTTCCAGTGCAAACACGGCCTTTCCCAACACATTTACATATCCCAGGACGTTGCTCATTTGTTTCCTGGCTTTTAACTTAACAGCACTGCAAATATGGGCCTTTTCCAATACATTCACATGTACCAGGGCATCATTCGTGTGTTTCCTGCCTTTCAACTCAGCAGCAGTATTTGCTTAGCTAAGAAGTTGGGAGAATCTTTTGCCTACTGAATTTAAAAAAGCAATGAAGTTAGTGGTATGTGAAGTTTTCATTGTGGGAGGTTTTAGTGATTTCATTTTATTTATTTATTTTTTTGAGATGGAATTTTGCTCTGTCACCCAAGATCAGGTGCAGTGGTGTGATCTCGGCTCACTGCAACCTCTGCCTCCTGGGTTCAAGGAATTCTTCCGCCTCAGCCTCCCAAGTACCTGAGTACAGATGGCTGCCACCATGTCTGGCTAGTTTTTGTGCTCTTAGTAGGGATAGGGTTTCACCATGTTGGCCAGGTTGGTCTTGAACTCCTGACCTCAAGTGATCTGCCTGCTTCAGCTTCCCAAAGTGCTGGGCTTACAGGCGTGAGCCGCTGCACCCTGCGGATATGTTCCTGTCTTTAACCTATGACTTCCTAGCGGACATTGAGGTTATTTCCAGTTTGCAGTTTACGCAGAGATTTGCACATCTTCGTACAACAACCTACTGACTCTTAGGAAATGGTTAGATTTTGTTTGGATCTGTGTAGTAGGTTCTCTTACTTTTGAAAGTCAATCTGCCTTTCCCTGTGGTAGGATTAGACTTCCCTCCCTGTAACATCACACTTGACCACGTCACGTGCTCTGGCCGTCAGTGAGAACTGACTTGTGTAACTTTTGGCCAGAAGTTTGGAAATCCAGCATAAGATTTGCCTTACCCGTTTCCCCCTCTTCCAGGCAACCCACAATTTTCCAGGTAGAGTCTCCCCCATCAGCCTGAGTCCTGGAAGGGCAAACAATGTGGGAAAGACCTGCGTGCCAACCATGTGCCATGTGCAGGAAGCAGACGTTCGTCATGTGCCACTGGGATGTGGGGATTGCTTGTTCTGCTGCACAGCCTAACTTACCCTGACCCACCGAATGCACATTTGCCAGTGGCCCCCTAGAGAGTGAACCTGCCTATGGTCACCACTCAGGCATTTGAATATCGATGTCCATCTCTTGTCCCGTCCCTGGCTTGTCACCCTGACTAGCATATTCTGAGGCAGTCTTCACCCAGTTCCTGTTTTCATGTTCTAGGAAGATAAGGCCCCATACCCTGAGCTGCTTGACCACATGACTTCTGCTTTAAGCCTGGGGAACCCGATAGGGTAACCCCCGAGTTCCTGTGGTGAGTCTCATGCTCCCTTCAAATTAACTAATCCAACCGCACTGTGGGAAACCCAACTAGGTAACCTCACAGAGGACCCAACCCACAGGCCCCTCCGTTTCTCTCTTGTTCCCCACCTGCTGATGGAGGGAGCAGGTCCTGGATGGGTCCTCCCCTCTTCTCTTTGGGCCTGCCAAGGGTGCTGGCCTCTTCTTTCCAGACCTGTGAGTGGTAGACTTCACTCTTTCATTTTCCAGTCTGAGTGTCCCGCACTGTGCTGCACCTGCCTGCATCAAGCCTCACCACCTCACTTAACAGATCACAACACCAGCTTACTAGCGAGGTAGGGGAGTACGTTTCCTTCCACACCCTTGCCAACACCAATTAATTTGACTCTTTTTATTCTTTTCCAGCTTGTCAAAAAACAATACCTCACTTTTATTTGTGTATTTTTGTTAATTAGTGAGGCTGAGACATGTTTCATATCACATTTACTAGCCCTTTGTATTTCTTTCTTTGAACTACTTTGCCAAATCCTTTGTCAATTTTTTTATTAATCTGTCTTGTCTTCTTGAGGTCTAAGGATTTTTTTTTACATATGCCAAAGTTACTATATTCTGCCTTCTTCCTTCCTTCCTTCCTTCCTTCCTTCCTTCCTTCCTTCCTTCCTCCCTCCCTCCCTTCCTTCCTTCCTTCCTTCCTTCCTTTCTTTCTTTCTTTTCTCTCTTTCTCTCTTTCTTTCTTTTTCTTTTTTTTTTGAGACAGAGTTTCACTCTTGTTGCCCAGGCTAGAGTGCAATGGCAGGATCTTGGCTCACGGCAACCTCTACCTCCCAGGTTCAAGCGATTCTCCTGCCTCAGCCTCCCAAGTAGCTGAGATTACAGGCCCATGCCACCACACCTGGCTAATTTTTGTATTTTCAGTAGAGACAGGATTTCACCATGTTGGTCAGCTTGGTCTCAAACGCCTGACCTCAGGTGATTCTCCCACCTCGGCCTCCGAAAGTCTGGGATTAACAGGCATCATCCACTGCGCCTGGCCTCTGCCTTCTTTTACCAATCTGTCATTTTTAAAAAAATCCCGTTCAAGGTTTATAGAATTTCCTGAATATGTGGCTTGATATCTGTTGTCAGTTTTGAAAAATTCTCTGCCATTATCTTGTCAAATACTGTTTTGTTCCAGTTCCTTTTTCTTCCTATTCTATGACCAAATTCACACACACCAGACCTTTTACACCATGCTGCCTGCATATTTTATGCTTTTCCTCCTGCCTTTTAAATATTAAAAAAAATTTTTTCTGGGCACTTTTGATTAAACTTATCTTTTGATTCACTAATTGTATCTTTACCCTAATCTACTATTTAATTGCTTTTTTACATTCTTAATTTCAATTATGTTGTATTTCTAAAATTTTTGTTTGATTCGAGTTCTCTGATAAATTTCTTTGTTTGTCATTATTTGCTTTCACATATTAGTTATTTTAAAGTCTGATAATTCTAATGTCTGGATCCTCTGGGGATGTTTTCTGTTGCCTGTTTTTCTCTTGGCCTTGTCTCCTGATACATCTGCTCAGTTTTGGAATGCCAGACCTTGTGTATGAAAACTGAAGTAGCACTGGATTGTGTTATCTTGTCCAGGGAGTATTTAATTTGCTTCTGGCAGACAGAGTGGGACAGAAGATTACAGTCTAGGCTGTAGTCTTTATAAGATCTGGTGTCTTTCTGGCCTGTCTCGTAGGGGATAGCCCTTTCGGCTTCCTATAGAAACATGCCCTGGGCAGACTATGAATGTCACTTTTGTGTCCTTTAGCCGGGCTCATTCCTGTGGTCCTCGGGCTGCATGACGCCCAGGATGGCTTTGAATGCAGCCCAACACAAATCTGTAAACTTTCTTAAAATATTGTGAGGTGTGTCTGCGTGTGTGTGTGTGTGTGTGTGTGTGTGTGTGTGTTTTAGCTCCTTAGCCATTGTTAATATTAGTATATTGTATGTGTAGCCCAAGATAGTTCTTCCACTGAGGCCCAGGGAAGCCAAAAGGTTGGATACCCGTCCCTGCAAACCCTTTGAGAGTCTAACAGACTCTGCTTAATTCTTCTTAACCTTCACTACTGCTCTGTGCTTGGTTCCTCAGCACCCAGCCTTCGGACTCAGGACATGCCCTTAGGGAAAGCTCATCTCAGGACTTCCACCTTCTGGGGACACAGTCAGGCTGGCAAGTCCCGGTTGTCTTGGAAACTGGATGCCTCCAAACTGATATTTAGGGAAAGAAAGTATTCAGTTGTTCTCCGGGGGAAAGTACCTCTGATTGAAGCCAGTTTCTCAGAGCTGAAGTGAGAGTCCCTGTCATTTGCCTTTTTACTTTGATTACACTGTTGTTTTGCTGAGAAGGTTTAAATTTTTGTGTAGTCAGATCTACATCTATTTCTTTTCTTTTTTTTTTTTTTGAGACAGAGTTTTGCTCTTGTTACCCAGGCTGGAGTGCAATGGCGCAATCTCCTAGATGTATCTATTTCTTTATGGTTTCTGGCCTTGCTATATTGCTTTAAAATGCTGTTTCTAAGCCAAGTTTCTAGAAATAGCCATGTAAAAGTTTTTTGGTGTTTTTTTTCTTCTTTTGAGACAGAGTCTTGCTCTGTTGCCCAGGCTGGAGTGCAGTGGCGCAATCTCGGCTCACTGCAACCTCCGCCTCCCAGGTTCAAGCGAATCTCCTGCTTCAGCCACCTGAATAGCTGGGATTACATGTGCCCACCACCATAGTCTGCTAACTCATACTTTTTCTGTATTTTTACTAGAGATGGGGGTTTCACCATGTTGGCCAGGTTAGTCTTGAACTCCTGACCTCATGAGCTGCCAGCCTCGGCCTCCCGGAGTGCTGGGATTACAGGCATGAACCTGTATTTTTTGGCTTTTATACTCATTTCTTACCCTTGAAAATTGTACTGTTGGTGCATTTATGCTGATATTTAATACAATATTTCTGTTGATATTTAAATCATCCTGTGAGTGTCATTCATCTTAATTGCTCTTTTTCCTTTTTCTTTCAATTTTACTTATGATTTCAATATAAGGGAATATTGTATTTATGTAGTAAAGTACATTTACATATTTATTGTTATCTTATTCATTATTTTTAGCTTTTGAATCTCTTATCTCGACCAGTAAACTATTTTAGGATGTAAGTATGTATGTATGTATGTACAGATTTAGGTTTGCCCTTAACATTTTAGTCCTTTTGTATTATCTTTTAATTTATGGTGTGTGTGCTTACTGCTCAGTCATCAACTTTTCCTGTAATGTTGGTGAGTCAACCATCAGTGCCCAGATTGCTTCTGTAACATGTTCTCCTTAAAGACAGGGTCTTATTTTGGGCTATCTGCTTTATTTTTTTCTCACTAATTTGTGGTAAAACTTTATTCTTGTTAGTATTCTACTTTTCTTGTCTTTCATTTTTGTTAAACAGAGCATATATGTGATAGAAAATAGAATCCTGGACGGGCGAGGTGGCTCATGCCTGTAATCCCAGCACTTTGGGAGGCCAAGGCATCCTGTGGTCAGGAGCTCAAGACCAGCCTCGCCCACATGGCGAAACCCCATCTCTACGAAAAATACAAAAAAAAAAAAAATAAAATAATAAGCTGGGCATGGTGGCGGTCGCCTGTAATCCCAGCTACTTGGGAGGCTGAGCATGAGAATCGCTTGAACCTGGGAGGTGGACATTGCAATGAGCCAGGATTGCACCACTGCACTCCAGCCTGGGTGACAAAAAAAAAAGAAAAGAAAAGAAAATAGAATCCTGCAGACGAGCTTGAAGTGAGAGACCCCAGGCCTCCCGGCCACCTGTCTGCTTCTCAATGCCGTCACTTGCCACTGTTCCTGCTCTCATTTCGTCTGGCAGTCCCTCCCTGCTAACTGCCACCTGGTCGTCTAGCTCGTCTTGATTTGTTCATTTGAGGCAGTGGGGATGATTCTGTGCCATGGCAGGTAGAGATTTTTGCTGACCCACCCTTTTCACCCCCTGATCAGACCCATCCACCCATAATTTTTTATATGTATTCTTCTAGTTTCATGTGTGTGTGTGTGTGTGTATTTTTTTTTTCTTTTTTGAGATGGAGTTTCGCTTTTGTTGCCCAGGCTGGAGTGCAGTGGTGAGATCTTGGCTTACCACAACCTCTGCCTCCCCGTTTCAAGCAATTCTCCTGCCTCACCCTCCTGAGTAGCTGGGATTACAGGCATGTGCCACCATGCTCAGCTAATTTTCTATTTTTAGTACAGACGGGGTTTCGCCATGTTGGTCAGGCTGGTCTCAAACTTGCGACCTCAGGTGATCCTCCCGCTTTGGCCTCCCAAAGTGCTGGGATTACAGGCATGAGCCACTGCACCCTGCTCTTATATATTTTATTTCAACCCCAGTTCCTTTTCCATCAATTCCAGCTGGTATTTCCTGACTTCTCTGTTAGGTGAGGAGCTTCCTCACCTTTTCCCACTGCCGCATATCTACCCCTCATATTGTCTTCACTAGCCTTCCAGTTACGAGGCTAACATTTTCTGGGATCTTAATTATGATCTTAGTTATTTCAACTTTATCTATAGTTTGATTCTAAAAGCAGAAACCAAGTAACACTTACATTGTCATAACACTACCACTGTTATTATTTGAAAAGTCACCTGGCACACCAGGACTAACTTTTCTTTCTGTGCAATAACATATTTTAAATTATTATAGCAGATAATGTATTTTATTCTGTGTTTGCTTTTGTTTTTAAAGCATTAACTATTAACTCTTTTAAGAAAAAAACAAAATAAAGGAAAAACCTGTACCGTCAGTGAATGTACTACCCCATCTGCAATGAGCGAATACTTTCCTTCCCTTTAGACACTGACTGTGCGTGGAGAGCTCCTCGCAGGGCTCATCTGCACATCTGTTGTATGACGTTGACCGTTTAGTGCCTTAACGTCCCTTGCACCCGTGTACCTCCTCCCTATCTCAGTCCACACCCGACCCTGCTCATCCCAGACCCACCCTGGCTCAGCCTTCTGCTCACCACGACTCCAGCCCAATTTCCTCAACCCTAGCTCACCTCCAGAGTCCTGAGTCCCTCTCCAGCCCCGCTCCAAGTCACCACCTCCCGGCTAGGGGGGGTCACATGAGACCCTGACTCAATGCCCCACTTACTCCCCAACCCCCTCACCCTGGCTCAACTCCCCGACCCTGGCTCACCTGGATCCCCATTCCAGCACAAACTCCCACCCCTCCCAACACAGCCCCTCCCAAGTCACTCACCCTCACCTCCCATGAACCTCTCCCATTTAAGGAGAGTTCATCTCTTCTGCTGCAAGGCTACTCTTGGCTTGTTGAGCTACAGTTTTTTCAGACCCAAGGCCTGTGCTGGCTCTGAGCCAAATTGGGGTCTTAGGGCAAGGCAGAACCTGCTCCGGAGTCTCTGAAGAGAGCAAAGCCCAGAGACTCAACAGCGAGGAGCAACCACGTGTGGGAGCTGTCGGCTCATGGGGATTTTTCTCCTCTCCAGGGGCAGGAATTCTCCTCATTGTCACAGATCTATTCTGTATTTAAAGCTTTTTCTCACTTCTTATTCAGGGGGATGTGTAAAGATATCATGTATTTATTGATTGATTGATTGCCAATGCTGCAGAAAATACGCGTTTTAAAAACACACATCCATCTTTCTACTGTTCCCTTCGTGTGTACACTCACCCCTATGCTACCAAGGGCACGTGTTCTGGAAGGCCTGGGAGCCCCAAGAGGTTCATGGCTTCAAAACTGAAGCCCTCAGAGGGTATTTGACCCATTAGGTGGGGTAAGATGGGAACCTAAGGAGAATGACTCCTTGGCAGAAAATGAGGTAACAGGATACATGCCAGGAACCCAGAGCTGCCTGCGACGTGGGTGGGATTCTTCACTGGGAAACCTGGTGTGGGGG
This sequence comes from Leontopithecus rosalia, assembly GCA_028533165.1. Taxonomy (NCBI): domain Eukaryota; kingdom Metazoa; phylum Chordata; class Mammalia; order Primates; family Cebidae; genus Leontopithecus; species Leontopithecus rosalia. Next base: position 10,003,214 of record CM052649.1, read on the forward strand.
CCTTAGGGGAAAGTAGGATTTGACTGCAAGTGGGAGGATAGGAGAGTGCATTCCAGGTATGGGCAGCAGGAGTGGTGGTGGTCTTGGTAGAGGATGGAGGAACCACAAATAGAGTTGAAGGAACTGGGCTGAGCAGATGGGATTTCACTCCCCAGGTGATTGGTGGGACCCAGCAGGGCCAGTCCTGGACTTTTCCTATGGCAAGTCACTCAAGAGTTGCAGGAACGGATGTTTTTAAGCAGGAAGAAAACATCAAACATGGGACCCTGTCTAGAGAGTGTGCTCTGTGGGTGTGGAGGGTGGAGGGGAGTCAGGCCAGAGGCAGGTGCCTGGTGGGGGCCAGCCCCGAGGGTGACATCCTGAGCAGGAGGGGAGGGAGGAGGCCGGGTGGAGGAGTGGCTTGCCGGACATGGGTGGTGTGGTGCTAGATAGGCAGTGGATTTTTTCCTAAGGCTGCCGTTGCAGATGACCACAAAGTAGATGGCTTAAACATCAGAAATGGAGTCTCTCACAATTCTGGGGGCCAGATGTTTGAAGTCCAGGTGACAGCAGGGCCTCGCTCCCTCTGCTGGAGCCGGGGATTCTGTGGTGTGTGGCAGCATTGCTCCAATCCCTGCCTCTGTCCTCATCTGTCCTCTCTGCACATCTGTGTCTCATCTCCAGGGTGAGCTCATCTTCACATCCTTAATTATGATCTGTAAAGATGCTGTTCCCCAACAGAGTCTCATTCACAGGGACCGGGGTTGGGATGTGGACATATCTTTTCTAGGGGATTCAGTTGAACCTACTACAGGCAGTTACTGGGTTATTGAAGGAGTGGGGCTTGGAATCCTCGATTGGGGCCCGATGTGCAGAGGAGAGACCTGGACACCCTTAAGAGACGAAATGAATCTTCAGAGGTTAGCCGTTGCTTGGGCTCATCCCTGCACTCCAACCCTGGACATTTTCTAGTGGCCATCATCTGGATGATCATGACTCTGGAAATCTCTGTCCATCATCCATTTTTTGCCTCCTCTGTGAAGGAGCACGTGTGATGCCTTGAAACCGGAGAGGGAGAAGGCTGAGTGTACCAGGGCAAGCGAAGCGCTTCCTGGAATTACATGTCCCAGGACTCAAGTGAAACTGCCTTCGCTGACTCATGGAAAAGTTTGAAAAGATCATGTTTCGCCTGTGCCTGGGGGATCTTAGCTTTTGGCATAAGCCAAACAGATTGTTCCAGTTCAGAAAAAACCTAAGCCAAACCAAAACAACAGCATGACTTCATTATGTACCAGCACCCTTTAAATTAATCGTGCTTGCTTTCATTTTATTTCTTCAACTTTAAAGTTCTGAGGCACGTGCAGGATGTGCAGGTTTGTTCCATAGGCGGTGTGCCAAGGCCATGGTGGTTTGCTGCACAGATCAACCCGTCACCTAGGTATTAAGCCCAGCATCGCTGAGCCGTTCTTCCTGATGCTCTCCCTCCCCGACCCCTGACATGCTCCTGTGTGCATTCATCCCCCACTGTGTGTTCATGTGTCATCATCATTCAGCTCCCACTTGTAAGTGAGAACATGGAGTGTTTTCTTTTTTGTTCCTGCATTAGTTTACTGAGGATAATGACTTCCAGCACCATCCATGTTCCTGCAAAGGACATGATCTTGTTCCTTTTTTTTTTGAGACGGAGTTTCGCTCTTGTTACCCAGGCTGGAGTGCAATGGCGCGATCTCGGCTCACCGCAACCTCCGCCTCCCAGGTTCAGGCAATTCTCCTGCCTCAGCCTCCTGAGTAGCTGGGATTACAGGCACGCGCCACCGTGCCCAGCTAATTTTTTGTATTTTTAGTAGAGACGGGGTTTCACCAAGTTGACCAGGATGGTCTCGATCTCTTGACCTCGTGATCCACCTGCCTCAGCCTTCCAAAGTGCTGGGATTACAGGCTTGAGCCACTGCACCCGGCTGATCTTGTTTCTTTTTATGGCTGCATAGCATCTATGGTATATAGGATTATGTGAAGAGATTGAACCTGTAACTGATTGGGATACCTGAAAGACGTGGGAAGCATGGAACCAGTTTGGAAAACATTCTTCAGGAAACCATCTGTGAGAACTTCCCCAGCCTAGCAAGACAGGCCAGTGTTTAAATTCAGGAAATGCAGAGAGACCCAGTAAGATGTCCCATGAAACAGTCAACCCCGAGACACATCATTATCAGATTCTCCGAGGCTGAAATGAAAGAAAAACCGTTAAGGGCAGCCAGAGACAAAGGCAAGGTTATCTACAAAGGGAAGCCCATTAGACTAAAAGTGGATCTCTAAGCAGAAACCCCACAAGCCAGAAGAGATTGGGGGACAATATTCAACATTCCTAAAAAGAAAAAATTCCAAGTCAGTTTCATATCCACCCAAACTAAGGATTCCTAAGTGAGGGAGAAATAAGATCCTTTTCAGACAAGCAAATGTGGAGGGAATTTGTCACATCAGGCCTGGATTGCAAGAGCTCCTGAAGGTAGCTCTTATGGAAAGGAAAAACCATCACCAGCCACTGCAGAAACACACTGAAGTCCACAGACAAGTGACACTATGAAGCAGCAACATAAACGAGTCTGCAGATAACCAGCCAGCATCGTGACGACAGGATCAAACTCACACATAGCAATATTAACCTTAAATGTAAATAGGCTGAGTGCCCCAATTAAAAGACACAGAAGGCATGACCCATCAGTACGCTTTCTTTAAGAGACCCACCTCACATGCACAGATGCACGTAGGCTGAAAATAAAGGGATGGAGGAAAATTTACCAAGCAACTGAAAAACAGAAAAAAGCTGGGGCTGCAATTCTAGTTTCTGACAAAACAGGCTTTAAACCAACAAAGATCAAAAAAGACAAGAAGGACATTACATAATGGTAAAGGATTCAATTCAATAAGAAGACCTAACTATCCTAAATACATATGCATCCAACACAGAACACCCAGATTCATAAAGCAAGTTCTTAGAGACCTACAAAGAGACTTAGACTCCCACACAATGGGAGTGGGAGACTGTAACACTCCACTGACAATATTAGATCATCAAGACAGAAAATTAACGAGTATTCAGGACCTGAACTCAGCTCTGGATCAAGCCGACCTGATAGATACCTACAGAATGCTCCACCCCAAAACTACAGAATGTACATTTTTCTCATCACCACATGGCACTTACTCTAAAACTGATCATATAATCAGGAGTAACACACTCCTCAGCAAATGCAAAAAACTGAAATTATAACAGTCTCTCAGACAACAGCACAATCTAATTATGCTTTGAAATATGAACTTCTAGGCCGGGCATGGTGGCTCAAGCCTGTAATCCCAGCACTTTGGGAGGCCGAGGCAGGTGGATCATGAGGTCAAGAGATCGAGACCATCCTGGTCAACATGGTGAAACCCCATCTCTACTAAAAATACAAAAAATTGGCTGGGCATGGTGGCGTGTGCCTGTAATCTCAGCTACTCGGGAGGCTGAGGCAGGAGAATTGCCTGAACCCAGGAGGCGGAGGTTGCAGTGAGCCGAGATCGCACCATTGCACTCCAGCCTGGGTAACAGGAGCGCAACTCTGTCTCAAAAAAAAAAAAATATGAACTTCTAATGCAAGTTGATTGTATCTTGTATGTACATGTGATTCTTCTTTTCGTTTTGGATTCCTGGATCTTGCCTTGTGTACCAGTACTAGACTTCTTACTGTGCTCCTTTTCTTGGCATATGACTTTGATATCCTTTTGAGGGGCCCAAGTCGGAAGCCAATCACCACTACTTCTTCCTCCTGTCCCCCACCCCAATCCAGGTGTCTCTTCTCCAGCTTCCATCTCTTCTAAGTCTGCTTTCTCCTCTCAGCACCTGGATGCAGCCACCCCAGTTAGTGGTGTCATCTGAACCTGGTGACTCCTAGGAGGCTTCTGACTACTTTCTGACTTCTAGCCTGCCCCTTCTGGCACTCTCAGTGCCCTGTTATTTTAGCCATATTTTACAGTGCTTTGTTTTGTTTTTGAGGTAGAGTCTTGCTCTGTTGCCCAGGCTGGAGTATAGGGGCACAATCTTGGCTCACTGCAACTTCTGCCTGTCTTCAAGTTCAAGCGATTCTTTTGCCTCAGCCTCCCAAGTAGCTGGGATTACACGCATGCATTGCCACACATGGCTAATTTTTGTGTTTTTAGTAGAGATGGGGTTTCACATGTTGGCCAGTCTGGTCTTGAACACCTGACCTCAGGTGATCTACCTGGCTCAGCCTCCCAAAGTTCTGGGATTACAGCCATGAGCCACTGCATCTGGCCACGGTTTTGGTTTTTTTTTTTCCCCAACTAAAAAAAATTTAAAAATGTTTAGAGACAGAGGCCTACTGTGTTGCACAGACTAGTCTTGGAACTCCTGGGCTCTAGCAATCCTCCCACCTCAGCCTCCCAAAGTTCTGGAATTACAGGCATGAGCCACTACACCTGGCCAATCATATTTTGTGTTAATGATACTTGGTTAGCCAGGTGTGGTGGCTCATGCCCATAATCTCAACACTGAGAGGCTGAGGTGGGTGAATTGCTTGAGTCCAGAAATGTGAGAACAGCCTGAGCAACATGGAGAAATCCTGTCTTAAAGAAAAGGAAAAGAAAAAAAATACTTCGTCGAGGTATAGTTGACATGTGATAAAGTACACAAATTCTAAATGACCAGCTGTTTGATTTTGACAAATATATGCACCTGTGCAGTCATCCCCCCACTCAAGACATAGAGCATTTCCATCACCACAGTAAATTTCCCCTTGCCCCTTTCTACTCAGTCCCTGTCCCGTGAGAGGCAAAGACCTGTTCAGATTTCTGTCACCATGGATTAGTCTAGCCGGTATTGAAACTTTGGTGGAATCACATAGCATGTGCTCTGGAGCCTGGATCCTTTCACTCAACATAAAGGTTTTGGGATTTAGCCATGTTGTGTGTACCTCTAGGTTGCTTTTTTTTCTTTCCATATTTAACAGCTTTATTGACAATTCATCCATTAAAGTATACAACTTGATAGTTTGAGGCACATTCCATTATTAAGTTTAAAAATTGTGATGAAATATATATAACATAAAACTGTTCATTTTAACCATTGTAACCAGTGTACAATTCAGTGGCATTTGCAGTGTTATGCAAACGTTACCACTATTTCCAAAATGTTTTTATCATCCCTCTCCCCCCAGTTCCTCTTCCTCCTCCTTCCCTTTTTCCCTCAGCCCCTGGCAACCTCTAACCTACCTTCTGTCTTTATGAATTTGCCTATTCTAGATATTTGCATAAATAGAATCATAGAACATTTGTCTTTTTGTGTCTGGGTCATATCACTTAGCATAATGTTCTCAGTGTTCATCTATGTTATAAAATGTAGCAGCATTTTCCTTTTTCTTTAAAGGTTGAGTAATGTTCCGTCATATGTATATACCACATTTTATCTGTTAATGGACATTTGGGTGTTTCCTGTTTTCACTATTTCGAGTAATGCTGTCATGAACATGAGTGTACAAATCTCTGTTTCAGCCTCTGCTTTAAACTCATTTGGGAATATATCTGGGAGCGGAATTACTGGATCATATGACAATTCTACGTTTAGCTTTCTGAGGAACAACCAAACTATTTTCCACAGTGGCTGCACCACATTCGACTCTGACCAGCAATTTACAAGGGTTTCAGTGTCTTCACATCCTTACCAAATGCTTGTTATTTTCTGTATATTGGTGTGTTGTAAATTGCAGCCATCCTAATGGGGTGAAGTGCATTTTCATCACCACCGCACGGGTGAAGTGGTTTCTTACTCTGGTTTAGATGAGCAATTTTTCGTGACTCAATGACTAATGATGTTGAGCATTTTTTTTCATAGCTTTATTTACCATTTGTATATCTGTGTTGGCAAAGTTGCTTTTTCTGCTATCGTTACTTCATTGAGAGATTGCATACAGTGAAATGTACAACTCTTAAGGGTATAGTTCAATGAATTTTCACAAATGAATATGCACATGTAAATATCATTCAGATTAAGATATCATTCCATTACTCCAGAAAGTTCTCTTGTGCCACTTTCTAATAACCCTCTTCTCTACTTTTTATTACCATGTGCAGAATTAATCTTGCCTGTCCTTGGATTTCATTAAATGGGATCAAACAGCATGCACTTCTTGGTGTTTGGGATATTTTGTTCGGTGTCATATGCGTGAGATTCACTAGTATTGCTGCGAGTTTCAGAGTTTCGTCCTTCTTTTGCTGCTCTGTAGTATCCCAGGGTTGATTATAGCAGACTTTGCTTAGCTTGTCTCTTGATGAATATTTGGGTTGTTTGCAATTTTTGGATGTTACAGATAAAGCTGTCCTGAACATTCTTGTACACATCTTAATGTGGATCTAGACTTTAACGTATTTTGAGAGTGTGTCTGTGAATGGAATTGCTGTGTTATAAGGTAGACATGTGTTAAACGTTAATAGAAACCACCAGTTTCCCAATGTGGTTCTTCCATTTTACACTCCCACCTGCTGGGAACGTGAGAGTTCCACACCCTTGCCAACATTTGGTATTGTCAGTCTTTTTAATTTTAGCCATTCTGGTGGGTGTATGGTGGTATCTCATTGTGAGTTTAATTTGCATTTTTCTGTGACTAATGATGTCGAGCTCTTTCACTTTTGGAAAAGGTTACAATTTAAATTTTGTACATTTAAAAAAATCAAGTCAGAAGACATCAATGAACACCTGCGAAATAGACGTCCCAAAGCCCAGAATGTCATGTGGAAGCCACCGCCTTGACAGCTATGAGTCAGACAGACAGATGTCAGTTTCAGTTACATCTTCAATCACAAATGGGTTGCCAACTCAGTTTAAAAAGAACAGGGTCGGGGAGCATATGTATATTTAAAGAATGTTTTGAAAATAGAAGGAAATGGCAAGGCTCTCTCCTCCCACACCAGCTCCCACCTGAGAGCCAGATATTTAGCAGGAAAATCTGATCACGATGCTTTCTAAGACCCTGCATGGTTCCCACCGGCTTTGGATGCCGTTCAGCCTGCTCAGCCCTCTGTAGGAACCTGTCATGACCCAGAATTCCCCACTTGTCAGCTCCACGCCTTTGCACACGCTTGCCTCCCGCTTGGGACACGGTCCCCACCCTCCCTGGCACTGTGGACCTCTTGCTGTTGTTTGGCTAAGAGGCTCAGCCTGGCTGGGTGCCAACTCCTCCCAGCCCGGGCCAGCCGCCAGTGTGCTCACTGTCCCCTGGGCCGAGCCTGGCATTGTCATTGTTTACATCTCCACCTCCTTCCCCAGACTGAATGTTCTGAGCAGAGGAACTCACATTTCAGCGGATCTTTGTATTTTCAGCACCCAGCCAGGGTCCAGTAAGCCTGCTGGATGGTGAATAAGTAAGTGCTTATGGGTGCTGACAGCCAGCTGAAGGCTGTGCAGCCCTTGTCCCTGCAGGGCACGCTCTCCATGGATGTGCTGGTTTAGTCACACATTTTAAGTGTGACCACACCTATATATGCCTAAATCTATAAGACAAAGTACAAGCCACAATATCTCGAGATCTGCCCTTCTCCTTTTGGTCAGTCCACCTCAGCCTATGTATGGCAAGGAGCTGCCATGTCCCCCGGTGGGGCCAGGGATGATTCTTGGGTGGAGCACCCAGAGCTGGTGCAGATGAGAACAAGGGGGCACCCCAGTTAGGGGGCACGTGAGGAAGTGCTGTAGGCAGTGAGGCCAGGACTAGGGAAGAATTTGTTTGGATTTGTGTATAGCAGAGACTGGGTGGGGCAAGAAGGAGGGTGCATTTCCCCTCTGAAAGAAAGCCAATCAAATAAAAATGAACAGGAACACAAGCTGAGCTCTGTGTCCTGTGTTCCTAAATGGTGACTGAGCAGCCTGGGAGCCTGCGTGTAGAGGTCACACCATCACTGCCCATCCTGGAGCGTCAGCATAGCGTGCTCACACTTTACGTCCTACAGACAAAAGTAATTGCTGGCTCCCAGCCAGGAGCCTGGGCTGAGGCCTGAGATTCTGCGTTTCTAACACGTTCCCAGGTGACACTGATGCCGCCGGTCCTGGGACTGTACTATGTGGGGCCAAAGTCAAACCTGCGCCCAGCAGAACATAGTAAACAGTTGGTTTGGCTCAATCATTAGCCAGGTTGTTAATTCTGCATCCATCGGGTCAGGTTGTACTAAATTGTGCCAGATTTTTGTGAGGCAGGACCAGTATTTGTGCATGACAGGCCCAGTATTTGGAAGACATTAATTCGAAAATGGTTGGAGAGTTTATTTCTCCTGAGTAGACCATGCTGTCGCCTGAGAGCCTGATGCAGAGCAGCGGGCTGGGAGCCTCCGGAGCCGGAACCGCTCGACAGGAAAAAGGGTTTCGAATCTTTGAGTCTGAAATGAGTGAACAATTTAGACTCCTTTTTTGAAATTTCATGCAACATTTGGCAACGAACTTATAAAGCTGATCATAGTCTATAGATCCTGAAAGGCCCAATTTGCTTTTCATTGATTGCTTGTCATTTATTTTTTTTTTAGACAGTGTTTCTGTCTGTCACCCAGGTTGGAGTGCAGTGGCGTGATTACAGCTCACTGCAGCCTTGACCTCCCAAACTCAAGCAATCCTCCTGCCTCAGCCTTTAGAGTCACTGGGACTGCAGGTGCGCCCCGCCACACCTGGCTAATTTTGTATTTTTAGTAGAGACGGGATTTCACCATGTTGGCCAGGCTGGTCTCAAACTTCTGACCTCGTGATCCACCCACCTCAGCCTCCCAAAGTGCTGGGATTACAGATATGAGCCACTGCAACTGGCTTTATTTTTGAATTTTTGTTTTTCAGACACAGTCTTTCTCTGCCGCCCAGGCTGGAATGCAGTGGTACAATCTCAGCTCACTGCAACCTCTACTTCCTGGGTTCAAGTGATTCTCCTGCCTCGGCCTCCCAAGTAGCTGGGACTACAGCATGCACCACCATACCTGGCTAATTTTTGTATTTTTTGGTAGAGATGGGGTTTCACTCTGTTGACCAGACTGGCCTCAAACCCCTGACCTCAAGCGATCTGCTCACGTCAGCCTTCTAAAGCGCTGGGATTCCAGGTGTGAGTCATTGTGCCCGGCCAAAAGAGAACATTTCTGAGAAAAATGTAGCACTCTCCTGATGTCTTCCGGGAATACAGTGAAGCCAGAGAGGAATTTTCTTAGCTGATTTGTGGCATTAATTATATCTAATCAGTAGATCTCAATGACTATAAAATACTAATATGCTATATTATATATTTTCTTGTGTAAACATATATTCAACTTGAATGAATGATCCAGTTCTCAAGACAGAAACAGAATTATGTGTTAATATGACAGGCTTTGGAAGATTGTAACTGGAATTTGTCATTATTTTATCCTTATGACTTGTTGATATTTGTATTATCTAAAGCTGCATTCATCACCCCAAAACATAGTGGCTTAAAATAATAATAATAATGTATTTTCTCTCACAGTGTCCATAGCTCAAGAATGTGGGACTGGCTCGGGAATGTGGGACTGGCTCGGGAATGTGGGAATGGCTCGGGAATATGGGACTGGCTCTGGAATGTGGGAATGGCTCGGGAATGTGGGACTGGCTCAGGACTGTGGGACTGGCTCGGGAATGTGGGACTGGCTCTGGAATGTGGGAACCTGGCTGGGCAGTTCTGACTGAGGGTTTCTCGTGAGTTGCAGTGGGATGCTGGCTGTGCCTGTAGTTGTCTCAAGGCTTGACTGAGGCTGGAGGGTCGCCTTCCAAAGTGGCTCCTTCTCATAGCTGGCATATTGGTGCTGGCATTTGGTTGGGGGTCTCAGTTCCTCTCTCTGTGGGTCTCTCCACAGGGCTGCTCGAGCGTCCACAGGGCATGGCGGCCAGCTTCCTCAAGAGCCTGCAATCCAGGAGACAGGGTGAAAGCTGCAGGATCTCTTAGGATCTGGCCTTGGAAGGCACACACCGTTACTCCTGCCATATGGGGCTGGCTCTGATTCAGTGTGGGAGGTGATCACCAAGGGTGTGAATACCGGGATGCAGCAAAGATCACTGGGGCCATCCAGGAGGCTGGCTAGCGCAATTGTGGTCGTGAATATGAAAAGTACAGGGTGTGGAATGAATAAGAAGAGTGTACTCATGGCAGACATACATGGTACAAGGAAAGGGTCCGTGCTTTTTGCTGTTGTAATTCATCCCCTGAATGAGCTTTTTCTCATTGAGTGACTTACTTTCTTTCTTTCTCTCTTCTTTTTTTTTTTTGAGATGGAGTTTCGCTCTTGTCTCCCAGGCCGGAGTGCAGTGGCAAGATTTTGGCTCACTGCAACCTCCACCTTCTGGGTTCAAGTGATTCTCCTGCCTCAGCCTCCCAAGTAGCTGGGATTATAGGCACCCACCACCATGCCCAGCTAATTTTTGTATTATTAGTAGCGACAGGGTTTCACCATGTTGGCCAGGCTGGTCCCAAACTCCTGACCTCAGGTGATCCACTCGCCTTGGCCTCCCAAAGTGCTGGGATTACAGGCATGAGGCACCGCACCTGGCCGAGTGAGTTTCTATATTCTGCTCTTCTAGCCTTGCTACTTCCTTAAAGTTCTCTGCTAAGCTTTGTACATTCATTGTAAAAAAAATCCAAGCTTAATTTCAAAAAGATTAAATGAATCAACAGTCAGAAGAACATGTCATTGTTACTGACAGTCACTGCCTTCAGGTCAACTGTTTTCAGGCATAGTTTTCTTTCATCACAGAATGCTTGTAAGATCACTGCATGGAAACCACTCCCAGTGTTGCGAGGGTTAGATGGGCCTCTGAGATAGAAGTAGATTAGGTATATACATGAACTTGGCAGAGGGAATACAGTCGGACAAAGTAGTAGTTTCATACATTACTAATCTAAAGTCATAAATCCAACATGTGATGTTGGCCAGGCTGGTCTGAACTCCCAGGCTCAGATGATCTGCCTGCCTGAGCCTCCGAAATTGTTGGGATTACAGGTGAGAGTCACTGTGCCTGGCCCCCATAACATGCATTTCATTAGCCAGACATCTCTTGATACATGTTTTATATTTGGGTGGTTTTTAGGCTTTGTAGTTACAGATCTTTATATGGATATAGATCGCTTGACCTTTTTTTTTTTTTTTTGAGACAGGGCGACAGGGCCTGTTGCCCAGGCTGGAGTGCAGTGGCATGATCACAGCTCTCTGCAGCTCCTAACTCCTGGGCTCAAGTGATCCTCCCGCTTTAGCCTCCCAAATTGCTGGGAGTACACATGTGCACCATTGCAGCTGCCTAGTTTTAAAATTTTTTTATAGAGATAAGTCTTATTATGTTGTCCAGGCTGCTTTAGAACTCCTAGGCTCAAGCAATCTTCCCGCCTTGGCCTCCCAAAGTGCTGAGATTACAGGTGTGAGCCACCGCACCCAGCTCTTGGCATACCGTTGGTGTCTCTGCAGTGAACCCCTGCAAGTGGAGTTCTTTGGCCGCTTTGTTTTCTTTTGAGTTTGGCTATTGCTTTCAGATCTACATTGCTCACCCCCAGATCTGGGGGCGCCTACCGAGAGTGACACCATGCTGAAGGACAGCTGCTTCTTTGAGGTCCCTTGGGATGTGAAGTCATTTCCTTTCTTGACTGTAGAGGAAACACAAGCCCACATCACTGTGTGTCGGTCCTCAGTTTAGAGTAAGCTGGGTATTACTGCGGGGTGTGTGCCTTCATTCAGGAAATGCTTATTGAGTACCTTGTAGACGTCAGGTACTCGGGAAACAAAATTAAAAAGACACGATCTGCCACCCCTTGGAGCTTATTGTTGAGTGTGGGCTGGTGTGTGAACGGCAGTCCTGTGATAGCGTGAGGAAATGGGCATCAAAGGGCTTGGGCCATACTGGCAGGAGACTCAGAAATGTGCAGGCTGACTCAGTGATGGGGCTGGGGCAGGGAGGAAGGGCATCCCAGGTGGAGGCCACTGCACCTGCAAAGGCTTGGAGGCCTGAAAACATGCAGCACGCACCAGGGAGAACCCAAGCCACTGGGAGCTGGCGTGGCCATGAGGGAGTTGAGAACCAATGGGTGAGGCACACAGGTGCTCAGCGGCATCCAGGCTGCTGGGTTCACCTGGTGTAAAATGGTTTTGGACTAGGTGGCATGACATAGCTGCCAAATATTTCTTTTGCAAGCTAAGAAATAAATTAAAAAGTCATAAACTCATGTCCCCATCATTTTATTTACTTATTTATTTTTGAGACAGGGTCTCACTCTGTTGCCCAGGCTGGAGTTCAGGGCATGATCTACGCTCACTGCAACCTCCACCTCCTGGGTTCAATCGATTCTCTGGCCTTAGCCTCCTGAGTAGCTGGGATTACAGGTGTGTGACACCACACCTGGCGCTTTAAAAAATGTTTTTATTTTTGATAGAGACAGGATTTCATCATGTTGGCCAGGCTGGTCTTGAACTCCTGACCTCAAGTGATCCGCCCACCTTGGCCTCCCAAAGTGCTGGGGTTACAGGCGTGAGCCACCGCACCCAGCCATTTTATGAGTACATTTTGTGCTCAATTAAGTAGCAAAGACATCATCTTAAAATAAAGGACAGTTCTTTCCAATGGAAAAAAAAAACCAGTAGGCAGCCATTGACACATGAATAGATGTACACTACTGTTACACACACACACACACACACACACACACAGAGTCACCGAGAATAGACTGTGTTCTCTGATAACAAACCATCTGAAGTCTCAGTGGCTTAAAATAACAAAGGTTTGCCTCTTGCTCATTCAGGCGCTTGTGCTCCGGCTGGAGGGGCAGGGCTCCGCTCTCTCTGCCCTCACCTCAGAGTTCCAGGCTGAGAGCCATCTGTCTCTGAGCTCCAAGGGCAGTCAAGGCAGAGAAAAGGGAAAGTGGCACATTGTACACTGTCTCTCAAAACTTCCTCCTGGAAGCGATACCTGCTATTTCACTCACGTTTCATTACCCAAAGCAAGCCAGTTGGTCAAGTCAGAATTCAGAAAGGGTGGGGGAATGCAATTTACCAAAAGGCAGGCGGAAACAGGTAGTGGAAGAACGCCAGTGAGTGCTGCAGGTGAGTCTGGTGTAACTGAGTTGTCCTGGTTCAAACAACTAAAAAACACTTTGTGTGTGTGTGACTTTTACCAGCTTCTTCACAGACCGTTGCCCATACTTGAATGAATCTTCCTCCTGGATGTGCTATTGTATAAGTGGAAGAGAAGGGAGGGTGTTGTCAGGGACATTTTCGGGGATACTAAGGTCTACTTTGGACAGTGAAACACGCTGGACGATGAGCTTCCAGCTGCTTGTTTTCCTGCTGGACTCTCTGCGAGTTCTTATTTATAGCTGCTAGCTTGTTGCTGAGTGCCTCCCAGCAGCGAATTCCTTTAGCCCTCTCTAGGATGAGCAGCAAATGCCTGTTCCTGGCAGCCTGAGAATATCGTCTTAGGCGTCCTCTGATGACCTGTGGTCTGGTGCTTTGCACAATCTTCTTTACCACTCCTTCTAGGAGGATTGAGAACTGAATTTGATTTTTAAAACGAAGCCTGGTAATCAAGAATAGCCATGGCGGGCTGAGTGTTATGGTTCACGCCTATAATCCCAAGACTTTGGGAGGGTGTGGTGGGCGGATCATTTTAGGCCAGGAGTTTGAGACCAGCCTGACCAACATGGCGAAACCCCATCACTACTAAAAAAAAATACAAAAAAAAAATAAAATTTGCTGGGCATGGTGGTGTTTGCCTGCAGTCCCAGATACTCAGGAGGCTGAGGCAGGAGAATCACTTAAACCCAGGAGGCAGAAGTTGCAGTGAGCCGAGACTGTGCCACTGCACTCCAGCCTGTTGACAGAGCAAGACTCCACCTCAAAAAAAAAAATAAATAAATAGCCACAGCAGTCCTGAAGGGGAAGAGCAAGAAAGGTTTCTTCCCTGCAAAACACAGGGTTTTAGTGGAATGAGGGCTGCCTTGGGGCCAAGGCAGATTGCTAGACCAATGGAAGCAACTCTCAGATGCCTTCATGTGTTTCTGGGAAGGTGGGACATGCTCGAGCGTGGTGTGGCTACCAATGGGAAAGAATGGATGTGTTCATATAATTTCTATAATAAAAACCACGGTGGACTTAAGACCTCACTATGAAAAAAATACACTTTGAAACTTCTGGAATTAAATACAGAGGAATATCTTTATGGTTTCTGAATAGGATGGATTACTTAACCACATGACAAAAAGCATTACCATAGAGGAAAACACAAATAGTATGACTGCATCGAAATGTAAAATGGATGGTAAATGAAAAGCAAGTAGTGTAGAGAAAGCAATCGCAACACCCTTGACGGAGCCTCAGGTCCAGGGGCAGCATTTGCAGAGCCACTGCTCTCTGTGGTGCCTGAGAGAGACTGCCTCTTTAAATTTGGTGCCCCAGGGCCTCCTTTGCCGCATCTTAGTGCCAGTGCCATCCTAGTGCCAGCTTTAGTGTGTAGGGTTGTGGTGCCCAGTAGTGTGGCTGGTAGCTCCAAGTGGCTATTGAACACGGTGGCACTGAGGTTGCTGTAAGTGTAAAATACGCACTAGATTCATCCAACAAAAGTAAAACGGCTCATTCACATTTCCCTATTGATTACATTTTGAAATGGTAATATTTTGGATATGTTGACTTAAATACAATATGTTTATTAGGATTTCTTTTGGCTTTTATTAATTTGGCCACTAGAAAATTTAAAATTATCAGCCAGGTACAGTAGCTCATGCTTGTAATCTCTGTACTTTGGGAGGCAGAAGTGAGCAGATTGCTTGAGCCCTGGGTAACATGGCAAAACCCCATTTCTACAAAAATACAAAAATTAGCTGGATGTGGTGGTGCTCATCCATAGTCCCGGCTACTAGGGAGGCTGCTGGGGGAGGATTGTTTGAGGCTGGGAGGTGAAGGCTGCAGTGAGCCGTGATGCACTTCAGCCAGTGACAGACCAAGACCCTGTCTCCCCCCAAAATTTCTAAATTACATTTGTGCCGCCCCCTTTATCTCCACTGGGCAGCACTGACCTCAAGTACTATAAAGAATTCAAACTGGACTGGGCACTGTGCTCACTCCTGTAATCCCAGTACGTTGGGAGGCCGAGGCTGGTGGATCATTTGGAGTCAGGGGTTCAAGACCAGTCTGTCCGACATGGTAAAACCCCATCTCTACTAAAAACACAAACATTAGCTGGGCATGGTGGCAGGCACCTCTAATCTCAGCTGCTTGGGAGGCTGAGGTGGGAGAATCGCTTGGACCTGGAGGATGGAGGCTGCAGTGAGCTGAGATCATGCCATTGCTCTCCAGCTTGGGTGACAAAGTGAGACTCCGTCCCCCCCCCAAAAAAAGAGAGAATTCAAACTGATCAGTGAGGAAAAGACAAAGAAGCCAATGGGAAATGGACAAAAGACATAATTAAATCCTTTACCAAAGAGGAAATCCAGACGGCCAATAGATACATGGAAAGACGGTCGGTCTTACCGGCAATTGGGAATGCGAAGTGAAAGCACAGTAACAGTGTTTACTCATCAGATTGGTGAGAATGAAAAGGTACTGGGAATTGGCGAGAACAGAGAGAAGCGGTTACTTTCACCCATGGGTGGTGGAGTTGCAGCTGTGGCAGCCGCTTTGGAGAGGCTCTGGCTCATGTTCTACCCCCAGCTTGTCCACTTAGAGCACTGGTTCTCTCCTGGGGGCAGTTTTGCTTCCCAGGGTGTATTTGGCAATGTCTGGAGGCATTTTGGGTTATCATAAATGAGGGTAGAAGATGCTCCTGACATCTAATGGATACAGGCCAGGGATTGTATAGTGCAGGGGACAGCCCCCCTCCAGAATAAAGAGTTATCTGGCCCCACGTGTCAATAGTGCTCTTTCTGAGAAACTGACACAGACGAGGATTCCAAGTAATTTCCAGTTGAGGTGCATCAGGAGATGCAGGTCAAGGTTCTAATTTCGGTGCTTTGTATTTGTAATCACAGATTACAAATGGAAACAGTATACATCAGTTTTAGGGGCGCGGATGAACATGCAGAGACGCTATAGTAGTCACGATGCATTTGCCAGTGATTTGACTAGCTCACGTCCAGCGCTGTGCGAATCAACCAAGTTTCAGGCTCGTATGTACATGGAGAGCATTTTGTGTAAATATTTGAAATAGGAAATAATGCTGTCTACTAAACATATTGCTTTTGGGCTGTGCACGGTGGCACACATCTGTCATCCTGGCACTTTGGGAGGCCAATGCGGGTGGGTCACCTGAGGTCAGGAGTTTGAGACCAGCCTGGCCAAAAACCCCATCTCTACTAAAAATACAATAATTAGCTGGACATGGTGGCGGGAGCCTGAAATCCTAGCTATCTGGGAGGCTGAGGCAGGAGAATCCTTTGAACTTGAAGGGCAGAGGTTGCAGTGAACTGAGATTGTGCCACTGCACTCCAGCCTGGGCGGCAGAGCACAACTCGGTTGCAAAAATAAATAAATAAATAAATAAAAATACATTGCTTGTGGATCAAAAGCAAAATCAGAGCATGCACGGCAACACCAAATAGTGATTGCCTCTGGGAGGGATGGGGAGGACAGTACAAAAAGGCATTTCAATGTTTTCTGTAATGTTGATTCCTTTAAGAAGTTTGAAGCAGTTGACCAGGCACGGTGGCTCATGTCTGTAATCCCAGCACTTTGGGAGGCCAAGGCGGGTGGATCACCTGAGGTCAAGAGTTCAAGACCAGCCTGGCCAACATGGAGAAACCCAGTCTGTACTAAAAATACAAAATTAGCCAAGTGTGGTGGCACATGCCTGTAATCCCAGCTACTCAGGACATTGAGGCAGGAGAATCACTTCAACGGGGAAGGTGGAGGTTGCAATCAGCTGAGATCTTGCCATTACATTCCAACCTGGGCAACAAGAGCAAAACTCCATCTCAAAAAAAAAAGTGTGAAGCAGTTATGACAAAACATTGACCTTTGTTACTACAACCAATGAAGACATGGGTGTTTGTCTTTCTATTTTACTTTTCTGTCTATTTGGAATTTTTTTCATAATAAGCACTCGTACATGCATACTAAAGGGCACTTGGAACAGGGGCTGCCTGAGTCCAAGCAGCTCAGTGGGGGTTGTCCCTGTTTCTCTGTGGTTCGCCCGCTTTACCCAACACTGATCTGGGGTAAGAGTTTGGTACGTGGAACGTTCCATGGGATTCGTTATTCTGAGCTGGCTATGGAGAGGCAGTGAGTGAGGAGGTGGTGTCTGGCCTGCGGTGCCAGGGCCACACCTGTGGAGACTGACCCTGGGGGCTGCCTCCCGCCCAGGTGGTCCTCTCCCCCGGCCACTTGCCACCCTCTGCACTAGACCTGGACCTACCTTTACCCTCCAAACTTCTAATGACACATCCCAGAAAGTATCTGGTTTCAGATACTAAAACTCACACTTAGGGAGTGTATTTAAAGGAAAATAGATGTCATATCATATAAATTGCAGACAAATCTGAATTCTTGGGGAGATCCTTCAGAAAAAAGGTTTACTGCCTGGGCTTTGCAGCTGAGTGCATTTGACAGACTTGAGACTTGATCGGGAAGGGTTTGCCTCGGATGCATCGAGTAGTGTAGAATTTACAGTGGCTGATGTGCACACTTTGTCTTCCTACAAGCCTCATGTGTTGAAGAGTCCCTGCCTTCCTGGGGTCTCCCTCTCATGCTCTCTCATTCCTTTTAGGCCCAAGGAAAGGCTTCCTGCCTGTGGCACTGGGCTAGAGGCTATAGTACTCACTGTTTTCCTATGATATATTGAAGCAGTGGACTGCTGTTGTGGGATCTTATAATTTTTTTTTTTTTTGAGACAGAGTCTCTCTCTGTTGCTAAGCTGGAGTGTAGTAGCATGATCTCAGCTCACTGCAACCTCCACCTCCCAGGTTCAAGCAATTCTCCTACCTGAGCCTCCTGAGTAGCTGTGACTACAGGCATGCGCTACCACGCCCAGCTAATTTTTGTATTTTTTTTTTTTTAGTAGAGACGGAGTTTCACCATGTTGGCCAGGATGGTCCCGATCTCTTGACCTCATGATCCACCCACCTCAGCCTCCCAAAGTCCTGGGATTACAGGTGTGAGCCACAGCATCCAGCCGGATCTTAGAATTTTAAAGACTTGTATGAAGTATCCTTTCCCCTGGAACCTTGTTTGGTAGATAGCTTAATTAGATGATGTCTTAGTCCATTCAGGCTGCTAGAGTGAAATATGACAAACTAGGTGGCTCATAAACGACGGAAATTTACTCCTCAGCGTTCTGGACGCTGGGATGTCCAAGATGAAGGGCCTGCTTTCTGGTTCCTAGACCACACCTTCTCACTGGGTCCTCACAGGGTGGAGGGGGCAAGCCGGCTCTCTGGATCTTCTTGTATAAGGGCACCAATCCCATTTGTGAGGGCTCTGCCCTTATGACCTGGCTACCTCCCAGCGGTCCCATCCCCTAATACCATCTCCGTGAGGGCTGTGAATTTTGAAGGGACAGAAACGTTCAGTCCATGGCAGATGGTAAGGCTCTGTCTCCAGAAGACATTCAGAACGGAACATTTGAGCCAGTCTTCCCTTCCGAGGATTCCTGCGTTACCCGTATAACTGAACCCAGAAGTCAGTCCCTCAGAGGGAATTCATCTCTCTTGTGGCATCGCAGCTGCTGCAATCAAATGCTATCATTTTTGTTTATCCTGGATGCCCACCCCTGTCCCCAGCACAAGATTCACAAGATTCTTTTCTTAGACCCTTGATGATTTTAATCTGCATTGTCTTCACACATCCTGAGATAATTGAAACTTGCCTAAAATAGTTTACCCAACAACTCACACATGTGTCAGCAGAGGCTCATGGCCACCTTTTAGAAATATAGTCACTCTTTAGAGGCCAGAATTCTTGCATTCTTTCAAAAAGCCTCATAGACATCTCCCCCGACCTATTGGTGGTGTTATTCTGGGGTTTTACAGAAATCGATTTTTAAGCATCTGAACTGTAATCTGTTGGTGCTTGGATTTTTTTTCTCACACTGGAACTTGGTTGTGTCCTTTTTCTCCTGGGTCATCAGGATGATGGCCCCCCCACTGTGGCTCTGGGGCTCCCTGGGGCTCTGGTGCCTCAGTCTCTCCCCTGGCTCTTATCAGCTCCTGTTTCTTCTGCGGCAGACTGTGCTGGGCCTCAGGCAGCATCTGACCCTCCTTTTTCCTTCACAGGCAGCTCTTGTTTTCATTTGTTTACAGTGGTTATTGTAAAAACTATTTCTTAATGAGGATGTTATTAATGAAAACATTGTGTTTGCTTACTTTTTTCAATGTTAATTAAAATGATGTAATTTCCTCATGAATACAGATTCCTTTGAAAAAAGAATTCTGACTGCACAGAATCATGTGGGGTAAAGAGTGAAAGTAGTGGGCAGGCACGAGGGCTCACGCCTGTAATCCCAGCACTTTCGGTGGCCGAGGCAGGCAGATCACCTGAGGTCGGGAGTTGGAGACCGGCCTAACCAACATGGAGAAACCTGTCTCTACTAAAAACGCAAAATTAGCTGGATGAGGTGGTGCATGCCTGTAATCCCAGCTACTTGGGAGGCTGAGGCAGGAGAATGGCTTGAACCTGGGAGGCAGAGGTTACAGTAAGCCAAGATCTCACCATTGCACTCCAGCCTAGGCAACAAGAACAAAACTCCGTCTCAAAATGAATGAATGAATGAATGAATGTGGTTCTTCCAAAGTGTTCCTTCCCCACCCCATCCACCCTGGATTAGTCAGGGGTCTCTAGAGAAAGAGTGTGTGTGTGTGTGTGTGTGTGTGTGTGTGTAAACATATATGTAGAGAAAGAGAGAGACTTGTTTTAATGAATTGGCGTGCATGATTGTAGGGGCTGGCAAGTTCAAAACCTGGAGATCTGGGGAAGAGTTGCAGTTTGACTCTGAAGGCAGCCGCGCTGGTCAAGTTTCTTCTTTCCAGGGTGTGGGGAGGCCAGCCTTTTTTCTCTTAAGGTCTTCAGCTGATTGGATGAGGCCCACTCACATGACAGAGGGCATCTACTCAAAGTCTGTTGGTTTAATTATCAGTCTCATTTAAAGAATACCTTCACAGAAATATCTGGAATAATGTTTAACCAAATATCTAGGTACTGTGGCCTAGCCAAGTTGATACGTGAAATTAATCATCACACGCCTCCCATTCATCTTCCTTCTGTTCTTAACACTTTGGTGTGGTTTTTTTTAGATGTTTTCTATGCAGTTTCCTGTGTGTGCATGAGTATGTGTCGAGAGCTTTAATGCACTTAGATAATGATGACCTTCCTCTGACTTTTTTTTGAGACAGGGTATTGCTTTGTCACCCAGGCTGGAGTTCAGTGGCATGATCTCGGCTCATTGCAGCCTTGACCTCCCAGGCACGAACAATCCTCGCATCTCAGCCTGCTGAGTGGCTGGGACTACAGATATGTGCTATCATGTCCGGCTAATTAAAAAAAATTCTTTTTGTAGCAACGGGGTCTCACTGTCTTGCTCAAGCTGTTCTCAAACTCCTGGCCTCAAGTGGTCCTCCCATCTTGGCTTCCCAAAGTACTCGAGTTATAGACGTAAGCCACCACACCGGACCTGCCTTCCTCATTTAATTTGTTAGAATATTAAGTGATATTCTGGCCAGGTGCCATGGCTCATACCTGTAATTCCAGCACTTTGTGAGGCTGAGGTGGGTGTATTATTCGAGGTCAGGAGTTTGAGATCAGTCAGGCCAACATGGTGAAACCCTGCCTCTACTAAAAATACAAAAATTAGCTGATCTTGGTAGAGGGGGTGCCTGTAGTCCTAGCTACTCGGGAGGCTGAGGCAGGAGAATCTCTTGAACCTGGGAGGTGGAGGTTGCAGTGAGCCAAGATGGCACCACGGCACACCAGCCTGGGCAACAGAGCAAAACTCTGTCTCAAAAAAAAAAAAAGTGATGCTCTAATATTGTATCAGCCTTCCTGAGGTTGCTGTCAGCAGGTGCCTGCTGCACATTTTGGGAAGTTTTACCTTAGGAAGCTGGAGGAGTGTTGGGGTGAGAAGGAGGGGCTATGTGTCCAGAGCAGAATCCTTCACCGGTTGCGGGGAGGGGAGGGGAGGGGAGGGTATTCCTGAAAGAGACCTAATTCAGGAGCCAGATACTTCCGGAGCCCTGAGACATTCCTTTTAACCCGAGCCCTTTAAGTGCAGGTTGGATGTCAGGGCTGGCAAAGGCAGATGCCATCTGGGACCTTCCTGAAGCGCAGGTTTGCAATCTATGCTAAAAGCTTTCAAAATACCTATTTCCTTTAATCCAGAAATACTGCTCTTACAATGTCTCCTGAAAAAACAAGAAACAAAATACACAAAGCCTTAGCTCTAGGCTTTTCACTGCCAGTTTTACGCGTAAGAAGGAAAAGTAAGAAACAGATCATCTGAGTGTCCAAGAATAGGGATTTGTTAAATTACGACAATTCTACCCCACATAGAATAGAATACTCTGTATCTACCAGAAATTTCACACAGAGTTACTCTTATGGATGTGAAGATATTGGTGATACATTCCTAAGACATATAGCAAATGGTCCTGTTTTCATTTAAAGAAGAACATGTGCGTGTGTGTGTCTGGTCTATAACATTTTTTCTTTGATTTTTGGATCTTTTTCTGCAATAAATATGAGCTACTTGTGTAATTATATGCAAAGGAAGATGTTACATTATGTTCAATGTATTTTTATTTATAAGTCAGGAAACTGTAGAATACTAGAGCAATATCTCCATCCAAAGAAGTTAAAAATGATTTTTGGGCGGTCCCTGGGTGGATTTACAAGTTTTCCGGCGCACTGATGCGAAAGCAGGCAGATAGGTTAGCTGGGAGGCTGGAGGTGGCAGCAAACTCCATTCCCAGAGAAGCTGAAAACCTCAGAGGCTTCTAAGTAGAGCCTGCCAGCAGCCTACTCTCTTCTCTTTAAAATTAGATTATTGTGAAACATTTCACTGTATAGCTGGAATGACCTGTTTCAAAGGATGCATAAGCTAGAGTATATTAAGGAGCCTTTACCGTAGTCAACAGTTACTGAATTGATTATGCCGTGGTATGGATGTCAGGGTTAGAAAATCAATGGTATTCTGTAGAACTTTAAAAATCTTAACATTTGTGATTTAATAGTCCTCTAGGGGGGCAACTTGCAGCCTTATTAAGTGGGCAGGGCTACTTGAGTCCTCTCGTTGTTCCATGAAAAATTATATTCTTATTAAAAATTGGCTGATGTGGTGGCTCACGCCTGTAATCCCAACACTTTGGGAGACCGAGGTGGGTGGATCACCTGAGGTTAGGAGTTTGAAACCAGTCTGACCAACATGATGAAACTCTGTCTCTACTAAAAACACAAAATTAGCCGGGCATGGTGGCGCATGCCTGTAATCCCAGCTACCTGAGAGACTGAGGCAAGAGAATCGCTTGAACCCAGGAAGTGGAGGTTGCAGTGAGCTGAGATCACATCACTGCACTCCAGTCTGGGCAAAACTCCATCTCAAAAACAAACAAACAAAAAATCTGGTAGAAATTGGGCTGAGCTGCTGTGGAGTTGCTCTCGATGTAAACTCTGTGCCCTGCATGCAGTGGTGGTGTCACTGGCAGTGCCAAGAGTGAAAACTGATTGGCTCCTAACCTGGGTTGATTTTAGCATCTCACTGTATCTGTGTGTGTGAGGCGGTGAACCTGAGGCTATGCTGTTTTCCTTTGCTACGAGGTCTCTTCATCAGCTCGGGCTGCTGCAATGAAACCACAGACTGGGCGCTTACTCAGAATGGAAGTTGATTCCTCACAGTTCGGGGAGCTGGAAATCCAAGATCTTATACAGAATGGAAATTTATCTCTCACAGTTCTGGAGGCTGGAAGCCCAAGATCAGGGCGCCAGCACGGTGGGATTCGGCCCGGGTCCTCTTCCAGGGTGCAGACTGCAGACTTCTCTGTGTGTCCTCACATGGAGGAAAAAGGCACAAGGAGCACTCTTGAGGTCCCTTTTATGGGACACTGATTCCATTTATGAGGGCTTCCCCCTTGTGATCTAATCACCCCACCAAAGCCCCACTTCCTAGCACCACCCCACTGGGAGCTAGGATTTTAACATTTGGTGATAGTTAATTACTAGATCTCCATCGCTTCTCAGCCTTTTGGCTAAGATCAAGTGTCATTACTAGATCTCCAAAGTCAACCCTTAGTGTATCTATCTAGCTTGCTTCTCTCTCCATGACTTCACGTGCTATCTGTCTCTACCTGACGTCTCCACCGGGTTGTCCAGAGACAGTCTCATACAGTGCACTGAGGTCTGCTTGCCATCTGTCCCCATGCCGGCTCTGTCCCATATCCTGTCCCTCTCATTTGAAGGAACTGCAACCTGTCAGCTGCTATGGCCAATTTGGGGTTAACCTGGACTATTTTTCTTTCCAACCTCACCTCCATTCTAACAGCAAATCTTCCTTTCCAGAATCCAAATTCGCCTCCCCACTGCTGCCCCTACCCTGATGTGACACCACTGTCATCTGCCTGGCCCCACAGTGGCCTCCCACCAGCCCCCGATCTCCACCCTGTTCTTCCAGAGCCTGTTTCCCGCCCAGCAGCCGGAGTGGATATAGATGATTGGCAGCGGACCGCTTAGGGGACCCCTACTCACGGGGTCCCCAAGGCCCTGCCCACGGCTTCTGAGGCCCCCTGTTGCCTCCTGGACCCAGGTCACTCCTCTTCTCACTCACTCACTCTGCTCTAACCCCGCTGGCCGCTGGGCTACTCCCTGGATGGAGCAGGCACCGTCCTGACTTGGGGCCTTTGCTTGAGCTGTTTCCTCCACTGGGGTGTTTCCCTCTCTCTGTATCCCTGTGGCCCATTGCCTTGCCTCTTTCACACATGGGCCCCAGCGTCACCTCTGGCAAGCCCAGCCTGACCACCCTCTTCCCTAGAGAGCTGCCCCACATCACGCATGCACCTTTCTCTACGTTTATTTCCCTACGAGCCCTGTAGTTGGTGCGTTTCCCTCTCTGGGGAAAGCACGCCCCGGGAGGGCTGAGATCTTGGTAGTCCACTGATGTTTCCACGCCTAAGCCCTCACTTGAGTCAGTCCTCAACACACATTTGAGAAGGAACGAGTGGCTGGCTCGCTGTAAACCATCTCTGAGATTTGGGACTCCGGGTCCCCGTCACTGCCTGTCCAGCCCCCTGGAGGGTAGTGGGTGCCCCTCGAGGTCCCTGGTGCTGACCGCTGTGCTCCGGCTCTGCCCCTCTGACCCGCTTCCCCTCTTCATTTCTAGACCGGCCTTATTGTCGCCTGCTACCACGGCTTTGTGGATACCGTGGTGGCCTTAGCAGAATGCCCCCACGTTGACGTCAACTGGCAGGACAGCGAGGGGAACACAGCCCTAATCACAGCTGCACAGGCAGGTAAGAGCGGGCTTTCCCCTTCCCTCCCAGAGCAGAGGCCAGAGCACCGCTGCCAGGCAACCCGGGCTCCCGGTGTGATGCATCAGGATCAGAAACCATGTCCTGCTACCAAGGGGTGCCAGGGAAGGGCTGATTGCTGTGAGGGCACATGCTATGCATTTGGGACACTCGATGCATTTACCCGCTCGTTCAGAATTTGGTACAGGTAGATCAAACTCTGATGCTGGCCAAATTTTTTTTTTTTTTTGAGACAGTGTCTCGCTCTTGTTACCCAGGCTGGAGTGCAATGGCGCGATCTGGGCTCACCGCAACCTCCGCCTCCTGGGTTCAGGCAATTCTCCTGCCTCAGCCTCCCAAGTAGCTGAGATTACAGGCACGCACCACCATGCCCGGCTAATTTTTTGTATTTTTAGTAGAGACGGGGTTTCACCATGCTGACCAGGATGGTCTCGATCTCTTGACCTCGTGATCCACCCGCCTCGGCCTCCCAAAGTGCTGGGATTACAGGCGTGAGCCACCGCTCCCAGCTGGTTTTAAATACGAATCTGCACCAAAAAGCCACACTTGTCATCGCTTTGCCTGAAGCCTCACACTCCATCCTGCTCCTGAAGACTGGGGGTGGCACGAGGCTGGCAGACCCACCAGTGGAAGAGACACAATCCTGTGTCTCAGTGATAGTTAATCATGAAAGTAGACACACATAGAAGATGACCTTGTACTTTACCTGTAGAGTTAAAGAAATGCCAGGAAGTGTTTCTGAGAGCTGGTAGAGTATCGGTGTAACAAGGTGAGACTAAATTAGTGGGAGCGTCTTGTGAGCGGGTGTCCGAGCATGTGGCCTTCAGCCCATCACAGTTGTCAAGAGGACAGCACCTATGTCAACATTGACAAGTGCATTGTGACTCTCCTCCTTGGGACATTTTTTAAAGGACAGACATGAAAACTATGCTTGCCTCTTCATAATCACACTTCATTTGGAACTGTGGCCTTGGCCAGGTTTAGCACTGACCCCTTTTAGATTTCTTGGCCTCCAAAGATTCTATCTGTTTCATCAGTCAAGTTCTCAGTTGCAAGCAAAGAAGCTGCCTGCAGCTGAACCAGGAAGAACAGGCACTTGTCTGTTGAGGGAAGGAGGGGAAGCTCCCACGATTGTCAGGGGTGGTTGAGAATTCCACTCAGGGTCTGGAAGCTGTAGGAAATGATCCAGGCCACCCTGTATGTTGTTTTTGGTTGGGAAATGGCTGTTGCTGTCACGAAAGGGAGACCTCCTTGTTCCTTCAAAGCCAGCCTGGGTGGATCTGATGGGCGAGGGGCCAGGGAAGCTGGAAAAAACAGTCTGGCAGTTTCATCCCCCATGGTGGGAATGGTCTGTGCACCCCACTTTTCAGTCAAGATTAATATAGTGGAGAGCTCTCCAAATTTAGAAAGGGCCATGGGCTGTGCTGACATGTTTTCACCTCCTCAGGTTTCAGAGCATGAGGCATCACCTCCATGGAGGATTCCAGGCTTTGAAACCCCAGCAAGAGTATGAAAGGGCTTTGTAAGACATTCAGTGATCATGTCTCATCATTCATTTCCTCTCATGGGCCAGCTGCCGTATCAGGGACCAAGGATACAGAAGTGCATGGCAGCCCTATCCTTGAGTAATTCTGCAGCTCACGGGCCAGAGAAACAGACACGACACCCTGCATCATCTGTCTGCCAAAGCTCGGTGCTGTGGGACGGGAGTACTCCATCTAGCCTGAAGTTGATGAGGTCTTGCAGGTAGGAGGTGTCAGCTGGAAAAGTCTGAGGCAGACCACTTCAGGCAATGCATCACAAGGCCATGGGCTGAGAGCGAGCCAGGCAGTTCTCAGGAATGGCGAGTCTTAGGGACAGTGTACGTGGATATGGCTGTAGGATGGCGTGTGTCTAGGAGAGATGAGGGGAGGATGGGGACCAGGTCATTAAAGATGTAAGCACAATGGAAGAAAGCATTTCAGTAGCGTGAGGCTGCATGAGTGGTGACACAGGTGAGGATCCTGGGGGCTTAGCAGAGGGCTCAGAGCACAGGAAGGCCAGGAGCTGTGTGGCTGGAAGCACAGATGGCAGTGGTGGTGATGTGGGACACGGAGGAGAGCTGGGGTCTAGGATGGCTTTGGGCTCTGGGACAGGGGATAACACCAACTGCAAAGGGCATGTAAGTCAAAGAAGAAGGGCCAGGCACGATGGCTCATACCCATAATCCCAGCACTTTGGGAGGCCGAGGCGGGCAGATAATGAGGTCAGGAGTTTGAGACAAGCCTGGCCAATATGGCGAGATCCTGTCTCTGCTTAAAAACAAAAACAAAAATGAAAAACACTAGCCAGGTGTGGTGGCACGTGCCTGTAGTCCCAGCTACTTGGGAGGCTGAGGCAGGAAAATCACTTGAACCCAGGAGGCGGAGGTTGCAGTGAGCCGATATTGCGCCACTGCACTCCAGCATGGGCAAAAGAGGGAGACTTTAACTCAAAACAAAAAAAAAAGAAAAATGGGAGGAACATTGGTTCTGAGCTGGCTGTCATGACTGAAATGCTCTGAGAGCTCTAAGTAAAGAGGTGTCCATGGCAAGACAAGAAGAGAATGGAGCTCCAAAATCTGGTCCCTGCTGGAAATACAAATGGGGACAGGTGTTGCTGGTGACAGCTGGGACGTAGATTAGGCCATGATGGTATGAGAATGTCCGATAAGAAGGGATTTCTTTTCTTATTGATCTGCCAGAGTTCTTTGTGTGTTGTGTTGATTTTGTATTCACTCCTGATTGTGTCTCCAGAGTTAGGTGCACATTGTATATTTTTGGCAAGAACACGGCATTGGCCATGATGTGGCGTTGGCTTGTCCTATCAGGAGCACATACCGCCAGTTTGTCCTGGTGTGGGCGATGCTACATTTAACGAACTGCTCACAGTGATAGTCACCACATTTCTCCAGTTTAAAGGCAGATATTTCCCCTCTGCAATTAATAAGTAATCTGCATGTTGATACAGGGAGATTGTATGAATACCCTGTTTCCCCACCAATTTTTGCCGTTGATAATCCTTGTCTGGATCATTTATTATACACTTATTATCTGATATTTTTCTATAAAGAAGAGCTTTCCTTTACCTCTGCCCTTTTTATTTCAGTACCGTTACTCATTTTTAAAAATTTTGTGTGTTCTACTTCAATAATGCCTTTGTTCTTCTCAGTGCTGAAGTTATCCCAAACCCAGCCAGTGGGAAACCCCGAAGATGGCTCCCGGGTCCTTTTGTCGTATTTCTGTCAGTTTTCAGTACGTGCTTGATTTATGGCACAGCAGAGTGTTCCACATTCTCCTGGACTTTCCTAGTCTCATCTGCCACCAGCCATCATGTTGTACCAGAGCGAGCATAGAAAGTCAACACCAAGACAAAATATGCCAAATTGCAGGGTCTTTGTTGCTGGCAGCCACAGAGGACTCACATCTCTCCAACCCATTGCCCCGAAAGGAGGGTGTCAAGACCTTTTATGACTGTAAACCACCTCCTGGGCAGGGGTGAGGGTGAGGGGCTTCGGACATTCTGATTGTTACTTAAGTGGTTCACCGAAGTCAAGATAAGCATTAGTGAGACGGGAGTCCTCTGTGGCTGCAATTTGGCCTCCTTTTGTCTTGGTGTTGACTTTCTGTGCTCTCTCTGGTATAATAATATCTTCAAGGAATGACAGTTCTTTCTTTAGCAAGTAATGGTATTTAGAAATCAAAATCTGGGCTCTAGCTGTGCCCATTGGCACTAGATGTTATTGCTTTTAGGTGTCTCAGTGATCAGAGTTAGAAAAAAATTTTTTTAAATAAGGATACCTCCAATCCAAATGCAACACCATAGTCTTCCTCCTCCTCACCCTTTCCATATGCTTCTCCCCATTCTTTGTCAGCAGAAACCTGGTTCCAGCAATCACAGTGTATTCACCCATTTTCCTTTCCTACAACAAATGTGCACAAAGTCGTGATACTAAAGGATAATTTTCAGAAACTAAAATATTTGACCCTTAGTTGGATATAAAGTGAAAACTCATTCATTAGTGATGAGCTAGTAATTGGTTAAGGCCAGCTCAAAGGAAATATGAAGAACAGACACAGAGAGAAGCAATCACAAATGCTGAAATACATCTGCTAATAGATGCAAAACTGGTTAATATCCTATAAGGCAATAGAGTATAATGTTGTGGGTTATCTTTTCTATAAGGTGAAGTTGTGGACTGAATGTTTACGTCCTCCCCATCACATTCATGTGTTGAAGCCCCAACCCCCAAAATGATGGCATTACGAGGTGGGGATCTGGGGAAGTAATTACGTTTAGATGAGATCACGAGGGTAGGGCCACTGGGATGGGATTAGTGTCCTTAGGAAGAGGAAGAGACCAGAGCTCACTCCTTCGCCACCATGTGAGGACACAGTGAGAAGACAGCTGCCTGCAAACCAGCAGGAGGATCCTCATCAGCTGTGGAATCTGTCAGTGCCTTGTTCTTGGACTTCACAGCCTCCAGAACTGTGAGAAATAAATGTCTGCTGTGTAAGCCACCCAGTTTGTGGTATTTTGTTACAGCAGCCTGAGCTATAATAGGAGGTGAGCCAGACGTCCCTCTACCAGATACGATGCAGTTGATATTGATATCTAATATTCAACTATTCTTGTTGAATATTTATCCTTAATTGAAATA
The DNA here is from genome assembly GCA_028533165.1 of Leontopithecus rosalia. Lineage (NCBI taxonomy): Eukaryota > Metazoa > Chordata > Mammalia > Primates > Cebidae > Leontopithecus > Leontopithecus rosalia. The sequence goes on from CM052649.1 coordinate 10,032,371, forward strand.
ATTTCTTAAGAGAGGTTTTGTTTAAAGCGTATTAACAGGAAATTGTGTATAAGATATTTAATGAAATAAGAAATTCAACAAGAATGATTAAGTCACTTCCCAAGTGGTTGTCATTTGATAAACCCTGGTTTACCTGTCTTGCTCTTACGACATTTCATTTGGAAGGATGTTTGTGTTGTAGCTGACTGTTCAAGTCTGGTGCTGACTGCTGTTCTAAGCCATCACAAAACACTCAGTTTGTGTAACGGAAACTTCCTGCTGTTATCTGGAAACAGCAGGAAAGCACAGCTTTGTATATTGTTTCCTAAAGTATATTAAAATTAAAAAAAAGAAACTATTGCTACTAAAAAGAAAAAAAGAATCTCTACCAGACATCTCTACTAGATACGATGCAGTTGCCTTGCTGCAGATAGTCAGTTTTACAGCTGAACCTCTACCCCTGTAGAGTTGTGGAGCAGCCTAGGAACTAAATACTCCCAGAGCGTCCCCTGGACGGCACCCGGCACCCAGCACCCAGCACCCAGCACCCAGCACCAGCACTTACCGGGAGTGAAAAGAGACACAGTCACCTCATTAGTCCCGTTTCAGCTGTGGACAGTGTTTCTTTTGTTTTGTTCGTTTTTAACCAAAGAGCCAGGAATTAGAATACCAAGTGGCTACCAGCATCAGACCTAAGTAAAAGCCCGCATTTCTTTGTGGTCGTTTTCTTCCAGCATATTCTACCAAAAGTTGTTTGTCTTATACCATCATCTTCAAAAACACAGTTAGGTTTTTTTTAACTTTATGCAGTCTCTCCAGGTTTCAAACCACTTCCCTTTCCACAAATGCTGACTTACATCACTGAGTCAGTGACCTATCGAATTTTTCTAAGAATATGGATTGTTAAAATTTGAAACATTTTCTTTCACTTCTTGCAGTAAACCAATTTCATTTTTTAAATTGTTTCCTAGGCACCAGACAACCAGGGAGCAATAAATCTATTTCAGATGAAGTGCTGGCCTGATCCTCTAGCCCAGCCCCCTTCCTTTTGAATCTCACTGTCTTTACACTGATCTTTTTTCCTTTTTTTTTTTTTTCCGGCTTGCTCATCCTTCTGCGGAGACTGTGCTCATCCTGCTCTGGTTTATTTTAAGTCAAGGATGACACAGGTCCTCTTGGAGACTGGAGGGCGCTCCGGCAAAGGGAGGAGGAAGGGGCTTCATCTGCTTTCCAGGCTTAGCATCCAGCAGCCTGGGGAGTGGTGGGAAGAATTCGGGGCCAGGTGCAGCCATCTCTGCTTGTGTAGTTTTACTTCCAAGTTGAGTGTGGCAGGGCAGCCTGTAACAACCAAGGAGGAGCCCCCACCCTTTGGCTGGTGGCACCTCAGGAAGGTGGCATCGGGAGCCTAGTGCCCTACCTGGCCTCGTGTGTTTGGGGTGTTGAAAAATCGCATCAGTGGGTCTCAAAATGGCATCGGTGGGTCTCCCTAGAGACCACTTCTCCTTTGCTGCCCTTTTATCTGCGGGCGTTGCTGGAATTTTTCAGGGTTCACAGAATTAGGTGTAATACCCCAGTCCTCCCCATCAGCAGCAGCCTCTGCCATCTTCCTTAAGGAACAGAAATTGGGTGGTGTCCCTGGTTCTCGTCACACTCCTGGCCTCTCCCTGTTGCCTTTGGTCACAGATGGTGTCTTTATCTGCTCAGGAAATCCGGAGCTCTCTGGGGCCTCCTTTGTGAGGGCACTAATCCCATCACTAGGACCCTTCCCTCAGGACCTAATCACCTCCCAAAACCACCCCCTGTAGCGTCACCTTGGGGGTAGGATTTTCGCACAGGAATTTTGGAGGACGAAAACATTCAGACTGTGGCAGGTGGAACGCTGGGATAGGAGTGAAGATTCCTGTGTTCTCAGCTGTCCTGGGAGCTGGCCCACCCAGGGAGAGCCGCGCTGCCAGACAGAGCTGGAGTCCAAGTCAGGTAGCAGGATCAGATGCCGGGGTTTGTACAAGGGTCTGGGCTGTCCTGAGGTCAGTGTCACAGCTGGGAACCTACCTGGGTGGGCAGGAGGAGGCAGGCAGAGGCCTCAGCAGTCTTCCTGCTTCCTCTACTTGGCCTGGCTGATGTTCTTGGAGGCTGATTTAAAAATACAATACACAGTGTTTGGGGGGAAACTAACCCCACAGGAGCAAGGAAATTATAGGTGAATATCTCTTCTACCTCACTCTCAGCCCTCTCTCTAGTTCTGCTCTCTGGAGATAACTGTTGTTAATGATCTGATGCCTAGATGGGTTTGCTCTGCCTTCTAATTTACATAAAATCATTATTATAATGTATTTTTCTTCTTTTTTTTTTTTTGAGACTGAGTCTTGCTCTATCACCCAGGTTGGGGGTTGCAGTGGCACGATCTCAGCTCACTGCAACTTTCACTTCCCAGGTTCAAGTGATTCTCCTGCCTCAGCCTCCTGAGTAGCTGGAATTACAGGCTCCAGTCACCATGCCCAGCTATTTTTTGTATTTTCAGTGGAGATGGGTTTCACCATGTTGGCCAGACTGGTCTCAAAATCCTGACCTCAAATGGTCCATCCACCTTTACCTCCCACAGTGCTGGGATTATAGGCGTGGGCCACCAAGCCCGGCCTTTTTTTCCTTTATTACTGGCTTTTGTGATCTTCCCCTACTTACTGATTTGCTTAAGCTCTCTATGGCCACCTCTATGTGCATCCACCCTCTGGCCTGGGCTCTGACCCCTGGACACCCAGCCTAAGCCACTGCCTGAGGCTTTGGGACTGAGTTGAGTTTGCATAGGGAGACAGAGGGGAGACGGACTTTACATCATTTAAACAAACAAACACAGATTAAAACGCTTCTTTGTGTGTCTTAATTGCCTCAGTGTGCGGAAGAGATTTTCCCTAATTTCTTTCTGAACCTCCAGGGCTGCCCGTGTCCCCATAGGCACTGTTGCCTTAGACACTGGCTCTCAACCTTGCGCCTCTGGAGTCAGCATCACCTGGCTGGTTCGTGCGAGCTTTAACACAGATCTGGTGTAAACACAGACTGCCAGCCCCTGCCCCTGGAGTCTTTGAACAGGCCTGGGGTGGTGTCCCAGAATGAGCAGATCAACAGGTTTCCTGGTGATGCTCATGCTGTCACACTGAGGATGAGGGCTTTGAAGTTTTCATGCCTGATGATGGCGAAGAACCCCTCTCTGTGGGCACTGAAGACCAGCAGAGTCACAAACTCCAGGAGAGATGTTGTCAGACAGACACAGAAGCATCATGGAACTAAAGTGAACCTGAAGAAAGCAGCTGAGCCTCGTTCATGACTTTCCTGTGCTATTTTGCCAAAGAGGCTGTTCAGGCCCAATCAGATGATGGCCCACTTTAATCAATTTCATAGCCAGTTTTATTTATTTGATGACTTAATTCCATAAGTTGTCTATGTGTTGTATCGAACAGAGCACAGAAAGTCAACACCAAGACAAAAGTACGCCAAATTGCAGGGTTTCTTGCCGGCGACCACGGAGGACTCACGTCTCTCCAACCCGTGGCAGAGAAAGAAGGGTGACAAGACTTTTTATACCCGCAAAACCACCTTGGGAGTGGGGGTGAGGAGCGGGGATGGAATGAAAGACTGTAAATCACCTCCTGGGTAGAGAGGAGGGCGATGGGCTCCGGACATTCGGAGGGTTAGGGGAGAGATTTACAGAAGTTAAGATAACCCTTTGCTTACACATCGTCTGGGGAGGGGTTACTTGGCGCCAGAATGGAATTATTCGGGGGTGCTTACTCTGGCCATTACTGGTGATCAATGGCCAGCAACTCTGGCAGTTACAGATAAGAGAAAGTATGCAGCTTTACCTTTTTGCAAAGTAAATTAGCAGTTTACAGAAACCAAGGTTAGCAGTCCTTGTGAGGAGAATGGAAACAGTTTTCCCATTTTATAAAATGGCATTGTACTGGTTCCAACTTTAGGCTAGCTATATCACATATGTATATGTGCCTAGAGCAAAAAATGACTACAAAAGCATTACCAGGAAGGAAGAAAAAGGTCCCTTCTCAATCTCCCACACATTCCAGGTCCCTTATCAGCACTCAGGAGTCACCTTTTCAGACCTCATTCAGTCCTTTCCAAATACATGCGTAAGTACGTGTGCTTTCTATTCACAAGACTAGGCTAGCTCTGCTCAGACTGTGTTTTCAGTGGTTTTGTTCATGTACTAATGAATCCAGGAACTCCTGCTGCATTGGTGCCCCTGAGCACGGGATGTGTGGCTCAGGCCTGGTTCCTGATCAAGACTTCGCGTTTGAGAGGCCGCGTTATGAGTGCTTTCCCTCACTGCAGTGGATCTGGCTCTTAGGCCAGTCCGTGGACATGAGGTACTTGCTTCCTAAATATTTGTTTGAAAGAGGATATTGTGTAAAATGCATGAACCATGGTATACTTAACTGGCCCAGTTATCGGACAGGTGGATTTTGAATTACCTGATGGCAGCAAGGCGGTCGTGAAGTCCTTTGGGTCTGGGGACGGCATGTTTAGGGTCCTGGCAGGAAGCATGTCAAGTGACAGGTGTGCTCAGTGGCTGAACAGAGGAATTGATGAGGGCCTGTCAATTACAGGGGCAGGGTGGAGTTAAGGGAACCAACAGTGAAAGAATTAAGGGGAGGGACTCTGCAGAGAGTGACCCAGCCCAAGAAGCTGGAACCTGAGAGGCAGTCTCAGCCTAGAGCCCCATCCAGGGGCTGGAATCGGGGGGCAGGGCTGGAAACCCCGCTCCTCTGCCCCTGTCCCGTGCCGAGCCAACCCAGAAACTTCAGTGGGCCGGAAGCCAGGCAGGTGAAGTTGGTGCAGATCAACCTCCTAGGCCAAAAGCAGGGCAAGGAAGGGAAGCAGTGTGCAGACAGACTCTCAGAACAGAATTGCTTCAGCAGGCGGCATGCCTGTTTTAAGCGTACACAGCTGCCAAGTGGACTTAGAAAGTTGTGGCAATTTCTCCTTTCCCCCAAGCGTCCAAGAGTGTTCTCGCCAGCCCTGGCTGAGATCAATCTTTTCAGGATTTCCTCAAATGAACCAAAACTCTGGTTTTCGGTTGTACTTCCCCAACTCTCTTTTGAGCCCAGTACCTGTTAGGATGCTTTTGGCTTCAACAGTGAGGACACTGCCTTCTCTTGCTGCAGGCGACAGTGGCAGGGTTGCCACACTGAGTATCTGGGTGATGCTAGGACCTAGAGCCGCTTCTCAGAAATATTCTCGCCTTTCCCTCATGGTCCCAAGGTAGCCCCAGCCGCTAGAAGCGCCATGGAAATTCACGTTGTAACACTCAGACGGCAAGGAAGGGGGCAACTCCCTGTCAGCGTTTCCTTTTGTCAGACAGCAAAACATTTCCAGAAGGCCCCAGCAGAGTGTCATTGCTGTCTCAGCAACCAGGGTTGCGTCACAAGCCCGAGCCAAAACAGTGATGGAGAATGGCTTGTGCAGACAGCAGTCGTGCTAGGCAGAACCAGCATTGAGAAGCAGCATCTTAAAGCAACCATATGTTTATGTGATTCACTATGGCAACTGTTGGTTTGAGAGTTGGTAGCTCTGGCTTTCTAGAGGACGCAGCATTTGTAAGTACAAATTCGGATGCAAGTGCCTTCATCTGCCTTTCGAGTGTTCTCTAAAAAGTCTAATTTCCTCTGCTATTTAATGCATAATGAAAATACAGCCAAATCTGTACTAGGTCTGTAAATGGAGAGAATGTATGAAAATAAATCCTCGTGTAATCCCTAAATCTCATTTAGCTAGTCATTTCAACTTTCACCACCTCCCCTCTAACAAAAATAAAATAACCAAAGACACGAATAGGAAGTCCTGGGGATGGAGCTGTGTGTTTTTTGTTTCCTTGTTGTGCCTTAACAGAACAGCACGAACGTGGTGAAGTGAGGAGATGCCAGGGGTCTCCTTGAGCTGGTGATGGGATAGAGCCCATGGAGCTTGTTTTGGATATAAGGAACCCCTGATAGGTGCTTGCAGCTTGTTATTTCTTACATTTACTGGTAAATTTCTGAGGGCTGTGTGCCGACAGCCAGCCTGGCAGGATTGCCATTGCATGGTACCTGGGTCAGGGACAGATCAGCCGAGATTCTAAGGGGTGGCTGTGGGTTTGGGCGGCGGGGGAGGCCTGGCTCCTGAGCTGAATGAGGGAGAGGCCCAGTTCAGAGGAGAATTTAAGACTTGGTCAGATCCCAGGAACAATGCCTGTTCGTGTTATTTATCTTATTAACCGTGTACATGATCATGATCTTAGTGTGACCTCTTTGTGATGTCCATGTTGTTTTGAAGTGCTTTCTTTTTTCTCAATTTGTCCCGTTTCAAATAAGAGATTCAAACTTGGTGAGTCTCAGTTTCCTAACGCTGTCTTATCTTTTTCCTTGAGCTTTTCTGAGGTCTTCTGATTGGCCATGGCAGTGTCACACCCTGCCCGCTGGCCAGGTGGGAGGGCCCCTCAGCCAGCTTGGGGCTTGCCAGGTTCCTCCATCAGATCCCGGCCTGCCCTGCAAAGAGCAGCCCTCCCCTCCTAAGCCTGCACCTCCACCTGCATGCTAAATGCCTTATGCTAAGAATTCCTGGAGTCTGTTCACACCGTGTGGCGGTTGTGATGTCGTATTTCCAAAGCCCGCAGCCCCCTCTACCGGCCTGCTCTGGAGAACTGCGTTTGAGAGTCTAGAGTCAGTCAAGTCCCAGACAACATAATTCTGCGACATTTTCCCATTTTGGAGCAGCTTATGTTTATTGCTGTTTTTTTTGACAGAGTTTCGTTCTTGTTGCCCAGGCTGTAGTGCAGTGGTGCGATCTTGGCTCACTGCAAACTTCACCTCCTGGGTTCAAGTGATTCTTCTGCCTCAGCCTCCCAAATAGTTGGGATTACAGGCACCCGCTACCACGCCCAGCTAATTTTTATATTTTTAGTAGGGGTGGGGTTTCACCAAGTTGGTCTTGATCTCTTGACCTTGTGATCCACCCGCCTCAGCCTCCCAAAGTGCTAGGATTATAGGCGTGAGCCATCGCGCCTGTCCTTTTAAATTTTTTAAATTTTTGTTTTTGAGATAGTGTCCCACTCTGTTACCCAGGCTGGAGAGCAGGGCCGTGATCTCGGCTCACTGTAACCTCTGCATCCCAGGCTCAAGCAATCCTCCCATATCAGTCCCAAGTAGCTGGAACTACAGATTCTTATCACCATGCCCAGTTAATTTTTTGTATTTTTAGTAGAGATGGGGTTTCCCCATGTCAGCCAGGCTGGTCTCGAACTCCTGACCTCAGGTGATACACCCACCTCAGCCTCCCAAAGTGCTGGAATTACAAGCGTGAGCCACCATGTCTGGCCAGCCCAGCTAATTTTTAATTTTTTTTTTTTTTTTGAGATGAGATCCTGCCATGTTGCCCAGGTTGTATGGAACTCTTAGACTCAAGTGATCCTCTAGCCTCAGCCTCCCTGGCCTCTTCTGGCCTCAGCCTCTCTGCTGGGATTACAAGCATGAGCCACCTTGCCCACTCTGACACTTTAAATAAATAAACGTTTCCCAAAGGAGAATTAGGAATGTTTCAGCCTTTTCCTCTAATGCGTATTTATTGAGCAGCCCAGAGCGTGCAGTCAGTTGGAAGTTGCAGGCTTGTGAGCTGAGTAACAAGGGCTGTGGCAGCCGTGGGAACCCACATGTGCATGGGAATGTGGACAGTGAGACACCATGGGGTCAGGGGCGACCTGGCGTTGGAAGGAATGGCTCATCGGGTCACCAGGTAAAAGAGGAGGCAGAATAATCCAGGTAAAGGGACTCCTTGTGCAGAGGCCGCTAGATTAGAGGAAGCCTGGCTCGTGGATGTCACATGGAGAACTGGCTGTGAGCACGAAGTGGATTGGGAAGGCACTGGCGGCAGGAGCTGGTGGAGAAGAGGTAAAAATCAGCTCATTGAAGAGTTGGGACCTCATCTAAAGAGCAGAACTCATGGAGAGTTTTAGATGACCAGTGGGATGGTCAGAGGCCCTTCCTGGTGTCACCATGCTGCCAGTTGGAGAATGGATGGGTGCAGAAGTGGGACCAGGGAGGCTAGTTAGGAGGGGAGCTGTGGCCCGGTGGGGATGTGTGGCCCAGGTCAGGGGTGGAGAAACAAGGACAGCTTTGGGAAATGTTAAATTGTTTTGTAGAGATGGGGTCTCACCATGCTGACCTGGCTGGTTTCAAACTCCCAGGCTCAGGTGATGTCGGAGGTGCAGTTGGCAGAATGTGGCGATTGCTTGGGTGGGTGGGTGGGATGTGGAGGGCTTGGGACTGAGCCCAGATGTCTGGCTTGGGTGATGGGGAGACTGCTGGGGTCCATCACTGAATAGGGGTGTGGGCCAGGAGCAGCTTCGGAGGAAAGATGTTTTGGGTTTGCTGCATTGAGTTTGGTCTGCTTATAGGAAACCCATGATGAAATACTCAATAGTCAGATTCTTGGGCAAAAAACTCAGGAGAAGAGATAGGACTGGAGAGAGTCGATATGGAAGATTTAGAGCTGAAACTTGGATCCACGGGAGTGTAAGGATCACCAAAGGAGAGTGAATGAGAGGAGGAGGGGGCTTAGCAGGCAGCCAAGGAACAGCAGCGTTTCAGGAAGGAGAGAATAGGAGCTCAGAAAGCAAGTTGAGAAGGCGGAACATCAGCAGAGTGAGTATCCACGTGTCCATGGAAAGAGTGTGTTTCTTTCTTTTTTTTTTTTTGAGCAGAGTCCCTCTCTGTTGCCCAGGCTGGAGTGCAGTGGTGCAATCTCAGGTCACTGCAACCTCTGCCTCAGCCTCCTGCGTAGCTGGGATTACAGGCGCCTGCCACCAAGCCCAGCTAATTTTTGTGTTTTTAGTAGAGATGGGGTTTCACCATGATTGCCAGGCTGGTCTTGAACTTCTGACCTCATGATCCACCCGCCTTGGCCTCCCAAAGTGCTGGGATTACAGGCATAAGCCACTGCGCCAGCCAAGAGCATGTTTCAGAAAGGATGAAAGAGGACTGAGTGGTAAACGCTGTGGAGAAATTGCACGTGATGGGAACTGACAAGTCACCATGGTGTCTCAATGTAAGAAGGTCACTGGGGACTGCTGGGGGCGCTTTCAGGAAAACCAGAGTGTCAGTAGCAAGAGTGAGTAGATGGCTCCGGAGATGGACTGAAGAGGAGTCAAATGATGGATGGAGGGTGACGAACAGGAAGACAGGCCCACAGGGGCTTCTGTGAGTCACATGCTTTTAAGGTGAGAGACCCTTGAACATGCATGCATGTCAGCTGGTTGCTGCTGTGTAACAATCCCACACACTGGGATATTTTTCTTGCTCCTGCATCTGTGGGTGGGCTGGGGATCCGTTGATCTAAAGTGTCCTTGCCCATGTCTGTGGACAAGCCGGGGACCTGTTCTTGGACACTTTGGCTGGGGCAGCTCTCCTGTGTGTGTTACTCATCCTCTTCCTGGGAGCAGCGAGCCAGCCTGGGCATATTCTTCTTAGGGAGACAGCTGAGACACAAACATGCATGAAAGTCTGGATAAGAACTGTTCAACCTTCTGCTTCTATCATGCCTGCAAACATGCCATCGGCCAGTGGTCTGCTAGACAGAAAAGCTGGGAAGTCACTTAGCAAAGGGCAATGTGAAGAATGTGGGCCATTCATGCATTGTAGGAACTAAGAGCCTTCTGAGGGTTCACCGATAAATCAACTTGCAAAGGCAGGTGAATAAGAGAAGAGGCATACAAATGTATTTAACATGTGGACATGGGCGCCTTTGGAATGAAGACACAAAGATGTCGGAGAAATTTTCCATTTTTCTACTTAGGTTCAACAAAGTGTGGACAGTCATGTAGAAATACAATTGGGCATGCCGGGCATGGTGGCTCATGCCTGGAATCCCAGCACCTTGGGAGGCCAAGGCGGGCCCCTCGGCTGGATCCTTTGAGGTCAGGAGTTGGAGACGAGCCTGACCAACATGGTAAAACCTTGTCGTTACTAAAAATACAAAAATTAGCCGAGCGTGGTGGTGCATGCCTGTAGTCCCAGCACTCTGGGAGGCCGAGGTTGGCGGATCATGAGGTCAGGAGTTCAAGACTAACCTGGCCAATGTGGTGAAACCCCATCTCTACTAAAAATACAAAAAAATGGCTTGCCCTTTGAACTCTGCTGTTTACCAATTATATAACTAGGAAAAGTTACTCAACCCTTTTGCGCCTTAATTTTTCATCTGTAACATGAAAATATCTTTTTCTTTTTTTTTTCTTTTTTTTTAAGAAAAAAAGGAGAGAAGGAGAGGAAGAAAGAGGAAGAAAAAGAGGGAGAGAGAACAGGAATATTGCTTAATTCTAAGAGTGGTTATTAATAATGGCTGATCAATATTTTGTGTATTGAAAGTGGAGAATGTATATTTTGTGTATTTAGTCTCCAAAGGACACTAAAATGGTGTAGTAGTTATAAAGCATGTCTGCAAATTCTTCGACATTCTTCCCATAGATTTTTTCCAGCCAATCTAAAAATCTGGCCAAGAGTTCAAAGAGATTAAAAAAAAAATGGCTTGCGAGGGTCATAAGATGGGAACGCTCCTGGAACGTAGAAATATCCCACCATAGGTGAAAGTTCCCGAAGACCTGAAAGATCCAGAAGCGTTCCAGGTCCAGACGCGGCTGCTGGAAGCCATGTTCGGCCGGGACGGATGTCAAATTCCTTACATCGAGTAGGTGAGCAAGGCTATGCTCGAGCTGAAGGCTCTGGAGTCTCCAAACTTCACCGAGGTCGTGGTTTACAGCTCCTATATATACAAGATCCGAGCCAAGTAGATGCTCCAGTCTATGGCTGAGTGGCACCGCCAGCGCCAGGAGCAAGGGATGCTCAAACTTGAGGAAGCCATGAATGCCCTCGAACTGAGCCCTTGGATGAACTGAACCAGCTTCCAACCAGGATGAAGGCCAGGATGTAGAGATTAGTTTGTGGCCAGCACTGGAGTGATTTCTCCGCTTGGTTTAAAATCTGTTCCAGCCTGAGGAGTTGAGGGAAAATCATCTCTTTAGGGGGTCTCTACCTTGGGTCTGAGTCTTGTTGTGAGTATCTTTGATGGTTGCCAATAAAAGTTTTTCTTCCCCATTTAAAAAATTAATAAAGTTTTAAATCAGTTAAAAAAAAAATTAGCCGGGCATGGTGAACATGCCAATTGTCCCAGCTACTCAGAAGGCTGAGGTAGGAGAATTGCTTGAGCCCAGGAGGCAGAGGTTGCAGTAAACTGCGATCATGCCACTGCACTCCAGCCTGGGGTACAGAGTGAGACTCCATCTCAAAAAAAAAAAAAAAGAAAAAAAAAGAACTATAATGCTAATAGATGGAGTGGGGAAACTGCAGGCCCACCTGTCTAGATGCTTCGTTTCCTCTCAGCAGCATCTTTCTTCCTTCTGGGAATCCCTGTAGAGGGGGTGTTAGGACCTGCAGTCAGACAAGGCAGATCCCTATGTTAGAGCAGTATTTGTAGGTTTTATGGCTGGCGTTAGGGAAAAGAGGGCCTGGTTCCAAAGATCTGCCTTGGGGAAGAGGGATTCCAGTTTCCAAGGCCAGCTGCGGGGAGAAGGAACTGAGAGACAGGAGGGTGGAGAGAAACCTTTGCTTCTGAGGTCTTCATTGTGGGGTATTGTTTTCTGAGCCACAACAACATTCTGAGGGGAGTGCGTCTTCCAGGAGTGAGAGTTGAAGAGAAGCGGGAGGGATATGATACAGAAACATGCCCTAGCAGTGGGCAGGGAGTGGCTGTCAGCACAGGAGGGGAGGAGCAGGGACAAGCCTCTTTCAGCAAGAGGAGAATCCCCTGCATTTTCCTTTCTTTTTCTTTTTTTTCTTCTTCTTTTTTTGAGACAGTGAGCAGAGATTGCCCAGGCTGGCCTACAGTGGCGCCATCTCTGCTCACTGCAACCCTCTGCCTCCTGGGTTCAAACGATTCTCCTGCCTCAGCCTCACGAGTAGCTGGGATTACAAGTGCACACCACCATGCCGGGGTGAGTTTTGTATTTTTAGTAGAGACGAGGTTTCACCATGTTTGTTAGGCTGGTCTTGAACTCCTGACCTCACGATGTGCCCGCCTCGGCCTCCCAAAGCGTTGGGATTACAGGCGTGAGCCACCATGCTCAGCCATCCCCTGCCTTTTCAATAGAAAATGTCAACTGAGGAATGACGAGGTTCATAAACTCGGAAAGAACTTTCTCCTCATAAAGGGGTGCAGCCTGCCGGGCGGCCACTGTGACAGGCTGGGAAGCAGAGCCTCCGGCCAGAAGCCAGAAACAGAGCCTTGCAGGGCAGAAGAACAAGACAGAAATGTGTGCTGGACGAGGTGGCCCAATACACATGTTCTGTGGGGGAAGCATGGAATACTGATGAGATGAGAAAAACATACATGTGCAATGGAGCACCGTGCCTGTCCCTGGGACCTGTGTTCAAAAAGCAACAGCATTAGCACCATCTGGAAGGGTGGAGTTTGCAGGCCTCAGAGGTCAAAAGGTGAGGCAGGGGACGTGGAAGCCCGCACTGTGCAGCCTCCGTGGACCTGCCGGCCCCACCCGAAGCCATGGCGGTGTCTCTCATGAGGAAGGAATGCTCGATTTGTTTTGTCCACATCGCAGAAGGGTGGGGCAGCATCAGGCGGTTGGTTGTTATCAGTGGTGGAGTCTTTAGGATGGGCTGGTTTCTGCTCAGCCTTAGGAAATTGAGCCCCACGGGGTTAGCAAGGAAAGGGTGTAACGCGGTGCCTCGCCCTTCCATCCTGCCAGAGCGGGGACCCAGGTTTCAAGGGTTCTCTGGGGTCCCCTTGGCTAGGAGGGGGTCGGTTCAGTCAGTTGGAGGGCCAGGGTTTCACTTTTCCTTCTCAGAGGCCTGTGAATGTGGGCGGTATGTCGGGGGACGGGGGAAAGCCGAGGGGCTTCCCTTCTGGTGGTTTCTGTTTCCTCTGTGAGCACGATGGTGAGTCACCCAGGAGGGGTTTGTGTGAGGGAGTTGACTTCCATGTGAGAAGTGTAACATTTTCCCTGTGGCGCCTGGGAAGCGTCAGCCCGGAACTGCAGGAGCACTGTTGGGCCAGACCGGTGTGGGGCAGGGGGCGGTGTCCGCCTCCACGTGTCTCCCCACCAAGGCGCCCTGCAGGGCAGAGCCGGGGTTTGGGGGCCAGGCAGCATGGCTGGCTTTCCTCTTTCGCATGCCCCAGACCTGTCCGTCCAAGCACTCCTCTCCCTCCTCTTGCCCGCCTGGGGTGGGGGGCTGGGCTCCATCTCTGCCTCCTGAACGCTCCCGTGGCTTCCTAGTGTGGTCTCCCATCACTGGGAGAGCCTCGGGCCCGGGGTGGGGAGGCCCCACACCAGGCTGAACAGCCAGCTGTGAATCATCATCCCAACCTTGCATTCGTTTTGAATGGCTCTGTGCTAGTTCTCCCCTTTTTAATTTTAATGTTTGTTTGTTTACTTATTTTGAGGTGGAGTCTCGCTCTGTTACCCAGGCTGGAGTACAATGGCATGATCTTGGTTCACTGCAACCTCTGCCTTCTGGGTTCAAGTGATTCTCCTGCCTCAGCCTCCCGAGTAGCTGGGATTACAGGTGCCTGCTAATTCTTGTTTTTGCAGTAGAGACGGGGTTTCCCCATGTTGGCCAGGCTGGTCTGAAACTCCTGACCTTAGGTGATCTGCCCGCCTCTGCCTCTTAAAGTGCTGGGATTACAGGCGTAAGCCACCACACCCGGCCAGTTCTCCTCTTGTTAAAATAAACTTTTGATTTGAGGACAGTTTATACTTACAGAGAAACTGCAAACACTGTGCAGAGAATCCTGTGTGCCTTGCACCAGCTCCCTCTGTTGTTAAGATCTGACATTCGTGATGTGCTGACACAGTGAATGGACCACTATCAATGCACCACTGTTAACTGAAGTCCAGTCTTTATTCAGATTTCCTCAGCGTTTCCCAGATTTCCTTCTTCTGTGGCAGGATTGCACGTGGCATATAGCCCTCATGGCTCCTCAGGCTCCCCTTGGCTGTGCTGTGAGTGTCAGACTTCTCTTGTTTTTCATGACCTTGACAGTTTTGAGGGGGACTGGTTGGGTACATTGTAGAATGTTCCTTAATTTGTGTGTGTCCAATGCTTTTCTTGTGATGAGACTGGAGTTCTGAGTTTTTGGAGGAAGACCCTGGTGTAAAGGGCTATTCCCAGCATGTGGCACCAGGACACCCGCTACGAAGCTGCCCATCATTGATGACACTGGCCCTGGTCACCTGGCTGAGGTCATATTAGTAGGTTTCTCCACCGTGAAGGCCTCTCTCCTCCCCCTTTTCCATGTAACACTCTTTGACCGGAAGTCATTGCCCACAGCCCTCGGGTTAAGGAGTGGGGAACTATGTTCTAGCTCCTTGACAGTGGAGTGCCTGCTAGATTACTTGGAATTTTTCTTCCAGGAGATTTTTTCCATTCTGCTGGGCACGTTTTACACACATTATATCCTGCAATTTTCACAACCGGGAGGTTGATATTATCTCTCATCTTACAGATGTGGAAAAGTTGACTTCCAAAAGCCACCCAGATTCTGAGTGGCAGGCCTGGGCATTGAACCTGGCTGTTCCCAGAGCCGGCTCTCTTCATTACTGAGCTCATTGTCTACACTGTGTCCTAGTGACACGATTTCATTCAAATGCACGTCCTCCCTGGGGCACTTGTGATCCTCCTCTCTTAAGCAGGGTAGGGCTCATTGTGGGTGAGGGGGTGTTCTGGGGTCTCTAGGTGAGCCTACCCTTTAAAAGGGCTTCTCTGAGGATTTCTGGAACCAAGCCTGATTCATAATGTCCAAGTTGGACAGGGCTCAAACTAGACAGGGTCTCACTCTGTCACCCAGGCTGGGGTACCGTGGTGGGATCTCGGCTCACTGCAAGCTCCACCTCCCAGGTTCGGGCAATTCTCCCGCCTCAACCTTCTGAGTAGCTGGGAATACAGGCACGCACCATCTCACCCAGCTAATTTTTGTGTTTTTAGTAGAGACAGGGTTTCACCATTTTGACCAGGCTGATGGCCTCAAGTGATCTGCCTGCCTCAGCCTCCCAAAGTGCTGGGATTACAGGAGTGAGCCACCGTTCCCGGCCTCAAACCAGATTTCAATATGGCGCGTGTTTGGGTTTCCTTGTGCATGGAAGGCTGTGTATCTCATATATATATAACCTTTCTTCTTTAAAAACCATGATGACTAACCAAAGGGAGTTTTCCTTTTATATACTTAAGGAAAACTCCCTTTGGTTAGTCATCATGGTTTTTAAAGAAGAAAGGTTAATATTTATATATTCTTAGAAGTATTGGGTCCACCTTCAATTTCCATTGAATGGGGTCATCTGTGTGATAAGAGGTATTATTCTGCCATCCTGGGAAAGCCTGTGGGAAGCAGGGTGTGATTTCTGGGATCATCGGAAGCTCAGGCTAAGAGTCAGAACAAGTGGGCTGCACGTTGGTCTTTGTGATCTCAACATAACATGCAGAACAGGTGTGTATAATGGGCGGTTTGCCTTGTGGACTTTCAGTTTTTCCTCTTTCCACCTGTTCAAAGCGCTTAGGATATATCAGTGCAAAGGAACATCCTGCTGAAGACTGTGACCGACACGCTATTTCACAGTTTAAAAAAATGGGGCCAGACGAATTGCAGTCGGTTTCACTATGACCCTGGCTAAATCTAACTGACAGGTGCGGTCAAGCATTTAACTGGACCTTAAACCAAACTGAGATCAAAGGATGCTGCCACCTTCCCGCAACACCCAGGTGAGAGTCATTCAGCAGCTCTGGGTGCCTGACTGCTGGCCTTACCCCTCCCCCGTCCTATAAAACATGGGGGAGGGCGATGTGGTGTAAACCAGTCAGAAAAGCACCAGGGGCTGTCTGTGAGTCACACAGCCAGGGGGTCGCTCCCTTTGTTTCCTGCTTGTTAAGGTCCTAATGCTGTTATATTCATCGGGGCTTCTCTTTCAAAAAGATACACATTCCCCTTTTCACCTGCGTGGTGAGCTCAGGAGATGGGCTGCGGTCAGTGGTAAGTTGCCGCCGTGCTCTGCAGGAGGGTTCACCCCTGATTGTGTCTGCCTGTTGGTTCCTTACTTGATGAAGAGCAAATCCACAGCAAATCACACTGGTGGGGCAACAGCTGCAAGTGGCTCTCAAAGATGGAAGCTGGATTCCAGCCCCGGCAGTGTTATCCCTCAGAGGGTGGCTGGGGAGACAGAGCTGCTTGATGGATTGGAGGGTTTCATATTGGATTTACTGAACTGAAGGGGCTGGGGGAGCAGAGGCCAAGGGCGCCCAGCCCTGCCTGCTGGAGATCTGAGCCGCAGCAGGGACTTCTGGAAGCTGCCGCAGGCACAGGCTGGCTTGGTATTCTCAGTCTGCGGAGGTGGGCTGGGCTCGGGAGGCAACTCAGGTCTCATGGCTGCCGGACACCAGAGCTATGTCCTTGCAGCCTCTCTCCCATCCCAAATCTCAGGCAGTGCCACCCATTGGAAGTTTCTATGCAAACCAGATGCCAGTGGGGATTCTGAGCCCCTGGGCCCAGCTTCTGGATGATTCAGGGACTCCTGGGGGGAGGTAATACCAAGTTAAGGAGGGAGTGCATAGGAATGGCCATGAGGCCCCCGCAGCCCTGACAGTCGGGGCTGGAAGGAACATGTTTGAGTCGGAATGAATGAGTGGAGATTTCTGAGCGCTGCATCATCGGTGCTTAAGAATGGGGCCTGTGTCCAAGCACAGTGGCTCACACCTGTAATCCCAGCACTTTGGGAGGCTGAGGCAGGAGGACTGCTTGAATGAAGGAGTTTGAGACCAGCCTTGGTAACATTGGGAGATCCCATCTCTACAAAATTTTTTTAAAAGAATTAGCTGGGTGTGATGGTGCTTGACTGTGAGTCCAGCTACTTGGGAGGCTCAGGAGGGAGGATCTCTTGACCCAGGAGGTCCACACTACAGTGAGCTCTGATCGTGTTCCTGCACTTCAGTCGGGGTGACAGAGAGAGACTCCATCTCTTAAGCAAAAAGGATGGGAACTGGGTACCCTGCACCTCCCCTGGGATTCAGGGAGAGAGACTCTGGCAGACAGCTCACATTCCCAAGGGCTTCAGACTCATCAGCAGGGGCCT
The DNA here is from genome assembly GCA_028533165.1 of Leontopithecus rosalia. Lineage (NCBI taxonomy): Eukaryota > Metazoa > Chordata > Mammalia > Primates > Cebidae > Leontopithecus > Leontopithecus rosalia. The sequence continues at coordinate 10,049,514 of CM052649.1, forward strand.
GCCAGAGGTGACAGCTAAGGGGAGGGTGCAGCGGAAGGGAGAAGCTCTTTCCACCAGGTGTGGTCGGTCATGAAGGAGTGAAATCTCAGATTTCACTCTGGGATCGTGGTTCTCAGCTTGGGTGTTCTTGCACCACCAGTGGCGATCTGGCAGTGTCTGGACACAGTTTTAATTGTCACAACCTGTGCAGGAGTGGGGATGGTTGCTACTGGCATATGATGGGTAGAGAGCAGGGATCTGCCCTGCAGTGCACAGGGCAGCCCCCACAACCAAGAGTCAGGCACCGCCCCATGCCTACTGTGCCAACTGTGCTGAGGCTGGGACCCTGCTCCAGGGCGCTGAAGTGGGGGAAAGTGGGGTGTACTCACACAAGGACTTAGGGGCTAGCTGGCGCCGGGCGGCCTGGACAGTTGACCCAAAGGGATGCTCTCCCAGACCATTTTGGCTTTGCATTGTGAATCCTGGAAACAGCACTGTTGCTGTGATGTTCTCCTTATTCACCATTCACCGAGAGCACCATGAATGAGCAGAAAGTCAGATCCTTTGTGGAAGTACAAATTGACAAAGGGGAGAAATCTGTGTTCTCTAAGAAATCTCCTTACCCACTTTGCTTTATAGCCAAGGGCCTTGTTTGCGACACTGTGGGATGTGTGTGGGGGTAGGGGAAGACAGAGAGAGAGAGAGAGGGGGAAGAGAGAGAGAGAGAGAGAGAGAGAGAGACTGCAGGCGGGAGCGGGTCACAGGTAGAGAGAGAGAGACTCCTGCTTCTGGGTGGGAACTGGCACTGTCCTATTGCTATCATGATGACTTTTTCCTCCCTGCAGCTCCAGAGCACTTGGAAGTGGTTCTGAAGCTCATTTGCAGCTTTCCCATCTGTTTGCATGGGCGTCTCCTGCTGGGAGTTGAGGCTTCCTGCCTGCATTTGGTGTGTGGGGCCGCGCTCCCTACCTGCCGGCAACCTCCCTGCTCCCCACATCCACCCTGGCACTGTGATGGGGCAGCTCCTCCCCTGAGTGCTTTGCTGAAGGGGACTCACATGAACCCCAAACAGCAGCGCTGCAGCCAGGGCAGCGCCCTCTGCTTTCCTCCGTTTTCTGGGCTCCAAGAGAATTCTATCTTGGAGTCCCAGGAAAAGTCCCACAGCAGACCGGCTGGTCCAGGGCTTACTTGGTGTCTCTTTCTCTTTCTAGGAAGGCCTGGCTGGATCGGCACGTTTTGTGGAAGTGGGAACCAATACACATGTACGCTTCTCTTTACAGGGCACGCGATCATCACCAACTACTTGTTGAACTATTTCCCCGGTCTTGACCTTGAAAGGAGGAACGCGTTCGGGTTCACTGCCCTGATGAAAGCCGCCATGCAGGGTCGAACCGACTGCATCCGAGCCCTGATGCTGGCAGGTAGGTCCCCTGTCCCGTGCAGCCTGCAGGGGCCCCGGAGCGCCAGGGTTGCTCCTTTACAGAATATGTTTTGAGAGTAATCACTCATAGGAACAAAGCCTAGTTGTTGCACTAAGCAGTAGGTTCGTCACTGAGGTGTACTGCTGTCATTATGTGAGTTGTAAGAAAAGCCAAAAGCAAGTGCTTTCAGGATCACAGAGAGAAGTCACGGCATTGGTTCCTGTCAGGATGCCCCTTTCTGCTCCCTGCTGAGCTTGGCAGTGGATGGCATCTTCCATCACCCCCTGTTTTCCTCCTGCCCACCCATTCTACTCTCCGAGCCCTGTCGTGTTCCTCCTCAGAAAGGGGTGATGTCTTGGCTGTAAATGGCAATACTGTGCTGCTGAAGGTGGGCATAGGGACTGTGGGAATGGCCCAGGCAGTACTAGCTCCCTGCTTGCTGGCAGGTGGCATTGCATAGTAACAGTAAGAGGTGACGTGGAATTGCATGGTGGTATTAGGAGGTGACGTTGAGTTGTGTGGCGACGTTAGGAGGTGACGTGGAGTTGTGTGGTGACAGGAGGTGACGTGGGGTTGTGTGGTGACATTAGGAGGTGACGTCGGGTTGTGTGGTGACGTTAGG
>CM052649.1:10052035-10074695 GCA_028533165.1 Leontopithecus rosalia
AGGTGACGTGGAGTTGCATGATGACGTTAGGAGGTGACGTGGAGTTGCATGATGACGTTAGGAGGTGACGTGGAGTTGCATGGTGATGTTAGGAGGTAACGTGGAGTTGCGTGGTGACGTTAGGAGGTGACGTGGAATTGCTTGGTGGCGTTAGGAGGTGATGTGGAATTGCTTGGTGGCATTAGGAGGTGACGTGGAATTGTATGGTGACATTAGGAGGTGACGTGGAGTTGCATGATGACATTAGGAGGTGACGTGGAGTTGCATGGTGACGTTAGGAGGTGACGTGGAGTTGCGTGGTGGCGTTAGGTGACGTGGAATTGCGTGGTGGCATTAGAAGGTGATGTGGAATTGTATGGTGACGTTAGGAGGTGACGTGGAGTTGCATGATGACATTAGGAGGTGACGTGGAGTTGCACGGTGATGTTAGGAGGTGACGTGGAGTTGCATGGTGACGTTAGGAGGTGACATGGGGTTGCATGGTGGTGTTAGGAGGTGACGTGGAGTTGCGTGGTGACGTTAGGAGGTGACGTGGAGTTGCTTGGTGGTGTTAGGAGGTGACGTGGAATTGCTTGGTGAATTAGGAGGTGACATGGGGTTGTGTGGTGGTGTTAGGAGGTGACATGGAGTTGCTTGGTGATTTTAGGAGGTGATGTGGTATTTCTGGTGATGTGTGTGGCAATTTCCTTTTTATATGTTGTATCATAGAGTGGAAAGTTCTCAGGCTATCAACTTGGGTCAACCCCCCTTTGTCTTTTGTACTATCTTGGAGAAAGCATTTTCCTGTCCACGTCTGTGAAATGGGAGTAATGACCTCTTTCTTCTCTTTCACCTCCCTGAGGCTGAAATATGACAATACTTTATACCCTTCTAAGGGCTCTCCAGCTTCAATGAGCTGCTGCACTAAATGACACACAACTAATAGCTTTCATTCTTTTCTTCTCTCTGAAATAGAATCGATGATCACCCTTCATGCAACCTCATCGGGTTGAGAATTAAATGAGAAAATGTGTGTCAAGCACACGTTGTGTTAGATTTAATTAGCAGCTTACATCTCAGTGAATGTGCGATGCTGCTTTCACCATTCCTTAATTCTGTTATTTTATATATATTTTTCTTTGTGGCACTGAGTTCAGTCAGTCCTGCTTGGCTCAGCAAGTTCCTGAAGAAGTGGATTTCCTCTCTTAGTTGTTCTGCTGCTATAACAAAATACCTCACCTGGGTAATTTGTAAACCATAGAAATTTATTGCTTGTACCTGAGGACGCTGAGTCGTCCAAGATCAAGGTGCCAGCAGGTTCAGTGTCTGGTGACGCCCATTCCTTCTTGCTGTCTCCTCACATGGAGGAGGGGACACTGAGGCACCCTCAAGGCCTCTCTCATAAGGCACTAGTTTGATTCAGGAGGGCAGAGCCCCATAATCCAATCACTTCCTAAAGGCCTCACCTCTTAATACCATCCCAGTGGGTCTGAAGTTCCAGCATAGGAATTTTGGAGGATCGTCAGCATTCAGTCAACATTCAGACCACAGCAACCCCCCTCCCCTGCCCTTGGTTGCCTGAGGGTGGCATCAGAGTTTTCCCAGGCATCAGTGCTTCCACTAATGTCCCTTTTCTGTTCCAGGACCCCTGCTGGGCTCCCACATTTATTTGTCCTCTCCTTAGTTGTCCCAGTCTTCTTCTTCGTTTTTATTTTGACACTGTTTTATTCTGTCGCCCAGGCTGGAATGCAGTGGCATGACCTCAGCTCACTGCAACCTCCACCTCCCGGGTTCAAACAATTTGCCTGCCTCACCCTCCCAAGTAGCTGAGATCATAGGCGCGCACCACCACACCCGGCTAATTTTTGTACTTTTAGTAAAGATAGGGTTTCATCATGTTGGCCAGGCTAGACTCAAACTCCTGACCTCAGGTGATCCGCCCGCTTCAGCCTCCCTTCGTGTTGGGATTACAGGCCCCGCACCCTGCCCCCAGTCTTCTTTGGTCTGAAGTTTCTGTCATAACCTGTTGTTCATGGCGGGACAGTCTTATCCCAGCCAGTATGCAGTGCCGCCCAGTCTGAGCCCGTCTGTTGATTTTCTCGAGATTAATCTGGAGTTAGAGGATTCACAGCTGCTTCAGATTTATTTTCCCTTCTGGTTTAACCTCAGGGGATTCTTTAGTCTTAGGGGATGCTATAAAAAAATAAGTTCAGTGAATGAGAATAGAGGCTTCAAAGATGGAAACTTTCTTGGAAATAAAAAATATATAATTAAAACGAGTCCCATCAATTGTACTTTTGATTCAGAGATGATAGTTTCATTTTTATAGAATGAGATTATCAGTTTCAACAGAGTTTCGGCCCTGCCTGTCCTTATCAATGAGAAATTGGTTCCTTCTAATTAAACGGTGATTATGCAGTGCTTTGTGTTTGGCGGGAGCTTCAGACACTTTTACTATTTCTGGATCTAGTTATAATTGAGTGTAGATCTTCAGTAATTTACTTTTTCAACTGAACATTTATGATGTCAGTGACATCAGTGCACTTTCCCATTGAGTTAATTTGAGTTAACTACAAACCTTTTTTGGTCAGTTGCCCTCTAATCACTCTGCGTGACTGCTGTGCTTTCTTCCCTGGGTCTCCTGGGGGTTTCAGGTATGTGTGACAGCATTTAGAAGATTCCAGAAACACCTTAACACATCTCTTAGAACGATGAGCCTGCTTGAGAGGGCGGTGGGTTTGCTGCTGACATTGCTTTTCTCCCATAAGTTATTTGGATACAAACTTGGTATTCGATTTTATACTCTCGCTTCCCTATTCCCTGATTTGCAAGCCCTATCCCCCAACACAGTATAGAACAATTCACAGATTATTGTCTGCATCTAGTGAGTCTCTCCCTGTCCTGTACGAAGTACAACCCAGCAGCCAGGACCCAGCTTCAAATCCATCTTCTCCACTTTCCGTCTCTGCACCTGCAGCCTGTCACTCACCTCACTGGGCCTCCGGTTCCTCTTCTATAAAGTGACTCTAATGATAGCACCTACCGCAGGAAGTCGGGATGGGGACTGAGCAAGGTCACATCGGAACAGCCCCGCCCCAGGTGCAGGCTGGGCTTGGAGAAGCCTTCCCACCGTGTTGGTTGTGATTATTGTTATTATCATTATTGGTGAGTTTATGTGTTCAATAGTTATCCGTTAAATGAATGAAAAAATATGGTTTATTTTTCCCTTTGAAAAATATCTTGTAAATGAGATACTTAAGCTTTCTTAATGAGGGTAGTAAGCCCCTACCTCCGGGGTTTCTTAATTTCAGTACTACTGACATGCAGGGCTAGATAATTCTTTGTTTTGGGGCTTTCAAATTGTAGGATTTTTTTTTCCTTTGGAGACAAGAGTCTCACTCTGTCGCCAGGCTGGAGTGCAGTGGCACAATCTCAGCTCACTGGCACAATCTCACTCCCTGGTTCAAGTGATTCTCCTGCCTCAGCCTCCCAAGTAGCTGGGATTACAGAGGGCACACGCCACCACTCCTGGCTAATTTTTGTATTTTTAGTAGAGATGGGGTTTCACCGTGTTGACCAGGCTGGTCTTGCTCTCATGACCTTCTGATCCGCCCGCCTCGGCTTCCTAAAGTGCTAGGATTACAGGTGTGGGCCACGGCGCCTGGCCTCAAATTGTAGGATTTTCAGTGGCTTCCCTGGTCTCTATCCACAAGATGACTGTAGCACCTTCCCAGTTGTGACAAACAAAAACGTCTCTAGATGTTGCTAAAAGTCTCCCAAGTTGGGGGGAAAATTGCTTCCCGTTGAGAACCGCTGACATAACTAATTTAAATGGGAAAGGATGGACAGAGAGAGAAGAGGCATTTTCCCCTCTGTGTATTCTTCCTTGCTTGCTCTGTATTCCTCCCTCAAATAAAATGTGACATCTTGTCCAGGCACAGTGGCTCACACAAAGGCCCCCTGGCAACCTCCCAGCACTTTGGGAGGTTGAGGTGGGTGGATCACCTGAGGGTAGGAGTTTGAGACCAGCCTGACCAGCATGGTGAAGCCCCATTTCTACTAAAAATACAAAAACATTTAGCCAGGCATAGTAGCACATGCCTGTAGCTACTTGGGAGGCTGAGGCAAGAGAATTGCTTGAACCTGGGAGGCAGAGGTTGCAGTGAGCCGAGATCGTGCCACTGCACTCCAGCCTGGGCAACAGAGTAAGACTCTGTCTCAAAAACAAAAAAGGGACATTTTTTTTTTTTTAGGGAGCTTTTGAGCTGCCCACTTAGGCTTTGGTTGTAGTGTTTAACTTCTAGAATATTGTCATCTTCTACCGTTAGTACTAGGTAAGTTTAAAGTTCTCCCAAGAAAAGTGGGTTTTCTTTTCCTTTTAAAGTAGATGTATGAATATTAAAAAAAAAAAAGTGGGGGTCGAATTGCTTCCCTGGGATTAGTGGACAGCAATAAGGACAGCTCTTGATATATTTTTAAAATTCGCACAAATATGTTAACTCTTATTCTTTCCATTTAAATATCTGATATTAAGAAAAATTAAACCCTTTAAAGAAACTAGTAGCCAGAGCCTTCTTTTAGATTGGCACTTCAGATTTTGATAAACAGTATAACCAGGTTATGAGAAGCTGATGGATTACATCTCTGGTTTTGGCTTTGTAAGAAATAACGCGGGCTCTGCTGAAAAGCATCATGAGGGGACCCGCAGAATCTTCTCAATTCACTGAAATATGAGTGCCCCACAGTGACAGGTCTATTTAAATAGGTGGCTCTGAGAAGTGTATTGAGGATATTTTTTTTTCTGAAGAGAGGCAGAATTTGTGGAGGCTGGCAGGTTCCCAGGCTTGCTTAAGAAAGCTCGCTTAGACCTGAAGTGTGGTGTAATTGCTGCAGCCCTCAGGAAGCAAAAACAAGCAGCAGTAACCTCAAATCCTGCTGTGATTTTAAGGAGCAAAGTGGATTTAAAGGACAGCCAGGAACAGAGATCAGAGATGCTCCCACTGTGGAGGGGAGGGTTGCTTTTGTCTTAGGCAAACCCCGATCATCTCCTTCTGGAAAGCCAGATGATTTCCAAGCAGATAGAGGTTTCTTTCTATTTGTGAGGAAAACAGAGTTCCTTTTAAGTGTGAATTTGTCACGTAGAATTGTTTGAAGTCATTAGCCAGGAAAGGATGAAAAGTCAAGCATTCTGTGTCACCTGAAAAGCAAACCCCGAGACAAGGACTTGGGGGCAAGTAGTTTTTCGGGAAGGAGGCCCCAGGAAGTAGAGTGAGGGGGTGGGAGGTGAGATTGGGGAGAATGGAAGCTGAGAAATGTGCACCAATGAGCAGGTTTCCTGTGCGGGCAGCTGGGACTCAGAGCCCCTGGACCCTCCAATGTGAGGAAAAGATATCGCAGAGATGCTGGGAAGTTTATCCTCCAGCTCCAGTCCCTCTTTGAGGGGACGTGAGAACTTTGAGCACACTTCCCACCTGCTGTGTGGCAGGGGTGGCTGTCCTCACTGCTGGGCTGGAGCACAAGCTCTTTCTTGGGACCCTGCATCCAGATTTGTCATCCCAATTATATCCACAGTGCCCAAGATACAGGCTGGAGGTGACACAAGAGGTGGCAGTGAGGGCTGGTCCACAGTGTTCCCCTGTGGCCAGGAAAGGACCCCTGGCAAGAGGGAGACCTGAGCTGGGGTTTGTAGGGTGGATAACAAGGGGCTGGGTGGGGGCTGGTGGAGAAACAGGAAAGGAAGTGACACCTTCAGAGCTTCGTGCTCTACCCACCTCCTGCTAGTCCTGGGCCTGGCCATGGCCCCCCTGAGGAAAGCATTCCTGAGAATGAGTGATGGACAGTATCCATTTTTTTCTCATTAACATCTGTTTGGAATGCTTTTGACTGCAAGTAACAGAAATCCCGACTAGCTGTGGCTTAAAGAAAACAGGCTGCATTTCTCAGCTCCCTAGACCTCTGAGGTTGGCAGTCATCCTCCAGAGCTGGCCCTGGACTCCATGAGGACAACAGATCCCAGTGGCTTCCTCCTGTCCATTCGGCTCCCCTTAGCCTGTTGATCTGTCACCTCTTGATTCTGTGAGAATCACCCGACCCTTGTTTCAGAGAGGAAGCTGCAGCAGCACCAACCACGCTAGTCCCTTTCTTCACGAGGCAAAACCCTCTTTAGGGTAAAACCCTAGTGGTTTTCCTGGGTTTAGGCAAAACCCAGTGACCAGTGCTGGGTTGCTTGGCTACTTTTAGTCCTAAGGGAGGCTGGGAAAATGGGGAACAGGATTGCAGCCATTGGAATCGACTAGTGACTCAGCTGGAGGTAATGCTGCCCCAGGGGACATTTGGAGACATGTATCTGGAGACATTTTTGGTTGGCAGAACTGGCAGAGTGCCACTGGCTTCTCGAAGAAGGTAGGGATTAGGGATGCTGTTAAACGTTCTCCAGTGCACAGGACAGCCCACACCAAATAATCACCTGGCCCAATATGTCAATAATGCTGAGGTCCAGAAGTCCTGGGTTAGACTGATCGTGATGCATTGCCAAGAACGGGGAATGTTGCTGCCTCAAGTGAAACAGGATTTTGTGTAGACTTAGAGCACTCAGCAAGGCAGCAAATGGACCCGTGGGCAGCAGCCCCACTCCTGTCCACCTGAGCAAACAACACCACGTGGGAGGCGAGAAGGCTGGGGGTCTCCTGGGGAGAAGATGGATTCAGTGGTATTTCAGAAATCCTCTGTGTTCTCTGGAAGGTGTTTGTATAATGCTCATCATCAGTACTTGTCTTTTGTAGTTTAACCACTGTCTTCAGGTCATTCACATGCCCCTTCACACTCATTTCCAAGGCAGCAGATCCCCAATTTACAGCATGACTCAGATTCTAGGGCTCAATGGCCTTTGTTCCTTAGAGTGTTTGTATTTTCTGAGATCAGAAAAGGTGGGTGAACAGCAGGACGAAGAGTACAAAACTTTGGATCGCTCTTCCTCTAGTTTCCCAGTAATTTGAAAAATGTCTCTTTCAGGCACTGTTCATTAAGATTTTAATTTTGCAGTTTGTTCCTTTTTTAAGTGACATGCAATTAATTAAGGTTTAATGTGTCATCTATTTTTTGCAATGACACTTTTACTGCCCCCTTTTCATTTTAGTCAGTTTATAAATTGTACTCTAGCTAATGAGTTCCATCCTGATTTCCAGTTCCAAATAATTACCACTCTTCTAATATGGCTATTCTTTAATGTGTCACGGAGTTAAGATCCTTACCAGGCAAGCTCAGGTGAGCTAGGTCTGCCAGAGCCGTGATGCCACTGCAGGCGGCAGGGCAGGGCAGCGGCTGGGGACCCCACCTTCCTCACTTCGGCACATATTGATCAGCCATCGCTTGTCAGACACCTGGGTCTGTGTGGGAGTGTGGGATGTAAATGAAGAAGCGTCTGTCAGGCCTGGTCCCCGAGGGACTCACAGACTAGCTAACTGCCCTAGTTCTCCATGTTGCTTTGCCTGTGGAGATCTGACTAATGGGACTTGAAATCGTCAATGATTTATTTTTTTTTTTGAGATGGAGTTTCGCTCTGTTGCCCAGGCTGGAGTGCAGTGGCACAATCTCAGCTCACTGCAACCTCTGCCTCCTGGGTTCAAGCAGTTCTCCTGTCTCAGCCTCCTGAGTGGTTGGGATTACAGGTACCCACCACCATGCCCAGCTAATTTTTTTGTGTTTTTAATAGAGATGGGGTTTCACCATGTTGGCTAGGCTGGTCTTGAACTCCTGACCTCAGGTGATCTGCCCACCTCAGCCTCCCAAAGTGCTGGAATTACAGGTGTTAGCCACCGCACCCAGCCCCTCAATGATTTTTAACAGTATGTGGGGCTAAGATTAGACCAAGGTTAATTGAACAGCAATTACATATTAATTTCCATACTGCAATGTTGAAATTTATGCAATTTCATCAAGTTGAGTTCAAGTTTAATTTTGCAATATTTGGGGGTAGTGGGTGGCCTGGGGAGATTTATTAAGAGAGTGACTGGGGAGACTGTAAGGGGCCTGTTAGTCAACCAATAGGATGTGGATATCAAGAGATTTATTTTAAGAATTGGCTTGTGTGATTGTGGGGGTTGGTGAGTCTGAAGTTGGTGCAGTAGGCGTGAGAGCTGGAAACTCAGGCAGGAGTAAGTAGATGCTGCAGTCTTGAGGCGGAATTTCTTTTTCTACAGGAAACCTCTCTCTTTGCTCTGAAGGACCTCAACTGATTGGGTGAGGCCCACCCACATTATGAAGGGTAATCTCCTTGGCTTAGTCAACTAATTATAGATGTTAACCACAGCTGCACAATACCTTTGGGGCAACACCTAGATCCATGTTTGATTAAATCACTGGTATTCTAGCCTAGCCAAGTTGACATAGAAAACTAAAATTAACCATCACAGCAGCCCTGCCAGCAGGTAGTAGGAAGTACTTTAGACTGAGGTCAGGAAACCCCAAGTCTTAGACCCTCTCTCTGTTACCAGCTTGGTGGTCCCAGGCAGGTCCCACAGCCACGGTGACTGCCATTCATTTTGCAACAAGTGTTTTTAAAATTCACACCCCCTACCGACCAGCATGAGATGTATTGAGCAAACAAAAATGAATTTTTCTGTCCCGGAAAAGCCCACCATCTGTTAAAGGTGGACAGAACCTGGCCAGCTAGGCCTCAGTGGGAGAAGCAAAGGACACCCATTTCCCACAGTCCAGAACCCATGGCAGTCCTCAGAGTGAGGCCACAACTGGGGCGCTGACCGCTTTGCGAGTGACTGTTACTGGTCATAGTTTTAGAACATTCTAGGCGCAGCATTCAAGTATCCAACGCAGCTTTGTTGTCTAGTCATCTCTTCATTGACGGAAGGCTATAGGGTCTTAATCCCTCAAAACATTCTGCAGTTTAGGTGCTGAATTCAGGTGGGGTTTTATTCAGGACAGAAAATCAAATGGAGCACTTAAAAAGCAGGTTGGGCTGGGCATGGTGGCTCACCCCTGTAATCCCAGCACTTTGGAAGGTGGAGGTGGGAAGATTGCTCGAGCCCAGGAGTTCGAAACCAGCCTGGGCAACATAGCAAGACCCCATCTCTACAGAAAATTAGCCGGGTGGTGGTGTAGTCCCAGCTACTCGGGAGGCTGACTTGGGAGGATCGCTTGAGCCCTGGAGGTCGAGCCTGCAGTGGGCCGTGTTCCCACCACTGCACTCCAGGCCCACCTTCGGGCGCTCAGGTGTGCACGGGGTTCACGGAGTGGCTGGGTCAAGGGTGGAGTCTGTTAAGAGGTGTGGGGGCAGTTTTGCCTTTACCCCAGGCTCTGCCTTGGGAGGGAAGAGTCCTGGTTGCCGCCACCCACTCCTGTTTGTGTTTTGCAGGGGCGGATGTCCACGCGAGGGACCCCCGCCGTGGGATGTCGCCGCAAGAATGGGCCACTTACACGGGCCGCGTGGATGCCGTTCGCCTCATGCAGAGGTTGCTGGAGCGCCCCTGCCCGGAGCAGTTTGGGGAAAAGTACCGGCCGGAGCTGCCGCCGCCCCCCGAGACTGCGAGGAAGCCGGCGGGCTCCAAGAACTGCCTGCAGAGGCTCACGGACTGCGTGCTGTCCGCGCTCACGCCCCGCTCCGTGAGGGGCCCGGAGGACGGGGGCGCCCTGGACCACATGGTCAGGATGACCACCAGCCTCTACAGCCCCGCCGTAGCCATCGTGTGCCAGACCGTGTGTCCCGAGAGTCCCCCGTGCGTGGGGAAGCGGCGGCTAGCGGTGCAGGAGATCCTGGCGGCGCGGGGGCCCCAGGCGCATGAGGCGGAGGCGGCGGGGGGTGCGGGACAGCGCGGGCGGACCTGCCCGGCAGACGCAGGCTCCCAGGAGGGCTCCCCGAAAGCCAGCCTCCCGCCTGCCCCGCCGCCGGGGACCCGGGGTCCCGCCGCGCCCGCCCCGCGGAAGTCCAGCCTCCTGCCCTTGCAGCGCCTTCGGAGGAGCAGCGTGCGGCCCGGCGTGGTGGTGCCCCGGGTCCGCGTCTCCAAAGCTCCCGCGCCCACCTTTCAGCCGGAGCGACCGGCGCGGAAGGGCAGCACCAAGGACAGCGGCCACCTGCAGATCCCCAAGTGGCGGTACAAGGAGGCCAAGGAGGAGAAGCGCAAGGCAGAGGAGGCCGAGAAGAAGCGCCAGGCCGATGCGCAGAAGGAGAAGCGCCCACCGCCCTGGAAGAAGAGGACGTGAGGGCCTGTGTGCCTGGCGCGGGGTCTAGGGCCAGGGCGAGGCCACGGGGCTGGGTGCGGAGGAGGAGGCGGCTCCACTGCCTGTCGTGCCACTGCTGCTACAGGGACCACGGGGCTGCGCACGTTTCCAGGCTGTCTGTCCAGGCTGCTCCCAGGAGGGGGCTGGGAGAGCCACATCAATTCGCCTGTCACCAGTCCCCCAGCAATCAGTACACCTAGCGGGCATGTTGCCTAGAAGGCTCCTTTTAGAGAACCTCAATTAAGTTTTTTTTTTAAAGATCAATTTATCAAAGGGCATTTTCTGCGTAATTTTGTATTTTTAATCATTATTTATCAAATTTGCAACGTTTTACAAGTGATAGGGCCCCTTGTATCCAAGGCAGTTTTAATACTTGCCCAAAGACCTTTTGTTTAAAATACTGTTTCTAGCGATAAATATTTATGGTATCTGTATGGGTTCACACAGAAATCCTGGGATTCTCCTTTTTTTTGGCTGTTTGGTGTTTTCTCCTCATCGTGGGTGCATGTGTACACTGAATGTTCTTTTTAATTAGATGAAGTGATACCAGATATTTCTGTTTGATGGAGGCATTGACTCAGTCAGGCATGATCAAGTGAGACAGAGAGATCAGATGTTATTGTATCTTTTAAAAACTCTTAATACAGTAATATATTGGGAAAAGCATATATTATCAAATTATAAAAGAATTCAGAGATAAACGTATTTATTGCTAGAATTAAACTCATTTTAAGCTAGGGGTTTTAGATAAGCTGGATTAAAAAAGCTTTAACTTATTAAAAATAGGAGAAAAAACCGTCATTTGATAAAATGGGGGCAAATTTAGTAAATGATTATCAGAAATACAAAATTAAGCCATATGTGCTCTTAAGTAAATCGAATCCAGATATCCTTAAAATGTAAGAAAGATGCAACAGAGTCAGGAGCCAAGAACGATGCAAATTACAGGAATGGGGAGGAGGTGGTTTTTAGAACAGGCGATGAGAATGGAATAGGAAGTAAACTTGTTTTCGGCAAATTCTCCTGGAGTGGACTGGGGAGCCCCTCCTCCAGACTCAGTTCCAAAGAGCCCCTCGTGTGGTTATTTATTTTATTTTTCTTTTGGGGACTGCACTTGGTATTTAGTTCATCCTCGTGCTAACCTCATAGAATTTCCAAGATATGGAGCCTTGGGCAGGGCAGGACATTGGTATGATTTGCCTTGGGCCGCAAGCGGTGAGAGTTTTATGTCCACACTTTTATCTCTAAAGTGACATGGAGATCACTTTTCTCAGTGATCCAATTAGAATTTATCAAAGAGCGTTTTCTGCATAATTTTGTATTTTTAGTCATTATCAGATTTGCAGCATTCTAATTCAGCAAGACAGGGTAGGAAAGCTGGAAGCTCAGGCAGGAGTTTCTAAGTGTAATGACTCGCCATGTGGGTTGTAGAGTATCTGTCACATATGCACTTTATTCCGGTATTAATTTAAATACTTGGACGCACACGCTTACAGGCCTATTTGGAGGCTCTGTACTATGACACCTAATAACTCTAGGTACGTCGTGATAAGGGGCGTCTGTCTCAGGACACAGCCAGGGCTGGCGCAGGCTTCTCCAGGCTCCCTTCCTCCTGGCACCATCAGGTATCGAGCAACCAGGAATCTTAAACTGACCTCTCCAAAAGCTCCACTGAACAGGACTGCAGGCTGCACCCAGGCTAATGGGAGATTGGTGTGATGATGATACAGTGTTTAAGATCAGATTTCTGGCATGATCCCAAAAGGCACTGTGATGAATGCACAGGGGACCAGAACCTCTTTGAGAACTGCAGATACTAGTTGACTGTGGGTCACCCTTGTGGCCAAGGAGTTGGGATTGGCCATGTTCCCTTCGAGCAGGTGGGGACTGTGACTGACACCGGTTATCTTTGGGGGTTGTCTTTGCTGAATCCTCTGGCATTGTGGCAACTTCCTGCCACATGTACATAATTCACAGCATTACCAAGTCACCAGGAGCCCCACCCTCACCTCTGTCAACTGAGGATCCCACGAGGCAGGACCATGTGGTCTCCCAGGCATGCTTCTCGACACCAGCTACCCCTGCTGTGAAAGTTCTCAAGGCATTGGTTGGGGGAGCTGAGCCCTGGGCCTGTCCTGAAGCTCTGCAGGTGACTGCGCTCAGCCTGCATGGAGAACTGCAGTGCTAACACTGTGATTGTGAGGGGAGGACACCCATCCCGAGCTCCCACAGAGGGCTTCACCTTCCCAAGTGTGTCTCATTGTCATGGGAACAGCCAGGGTCAGGCAGCTTCTGTGTGGACTGATGTGGCATCTGACACAACCCTTGCAGGGTTGCCAGGCATCCTGCCCGTTTCCACTGTGGGAAGTTGGCACTGGGAACAGTATGGAGCCCCGACTTCTACCCTAAGCCTGGGTGTCTGCTGCTTCCACATCAAAAATGGACATTTCTGGTCCTACCCAGCTGCTACCTCACCACAACCCATGCTCAGAGTCTCCAGGGACAGCACTCGACTGGCGATTTCCCTAGGTCCCACACTGTTCTGGAGTGGACATGTTGCGGCCCTGCCCTTGGTGTGTTCCAGCCTCGTCCAGGTGCACAGGAGACCCTGGGGCCACCACAGGGCTTGTCTGGTCATGCTCTTGGCGTCCACAAAACAGCTCTAGAGATACCTGCATTTTGAAAACCCTCCCGAGCCAGCAAGCATGGGGCAGGACATGGATTCTTTTGGCAAATCTGAAGGCGAGCTGGCCACTTGCCTGGTGAGGGGAAGCTGCTGTTACCTGGCCAGTGTTTTCAGCTCGAGGGAATATGACAGCTTCGTGGGAGGCTCTGGTGGGACTGGGAAGCCTCACCTCCCAGGCAGCTTTGGTGTGGCCTCAGTGGGAAGATTGGATTTTGAAAACCCACCAGACCCAAGTGAAAGAAGGGTCATTCCTGATTGAGTTGGAGACTCCCGGGTCCCTCTCCCTAGACTCGTTCTAGCTGTGCTCTGTCTGTGGTCAGCCCTTCCCTCAGGCACATGAGGCAAGTCCAGGCAACTTCTGTGGCTGTGCTCGTGGCTGCTGGCCCAGCACTTCTCCTTTTTGCCATGTAGAAGCTGATTTGCTAGGAAAGGAATTTTCCAAGTCAAGGGACATGTCACCAAGCCTCTTTCCTCTACCTGTGGGGGCGAGGGGCCTCTGCTCTTGTTTCCTCATTCTCTTTGGAGTAAGCATCAGAGGGGACAAGCGGGCCCCCAGTCAGGCTCAGGGAGTGCAGGAGGCCAGGGAGGGAAGCTCAGATGATGGGGAAACGGAGCCACCTTGAGGGGGTGTCGTGGGGTCAGTGTCAGGGTGATCTGATGAGCCAGTTTATACTTAAGCAACATTATGATGTTCACTTCTTTTGGGTAAGGGACTCCTCACGGGAGGTGTGGTCATCTGGTCCCAGAGGTGGAGAGAAATGCCCCCTCGTCTTCCTGAGCCATTTGGAAGCCCTTTCTTCTAGCTCTAGATACTGGTAACATGGGCCCCTCAGTCTTAGGATGCGGATGGAGCTGGAGGGTACAGGCTTCTTGTCCCTTCCCCACTCAGCACCATTGGCATCTGGCAATCAGGGGCCTCCCAGTGGCCACTCCAAAAACCTTGCGTCCTTGGAGGGCATTTTTCCTGTTTGTCTATTTTCAGTGCTTTGAACAGCTGCATTCACTCACTGAGGGCTCATCTTCCCTGCACCCACCATGTGGTTCAGGAAGGAGGGGACCTATGGGCACTGACCCCTTCTCCTTTCCTGTCAGTGGCCACCGCAGGGCCCCCTCTGGCGCTGTCACCACTTTCTCCCGCCCCCATCACCTCGTCTCTTCTTCCTTATTCGCTTTTCCTTCCTTTGCCTGTTTTCTTCTCCCAGTTGGTTAAGTTCTTGATCGTCCCTGGCACCACCTACCCTGAGGTCTACCAAGGACAGAAACGCCAGGACCTCTGTAAGGCAGTGTGGTGTCCCTGTGGGGTTACCATGGTGGGACCTCCTGACCCCAGAGTGAATGAACGGCCGGCCAGCCAGTGTCTGTGTTGATGGCTTAGAATTACTACACAGCCCCTCCTCTTTGCTGGGAAGGGAGAGTCAGCCCAGCCCCTGCTGTGCACAGGGATAGGGCTCCCTGATGTTTATTAACTGTAGATAGTGAATTTCAAGTTGACAGGTACCTTCTCAGGGATTTATATATAAATGTAGTTAGAGGAAAAGTTGAAGTCTATTTTACTACTTTTTAGTGTTTGTGTAAATTATACTTTAACTGGACAGAAGAAATATTTCTCAGACAATGTCTATGCTGCTGATTACAACTGAGATGCCTGGAGCTCACCCCTTGAGGGAGACTTCCTTGGTGATTAGAGATTTGGGACTCTGGCAGCGGAAACAGCTTTGGGGTGGGTGTGAAGTCGCTTCATTCCCTCTGAGTTGCCTCTTGTGGATGGAACGTATGTGTCAACAGTGAAATCCACCTCCATCGGGCCAGTCCTCACTCTTCCCTCCAGAACCGGCCACTCCGGTCTGACATTGGAGCACGTGAACTAACAGTGACCATTTTTTTCTATTTGCTTCTGTGAATAGAGTGTTCTACAGTCAGCGCAGCACTGAACTCACCAGAAGGGAGGAGGGCACGGCATGGAGCCGCTCATCTGGAATTACCTTGGTGTGCAGAGGCTGTCCCTTGGCTGCGCTTGGAAAACGCAGTGGGAAACGTCGTGGGCTTCTTTCTTCCTCAAGCTCCAGACTCCTGGCAGTACTGGGGACCTCAGGACTATGGAGATCAGAATTGTAGTGGCTTCGTCATCTCAGCGTGGCCACTCCTGAGACAAGAGACTCCTCCCGGGAGCAGGAGAGAGGAAGTTCGTGATGTCAATTGGAAAACAGGATTTATGGACGCAGGAAGAGGGGCTGTGCTGGGCCCCTCTGCCCACTTCTCTCCCTGCTGTCTGCAGTGACCAGGTTTCTGGAGTGGAGAAGAGGCTGTTGTGAGTGAAAGAGAAGCCCCTGGGGGAGGGCCAGACCCCAGGCCTGAAAAGGATGCAAAGCCTGCTGCTTACAAGGCTGTTGGGAAGAATCGTGGGTACCAAGCGATTATGATGAAATGCATCCCAGAGAGCAAATGAATGGGCCTTAAGAGGTGGGCCTAACACGCTCCTGGTAGCCTCCTGCAAGAACACTACACTGCCCCAGCCCACCGTCCACACTACATGATGCAGGAAGGTTGTCTGTCCATCCTTACCCTGGGAGCTACACCTGCTTTGCGGAGTCAGTCGCAGCCTGACGTGCGCCCTGTGTTACTCTATCCCCAGATGCACCCAGAGACTCAGGCCTGCTCATTTGTGTCCTGACACAGCTCACTGTTCCCGCAGTGGTCAGTCCCCCTGTGCTGTGTCAGCTCCCAGACACCACTGGTCTTTCATATGCTACAGTGCAAGCACTTTTTCCCTTTCACAGTATTTGGGGAAATTCTAACGTACTCCCTGGGGATTTGCACAGGTCCCTCCGCCTCCCACGGTGGGTAGCTGCATAGATTCTGCACCTGGCAGTCGGCAATCCCCCTCGGAAGCCACCGGGGGGCCTGTTTCTTTGGGCCTGGTCCTTGGCTTCTACCGCAGCCCCTTTCTGTCGACACCTGCCTGGAGGGCCACGGTCTGGGGAAGGACAGGGAGGACCCCAAACATGACAGATCCATCTGAAATAACAAAGTCACATGGAGGACAACAGCTGCAGTGGGGCGGATGCCAGTGCAGCAGGCGTGCCAGGAGCTGCCGAGAGCTGACAACAAGAGCGGTTCCTGCCAAGGCGTGGCTTGCGTCTCCCCCACCCCCGTGCCTCCCGGTGCACATTTGGGACTTGCTTCTGCGTCAGTGTGACTCGAGTCAGCTGCTTTCTGTGCCCTTGCACTCACGGGTTCCTTCATTAACATTTTAAATAAGTGGCTAAAAAAAACTCCTCTGGAGGCTGTTTTTGAAAAAAACGGGATAAAGAAAAACACACACACTACCTGGGTTGTTGTGACTAATTTTCAGGTGACTCGCTTGAAGGCCAGTGTTGCATACATGGTTTCCTCATGCTGACCCAGCCCAAAATAAGACTTGATGAAAGGCACAGCCCTCGGCAGCAGGCAGTGCCAATGTGGATGCCTACACTAAGGTGTGAGTGTGTGCGCAGGCAAGCCCACGTGTGAAATAAACTGAAAGGACACTCGGGCTTCGTGCTGGCAAAGGTGATGATGCTGCCATTGCTTGGCTGTGGGCCCCGGGCAGGGGCACATGGGACCTGCTTTGATGGCGTGCTGTTCAGTGGACTTGTGGGGTCTCGCACAATCCCAGGACCCACTGTGAGCACCCTGCCCACTGCCGCACGGAACACAGCTGGAGTTGTCATAACACAGGTCTTTTTTAAAAGGCGGTGTTGACCCAGGCGGCTCATCCAGAACCCCTTTGGCTCATCTAGAATGCCTTGGTCGCATGGAGGCACTCAGATCCAAGGGCCCCAGGCCCGGGAGGGTCCTTTCCCCCCTGGAAGAGCTCCCCAGGCATTCAGCCCTCGGCATGTGACTGCGGGTCACCTTCAGAATCAACATCTCCCTGAGGAAGCCCTGGTATTTTCCCAGGTCTGCCCACATATCAGATACTCCAATCAGTGCTAACACAGTTTGGTTTTTGAGGGAGATACTTTTGTCATAATACTACATCTTTCTATTTTTAATAAAAAGGAGAAAAAATGAAGCTATCCATCAGGTAAAGCAGTGGTCCACATTGGCCTGATGCTTTATGAAGTTTTGGGAGACAGGTGTGGAGGCACCTTAACATCAGTTTTTAAGCAAACGTTCTAGAAGCTGGTTTAGAACTGCACAGCTATGGATACAGCCGATGAAAACTGCAAAAGGCGATGACAGGCCCAGTAACATGACCAGCAATTATACCCCTTCAGATGAACAGTAAAAGCCAATGTGCTGGAATTCTCTTCGTTCTGCCGGGCATTTGGGGGTGTCCAGGGACCTGTGCTTTTAACAAACATGACTTTATGACCATTCTAGGGATTGAACAGATTCCTGCACAGGGTGCCAGGTTTTAAGTTAGGTCCTCTTAGTATAAGCTCTCTTCTGAATGTAAACCTATTTGCATTGTCATTTCTAAAAGTCCAGTAGGTTTCTGGATACTGTAAAGATACTGAGTACAGATACAATTGTGTAAATTTCATAGTGTTTTATTTTGAGGTGAGAGTTTTGTTAGAGTTTATAAAAGATATTTTCCTATTCAGACCTCAGGGCTATTTTGGGACCTACAAATACATGTGATTCCCAGCAGCTTCAATTTTTGATATTCAAAAAGTTAATCTTTAAATTAAATATAATGTGATATTATTCAGCAAAAGAATGTTTTTCCCTTTTAACTTCTAACAAATTGTGTATCTAATGTTTAAAAAATATGGAAAAATTGTGATTATGTAAAAATGTGGGAGAATTGTGGCTAAAGAATAAAAAAATCACTTGCTAAATAAAACACATTCCTATGGTCCAAAAGTATGATATTTGAATAAACTTAAGTGCATATAAAGTAGAGAATGAAACATAAAATACGCCAGGATTTTTCATGTCACTTCCTTCTTTTCATTGAAATAGATGTGCACTTTCTTATTGTGACAAACTTTCACTTTATTTTTCAAAGGTAAGATTTAAAACTTATGAGTTCCCCACGAGTAGTCTGTCACACGATCTCTTTATAATTCGTTTCTTTCCAGAAGAACCCATTGGCAGGTGGGCATCCTTCATGGCAGGGGTGTTGCCATGAATTTACGTACATACATAAAAACAAGAATATCATTTCTGTGTGTTCTTTTTACCTAAACGGTGCCTTGTACAGGTGGTCCGTCAGTTTCTTTACTTAAAATATGTCCCTAGAGAGCTTTTTAAAGAATTTAAATATTAGTTTTATTTTCTTTTGACAGCTATAAAAGTAATACACAAATATGGGAGAAAAATTTAAGCATTGTACAAAGCTCTCAGATGAAAAGTGACTTTACCTTCACCGAGGACAGTCCCTCAGACCAGCTACTTGTACATCCTTCTAAAAATATCTTTTTTTTTTTTTTTTTGAGACAGAGGTTTACTTTTGTTGCCCAGGCTGGAGTGCAATGGCATGATCTTGGTTCACTGCAACCTCCACCTCCTGGGTTCAAGTGATTCTCCTGCCTCAGCCTCCTGAATAGCTGGGATTATAGGCATGTGCCACCACACTCGGCTGATTTTATATGTTTTAGTAGAGACAGGGTTTCTCCATGTTGGTCAGGCTGGTCTCGAACTCCCAACCTCAGGTGGTCCACCTGCCTTGGCCTCCCAGAGTGCTGGGATTATAGGCATGAGCCACCACGCCCGACCTAGAAATATCTTTTTAATGTGTTCTTCCCTCCTGTTTGCACAGGACCCCATGGGACACAGAGTCCCATTCACTCACTCATTGTGTTTTGGGGAGAGCTGCTGGCTCCCGCTTTGTTCTTTTTCATTGCTGTGTAGTATTCCTCAGCAGAAGTGCACCATGGTTCATTTAACCATTTTTTCATGGACTAACTATTCAGATGGTCTCAGTTTTTACGATTTGCCAGTAATGAAAATCCTTGTACATACCGAATTGTATACACAAATGGATGTCTTTTAATATAGGTGCAGAAATGAGATCTGCCGGATTTAAGAGAATGTGTGTTTTATTGCGGTAGTCACTGCCATGGTGCCCTTTTCAAAGTTCTGCGGTGTGCCCAACCACCAGCAGGGGGCGAGAGAGGCCCTTCCCCATAGAAAATTATATCTCGTTTTAATTTTCATTTTCCCAGTTGTTTTGAGGCTGAGCATCTTTTCACATGTTTCTCAACCATTTTAATTTTGTTGTTGTTGTTGTTTGTTGTTGTTGTTGTTGTTTTGAGATGGAGTTTCGCTCTTGTTACCCAGGCTGGAGTGCAATGGCTCACCGCAAACCCCGCCTCCTGGGATCAGGCAATTCTCCTGCCTCAGCCTCCTAAGTAGCTGGGATTACAGGCATGCGCCACCATGCCCAGCTAATTTTTTGTATTTTTAGTAGAGATGGGGTTTCACCATGTTGACCAGGATGGTCTCCATCTCTTGACTTCGTGATCCACCCGCCTCGGACTCCCAAAGTGCTGGGATTACAGGTGTGAGCCACCACGCCCGGCCAATTTCCTGTTTTTATACATTTCCTGTTTTATACATTTCTTATTTATATCCATGTCTCATTTGGTTTTTTTTCTTAAGGATGGCAGTGGGGGGTTGGAATTTTATTTATTTTATTTTAAAAAATGTTTAAACAGTCACACTCTGCCACTCAGGCTGCAGTGCAGGGGCGAGATCTTGGCTTATTTCAACCTTCTCCCACGTTCAAGTGATTCTCCTGCCTCAGCCTCCAGAGTAGTTGGGATTCCAGGGCTACTCTGTGTAGTTTTAGTGGAGACAGGAGTTTTGTCATGTTGACCAGGTTTGCCTCAAACCCCTGACCTCAATTGATCCACCTGCCTTGCCTCCCAAAGTGCCGGGATTACAGGTGTGAGCCACCACACCCGCCTCTCGGCTGGTTTTTGTTTTGCTTTTTGGTGTCACTTTTCGTGGAGGCTGATATGTATTTGGGATCATATTTCATTCATGTGGCATGCAGTTTCTCGTTTCGTCACTTATTAAGATATCTTCTGCGGTGTAAAATATTTAAATTATGACTTAGCCAAATCTGTCAAACTTTTCTCTCTTTTTTTTTTTAATATTTGCATTCTGTGGTTTTTTTTTTCAAGAAGGCCTTTCTGACCCCAAATGAACAATCATTTTCTTCTATTTTCTTCTAATGACTTTTAGGTACTTGTGTTTTTCCTTTTAGCTGAAAGACATGTACATGTATAAACAACTCATTTAGGTTATATTTGATGAGACTGAAAATAACCAGCCCCAATTTATTTGGGAAGCTCCATTCTGAACACAGGAAATCTGAAGTCTAAATCATAAAAATCATAATCCTATGTGATCACTAAGGGTCTAAGTAGGGAATAAAATTTTATATGAAACTTTGTCCTAGGGCAAGATTGTTATGATGTGTGTGTGCTGGGTGAAATACTGAAAAGGAAGGTAACACACCAGGGAGGATCACCATAAGAAATCCTGAGAACTGGGGTGGGAAAAGGGAAGTGGGGTTGGGGAGGGCTGGGAAAAGGGTGGTCTTATCTCCATCTTCCTGAATGGAGGTGCTGGGGGCATGGTGTGCTACATTCCCTCTCATGGAAGACGGGAGCACCTTCCCGGGAGCTTGCCCAGTCCAGCTGCCTCCGGGCTGTGCCTGCCTGCACTGGGCTGAGTGGTGGAGAACCTCTGCTGAGGAGTTTGCACACAGCCCCTTGTGCTTCTCCTTCACCAAGGCCCTACACGTGGTCTTTGCTCCCAGCAGGTCGTGCCTGCCATTTTCTTTGCTGATGACCAGGCTGGTTTCCATCCAGGGACATGAAAGATGGCCAGAAGCTTGCAGTCTGCTGACCATTTTGATGTGCAAATTGCTCGGGCAGAAATTGTCAGCTTGCCAGCCAGGGGCTTCCCCGTCCTGAAGGGTCACTGTTCCCCCAGCAGGGTGGCCTGGGCAAGCATGGAGAAGGGGTGACAGCCCCGGGCAGGGCGACCACCCCCGACACTGGCTCACATTGCCTGCACTTCCAGCCTCAGGCTGCCCAAGCCCTTTACTGCTCTCCTTTAAAAAACCAACTGAAACACAGCAAAAGGCTAATAGGTTCTTTTGGCTAAAAATAATTAAAATACATCAACTCAGAAGCACCTGGATAGTCCAAAAGCAGTATTTAAAACACAAGATCCAAGATGGCTGATCACTAACAGCTTGGGATTGTAGCTCCCAGGGAAAGCGCAGAGAACTAGAGGACGCCACACTTTCAGACGAATTTTTGTTGCTCATGGACAAGAAGATTCCCAGTGGAGGAGCCCCACGGGTCACCAGCACAACTCTTGTGGCCAGCACAGTGGTTTTGCCGGCACCTTGGCATGGCAGCTCTTCGTGCAGAGTAAACGGAAGGAGATTCCCAGGCAGAAGAGCACCATCAGTCTTAACGCCGCTGTTTTGGCCAGTGCAGTGGGTTGCTTGGATTCCAGTGCTGGGAATCAATAAACTGGAAGTCCACTCAGAAATCCAACTAGAAAGGCGGTAATCGTAAAGATGACAGATGGATAAATTTATAACAAAGGGAAGAAACCAGCCTAAAAAGGCTGAGAATACCCAAAATCAGAACCTCTCTCCCTCTACAGGGGATTACAGTTCCTCATCAGCAACGGAACAAGCTCTGATGGAAAAGAACTGTGTGCCATTAACAGAAGTAGGCTTCAGAAGGTGGATGATAAGAAACTTCTGGGAGTTAAAAGAATTTGTTCTAACCCAATGTAAAGAAACCAAGAACTTTGAAAAAAAGGTTTGACGAAATGCTAACAAGAATAGACAATATCAAGAGGAAATGAACTAACGAAGTTGAAAAACACAACATGAAAACTTAATGAAATATGCACAAGTTTGAATAGCCGAATTGATCAAGCAGAAGAAAGGATATCAGAGGTTGAAGACCTACTTAATGAAATAAAACAAGAAGACAAGACTAGAGAAAAAAGGAATGAGCAAAGTCTCCAAGAAATATGGGAATATGTGAAAAGACCTAATTTACGTTTGATAGGTGTACCTCAATACGACGAAGAGAATGAATCCAAGCTGGAAAATACTCTTCAGGATATTATTCAGGAAAACTTTCCAAATCTAGCAAAGCAGGACAATATTCAACCCCAGGTAATACAGAGAACACCGCAAAGATATTCCTCAAGAAGAGCAACCCCAAGGCACATAATCGTTAGATTCACCAGTTGAAACGAAGGAGAAAATACTAAGGGCAGCCACAGAGAAACATTAGGTTACCCACAAAGGGAAGCCTATTAGACTTACAGCAGATCTCTCAGCAGAAACCCTACAAGCTAGAAGAGAGTGGGGGCCGATATTCAACATCCTTAAAGAACAGAACCTTCAGCCCAGAATTTCATATCCTGCCAAACTAAGCTTCACAATTGAAGGAAAAATAAAATCTTTTATGAACAAGCAAGTACTCAGAGATTTTATTACCACCAGGCCTGCTTTACAAGAGCTTCTGAAAGAAGCATTATACATAGAAAGGGACAACCAGTATTAGTCTTTCTAAAACTGTACCAAAAAGTAAAGAGCATCAACATAAAGAATTTACATCAACGAATGGATAAAATAGCCAGTTAACATCAAATGGCAGTAACCCTAAATTTAAGTTGACTAAATCCCCCAATCAAAAGATACAGCCAAAACCTAATGGTAAGCTATATCCAGACCCATTTCACATCCAAAGATACACAAAGACTCAAAACAAAGGAATGGAGAAA
>CM052649.1:10074795-10212013 GCA_028533165.1 Leontopithecus rosalia
CCATAAAGAGATTTAGACTCAATGAGACAGAAAATTAATAAGGATATCCAGGACTTGAACTCAGATCCAGAAAAAGTAAACTCAATAAATATTTATAGAACTCTCCATTTTAAATACACAAAATATTGATCGGCCATTATTAATACCCATTTTTAGAATAAAGCTACATTCCCGTTCTCTCTCCCTCTTTTTCTTCCTCTTTCTTCCTCCCCTTCCTTCCTTTTTCTTTCTTTCCAAAAAAAAGAAAAGAAAAGAAAATTCAGAATTACATCTATGGCTTGCATTCTATTTCCACTAAAAAAATAAAATAAAATAAAACACAAGAAAATGGACTGGGCGTGGTGGCTCACACCTGTAATCCCAGCACTTTGGGAGGCCGAGGCGGGCAGATCACCTGAGGTCGGGAGACCAGCCTGACCAACATGGAGAAACATCATCTCTACTAAAAATACAAAATTAGCAGGGTGTGGTGGCACATGACTGTAATCACAGCACTCAAGAGGCGGAGGAAGGAGAATCACTTGAACCTGGGAGGCAGAGTTTGCAGTGAGCTGAGATTGTGCCATTGCACTCCAGCCTGGACAATAAGAACGAAACTCCGTCTCAAAAAAAAAAAAAAATCAAGAAATCGGTTAGCTGCAAGGAAAAGACTTCACCTTTTTATTTGCTGTTATTTAAGAAAGAAGCCCTATTCATGGCCACAGCCTAGATGAGAAGCTAGACTGCAGGCTCCTCTCTGGGTCGAGGGAGACAGGAGGGGTCAGGTGCACAAACAGGGAAGTAGGTGCCCTGTACTGAAAAAGGCTGTGGAATGTCCTTGCTCCCGGGACAAAGGGGGGCCTTGGGGAAGCCCCCCTCCAGCCTGGGCTGAAGATGCCAGTCTGTGTCCTGCAAAGGGGGCCTGCCCTGGTGTCCGCCCTGAGCACCCCAAAACCCCTGCATCCCATAGGGGGCCCTGACTTCTCACAGTCCAGGGTGATCGTTTGAAGGTGCAGATGAGAAGTCCTGCCTCACAGGCTCCATCTGAAAGGGTCTCCCCGGTGCACATGGGCTTCTTTTGCCTTGATCTAAGCCCACGAGGTCTGCTGGAGGGTGAAGGGGGCAGGTAGGGGCGGGAGAGCCAGCGCCACCTGCCCTTTCTCCCTCTGCTTTGCAGGTACCACCCTGAGCATCTCCTCCACATGTTCAGCCCCAGGCTGTGTTCCTCTAACTCCACACGCTGGTCCTCATCATAGACTCAGGGACATGTGACCTTGACATGTTGTGACAACTCTCATGTTCTCGGCGATGAACCGCAGTTACCTGCACCATGGCTCTCCAAGGGCTGGCCCCAGACTGGTAACATCAGCACCACCAGGAAAACTGTCAGAAAGCCACATTCTCCAGCCCCATCTATATGCCTTTCTTCGAGTTGCCTGAGCCAATTACCACAAAGGTGGGTAGCTTGAAACAACAGAAATGTATTCTCTCAAAGCCCTGGATGCCAGAAATTCAAGGTCACGTGATGTTGGCCAGGCTGTGCTCCCCTTGAATGCCCTGGGGGAATTCCTTCCCACTTCCTCCAGCCTCTGGCGGCTGCTGGTAACCCTTGGTGTTCCTTGGCTTGTGATAGCAACACTCCAGCCTCTGTCTCTGTCATCACATGGCCATCTTCTATGTGTGTGGCCAGATGCTCCTGTTTCTGTAAGACCACCAGCCATTGGCACATTTCTACCCTCATCCAGTGCAACCTCGTCTTAACTTGCTTGTAAGTACAGAAATCCTATTTCCAAAGGTCACATTCACAGGGACACGGGGTTAGAACTTGAACATATTTTGGTGGAGGGGACACAAACTCACACCACTACCACAGACTGTGGAATCAGAGATGCCAGGAGCCTGGAAGAGGCCCTCATCCCACCACCCCAGCCACCTGCAAGTCTGACTGCAACTTCTCCGTGTGCAAAAGGGAGAGATTTCCACCCCTGGAGCATTGGACGGCTGCACACCCAACACCCGACACCATACAGATGCTATCAACAGTGGTGTATTCATCACATACACTCACCACCTGGGAGGAAGCCAGTGCCTGCCACACAGGCCACGGGGGAACAGCATGGAGAGCAAGGACCTGGAGGAGGCGGGCTTCATGGTCTCGAGAAGGCGGGGTGCCCCCGACCCATCTCCAAGGAAGCTGCAGGGGCTGCCAGGCCACGTAAGCTGCTCTGCAGGGGCAAGAGGGCTGGGCCTGGTCCTGCCACAGGAGGGAGGGTTGGCCGGGATCCACCACAGCAGAGCAGGGAGCATAGCACTTGGCTGGACCACTCTGTTCTCTCCTGGGTTCATCGCGTCAGGAGCAAAACATCTTGAATTTGAATTTCAGGCTTTATATTGTATTTTTTGTAAAGTAGACCTCAAATCCTTCACCGGTTCTCGGCCACAGCCTAGCCTGGGCTACTGTTACACCTCCCGACTGCCTCATTCCACGTTCCTTCCCCCAAATCCATCCTTCCCCCAGTGGGCAGAAGGATCTATGGAGAGTATGGATGCGATCCTGCCACTGTCCTGCTCAAGACCTGCCAGCAGCCTTTGGTTGTACTTAGGACCCACCCCGTCCTGTGGCCTGGAGGCCCGTGGGGTCCGGCCCTGCTTGCTTTCCCGTGTCTGTGACATCCGTGGCTGAGATGAGCAGCTTCTACCCTGCCGTTCCTCTTCCTGCCTTCCCTGCTCAGCCTTCAGCCCAGTGTCACTGCTCAGGTCCCTGTCAGGCTCCAGCTAAAGCTCCCCTTGGGGCACGCTGCCCCCCTCACTTTCCCCTTTCCTTGGTGGCATTTTTCATACTTTTTTGCCTGGCATCCATTCCCCATGAAGCGTCCGTCCTAGCATTTGAACCTGGCTTGGCCCATGGGAGTTGCTCCCTGCTATTTCAGCCTCCTGTGGCCGAAAGAGAGGAGGGCCGGGGGCCACTGTTTGATCACCAGTCTGGGCCTGGCCAATGAGCGGGGCCATGAGCAGAGCCCGGGTCTCCACCCTGGCAGCAGCCTGGGCCTTGGAGTCACGGCGTGGCCTGTGGGTCCACTCTGCCTGCCTTGGCTGCGGGGCATGGGCATGCTATTTAACATCCTCATTCTCAGAGTGGGGATTGTAGGGTTTGCATAACAATTAAATTAAATGCAGAAATTCTCACATCTTTGACAAGGCAGCGGCAGAGTGGGAGGCCACCAAAAGGTGGATTCCTGCCTTCCTCTGTCCCGCTTCAAACTGAATAACAGCCACAAAACCAGAACCACCCAGGGACATCCTCCTGAGGGCCAATCAGTGACACTACAGGTGAGTTTCACCCCTCCCCCAACCCTTGTCTCCCACACCCATCCGCTCACTTTCCATCAGCTCTAAAAGCTTCTTGACTGTCCACGGGCCACAGCTGTGGCTGCCTGGGCTTTTCCATTCCTGAGACTAAAAGAATGTTCACAGCTGGAACCTGCAGTAAATTCACCCAGTGACCCCAGACGAAAGCCCCCTGCACCCCATAAAAAGGCAGGAGCAGAGAGAGGACCCCCAGTCACTCCGCGCTCCAGGGTCTAGAGCCACAGGTGAACTTGAGGGCCCAGCCTGGGTTTCCGGCTCCCCCCCACCCTCCGTTGGCACCTGTTCCCCTCTGCATCTCTGGCGGTGACTTGTTCCCAGGGACACAGCTGCCTTCCTGGTAGATGAGCAGAAGCTGGAGGAAGCTGGGAGTGAGGCTCGGGGCAGCAGTCCACCTCCTCACCCCATGTGCCCAGGGGTCAGAAAAGTGGCCTGCCAGCAGCAGCCACCTATGGATATGTGTGGGTGGCTGTCCTCCCAAATGCTATGAGACAATGCTGATTAGGCTGCTTCGATGTGGGCGTTGTTTGACTAGGGGCATATTAAATGACAATGGAAACCAGTGAAATCAGCCCTGCAGGACACAGCAACTAGGAAAGTACCTGCTCCATGAGGCTCAGCTGGTGCTCCTCCCAGAAAAGCAGACGGGACGAAGGCACCGGGCCAGCTTAATGAAACCCAGCAGCAGTCCACACATTCTAGGCTGTTCGAGGAGGGGGCTTCAGAGGCAGAGACAGGTTTCCAGCCCTGGCTACAGTTTCTCCAGCCTGCATGCATACTGTGTGTGTGACTCTGACAGTGTTACGTCCTAGAGAAGAGCGACTTTCTGAATTCGCTGTACACCGTGCCTGGGCAGTCCTGGACAGAGCGATGCTGGGGGCCACTCTGAGCACAGACTCTGTGCCCATCACCTCGACTGACAGTCCTCAGGGGCTCTCCACCTCTTTTCTGCCTCCACACCATCCCAGTGATTGGGAACACCTCTTGAGACCTCCCCACCCCCCAGCAATTCCTGATCGAGGGTAGATCAGCATAATATAGCCCGCAGGGGGTGGTGTTTTGTTTTGTTTTTTTCTAGTCTTGTTCTGTCACCAGGCTGAAATGCAGTGGTGTGATCTCGGATCACTGCAGCCTCCACCTCCCAGGTTCAAGAGATTCCCCTGCATCAGCCTCCTGAGTAGCTGGGACTAGAGGCGCATGCCACCACACTTAGCTAATTTTTTTGTATTTTTAGTACAGACAAGGTTTCACCATGTTGGCCAGGATATCCTGACCTTGTGATCCACCCGACTCGGCCTCCCAAAGTCCTGGGATTACAGGTGTGAGCCACTGTGCCCGGCTGGGTGTGTTTTAAAGCAGGGGCCCCAACCCCCGGGCCAAGGCCTGGTCCTGGCCACAGCCACACAGCAGGAGGTGAGCGGCTGGTGAATGGGCATTATCGCCTGGGCTCTGCCTCTTTTCAGATCAGCAGCGGCATTTGATTCTCTCGGAGTATGAACCCTGGGGGAAGGCCCTGGGGGAATTCCTGTGAACTGTGCCTGTGAGGGATTCAGGTCATACACTCCTTATGATAATCTAGTACCCGCCTATCTGAGAGGGAATAGTTTCATTCTCAAACGATCCACTGCCCCCTCTCCCCCCACCACTCCCACCCCCAGTGCGTGAAAACATTGTCTTTCTGAAACCAGTTCCTGGTGCCAAAAAGGCTGGGGAGAGCCTGCTGTTTGAAAATTCTCCTGCATTCTCACGCCTTCCATGAAAGGTCTTCCTCCAGGAGAATCAGGCCGCTGGGGTTTGCCCCAGGCCTTGTGTGAGCCCTGGCTCTGGTGCGCTGTCCTCCACTGTGGGCGGCCTTTCAGCAGGTGAGGAGACCCCACTCCTTGCCACTAGGCGAGGGCCACACTGTCATCACCTTCTGGAGGACCCTGTGGTGTTCTCAGTACAAGCAACAGCATCCCAGACCATCTGAGCCCAAATCTTTCCAAGGGGGTCTTATTTGAAACTCCCTGCCCAGACCAAGCACAGAGAGGGGCGTCCTCCTGACCCTCGGGCAGCAACTGCTCCCCAGAGGGAAGGGCCTTGGCCAGAGGCAGCTGCATAAAGAAATGGGGCTGGGGTGGCACGGAGTAATTTGATGCCCATGTCTGCATCTGTTTCCCAAAAAGATTATGGGTGCACCAGGCACCCAGACTGTGAGGTTTCAGGACGCAGGTTCCAAGACTGCCCTCACTTCTGAGAGCAACTGCAAGCTTAGAGGGTTCCCTAAACTACTTCCGGCTTTAAGAGTTTGCTAAAGGATTCACAGAGCTCAGTGAAAGGTATTATACTTGTTGAATACAAGGCAAGGGCACCAAAAGAAATGAGCCAAAGGCAGGGAAGCATGCGGCAGTCGGGGAGGGTCTGAAAGGTGAAACTTCCACTGTCCTAAGCATGCATCGCCCTCCTGCCATTGATGTGTGACAAATACATGGAGTGTTGTCAACCAAAGAAGCTCGCCAGAGCTTCAGTGTGCAGAATTTTTACTGGGGCCTCACTACTTAAGCATGAACGAATGATTGGTTGATAGATTACATGCATGGTTGAAATCAGGCACCAAGGCCACCGATGTGTAACTCAAAGCCACCATGGTTGGTTTTTCCTGCATGGCCAGCTCTTATCCTGAGACTGTCAGATGTGGCTGGCCCTATGCTAAGGTTACATGTGGCCAGCCTTTGGCATCAACAAAGGCGTGCTATCCGGTGTGCCATCAGTCACCCCCTAGAGCTAAAGGAAATGGCCAGACCCCTTTGTGGACAAGGCCACATTTTTTCCTACGTACCTGGCTCTGGGCTACACTGGTAACAAATCCCATGAGGCCCCCTGATGTCCAGCAGACAGACTTGATACTGGGCCTGACTGCATCCCACGGTCATGCCGTGAGAGCAGACACAGAGAAGATGGCAGAACGTCAAAGAGAATCAGGATCCTGGCTTCCACAGCCAATGATGCACAGCCTAGTGAACCAAAGCCTAAGAGGAGGTGACGTCCCGACAGGCCCCACCCAGGGAACAACCTCACCTACCCCTTGCTGGGCACCCACACTCCCTCTGGGGCCTCAGCCTGCAGCTGTAGTCTCTGTTTTCTTCCCTCCTTTTCCCACGCATCCTTGAAGAGGCTTTTGTATTGCCCTCAACTTGAATGCTGACTTAGCACAACTGAACCAGTGGTTGGCGAAGTGGGTTATTTTCTCTTGCTCCAGTGTGCTCTGTCTTGAAAGTGGTCTCTGCTCTGTTTTTCTGGAGACAGGGTCTGGCTCTGTCACTCAGGCTGCAGTGCAGTGGTGGGATCTTGGCTCACTGCAGTCTCAACTTCCCAGGCTCAAGTCACCTCCCACCTCAGCTTCCCAAGTAGCTGGGACTACAGGCGTGTGCCACCATGCCTGGCTAGTTTACGTATTTTATGTAGCGTTGGTGTTTAACCATGTTTCTCAGGCTGGTCTTGAACATCTGAGTTCAACTGATCATCTCGCCTTGGCCTCCCAAAGTGCTAGGATTACAGGCATGAGCCACCACGCCTGGCTGGCCTCTGCGCTTCTGAGCTCGTGGCTTCCCAGTGGAGCTACTGAAAGGTATTGAGGAGTAAGTCTCTTCCTTTGTTCAAGAGAAAACCCACTCTGGCTTGGCCATTGTGAACACATGTACCAGCTTCGGTTTAC
Organism: Leontopithecus rosalia; assembly: GCA_028533165.1. NCBI lineage: Eukaryota > Metazoa > Chordata > Mammalia > Primates > Cebidae > Leontopithecus > Leontopithecus rosalia. Next base: position 10,081,835 of record CM052649.1, read on the forward strand.
CTGCATATAACAGAAAACTCAGTAACCATCATTGTCACTGTCACTGTCATCGTCATCGTGATCACGGCCTATACATATCAAAGTGCCTCCTATGCATGCTACATGCCAGACATGCAAGGATGCTACAACATAGAGACCATTTCATGCTCCTTTTACAGACGGGGAAACAGATACAGAGAATTCAAGTAACCTATGTCCAACGTCAGTGAATTGGACATCTAGCCTCCATTCACACCAAGCCTTCACTCTTTCTGTGATAGAAACGGATTTGTTGAGGGGCTGTGATAGGTAGGGATTAGGCTAGCAGACAAAGGACAAGGCCAAAGTCCCTGCCCTGAAGGAGATCTTTTCATGCTGCTGGAGACACACACTTCCCTCTCAGCTTTTCATCCCTTTGCCATGCCTACTGACACACCTTATGTCCAATGTCGAATCCAATGTCTTAGTGCTAGTGAGTGAAAGTAATGAAATATAACCCAGGGTGTTCAGCTCCAAAATCTGTACTCTGAACTTTTCTGTTACAACCAAGAAAATAGTGGCTTAAATACTTAAGGGTTTGTGTTTCCATAAGCAAAGTTCAGAGAGGCAGACTGGGGCAATCACGGCGGTGCCACTGTCATCAGGGACCCAGGCTCCTTCTGTTCAGTCATCCTTCGAAGGAGGTGGCATTCCCTCATTGCCTCATGATCCAAAGTAGCTGCTTGAGGACAAGCCATCACACCTGTTTGCCAGGCAGGAGGAAGAAGTGAGGGGGGGAAAATGGGCAAATCTTCTGGATGAGTCAGCTCCCTTTCAGATACCATCCTCTTACATAGCCTTTTCACCAGAACTCAGTCCGGAGCCGCACTGACCTGCCAGGTTGGAAAATGCAGCAGTAGAACTGGGCCGACTGCTGGCATGTATCTAACAGGCTCCAGACCAAAGAAGCAGGGAGAGAATAGATACTGGGAAGCAGCAACTGGGCAGCAAAACCAAGAAAATTTCTTAATTGTGTTCTCGTCCCTGAAACATCTCCTGGGGGACAAGGAGAAGGAATTCCCATCCTCCTCTCTCTCTGATTTTCGCAGCTCTTCACCATTCTAGACCTGCTCGCCCCACAGGACTTTGGCTTACAGTCCAGTTTCAGGCCCCCTGAAGACAGCCCCTGCGATGTGAGCATAGGCGGTCCTACTTGGGGCTGAGAGAGACAGGGTCTAGCGCGTAGAGTTGGATCTCCGCACAGTGAAAGCAGGACTGAAGTCTGGTCTTTAAGGATTTCCTCCTTTTCATGATATGGCCCTCTGTCATTGTCATTGTTATCACTGACAATGATGACATCTCCTCAAGAGGAATGGGTTTCAGACTTACAAGTGTTACCATCCTGGGAACAGGACTTAGACACCTGTAAGGCCCCAATTATTGACCTAGATAGTTGACAATTGGAGGACCTCGCTGTTCTCTAACTCGGGGCCCTACTTTCACCTGAATGATTGATGGTTCAATCAATCAAATGTGTGAAAATGACAGTGGAGCTTCCTGCTCTTTAGAAGTTGGTAGTAGGGCCGGGCACGGTGGCGCGTGCCTGTAGTCCCAGCTACTCGGGAGGCTGAGGTGGGAGGATCACTTGAGCCCAGGAGTCCTAGGCTGTAGTGCGCTATGCTGATTGCGTGTCCGCACTAAGTTCGGCATTAATATGGTGACCTCCCAGGAGCGGGGAACCACCAGGTTGCCTAAGGAGGGGTGAACCGGCCCAGGTCAGAAACAGAGCAGGTCAAAACTACTGTGCTGATCATTAGTGGGATCGCACCTGTGAATAGCCACTGCATTCCCACCTGGGCAACAAAGCGAGACCCTGTCTCTAAAAAAAAAAAAGTTGGCGGTAGAAATCATTGCTGTCATATTGATCTTAGCTTTGCCACCTACTAGCTATGTGATTTACATAAGTTATTTTACCACACTAAGCCTCAGTTTCCTTATCTGTAAAACAGCAATGATGAAAATGTCTACCAGGTAGGATGGTTGGATCTAGCAAATAGTAAGTGTTCAATAAATGTGAGAAGGAGGAAGAGGAGGAGGAGGATGATAATGGTGATGATGGTGATAGTGATGGTGGTGGTGGTGATGGTGTTGACAAATGGTGGTGGTAACGATGGTGATAACAGCAATAATGGTGATGACAGTGGTAATGATGGTGACAGTGATGAAAATGGTAATGATGGTGATGGTAATTACGGTAATGATGATGATGATGATGATGGTGGAGATGACGGTAATCGTGGTAATGGTGATGATGGTGGAGATGATGGTAATTATGGTAATGGTAATGACAATGATGGAGCTGATGGTGATGATGGTGCTGGTGACGTCGGTGGTGATGATGGTGATGCAGGTCTTGATGATGGTGATTTAGGAACAGAATCTCCTTTAGTGGGAAATCTGTCTACTTCAACACTTAATTAATGATTAATGCAAGAAATAATTCTGACTAAATTTATATGGTTTAAACAAAGCATTAATTAATAAATGCCCATTTATCATTGTCTTATTATGCTCAGGTTATTTAACTGTCCTTGAAGAAAATGCTGGTTCAGTGATCTAACGCTCTCTCTCAGACCCTGCAATAGTGTTGCACCTGAAAAGTAATAGTCTTTTGCTTTTGTTATTGTTTCCTAGGATAACTTTCTTTGGGATCCTTTTGCTATGCATAGATGCTTCAAGAGCATCTATGAAGATAGCTGAATAATTATTAGGTTAAAAAAACAGTATTAAGGCAGGAAAAATACTTTAGCTGTGAAACTAAACAATAAATATATGAAGTCCTTAGCATCATGTTAAATACATGTGATGTGACATTACAAATAAATTTGAGATGATTTCCTTAGTATGCATGATGGAAATGTGATTTATAATTACCCCAAACACCGTTTCATAGATACTGTTTTTACACATGTATTAATTATGGCTGCGGTTGTTTTGTTTAGAGCTGCTTTGTACTCCAGTCTGTTTTCTTAGGCACAGCCTTGTCTGTGATGGGGCAAGTCTCAGGATGTGAGTTTCTTGCATTAGTCACTGGTCCCTTTGGGTGAGGATGGAGGCATCACTGCCATAGAAGGTAGGGAATTTTGTGATAAAGCTCTCATCTTTTGAAAAGTTTTGTTTTATCCAGTGCTCTGAAATTTGTCTTTTATATACATGTGACGTAATCTGGCTGCACATGTTGCAGCTAAAAGCGGAACCAACTAATTGAACATTTTCAGAGTCTGACGGAAATGGTGGGTGCTAGCATTTCTAGTCTATCAGCCAGCTAATTTGAAGGTTTGGGTAAGTGCCAGGGGTAAGAAACGACCACTTTCTCTCAGAGCTCATATGTAGCCTTCACTCCTTCTGTGGCAGCAACAGGGATTTGTTGAGGGGCTGTGATAGGCAGCGACAGCAGACTGACGCATGACAAAGCCAAAGTCCTGCCCTGAAGGAGATCTTTACCTACACGAGTTCGTGCTGCTCTTCCGTGGGGACACACATTTCCCTCTCAGCTCTTCATCCCTTTGCCGTGCACATTGATAACTGGGAGGTTAATCAGCTTGAGGTTCGTTTGGGAAAGCAGGCTGCAATTGTTTGCAAAGAGGTTTCTAGACTTATTTTTGAGATTATTTAAATAGCTGAGCCAAAAGCCAGTGGGAATGGCTCAGTGTGGCCTTCCTGCCCTAGGTGAGTGTGCCTGGAAGCTACCGAGGACATTGATCTTGGCTCCTCTTTGTATCAGTGAGTGAGAAAACAACCATTAGCTGTACAGCCACTGAACGCTCTCCCTGAAGGCAAAGATTTGCTTTATCTAAAATTTTCCATTGCGTCCAGGAGCAAACCTGCATCATAGCAATTTACTATTTTCTGCTCCAGGAAGTGGAAAACACAAACAAGTTGAGCTACTTTAGCTGGCTCCACGAAACGTGCTGCCGTCAGGGAAACACATGTTTTTTTTGGTTTTTTGTTTTTTCAGGATTCCAGGTTGAAGGAAATTTGCTTTTGATTGTTGAATTGCATTATTATAGACTTTTAGCGGCATCTCTGGCCTCCAGCCACTAGCAACCTCTAGACACTGTCAGCTGTCGGGTGGGGGGGGAACATCACCCCCAGGGGAAAATCATTGCCTCAGAAATAATGAGGATCATTATCAGTCCTCTCAACACATTCCTTGTTCTCAATACATCCCTATTTAAAGAATAACACAAGTGGGTTTCTGGTGATTTGCACAGGAAACTGAGTCCTTATGCTACAAGATGTTGGAGTCTTTCTTTTAAGTGACCCCTCGGCAGTGCAGAATGGGGAAGCTGAAATGTAATCAAAAGCTCATTCCAGCCTTCTGGGTAGAGTTCCAAATCCTCCAGATTATATGAGTTCATTATAGCAGACCATGCTGAGGCTTTTCCAGTTGACAAATTAGGTTTTTTCGAAAGCATGGCAGTTGGATTTATAATAATATTTAGGATTAAAGGGGAGGATGCGGAAAAATAATTTTCTCTTGTCACGGATGCCCTTAATTGAATTTCAGGAACTGTGTTTGGAAGAGCAAGGTGAATGCTAGACAGAAGGTTGTGAAGATGTGCAGACAGGTCAAAGTAAAAACACATGCAAGATGCTCTAAAGACCCAGAGAAAAATCAGCCACAGAGAACACTTACATTGGCTAATTTTATGTGTCAACTCGCCTGGGTCATGATGCCCAGAAATGTGGTTAAACATGAGTCTCGATGTTTCCGTAGGATGTTTTGGGATGAGATTAGCATTTAAATCTGGGGACTTTTTGAGTCAAGCAGATTGTCCTCCATAATTTGGGTGGGCCACATCCAATCAGTTGAAGGCCTGAGTAGAAGAGAAGACTGACCTTCCCTGGGCAAGAGGGAGTTCTGCCAGCAGATGGCCATCGGACTCGAACAGCATCAGTTCTTCCTGGGTCTCCAGCTTGCTGCTGTCCCTGCAGACATGGGATTTTCCAGGCTTGATAATCTCATGAGCCAATTCCTTGAAATAAGTCTCTTCCTATATGTGTGTGTGAATACATGGATAAACATGTGCATGTGTGCGCGTGTGCGCGCATGCACACACACACACACACTATTGGTTCTATTTCTCTGGAAGATGTGGCTAATATAACTGTGATGAGGATGTCTCAAGCTCTCAAAGCCTCATGATTTGCCACCACCACCCACTCCCTCCCTCCCTGTTCTTCAGGCACATATGGCTGCAGGCGCCTCCTGGGAGGGTTATGAAATGCATTTTTTGTTTTGTTTTTGCTCTTATACTGCTGAGGCCAACAGGATGCCAAGTCTTGGGGAAAAAGAAGTTTACTTTTGGGTTTGTAAAAAGAAGCATTTAACCAGCACTGCAGCCGTGAAGACAGGAAAAGCTGCAGAACAGTGGAACAGCACGGGCTGCTGAGGCAGAGGCAGTCGCCTCAACAATAACCAGTGAATTACAAACCCGCTGGGTCTGGCCGTATCTCCCCGGGGCTCTGCTCTCTTGCCCCCAATCCCTGCTGTTTCTCAGGCTGCCTGTGTGGCGCTCATCCAGGCCTAGCGGTGCCCTCTGCTTGGCTGGTGGTCATTCCGCAATCTCCTTGGCCAGATTCCTGTCCAAGCCTGGGCATGTCGCACCCTGTAGCTTCACTTCCTGACACACACATGGGGGTTCACCTGGTGCCCATACCTAGTAAGTGGCAGGCGGCACCAGAACCTGAGCTCTGCCTGAGCTTCTGGGTTCTGAGGTCCTGGCACAAGCTCCATCAGGGGCTGGTTCTAGTTTGAGGAACTGGAGTGAAGGAGGTTTTTGAAATGGTGTTGACTAGGCAGAACTCCAGGACACATTTGAATAAGTTCCTATTCTCCTTTCTCCCTGGACCCAGGAAGGAAAAGTCCCAGGGATTCTCTCCCTCCACGAGGGACCTGTTGAGAGAGTGGCCCCAGGGACCTGCCTCTGGGTCAGGGCGGGCAACAGGGATGTCCCAGAGGCACATTGTGGGTGTGGGGAGGGGCTGCTTGCTTCTAGGTGATTGTAGGGCAGAGCTCAGGGCTTGTGGTCCATGGGCAGCAGCTGAATGAGTCAGGGGCACTGTATGCTCCTTTTGAGAACCCCTCCAGCCTTGGATTATTCCAATAATACTTGTAAACAGTCATGAAGGAATTTCTCAGTGAAAACATTCAAGAGGCTACGCTTCATGTTGGGGCCATGTGAGCCCAGACTGCGGTGGGCGGCATGTGGGAGCCAGAGGCACACACACACACACACACACACACACACACACACACACGCCACTGACCTCACCCTTGGAGGGCCCTTAGAACCCAGGGCCTTCCGGCCCTTCTTGGCTCCGCCAACCCTCACCTGGGGCCTGGCTTCTCTCCACCTCCTCGCTGCTCCTGAACACAATTGTGATGAGCATTGATCCAACCATCCCTTTCTGGAATCTTCTCTTGGTGCCAACTGCAAAACTCTGTACCTCTCTAGCACCCTTTGTCCCTGCTGGGACCCTTGTTCTCGTGATCCCAGTCACACCTCTCATTTACTGAGTGTCTGTGTTAACCAGGAGGTTAGCGAGTGTAACTTCCTTTCATGCTCACAAAATTCTGAGTGCAGAGGCTCCATCGGGTAGGAGGAGACTGGGGTCCAGAGGGAGGAGTCTCTCGTTCCAGCAGGGCTGAGGTTTGAGCCTGGGCAGGGGTGACTCCAGAGCCTGGGCTTGCCCCAGTGCAGTGCCATCCCCCCTTGCCCTTCCTCAAGCCTGCCATTCACCACCTGGCACTAGGTGCCCAAGGCCCTGTCTTTCCCGGCTCTGCGCAGCAGTGGACAGCTTGTCCCCCAACTGTCGTCCCTAATCCAGGGGCAGCAGCTAAGCAGAGCTTCTCACTCCCTGTGGGGGTTTTAAGTCGGCATTTGTCCTCCTCACAGGTCTCCTTTCTTCATGTTTTGTGCTTTTTGCTTAAGCTCACTTTTTCCTGGTCCTGACAGCTATCACCTAATCACCCCTGGATGCGCTGCTTCCTGGAGAAATTCAGCACCAGGTTCATAGTCCCTGGGGTCTCAGCTCCACACTGAGCCTTCCAGGTCTTCTCAGTTCCTTCACTTTCCTCAAATGGTTCCTTGCCATCCTGGAGTTTCTCTGACTGTCAGTCTTTCTTGCCTCCCTCAGACCCCTGAGCTGCCCTCTCCATGGTATCTGTCCCTTCTGGGATGGCAGGTGATAAGGTTTGTTTGATAATTGAGCATTTATAGTGATACTGCCTGCATTCAAGTCCCAAGTCTTCCAAGCCTCAGTTTCCTCATCTTGTAAATGGGTATGATGATATGGAGATCCACCTCCTGGGGTAGGTGGTGCATGTCCATGGCTCGGCACAGTAATGCTCGCCTGGCACAGGAGCACCTGGTGTGAGTCAGCCATCCCCTTCCCCTGGGCTGGGCCCTGGGCTTCATGATTCTGGGCGCTGTGAGAAGCACTCTTGGTCCTCCCGTCCATGGTGGTGCTCTGGCCCCGACGCTGATCCCCATGCTTCACTGCAGGCAGCCTCTACCTCTTCCAAGCTCCCCTGGTCATGGCTAGAGAAAGTCCTAACACTGGGTGCATCAATTGCACCTCAGATCCACGCCCCTGTCTCAGCTCAGTCTTTCCAGGCTCAGCAATCTTTTGAATCATCTGTTAGTGGCCTCATGCCTCCAGCATCTCGATCTTCTCAGAGCCCTACTCTGCAGAAAGTTTCTCACGGGTTTGCTGAGAAGGCTGACTGTGCATCTGCAGTGGGCACTCTCTGCTATGCTCTTCCCAACCTCAGTGTGACTTTCCCACGTCCACACTGACTTCTGTCCCTCTCACCTCCCCTCAAGGGTGACCTTCCTGCTCTGGCTGATGAACTCACCCTCCTGCCGCCCCAGAACCTCTGGTGTCAATGAACATCGTGCAGCTGTTCCTTTCTCAGGCCTTCAGTCACTCTGGGGCCTTTCCCCAGAAGCACATTCAAGCCTGCCTTTAGCTCTTTCTTGTTCAAACCTACCTTCCCCTCCCAGTGAGGGTCTTACCTAAGCATCCTGTCCTAGACAAATGTTTCCATTCCTAATTTTGTACAATCTGGCTTCCACCTCTCCACTTACCAGAGGCCCCTGCTTAAGGGCCTCGGGTGACAGAATCCAGGCACCTGTCTGTTGCTCCCTGTGTCCCATCTGCCAGACCTCCCCGGCACTCATGACCTTGCGTGTGCTGGTGTGCCTCTCCAACCCTCCCTCACCCCGCACCTCTGCACTCACACCTCTGGTGTATTTCCCAAGGGCTAGGTCTCCACGGCCTCTCTGTCACTGACTCCTGGCCTCTATCAGCAGCTCCATGCAGATGGATCCCAGTAGGCTCTCCAGCCCTGGCATCCCTCCAAGCTTCAGTCTCACCTTATCAAAGCCCTGCACAGTAGCTCTGCTTGGAGGCCATGTGGGCACACTGGACTCTGCCCGCAATAGTCTCTTGATTCCCACAGTAATTCCTCCTCCATTCATGCTGGCTTTTCTTAACACCTTCCCCAACTTCCTGGCCATCCATCCTTGAAACCGCAGCATGCTCTTGCTCCCCCTGACCCCCTTGCACTTCACATCAAACCACGGTCTGTGTTTTCTGTCATTTAGTCCCAAGACCATGGTGGGGTGAGGCCTGATGTGCTGTGGGATCAGAATGACCTGGATTCAAGCCTCAGCTCTGCTATTTGCTAACAGTGACTTTTAAAGAAAACATCTTTATTGAGATATATTTCCCATACCAACAATTTGTCTAAAGTGTACCATTCAATGGCTTTTAAAAAGCATGTTCGTGGGTATGTGCAAGCATTCACATGGTTGATTTTAGAATCTTTCATCACCTCAACAAGAGACTCTGTGCCCTTTGGCCATCGCCTTTCTACCCCCCTGCCCCGCATCAGCCCTAAGCAAGCAGTGTCTCTCCAGATTTCTCTGTTCTGGACACCTCCTATGAATGGTATCACACACGTGATCTTTGGTGCCTGGCTTCTTTCACTTAGCATGATGTTTTCAAAGCTCATCCATGTTGAGGTGTGTGTGTCAGTCCTTCATTCCTTTTTACGGCTGAATAGTACTCCATTGTGAGGCTACACATTTTGTTCATCCATTCTTCAGTGGATGGACTTTTGTGTTGTTTCCTCCTTTTGGCTATTATGAATAATGCTGCTGTATCATTTGTTTACAAGTTTTTGCGTGGACATATTTCACTTTTCTTGGGTGTATATACCTAGGAGTGGATTGCTGGGTCGTATCATAACCCTGTTTAATTGTTTGAGGAATGCCCAACTGTTTTCCCAAGTAGCAGCACCATTTTATACTCCCAACAGCACTGTACGAGTTCCAGTTTCTCTGCATCCCTGTCAACACCCTTGTGTCACTGACTTTTTGGTTCTAGCCATCTTGGTGAAGTGGTATTTCATTGTGGCTTTGATCTGCAGCTCCCTGGTGACTAGAGACATTGAGCATCTTTTGTTGTGGTTACTGGCCATCTATCTTCCTTGCTAAAAGTGGCTTTGCACTGGACCTCAACTTCAGTTGTTCCTCCTGTAAAGTGGTACAGCCACCATCCATGGAGCATAGTGGCAACACCATGGCTCTCTGGGCCAAGGACACATGTGACTGCTAGTGGCCCCTCAGCCAGTGGACCCAGGGCAGACAGCCTCCGCAGCTGGGGACCCTGCCCCTTCAGGTCTCTGCTTCCAGTCTTTTCTCTGTACTTGCTGCAGCCAGGCTTGGGCTGCTGTGTGGCCAGAGATGCTGAGCCATGAAACCTGCAGCAGGTGAAGGATCCTCCCAGCAAAGTTTTTGCAGAAAAGTGATGTACTAAATGAACTCTTCTTCAAGTGGTGTGAGCTTGGAGTGAGGTTTCTGGCTTTTCAGCACATGGTTGATGTTCCCCCAAAAGATATGTTGAAGTCCTGGCCCGGCGCGGTGGCTCACGCCTGTAATCCCAGCACTTTGGGAGGCCGAGGCAGGTGGATCACGAGGTCAAGAGATCGAGACCATCCTGGTCAACGAGGTGAAACCCCGTCTCTACTAAAAATACAAAAAATTAGCTGGGCATGGTGGTGAGTGCCTGTAATTCCAGCTACTCAGGAGGCTGAGGCAGGAGAATTGCTTGAACCCAGGAGGCGGAGGTTGCAGTGAGCCGAGATCGCACCATTGCACTACAGCCTGGGTAACAAGACAGAAACTCCGTCTCAAAAAAAAAAAAAAAAGATATGTTGAAGTCCTAAATCCCATACCTGTGAATGTGATCTTATTTGGAAACAGAGTCTCTGCAGAGGTAGCTGTGAAGATGAGTCATATTGGAATAGGTGGACACTCATCTAATGGCTGGTGTCCTCAGAAAACGAGGGAGAGTCGGACACAGATGCACAGACAGGGATAGCTACGTGACAGCAGAGTCAGAGAGACCAGAGTGAGGCTTCCCACAAGCCAAGGAATGCCAAGGATGGCCACAGCCACCAGGAGCACTGAGCCTGTGGAGGGAGCATGGCCAGGCCAATACGATTTCAAACCTCTCCAGAACTGCCAGAGAATACATTCCGGCTATATGAAGCCACCCAGTTTGTGGCTTAATTTGTGACTTTGTTAAGGCAGCCATGGAAAACTGGCACAGGACAATGATGTTGATAATGATGTGGAGAGCCTGGGGGTGGTTCTGTTCCGTGCTTGTTGGATACTTGGCATTTCTGGCCACCACCATGTATTGGAGAATGGACTTTCTGCTCAATGACAGAAAATGAGTAAGGGCCTGGTTCCTGTCCTCAGCTTAGCGTGCGAGACAGGAGGCAGGAATGCAAGCAGCAGCTTCAGAGGCAGCACTAGGCCAGGCCAGGGGTGGAGGTGTAGACTCCAGCCACACTCAAGCTTGGCCTGTGAGTGCGGCCCCTGGTGCTCCCTGACAAATACGGCCCTGGGTGAGAAAACCTCGGGCCCCTCCCATTCAAATTCCAACTTGATTCTGGACCGCCAGAGTAACAGTTGTGATTATTTTCTCATTAGGGTTACAGGAGACCTTCTGATTAAGGCAGGCATCTTGTACACCAGAGGCTGTTCACTGTCACCCTGGGCTTACTATTAATCATTCTCTCTTAAATCTGTTCCCAAAGGGCCTACCTGGCACAGGCCAGCTGCTGGGTCCAGGTAATGCGTTTTAATCAATGGTAATTAAGCTTTTCCATTTTATGACATTTTAACTAGATAATTAGACTTGAGTAAGCAGGTGTCCAAGAGTTTGACTTTTGTGTCTGAAAATGAGTTTCGAAAATATCCATCACGTACGAGTGTTTGTATTTCTATCTGACAACCCTGGTAAAACGTAAAAGGGAATCTCTGATCCATAAGAAAGAACAAAGCTGGAGAGAAATGCAGGAGCTTTATTAGAAACAATTAATATTCTTCAAGTTAACAATTGATAAACTCATGTAGGCAAACAATTTGGATGTAATGATCTAAAGCCCACGGATGCATGCCAGATCCAGCTAACAGTACATAAAGAAATGCACCTCTGGAAAGAACAGCCCTCCCTTCCGCTGAAGCCTGAGAAGCACTAAGGACACTTCTGGATTTCTGCAGCGGCAGGGGCAGGGGTCCGCAGGGGCTGACCTGGTGTTGCAGGAGTGTGGCATCCCTCCTGGGTGCTGGCTCCGAAAGGCAGGTGGAAGGTGCCTGCTGGGGTGTTCCGTAGCAGCACTGCTGACCAAGCCTTGGTCTCTAAAAGCCACCCTCAGTGTATGCCAACTGATGAGGAAATCGGTGGTGACAGGGCCTTGAAGGGTATGCGCTGGCTTCCCTTAAGAAGATGAGATGGGAAACCAAACACTGCCTTTCAAGTGAGGCTGTGCCATGCTCCCTCACGGAGGAGGGGCCGCTGGGTCTGACCAGGTCTGCCTCTGCCCTCACCAGCTGGCAGATGAGAACTGGAGAACAGTACCAGAAAGGCTGCTGGTTGGCTACGGCACAGTTGCTGACCTGCAGCAGTCCTGAGGGTGAGCAGGATAGTCGGGCCCTCCACAAGCACTGGAGTTTTGTTTAAGTGAGCCCTCTTGCTTTTTGGAGATGCTACTGCTACCAGCCAGTGAGCAGACTAGGACACCTCTAGACAGGAAATTCATCTAAAAACTGGAGGACCACCTGACGTGCCCAAGTGACGATGGGTCTGGGCAGCTGTGTGCACGGGTGGGAGGCATTTGGGGCAGTTAGACTCACCAGTGAATAGGTTTTTCTGGCACAAATGGAATGTGGTATTCCATGTCCCTTGGGAGACAAAGGGCAGGTTTATCAACTGGTCTTTCCAAGCTTCCGACTCTCTGGCTCACATGTTCCAGAATGAGCTAGAAGTCTATTCCTCAACCCTGGGCCATGGGCACTTCCAGAACTCTGAAGTGGCTCAGGAGGTGATTCCCGAAAGGCCAGCCTTGCTTCAACTCCTGGTGGAGCCCATCTGGGCTGAGGGATGCTGGGCCTGCCACGCCAAGACCTCATTCCAGAAGGCCTCCCTCAGAGCCACCTGCCTCCAGCCTCATTCTTTAGCATGCTACCTCCTGGAATTGAGGGGCTATTTCTAAGACGTATGTTTTTGGCTTTTCTTGTGTGTGCCTCATCAGCCTGCACAGGATCCCCCATCTCAAGGGAGGGAAATTCGGCGTTGTTCCCTGCCTCTAAGGGCTTGAGGGGCCACCCAGACGAATTCCCTTATTTCTTCCTCTCCCGTAGGTGCTGAGGTTTTATCGTCCTAATACTAAAAGCATGCAATGACTAAGCTTTTCTCTTAACCTTAATCTGATCCTCAAATTTGTGCCTTCTTGTTTTGAAGACCACAGACGAGGCTGTCAGGTGACTGCTGAAATATAACTAAAGCTACAGTTTTCTTCAGGTCTTGGCAAGTTCTGCTAATGGCACCTCTGGGGGCACAATAATCCTCAAATGACATCCAAGCAGACTCCCCTTAAACCAGGTTCGGGCTGGAGCCATCTCTAACTTTAAATATGGAAATAGAAGGCAAAGGACAGAGCACCTCATTTTGCCTTAGGTTTCCCAGTAGAGGGGGATTTGGGAGAAAGTGCTGGTTCTCTCTGTCGGGGAAATGCCAGGTGCAGCAGAGCTGGGGCTGCAGGGGAGGCTGGTGGGGTCCAGGCTCACTTGCGTGGCTGCTGGATGTGCTGGGTTCTTGGGGAAGGATGCTTGTCCATGGAGGCATGTGGCTTCTGGTGAGCCACCTGTGCGGCCGCCGGGGGAAAGTCTTTGTCACCCTGTCAGGATACACGGAAAGCACAGGCTGATCAACAGAAGTATGGGGTTTGTGCATGAGGAGGACCCAGGCCAGCGTCCCCGCAGGAAACATGGGGTTTGCGCATGAGGAGGGCCCAGGCCAGCATCCCCGCAGGAAGCACAGGGTTTATGCATGAGGAGAGCCCAGGCCAGTGTCCCTGCAGGAAGCACAAGGTTCGTGGGTGAAGAAGACCCAGGCCAGCGCCCACCAGCATCCCCACAGGGAGCACGGATTTTGTGCATGAGGAAGCCACAGGCCAGTGCCCACCAGTGTCCTTGCAGGATGGGTGGGGACTGTGAATGGGTAAAGGTAGAAGCCTGTTCCCTGTGGGTGGTGGGGGTCCTGAGCCAACAGAACCAGGGAATGGCAGTTGGCACTGAGGCCTACACACCAGCAGGGCGGCAAGAACATTCACTGGCTCTGCCCCATGCCATGAGACATAGGAACACACGCCTCTCTCAGATCTGACTTGGGTTCTGGGGGCTTTCTTCTGCTAGATCTGTACTTGAGATCTAGTTTAAATAGGGGGAAGGACAGAACTAAATCCAGGATCTTAAATTCAGATGTGCTGCTGCAGCTGTGAGCCAGGCCTAGGGCACTGGCCGGGAAGGATGCACAGGGCGGCTTGAGACACAACCAGTTTCTGCCTGCCCAGTCTCAGGAGGGACCTGCTATTTTCCAGAGGGACCAATGGGCTTCTGTGCCAACATGGGTGTGACCAGGGTGAGCCCCGCATGGGCAGGCTGGAGCCACACCTCTCTGGCTGACAGGTTGGCTGGCTATGGTCACAGCTCCACCAGCAGTGGGCTGTCCCCAACACTGGCACTTCCTTTTTTTTTTTGAGACGGAGTTTCGCTCCTGTTACCCAGGCTGGAGTGCAATGGCGCGATCTCGGCTCACCGCAACCTCCGCCTCCTGGGTTCAAGCAATTCTCCTGCCTCATCCTCCTGAGTAGCTGGGATTACAGGCTACTCTTGACCTCGTGATCCACCCGCCTCGGCCTCCCAAAGTGCTGGGATTACAGGCTTGAGCCACCGCGCCCGGCCTAACACTGGCACTTTCTTCAGGCCTCCTCTAATAAGTTCATCATCTCAGTGAACATCCTGAGATGCAGTGGCCCTGTGCACGGCAATACTGCGGGTGCCACTGGCGGGAGGTCTGCACTCAAGTCACATCGTTGGGTCTCACCAGAGGGCAGCTCTGGAAAGGTAAAGGATGTGACCCAAGCTGTGAGTCTGGCCTGGGGTCTGCAAGAGCACCCTTCAGGGAAATACGGCAATGAAGAGAGTCATGGCCACAGATGAGAGGAGCAGCGCTGCTGGGTTACTCTAGGTAGAGTTTAACAAAAGCAGAAGGAACCCATGCTGCCGTGCAAAGGCCTCAAGCACAGCCCAGACAGCCCCACACTTACCCGGGCAATGACCCCAGAGATGAACACAGTTGGTTTAGGGGGACTGGAAAACAAGAAGGGAAAAGGCAGATTTCACAAAACAGCCCACAAAAGGAGACACTGTGGAAGACAACGTGCACGTGGATGAGCCAGGCTGGCAGGCGGGGAGAAGGGATGGGAGTGAACCTCTTCCTCTGTGTTATCTGTTGCAACGACCACACTGCTGGGCTTGGGAGCTCCCTTCTCTGAGGCTAGTTCAGCCCCAAGTAAGAGAGAGAAAGAGACTACAGTCAACTGCAAGTAAATTGCCTACAAGCACTTTCTCTCTGTGTGTGTGTGTGTGTGTGTGTGTGTGTGTGTGTGTGTGTGTGTGTGTGTTTTAAAAGACAGGGTATCTGTCAGGCTGGAGTGCTGTGGCATGATCTTATCTCACAGCAGCCTCTACTTCCTGGACTCAAGTGACCCTCCTGCCTCAGTCTCCCAAGTAGTTGGGACAACAGGCATGCATCACCATACCTGACTAATTTTTAAATTTTTGTAGAGACAGGGTCTTGCTGTGTTGCTCAGCCTAGTCTCAAACTCTAGCCTTCCACCTTGGCCTCCCAGAGTGCTAGGATTACAGGCATGAGCCACCGTACCCAGCCTATTTTTGGTTTTTGGTTAAATGAACACATTTTAACTATGGGCAAGCCCGACTGTTTTGATTTAACGAGATTGTGAAACAGGCGCTTCCCTGAAGCAGGGCAGAAGTAGCTTTACATGGTATGGACTTGGAGATGCTCTCACTGCCTCCTCAATCCTGGGCTTCCCCGTACGGCATCCTCACAGGGGAGATTCCTGAGCCAACACAAACCTCCTGGCCCCATCAATCCCCGAGCATTACAAATATAAGGTCCTTGGGAAACCTGTCACCTCTTGACATGTTAACTCACTTTGAGCTCATCCAAACTGGAGTATTGAGGAAATGCATATAGTACCAAAGCAATACAGCTCAGTGTGAAAAAACAGGCTCAAATCGCTGGCAGGTCTACCACCTGCAAATACAAGTTGCTAAGATGGGCTCTCCCTCCAGGCTTTCCTTCTATGCATAGATGTACGTGCTTGTCTTATTAATTTTTTTCTTACAAAAATGGTCATCTGCCTTCTGAACTAAGAGTATGGTAAGCATCTCTCCATGTTCTTATATACTCTTCTGTGCATTTATTTTTGATAGCTACAAGTACCGTAATTTAAAACCATCAGGACACAGTTTGAGGTGGTGGACAAGGTGTGTTTACTTCCAAAATGCCTCCACCAAGAGGTACGAACACCCAAGAGCAGGAGATGAATACAAGGTCAGCCCAGCGGGGACACTCACGGAGGTGGGTGGAGAGGAAGCATCTCCCTCTTGGCTCAGTTTTGCTAAAGGCCGGGCCTGCTGAGCAGACGGGGTGGAATTTATCCCCTGGGCTCCCCAGCCTGCCTCTTCCCAGCCTGGCTTCTCCTCTGCTGTTGGTGGTCTTTTTAAGAAATCCACTTGTCTTAGCTTTGTTTTGCTGCAGGCAAAAGTCCCAACATTCAGGAAGTTTGCTGACTATTTACTTCCCCAAAGAGTTTACCAAAAACACCTGAAATTCCCCCAGGTAATTTCTGTCACTTCATGAGATTAAGAAACTTTGAGTTTTACTAAGCAGCACAGAGATGGACCATACATTACCTTGGTTTTAGTTAGTGTTTGTTGTGTGGTTAGTCGGGTTGGATTTTTTCCCCTTCCTTTACGTATATGATTTAGCTATAGGATTAATAACTGGCCAGAGATGAGTAAATTCAACTCAAGTTTAAGCCCCTGCCCCATGTGATTTAACTGAATTCATTTGGATTCTTAAAGCACATCCTGCTGTGATGCCTGATACCACCCACAGGTGAGAACCTCCAGGGATTCAGGGCCAAGAGGTCTGCCTCCAAAGCTCGGGAAGTGTGGTCTGAATTCTAAGATTTTATAAAAGATGTGGAAAGGAATACAGAAATGGTCGCACAAAGTTTCTTAAAGTCCTTTGGAATGTTCTTTTAAACATCTAGGAACAGCCTGAGGCAGGGATGGCCCCACTCTGGTAACAAATCATATCGTATCATCCTCCAACAAAGCACAGTCGTCTTTCTGTATCGGGAGCACACAGTGGTTTCCGTCGTAACTTATGTCGAGACTCTGAAAGGTAGAACTACAGGAGATCCCCCTAGTCCAGAAGCCTGATAAGAATGTCAGCCACAGAGAGTCAATCTAGTAAGAATAGATGCATAATGAAGGGAATTAGCTCCCCCACAGAAGTGAGCCCTAAAAGGTGGCTGAGGAAGCTTGAATAATTATATGCATATATAGATATGCATTTCACAGGTAGCGTGTTTCTTTAGGAATTGAAGGCTTTTGGCAACTGTGCATAAGCAAGTCTATGGACGCCCATCTTCACTATTATTATATGTTATGGTGATGCGTGGTCACTGATCTTTGATGCTGCTACTGCAATTGTTTTGGGGCACCATGAGGCGTGCCCATATAAGATGGTAAACTTAATCAATAGTTGTATGTGTTCTGACAGTTTTACTGACCAGCCATTCCCTGTCTCTCTCCTTCAGGGCTCCCTATTCCCCGAGGCATAGCAATATTGAAATTAGGGCAATCGGCAACTCTACAATGGCCTGTAAGTGTTGAAATGAAAGGAAGAGTAGCATGTCTCTCACTTTCAATCAAAAGCTAGAAATGACTAAGTTTGATGACGAAGACATGTCTCGGAAGCTCAGACAGGCTGGCCTCTTGCACCAAATAGCCAAGTTGTGAATGCAAAGGAAGAGTTCTCAGAAGAAATTAAAAATGCTTCTCCAGTGAGCACTGGAGTGAGTGACAAGGAAGTAAAAGAGCATTATGGTTGATACGGAGAAACTCTGAGTGGTCTGATAGAAGACCAAACAAGCCACAACACTCCCTTAAGCCAAAGTCTAATCAAGAGCAAGGACCTAACTCTCTTTAGTTCTATGAAGGCTAAGAGAGGTAAGGAGGTTGCAGAAGAAAAGCTGGTAACTAGCAGAGGTTGGTTCATGAGGGTTAAGGAAAGAAGCTGTCTCCAGAACACAGAAGTGCAAGGCGAAGCAGCAACTGCTGATGGAGAAGCTACAGCAAGTTCTCCAGAAGATCTAGCTCGGATCAAGATCTAAGTTAGTGGCCACACTAAGCAACAGATTTTCAATGTTGACCAAACAGCCTTTTACTGGAAAAAGATGTCATCTAGGATTTTCATAGAGGAGAAGTCAATGACTGTTTTCAAAGCTTCCAAGGACAGGCTGACTCTTATCAGGGACTAAGGCAGCTGATGACTTTAATTTGAAGCCAAGGCTCATTTACCATTCCAAACATCCTAGGGCCCTTAGGAATTATGTAATATCTACTTCGCCTGTGCTCTATAAATCAAATGACAGAGCCTGGATGACTGTACATTAATTTACAGCAAGGTTTACTAATTTTTTAAGCCCACTGTTGAGACCTACTGCTTAGAAAAAGAATATTGCTTTCAAAATATTACTGCTGATTTATAAGGATCCTGGTCACCCAACACCAAGTATACAAGGAGATTAACGTTGTTTTCATATCTGTTAAGACAACACTCATTCTGCAACCCACGGATCGAGGAGTAATTTAGACTTTCCAGTCTTAATATTTACGAAATAAGTAATTCCACTGGGTGGATTTGGGCAAAATCCTTCTGGAATGAATTCACCATTACAGATACCACTAGGGATGTTCATGATTCATGGGAGGAGGTCAACATATCAATATTAACAGGAGTTTGGAAGAAGCTGATTCCAACCCTCATGGCTGATTTTGAAGGGGTTCAAGACTTCACTGGAGGAAGTAACTGCAGATTTGAAAGTAGCAAGAGAACTAGGATTAGAAGTGGAGCCTAAAGACAACTGAATGGCTGTAATCTGGTGATCAAATTCATTAGGGATGAGGAGTTGATTCTCAAGGATGAGCAAAGAAAGTAGTTTCTTGAGCTGGAATCTACACCTGGTGAGGATGCTGTCAACACTGTTGAAATGACAACAAAGGATATAGAATATTACATAAACACAGTTGGTAAAGCAGCGGCAGGGTTTGAGATGACCGACTCCACCTTCCATGGGTGAATTCTATCAAGCAGTGAAATCGTTCCTGAGAGGAGGAGTTGATCTATGTGGCAAACTTCATTGTTGTCTTTTTTTTTTTTTTTTTTTTTTTTTTAGAGAGGGTCTCACTCTGTTGCCCAAGCTGGAGTGCAGTGGTATAATCTCTGCTCACTGCAAACTCCGCCTCTCAGGTTCAAGCAATTCTCATGCCTCAGCCTCCAGAGTAGCTGGGATTACAGGCACACACCATCATGCCTGGCTAATTTTTGTATTTTTGGTAGAGATGTGGTTTCGCCATGTTTGCTAGGCTGGTCTTGACCTCCTGGCCTCAAGTGATCCACCTGCCTTGACCTCCCGAAGTGCTGGGATTGCAAGCATGAGCCACCACACCTGGTCTGTTGTCTTATTTTAAGAAACTGCCACAGCCATTCCAATCTTCAACAACCACCACCCCAATCAGCCAGTGCCCATCAACACTGAGGCAAGACCGTACACCAGTAAAAAGATTAGAACTCACTGAAGGCTCAGATTATCATTAACATTTTTTAGCAATACAAAAAATGCAAAAAAAACCTTTTATATTAAGGTATGCACATTGGCTTTTTTTCCTAGACATAATGCTACTGCACACTTAATAGGCCAGAGTGGAGTGTAAACATAACTTTTATATAAATTGGGAAACCAAAAAGTTTGTGGGACTCACTTTATCAGAATATTTGCTTTATTATGGTGGTCTGGAGCAGACCCTGCGATATCTCTGAGGTCTGCCTGTACATATTCATTATTGAAAGCAGACAAGCAAAACAAATTAAAATCACTTGTAATTGTGTATTACTGCATGTGTGTATTTACAAAGATTGATGCACACAGAGAACTATCATCCCATCACAACTGCTGACTGGCCATGGAGGCTCTTGGGGCTAAAGGAGATCCCAGCAATGAGGGTCTACGCTGTGAGTAGGCTTCCCTTTGCAGAGATGGAGTGGAACTCCAGGACACAGAGGCACCGTCCAGCAGCACGGCACCAGCCGGGAGAGGCCTCCGTGTTGGGTACTCCTGACAGGCTCCTTAGTTGAGCCCAGCCCCTCTCAGTAGCAGCTACCAGGCGAGGCTCTTGGGGACCTGGCTATCCAGAGTCTGTCTCCAGCACTGTTCCCTGTGTGCACTGAGGACCACTGTCTGGACCCCAGGGGCCTGCCACAATCCTGCCCTTCCTCCCTGCCCTAGCGGTCCTCGGAGGTGATACTCACACACCAGCTATCTCCATTGCCCCATGTCCTCTGGGTGTCTCCTGCACTGAGAGGGTGGGGTTCTTTGCCTCGAGTATGTCCCGGGGAAATGTGTGTGAACGGTGATGATATGAGGTCATGACAGCTCTGCTCTAGCCTGAATCCTGGAATACACACAAGGAAGCAGAGGCCTAGAACCCGGCCTCAGACTCCCAGGGCATGCTGGTTCCTTTCCTAAACCCACATTTAGCACCTCACTCCCAAGTGGGCTGCTCAAGGACACTGACCCATTGCAATTGCTGAATGACTGTGGAGACCCTGGGGGCTACAGGACACCCCAGCAGTAAGAACGACTCTCCCCCTAGTCCCAGCTCATTCCAGGAGTGTCCAGGGCCATAGCTGCAGGCTGCAGATTCTCAGTCCACGGGAGGCATTCACAGATGGGGCTGTCCTTGTGAAATACCTCATCTCACGGAGATCTCTCCTTTCTGGGGAGTCATGACTGAATCTGCTGAGCTTTAGTGGCTTGCTGGATTCTTGTCATGAGGGCAGAGCATGTCAACGGAACGCATGCTGGGCTCAGTGTAAGAAATGTGCCTCTGCCAACCATGGGTGGTGGGGGGTAAGGTCAGGCCCCGGGCACGGCGATGAGCCAGGCGCTGGTATGCTCTGTGCTACATCCTATACAGAGTGGCTAGTCATTCTGCTGATGTGGTGCTGGCGACTTGGCTGAGTGACTGCGAGACTGAGGGCCTGGCACTGCAGTCAAAGGGACTTGGGACGGAAAGCCTGTGAACTTGCCCCTGTGCACACCCTGAGGCTGACTCTGAGCTGAGGAGCAGGGACAGGGAATGTGACTCAGTGGCGAGCTTAAGTCAGAGCAGTCTTTTGGGGCGCAGCCAAAACAGTATCCACTCTACCCAGTTACCTTGAGGAAGAGCAACATGAAGACCTCAGAGACTTCATCCTGTCCTGCTGCTCTCCAGCACCCCCATCTGTTTGGGACCGGTAAGAAATAAGGCCTGAAGGAAATAACCCAGCACTTCCACAGGTGAGGTCCTTGCTTTAAGAGTGCACTTTTTACACAATAGTCAAGAATTGTGTTGTGTGAGAAAGTCTTATTGAGCTGCAAGAGGCAACCTGGTGGGAAGTGACAGGACACCAGACACAGGATCTCCTTTAGCTCCGGTCAGCTCCAGGGAAATATTCTTCCTAAAGACAGAGTCCAAGTTCTCCCTCCCTTCTAACTTTGCTTTGAAACTCCAGCCAGCTCAGCAACTAATTACAAAAACATTATTCACCATTTTAGCCATTTTTAAGTATACAGTTCAGTGGCATTAAGTATATTCATAATATTATGCTTTCATCACCTTTATCTATTTCTAGAACTTTTTCATCATTCCTAACAGAAAGTCTGTCCCTGGTAAGCACTGACTCCCATTCTCTCCTCCTCCCAGCCCCGGCCATCACCAATCCACTCTGTTTCCACGCGCTTAACTATCCCAGGGATCTCACATAAGTGGAATCGTACAGTACTTGTCTTTTTGTGTCTGGCTTATTCTTTCCAGCATAATATCGTCAAGGTTCATTTGTTTTGCAGCATGTGTGAGAAATCCGTTTTGAGGCTATAATATTCCACTGTAAGGACAGACCACATTCTTATCCATTCATCTGCTAATGGACACCTGGACTGCTGTGAATAGTGCAGCTATAGATGCGGGGGAGTAAATATCTGCTCGAGTTTCTGCTTTCAATGATTTTGGGTATAACTCAGAAGTGGAATTGCTGGGTTATATGGTAATTCTGTGTTTAACTTTTTGAGGAATCACCAACCTGTTTTCCACAGCGGCTGTACCATTTCAGGTTTCCACCAGCAATGCACATGGGTTCCCATTTCTCCATATCCCTGCCAACACTTGTTTTCTGTTTTGTTTTATTTTGTTCTTTTGGATAAAGGCTCTGATCTAACGGGTGAGAAGAGGTATCTTACTGTCATTTAGATTTAGCAACTAATTTTAAGAATAAGATTTTCTGCTGCAAAATTATAAATATCACTCTGTACTGATCATTCATTAAAGGTCTTTATGAACCAAAAGTCTCCTCCAAAAGTTTTCCTCCTCTAAAACGGAAAGGCCATAATTGGCTCTAAGGACATATGGCAGATGACCGTGAAAAGATGGCAAAAGGCAGGCCTCTTCCAAAATGTCTAACAGCAATATGTATTTTTTTCTTTTTTGAGATGGAGGCTTGTTCTGTATCCCAGGACGGAGTGCAGTGGCACAATCTCTGCTCACTACAACCTCTGCCTCCCAGGCTCAAGCTGTTCTCCTGCCTCAGCCTCCCAAGTAGCATGGGATTATAGGCATGCGCCGCCATGCCTAGCTAATTTTTGTATTTTTAGTAGAGACGGGGTTTTGCCATGTTGGCCAGGCTGGTCTTGAACTCCTGACCTCAGGTGATCTGCCCGCCTCAGCCTCCCAAAGTGCTGGGATTACAGGTGTGAGCCATGCACCTGGCCCAGCGATATGTATTTTCATGTAACTGACCCCTTGACAGCGTATGTTGTGTTGCAGGTTTTCATCAAGTTTGGCACAATCCTTTTTTCCAACCATAATTAAGAGTAACTTAAATTGGTAAATAATTATTTGTTACATTTATTCAGTAAAAACACTTACTAAACTCTTTGAGATATGGTAGCTTGAAGAAAATTTCACAAATGAGAAACCCCAGTTGAGTCTGGGTGCAAGGCTGTACATGCAAAAACATACCTATTTGAAATTCCACTAGGCTTCCACGCAAAGTCTAACCTACATTTCTGAAGTCTATAAAGTCTGATAGCTGCTTTGAGGATTATTTAATCTGATGAAAATCATTCTGACAGACGCTGTTTTGAAGATGCAACATTATTTTCTCTCAGGAAACAGAGACAGTCAAAACTATCATCCCTGCCCTCCCCGTATCCTCCGGCCTTTCCAGAAGTTAAAAACCACACTTATTTAAATTTAAAGGAACTGCGAGCCAGGCAGAATAGCCAGGGTTAGAATCCAGGTAACACTTCCTATCCACTAGCGGTAACTGCAGCTTTTTCACACCCAGACTAAGCAGCCACCAGATGTTCGTGCACGTGGGTCTCTACTGTCCCTCTGGTAAGGACCGTATCAGACTCTTAAAAGGACCCTCTGTCCTTAACAAAAGTTCACTATTATTTATTTCCTAAATTTTCTTTTTCTTTTTTTTTTTTCTTTTTTGAGACAGAGTTGCGTTCTTCTCGCCCAGGCTGGAGTGCAATGGCACAATCTCTGCTTACCACAACCTCTGCCTCCCAGGTTCAAGCGATTCTCCTGCCTCAGCCTCCCGAGTAGCTGGGATTACAGGCACGCCACCATGCCTGGCTAATTTTGTATTTTTAGTAGAGATGAGGTTTCTCCATATTGGTCAGGCTGGTCTCAAACTCCCGACCTCAGGTGATCTGTCCGCCTTGGCCTCCTAGAGTGCTGGGATTACAGGCGTGAGCCACTGCACCCGGCCTAAATTTTCTTAATGAAGACGATTTACACCTTACTGGCACTCTGTGGAAACCACAGACAGGCAGGATAAAATGCCAGAAACACTCGGTGGGTGAGTGACCCTGTGGAATGCAGCTATCAACCAAGACTGAGTTTGATGGTCTCATTTTTAAGGGCAAGTGGAATGGGTTGAGAAGCCCAAATTCATAGTTTTAAAACTTCCCTAAACTCTAAAACAGCAATTATTTAACTCAATATATTCAAATTACTGCCATCCCAACATGTAATTAATATAAAAACTGAGAAGACTTAGCATTATTTTGTGTTCTAAGGCTTGACGCCCTCCCTTATCATCATGGGGCTCTGACAATGTGCTTTCTGCCCCAGACCTGAGGGGTGTAAAGTGAGGCTGTCAGTTAGGGCTGGATGGGAGGTTCCCTCCCAGGCAGATGCTGCTACAACCTACACCTTCATCCTTTCACAGATGAGTGCTTGAGGGCCCTCAGTGGGGGCAGCTGGAGTGTCTCTCAGGTGGCCCAGATTCTGCCTCCCTGTACTTGGTCCAGCGCCCATGCCTAGTCTAACGCCTCTTCCATAGGAAGGCCCTTCAGTATTGGAAGAAGGCTACTGCAGGCCTCTGGGACATCCCTTTCCCAGGCTCAAAGCCATGATTTCAAATTCCTTCCCTCTCTCAGCTGTTCTCCCGACTGCATTCCAGCGTGGTTTCTATTTTGCCTAGAACTGTATATGACACCCCACATGTACCTACTCAGTCCCCACAGGGCACCGATATTGCCACGATATTTTCTCCAGGTCAGCCAGGAAATGAATCCAGGCTCCCCCAAAGGATCGATTGCTAATATCTTCAAACAGGATTTGGACAAACTAATTTGTATCTGTTGCCCTGTTCCAGCCTGGCTCACCACAGCCAGTTATGTGGGGTCTTTTCTCTTCTTTCCTTCACCCTGGGGGAGATTCTGCATTCCTGGAAAAATGCAGTGCCCTTCTTTGCCCAGAATAGGATTCTGTGCAGCAGGGAGGGGTCCTATGTGCATCTGACTGGTCAGCCTCATCCTTCCCAAGCATCCTGGTAGAAATTAGGGTCAGCTTAAGTTATCACACAGATGCATTCTGGGATGGGGAGAAACATGCGTGTGCGTGCGCACACACGGACGGTCAAGTCCCTGATCCAGCCGGGCGCGGTGGCTCACGCCTGTAATCCCAGCACTTTGGGAGGTTGAGGCGGGTGGATCACGAGGTCAAGAGATCGAGACCATCCTGGTCAACATGGTGAAACCCCGTCTCTACTAAAAATACAAAAATTAGCTGGGCATGGTGGCGTGTGCCTGTAATCCCAGCTACTCAGGAGGCTGAGGCAGGAGAATTGCCTGAACCCAGGAGGTGGAGGTTGCAGTGAGCCGAGATCGCGCCATTGCACTCCAGCCTGGGTAACAAGAGTGAAACTCCGTCTTTATAAAAAAAAAAAAGAAAAAAAAAAAAAAGAAAGTAGTCAAAATGGCAGCAAAGGCATTACTGGAGAGTTATATGCAACAGAATCATTTTCATGTTAGTTTTGACCTGGGTTCATGGAAGTCTACTCAAGTTATCCTCCACAAATGCTGTCTCCCCTTTATGTAAATGTACTCTATCAGTGGGAAGCGTGTAGACACAGGGCAGGGGCATACGGCCTTTAACGAGCCATTGGTTCTCTATTTTCCCTAAAGGATAGAAATGATCTCAGGTGATAAAAGCTACTGTTTACCAATCACCAGTGTGCACTATGGGCCAGGTGCTGAATTAGGTGCTTCCCTTAGAATTGCTCTATCTAACTCTCTTGGTTCTGTGAGGCAGGAGCTGTCCATTTTACAGATTAGAATGGTAAATCAGAGAGACAGCTGGTCATTTGCCCGAGGGTTGCACAGTGTTAACTGCAGGGAACCAGACTTGGAATAAGGGCCAAATAGGGTGCATAACTTTGGCCCCAAGCCCAGTCCCCTCGTTTTAAAGGGCTTAGCAGCCTCAAGGTTTAGCTTGTCTCCTATAAATGATTTAGAGACGCAGAGTTTTAAGGTAAGCACTCTAAATATAACCTGAGAGTCCTTTATTCAACCAGACAGTACAATATATTCAAATCTACCTAAAGATTTACTTTCTGACTTGATAGTGGATTTTTTTTTTTCCTGAACAACGATCATTTATGTCTCTAGCATATAACTAGCATACAAAGCACTTCCACATAAATCATGAGCTCATCTGAGTTCCTTTGGCAGGTGATGTTCTATTTTATGGAGGAAGAAATGGTGCTTCAGAGAGGTTGGAACCTTGCCTGGGGTTCTGGGGATGACACCCAGGAGGAAGCTCTTGGGCTGTGCTCTTCGGTTGGGTTGCCTGAGGTCTCCACCATCTCAGATGACTCTGTTCCTGGGTCTTGGGAACAAAATGCAGGGGAGGCTTCAAACCATCCATCAGATTCAGAGGCAGCGGACAGGCCCAGAGACGATTCAGAACTACAGACAGGAGGAAGTATGGCAAATGGACACCAGGAGTGTGGGCTCAGTGTTGAACGGTCCGGGTTCAAATCCTGACTCTGCCAGGGACCAGCAGATGAGCTGGTGTTTGACTTTTCTGAGGCTGTTTCCTCATCTGTAAAACTGAATAGCAACAGACCCTACCTCCTTAGGTGACTGTATGTATGTGTATACATACACACATGCGTGTGCACACACACACACACACAAAGCAGAAAGCAACAGATTCTAAACAGGGTTGAAATAGAGTTTTGGAATTTGGCTGCCTGCAGGCTCTGTGCTTTCCTGAGGAGGGAAAGAGGCAAAGAGACTGCTGTTCCAGGGTAATGACCTTGTGAACTGGGGCACACCTCAAATCAAACCCTCTGTCAGTGCAGGAGAAGAGGCCCCTGGACCTCCCCCACTGCGTGCTGGTGAAAAGTAGTCACAGTGTGCACTCAGCATGTGTGTAACAGAGAGGACAGGGGGAGGACGAGCCACCCTTGATCAGCTTCTGCCTGCACAAAGTGAATGGGCCCCGGTGCTCTTCTCGGGATGAAGGGGGTGACCTGGGTGCAGCTCAGGAAAAGTGGTCTCCTGTCCACTCTCCTCAGGAAAACACAGAGCCCGCAGGGCAGCCTGGAAGCAAATTCCAAAGCTCTTGCTTTCACTCTGCTCAGAATCTGCAGCTTTGGGCTTCCAGATTTTACGGGAAACACCTTCCCACCTGGAGTGACTTTTTAAACATTTCCTAGTAAGTCCATGGAAAACAAATCCTTTCCTGCCATTTGTAGCTCTTGAAATATCTTCTTGCCTTGGTCTTAATTTATTTGGGATATTAATTTTCTGGACACCAAAATAATAATTAGCACAACTGGTGAGCAGAGGGAAGCGTCTCCCTCGACTGCACCCAGACATTTCTGGGTAACGTCATTCTTCAGAGTTTGACAGTCCAGGCTGTCTCCTTCAGCCTGGCTTCAGCACTGAGAACATTCCCACAAGATGGCACTGGCGGTCCTCTCAGCCCACGAAGGTTCCAGCCAGCTCAGCCACCGCCAGGAGAACTGGAAGCTGGCTGGCCACTGTGGCCGAGGGCTACTGGCACCTGGGAACAAGGGTGCCCCTTTTCCCCAGGAGTGGCTAATTGTCACGTGAGTTTGATTAGAGATATATAAAACTTAGCTCCAGTGCTGTACATACAAATCTAAACCCAAGAGAAAATAACCTGGAACCTAATTCCTTCTAAATTCAGGATATGAAATTCATAATATTTTTCAAAAGGGCACAACCAGAGGTTCTTTTCTAGGGAGAATGCCTGAGCTCGTGTTCACGCCACTCTAACAGCACCTTCTTTGCAGCGAGATGGAATCATACGACTGGGATCAGTCTTCAAATCCTGCAGTGAAGAGACTGGGACAGCAATAACTGCTCTGCCTCCTCCTCAGACCTACTGCTTCCCAGGCACTGTGACTTCAGGACAAAACCTCACCCCAGTCTGTTCTTCTGGGGTTGGGCCAGGTCTGGGTCTGTGTGGGAAGGATGCCCTTGTTTGAGGGTTCTGAAATATTCCTCTCCAGGTAGCACTCCACCCACAGGCATTTGGTTAGTTGATACAGATGTCAAAACTTCACAGAGATATTTTTCTTAGTTAGGAAAGGCTAAAACCCCAAGTTCTGAGTGTGTGGGGTGAACAGGGCTCATCAGTAGATGGCGTGTTCCACACACTCCACATGTAGTGTGAGAGCCACAGACTGGGAGACTGGTTGAAAGAGGCGGGAACCTTGTTCCACACACTCCACATGTAGTGTGAGAGCCACAGACTGGGAGACTGGTTGAAAGAGGCGGGAACCTTCATTTTCTCTGACATGGCTCCGGAAAGGTCTTGTGCGCCCAGCACTCTTCCCATCCCAGACCATCTCAGCATCTAGCATGGTGGCTCTTCCCTCCCCTCTTCCTGCTCTTGCTTATTCTACCTCTTTCCCTGGATGCAAAGAAGGGGAAATAATGACAGGAAGTGTTAATTACCCTTCTTACATCTTATGGATTTAATATGAAGTGATGGTCCTGGGCCACTGAGAGTCTCAAAACTCGTCACATATATAAAAGCGACCACATGTGAAGCACAGCCCAGGCAGTGCTTCCTGACATGAGCCAGGGAGTACGGGGTGTGGGGGCCTCAGCGTGGTGCAGAAATCCCAGCCATTCCACTGCCATCTCTACAGGAGTCAGAGATGATTCACAACCACAGACAAAAGCAGTGTCATGGCACGTTTGAGGCTTGGGCTTAGGAAACAGATGGTTCTGGGGTGAAATCTCCGTTCAGATGAGCAGCCTCTCAAAGGCTCAGTGTCCATCTGTAAGATGGGAATAATTCCTCTTTTGTGGAATAGGGAGTTTAAATAAGATATTCACTGCTCTTGGAATACGCCTTCACTGACAAGCTCATGTTTAGTGGCGATAAGTAATGAATTAGTTTCCTATGGAAAGAGTCTAGACGTTGCTTTTTGTCTTCTAAAGCATAACATAAGACTTCTATTCTCTCTCTCTCATTTCTTTCAGGAATGGGGACTTTCAGAGTTTCTCAGGGCTTCCTTGGAGAATGCCAGCGTGCTCACCTTGCGTTTCCTCACTCCTTTTTTCTGAGCACTGCATCACACCGTATCGCAGGGTTTGAGGGCATAACCATGGGAAAAGGCTCCTCCGGCACCAAAGAGTGGGAATCCCTGTCCACCTCTGCTCCCAGCAGCCTGAACAATTCAAACAGTATAATGCAGCAGAAAGGACTGCTTCCTTTACTTAATGAAATGTTTCACAGAATATAACTTTTAGGAAGAATGTAGGTTATCATTAAAGGAAGGGACACATTAAAAAAAAAGTGTGCGTGTTTTACTTCATGACAGTGTAGAAGACACTGGGGCAAGCCTGCCTAGGCTTAGCTCCAAAGCTGTATCGTGGGGAGACCTTGGCTGTAGATGGGCCACCTCAGGCGGTGGACACAGTCCTTTGCAGTATTCACAAGGGCTCCTGACACTGCCCTAGGAAGTGCCTGCTCATAGTACTTTATTTTACAGAGTTAGCTCGTTACAACAGAGAGCTGTGTGGCTGTCCAGCCCAGCCTGAGGACAACTGGTATGATTATTAGTCTGCATAATGATTATTTATTAAAAAGTTTACTTGTTGTTTGATTTCAGTATGTAACATTTACCCTTAAAAAGATTCCATCTTTGATTCCGAACATGTCCATGCCTTAGAGTCATTCTTTTGAATTTCAATTATGGGGACGTGTTGGTGACTGCTTAATGCTGATTAGACAGGTGCTTTAAAAATCACTCTATTTATTGTCTATATTTTGAAATACAATCTTCAGGCTCAAGGGTCATGTATTAAAATGGTGTAATTTTTGGGAGGAGAGTGTCCATGGTTCAAAGTACAACGTATGTATTTTAAACAGGATAAAACTATGATGGCTCTAAAAAGGAAAATGATCCTGTAAGTAGAAAAAATCCAATAAGACAACTATTAGAGGAATTCCTATTAGAAAGAAGTACACGCTAATCCAGTACAGACACCAAAAAACTCATCTGGTTTGAGTCTGCTTCCATCTCCGGAAGCACAGGTGGCTGACCTTAAATGGGACCAGCTGTGTCTAGGATGTTTTTGTGTAGAACCCAGCAACAGAACTAGAGAGATGCCAGAGTTTACTTGCACTGAGGATTCTTTCAGCCACGCATCTCTTAGTCATGGAGCTATGCATCTAGCAAGAATCAAAGCATGGCCTGTGAGAACCATGCAGAGGGTAGGCTCAAGTCAGGTACCCTGCAGGATGGACAAGCGCTTTCTGATTCCTCTGTGACTGGATTCACCAGTAATTACGTCCTCAATCCACCTTTCCTACATGTAGCGAGGGAGGGAGTTGGCGAGCTGAGAGCACAGCTACTCGCTAGCCAGTCAGCCAGGATGATGCCATAAGTGTCCTCAGGAGTCTCTGGATCTGCAAATTCAATGGCTGCCTGATTGGAAATGCCAGCTCTGGGAACCCTCCTAAGACCACTCCTCAGATCACACCAAGCACTTGGGCTTTTTCCAGACTTAGCAGAAAAAGAGAGCAGGGTCAAGTAGGCAGAAAACTAAACCCACAACCAATTCTGCTTACTTTTGAAAACCAGCTAGTGAGTTAGGATAACTCATATTCAACCCAGCAGTCCTACCTTCACCCACATTTATAGCAAACACTGCAGAGTGTTGGAATAGCATGGGAGCACAGCAGGGTAGGCTGGTATAGACCAGCATCAAAGTCCCCTAAAGTTTGGGTTTCGAGAAATGCACTGTGAGCCACTAATAAAGTCTTCACTCACTCCCTGATACTGACTATTCATGATGTCCTGATCTCTAGTGACTGGGTGTCTCCTGGGTAAATTAATATTCAGGGCTCTAAGGTTTATTATGATTTATTTATTAGTTGGTTTCATTCATTTATTCACATGCATACTATACATATATATGTAGAGTATCATTCTATCTTTATCTGTCTGTCTGTCTATCTATCTATCTATCTATCTATCTATCATCTGTCTACCTGTCAACAAAAGTTCTCTAAAAAAGGAATTTGGAGTAAAGAGACTATTCCAGTAAACAGTCTGCAAACCAGGGAGACACAGCCTCCAATCTAAAATGAAGGTATGTTCCAAAGAACAAAGGAAGGCTTGGGTTTTAAAGCCAAAGTTCCCACCCAGGTTCCCAATTAGATCTGTTTATTCAAATAAAATAATGAAGTCTGCTTAGTTCTGATTGGCTGATATAGCTGAACCCTGATTGATTGGTTCAGGTGAGCTCTAAAAGTCCCAAAGATAAAAAGGTACAGGTTTGCAGGGGAACTCAGAGTACCTGTATGACCCTAGTCAGCAAATGGCCACTTGGCTCTATTTAAAATCTGGATCCAGTGAGCCACTAAGGATCTATATTGGAAGACTGGCTCTTTCAGTTTCCCATTTATCCACATCTACCCACCTACCTACCTATCTACTTACCTACCTACCTACTTACCTACCTATCTGTGTGTCTCTGGTGTTTGTAAGTGCCAAGCGTGCCTGCAAATAAGGAAGCGTTTGTACAATCTCTCGAGCACCTCCTACCTTTTCCAGCCTGTCCAGTCGCTGGAGGGACATAGGAGCTTGTCTCCACTTCTCATCACTGTCACCTTCTTCCTCCTCTCCACTAACAGGCATTTGTATTCACACACTGTATAGGATGCTGTGTTAGGGACTGAGGTGAAGACTGGTCCTAGAGGGCCCTTTAAATATCAAGAGGACAACAGGCCACACCTGTGAGATTTACCAGAGGCTAATGTGAAAGTGGGTCACCATGGTTTTCTGGAAACATGGGCTGTCTTTACTTTGATGTGGCCAGTTTCTGTGGCAACCACATGAGAACTAAGTATGTTCTTATTGACAGAAAGGACTTCCACAAGCCTGATCCTCCATCAGGGACGCGATTGCCCCCAGAGCTGTTCCTGAGGACAGGCAGGGAAGCACAAATGTCTGTGAACTTGGCAAATGAGCCTTTCCAGAGAGGAATGAAAGGGCAGGAGCAGGACAGAGGGGAAATGCCCAGTGTGTGCTGCACTAGGCCCCAGGCCCATGGCTCTCACTCACACCTGCTTCTTCCAATGGTTCCCTGGGTTGTCCCCTGCCTTGAGGCAGCTTCTTTTGCTTTCCATGAGAACAGCCAGATAACATGCTTTACCACCAGCAAATCTCACCAGTGAAGCCATCCGTGTGCCTTGTTATTCACAAAGTGAGGAGGCAGATGCTGGATGATGGACAGAGCAAGGTGTGACCTGGAGCACTTCTCTGCGAGCTGAGTGCACCTTGAGGGGTGGCTTATGGCCACGAACAAGAATAGGGTAACTAGAATGGGGACCTGGGTGGGTCCCTCTGCAGGCAGGACATGACATGCTTCTAGGGAGCATAGGGCTCAGTGGAAACTTTCCATTTAAGAGATCAGAAGGGAATTTATTTGTAGTGTCTAACCCTTACTTTGAGGTGGTATGTGTGCGTAGTCATCTACATGACAGCCTTCCTTTTTCCACATGGCTGGGCAGGTAAGTCCACCCATCTGACTTTTGAGGCCCACTGAGAAGTGACAGAAAGTGCAAGAACAACACAGGTGCATTTCAGGAGAACTACCACCATCATCTCTAAGGACAGCTGCAAACCACCCTGCATTAATGAATTCTAATTCTAATTAATGAATCAGAATGCAAACTAAGGTTGGGGACAAAGGAGAAACCAGAGGCTCTTGATTCTCCTTTTCCTACCTGTTAGGACATGTAGGAGGGGGAGTCTTATTAGGCATGGGAGAAGGGGAGGACATTTTCAGTTGAGGCACAGGTTCTAATGGGGGGCTCTCACTGGCACTGTGGGGCCCCAGGGGCAGCGTGGATGCCTGGGGCATGGTGGTCAGCATGCACGGATCTGTGCTTGCACCATGCCTGGGCGCTTCTATCAGGTAAATATTCACTGAGCAACCACCCGGTGCCTGCCCAGTGCTGGGTGCTGGAGACCCAGCAGCAACCACCCAGATGGGGCCAGCCCTGCTGGGGCATGAGGGTGCCAGCCGCTCTACACGGTAATGGGACTCAAGGCTGACTTGACCTGCTTTGCAGGGCCCTTGTTTCTCTGGGTCACGTGCTATAGGTAAGATGGCCCTACTCTTTTACATTTTGTTATCTCAAACCAGAATACTGCCTGACCAGTAGAAGTCTTTGTGTGGACAAGAGAGAATGTGTGAAACCAGAGCTATCCCAGAAAGTCTGGACAAGTGGTCCCTGCTCTGAATGGCCGGGTGTGAAATGCCTGTGCCTGTGCTGTCCCATGCATACGACGAGCAACCTGTCACCTTAGAAACCAGAGGGAAGAAGCCCACAGAGAGGTGAACACCCAGGAGGAAACCACAGCATCTGGCTGGGGCATGTGGGCACTTGGTCAAGACCTGAAGCAACCATTGTCTATGAGGGTTTATTTCCCAAGGAAACAAAGAATGCAGTGTTTAAAGTGAGACTCATGCACAAAGCACCCAGAGAAAAGGCATCTGCCTCTGGGCTGCTTGCTTCATAAAGGCAGGTGAGGATGGAATGGCAGCGCTAACTCAGAACGCTGATTTAAAAGAAGTCAGCTGTATCACAGAGAACACAAGGCAAAGAAGAGTTCTTTTTAAGCTCAAGATGCAGTCTGCTGCTTTTCCTCAGCATTTACCTCAATAAAGAACCAATCTGAATATTTTTAAATGCAGCATCTTTATAGTTTAGTAACAGGGCTGAGAGCGAGCCCTAAAATGGTTTTCAAGGATATAAGTGCAAGCATACTGTGCACTGTAGTTTCCAATAATGATTGCAATGTCAGACGACACTGTATTTATTTGTTCTATCATTTTCTTAAAAAAAGAAAAAAGTCGAGGGTGCAACCAATCCCCTGCCGTCTCCTCTCTGACCAGTAGAGGGAGAATGAACTTCATTCATGGCACCAAAGTAGGCCTCAAGTTATCCCCAGGGTGGTTACCATGTTCCTGATTCCCTGGGACAGTCTGGGTTCAGGCATCTGTCCTGATGTTATTACTAGAAGTGCCTTCTTTCACTTTTAAAGCCTGTCAGACTAAATATGCTGTAGGGTCACTCCAAGCTGAGACACGAAATTGTGGTATGATCCTCAACTTTTCCGGGGCTCTTGACTTTCATTTCTCGTGGAAGAAATGCTCAGATTGCCTGCGATTGGTTAGACCTTGATACTTGAGCCAGCTGATAAATAGCATCTTCAAGGCTGGCTCACGTTCTCTTTCCATCACTTTCCTGCCCCTCCCCAAGGGTAGGGCCTATACTTTCCCAGCTGTGTTCCCACAAGAACTTCCCATGTATCACAACACGGCTTTAAGCTTCTGCACGCACGACTCCCCTTCAAGGCCAAGGACCATGGTGGAATTTGTTGTGTGCCCAGTGCCTGGCATATGGTCTGGTACACACACGTACTCAACAAACATTGTGAGCACCAAATGACATCACTGATCAGTGACCCTCAGCTTAGCACAATTTGTGGCAGTGGCCAGGGAGTGAATTAACCAGGGTGCTTAGCTGGAACTGTTTGTTGCTCATTTCTTATTTAACTTTCATGCCTTGCTAGCCTCAAAGGCTTGCAAAAGAGTGATTAGACATAATGGATTTATTTTTTTTGTGACCCAACAGTCTGGCTGAGCTGGGTCTGTCTGCCATGGGGTGATATCTGGAGTGGCCAAGCAAACAGGCTCTTCCTCTAGCTTTTGCCAGACTGATCTGGAAGATTAGCTTTTCTCCCTCTTTAGAGGGAGCTCAGGTTAATAGGTACTTCTTCAGATCTTTAAGTCAAACTTGAGAATGGTGACGGAACCATGAACTAAAGCTTAAATGATGAGCACAGTTAGCTAGAGGCGGTAAGGAAAAGAGGGATGGGGTGTGTCTTATCAAAGACCACATTCAAGAGCTTGAATTAACCAATTTAACAGAAAAAACCTCTTCTGCCTTCTTTAAGGCAACTCCTGGCAGCTGCCAACAACAGCTGAATGGCTTTGCAGAACTCTTGCCTAAACCAGAGATAGACTAAGGATCAAAGGTAGCTCATCCTGTAAAGAAAACATGTCTTTTTTATAAAGCGTGATGCCACTCATGACCAAAACAACTCATGCAAAAGGCACAGTAACATGCAAGGCGCTTTCTCAGGAGCCCTGGTGCAGACAGACGTGCAGCCTTACCCTGAGCACAGATATCCTGGCATGCCCTGGTCCTCAGCTCGAGTCTCAAGTGCCTGAGGGTCTTAAGTTCTCAAGTTTGGTCTCCTTACCTAACGCTACCCCACCACTTCGGGGTTTAGTCATCTGCAAGTGAGCAACAGGAAACAGCCTGTTTCGTTGATTTCCCCTTATCCCCAAGCACCTAGGAGCAGGAACCAGCCTCAGGGCTTGGTGAGGAATGACTCACTGTGAGCAGTAGGCCACGCCTTACAAAGCAGGGGTGCTTCCAAAATAGGGAGCTTACTTGTTGGGACACGGAAAGATTTTTTTCTTGTAGAAACAATATGGATGATGCTTAGGTCCCTCAACTGTCTCAGAAGACACATAATCCAAGCATAGGCTATGAAATGCTGGTGTGCTGGGCCACAGGGCTGGGAGCTGGGCCTGGCTGGCTGTGGGCTTCTCCAGAGCAGCTGTAGCCCTGAGCGCAGGCCGGGGGTGTCACCGGCTCCCGTGTGGACAGGTCTATTTGCTGCACATCAGGTACTTTAAGCTTACGAACAACTGTGCGGGATTCTATTTTAGTATTCTGGAAGCATCACTGAGGAAGTAGTCCAGTGAAGCTAGCTCTAAAAAAACTCTTTTCTCTAACAATTAAAAGAAATACACCAAAGGACCCACAGGGATGAATAAATTATTAAACTATTAAGAAGTTGCTATAAATATGCAGTGTTAATTCAATAATTCATAATGGACTGGTACAACAAGATTTTTTAAGGCTCATAAAATACTGCTGGCTTTGGCGGCAGCTAGTGTCCTGGGGTGCATGCCAATTGCTTCTTTACACAGC
This sequence comes from Leontopithecus rosalia, assembly GCA_028533165.1. Lineage (NCBI taxonomy): Eukaryota > Metazoa > Chordata > Mammalia > Primates > Cebidae > Leontopithecus > Leontopithecus rosalia. The sequence continues at coordinate 10,117,504 of CM052649.1, forward strand.
AGCCGGGTGTGGGGGGCACAGGGAGCTTTCTCTCTGGCTGGCTGCCCAGGGACCCCGTATAGAGGAGAGCACAGGTCCTGTCTGTGGGGATGTACCTTCATGGCCTCTCCAGCCTGGCTGGGGACCAGACACTGGCTTATCTCTATGGCTTCACAAAAAATGCAACAGTGGTAAGGAGGGGAGAACTCACAGCACTGCGCCGTGGTGAAGAAGAGCATCACAAGGGTCGGGCAACCTCTTGCCTGAACCCGGGAACAGGGTGTTCTGCCTGTCAAATACCAGGCCAGCCTGGTGACCTTCATCTTCACAGGTGCCTCTGTACCCCAGAGTTTCCTTTATAATCACTTATCTCTTCTACCTGGAACCCTTGGGGCTATACAGGTTTCAGAATTCAGGATTTTTCAAGTTTTATAAAGGCACCATGTTATAAAAGTCATACTTGATGAACAACTCCGTAGGGGCTTGGGCAGCACCCCATATCCAAACCCATTACGTCTTCTATAGCAAAATGTATGGATATTACACTAAGTAGGATTTAGGGACTATAAATAGCCTCACATCAGGTCACTTTTTGCCACATGAATTTCAGTGTGAAAACATAAGCCCGCTGCAGTTTTCCAAGGACTCTGGAATGTGTATTTGCTTGCCCTGGTGACAGGGGCACTTTCCGCCCACAGCTTCCTACGCGTCTGTGTGCTGCCGCCCAGTCTGCTGCCAAGAAAGGGAAATGGATTAGAAACAGACAAGACAGTAAAACTGTCAGGAGGTAAAAAGATTACTCCTGGATTACATGGAGCTGCCGTGGTGAGCTCTATACATCTATTTGTATAGAGTAAAATTGGATTCATTCAATTAAGTGAAACCCTTGGCAAAGCAGAATAGAATAAATGCAATCAGGGAATTTCCCCCAAATTGTATCTTGGCCTTTTCTGGGTTAATAGAACTGAGCACCAACAACTGTCTTCCATTTGTGCGGCCTTTCACTAATTTCAGAGCCCACTGCCTGTGGTCCCGCAGTCCTTCCTGCGCAGTGTACGGGGCTGAGAGCCCACAAACCACACTGACCTCCTTTTCACACAGGTGAGGATGCAGCTTAGAGACAGACAGTGCCCATGGTCACAGGACTGGGAGGAAGTGGAGCCAGGACAAGCACCTGGGTCCTCAAATTCTCTGGCAAGCTCTGGTCTTCCCACACATTGCATGCATAAACCTCAGAACTGTAGCCCAAAATACATTCTGCCTGGCTTTTGTGCTGCAATGCAATTTGAGTAACCTGTGGTCAACTAAATTCTGGAAACACTGCTTCCTGTATACTCCTGTCAAAAACTGAAATGCCCCTTAATGTACTGGGGCTCTGGGCTGTCTTAAGGAAACCAGATTAACTTCATTTCACCCATTTCCTGAATGCATTTGAATAAGGAAGCCTTTTGGGCAGAGCTTCCATTAGCATCAACCACTGTGGCCCATGCTACGGAGGGCCGTAAGACATGTACTAAAATTGTGTTCCATATTTTATGTAGAGGTGAAGGTGGCTTATACATTTTGGAAAGAGTTGTACCTCAAAGGCTAAAGAGCAACCACAGTGATCGAGCAGGAGGTCCTGGTCCAGGGAATCAATTTCTCCATCCTCTGTCTTTTTCTCCACCACTGGGCCATGTGCTATTTGGCCACTGGAATGACAAGTCTGTGTAGCTGAAGCCTGGGCTCACTCCACTGCTGTCCAAGAACAAGGCTGTGCATTCGGCCCCAGAATTTCAGCTGCCTTGTCATTTGTGATAAAACAGAGGAAGTTCCATGTAGGGCCACATGCCCTCACGGTATGCACTGTCTGGGCAAAATCGGGCAGATAACAGGCATTTTTCATGAAGAAAGGAGAATTCAAGTTTGGTCGAAGATGCCCTCTGTCCTGCAGTTTTCCTTTCCTACTCAGTATAATCTTTCACGGGGAGAGGAGCAGATTTAAATGTAAGGTGGAGTCATACCTTTGAGTGCCAATTTTCTTTTCTTAGGATTTGACATATCTATGTGTTGGGAAATTCCAGAAATTATGAAACCCTTGGTTAGGTCTGTGCGCTGGACCAAGTGTGCTTGGTGAGACATTAGTCTCAGGAGCTGTAAAAAAGTGCCAGTCCTTTGGGGATGTACTGCCCCGAATCATGTGCGAGCCCTAGAAACACAGCATTTCTCAAACGTGCATCATTTTAGGCAGATGAGAAAGAAGCCACAGTCACCTCCACCCTCTGGACGGCGAAGAGCTTAGCTTGTGTCGGCGTTTGCATCCAACAGTACAACACGGAAAGCATTACACAACAACAACAACAGGCAGAAGTGTCCTCATAAACACATTTTGCCTAAATATTCTATATTAACCAGAGCCATCCACTCACAGGGTTGTTAGGATGACCTTTAGTTCTGGGTGCTTGGCTATAAATGATGGAGATACACGGAGTACTAATGAACATGCTAATAATAGCTGGCATGTTTCTGACTCTGGGCCCAGAACTACTGTATGCACTGGAGACACATTAACTCATGTCATCTTCACAACAGTCAGCTTAGGTAAGTATCATTAATAATCACAATCTACAATAAGGACGCATGCAGAGAGGCTGAACAGCCTGCCCAAGGCTACACAGCTAGTAAGAGGAGGAGCTAGGAACCAAACTCACAAGCGTGACACCAAAGCCTGGGCTCCTAACTGCAGCTGATGCTTTCAAATCCAAGCCTCAAATGCATTAACGCCTTATGTGGCTTAGGTGCAATCTTGAGAATTTATTCAAATGTTACCTGATTTGTAAGAAAATCAGAGACGGACTTGTTAAGACAAAGTCACTTTACTAATCACTGACGAGGCAGCTGGGATATCTGGAAGAATTTCTTGTCTCTTGTTTATAAGACAAAAATGATGATGGGATTTGATAAGGCCACACTTTTACTAACCTAGAAATGGTATCCAAATTTAATACATTACATTGTACCTAATGAAGAGGCCAATGTGCGCACCTAAATCCTATGCTGTAGGTGGGTGCACTGGCCTGGAGAAAAGGGCTTGGCATTCCAGAAAAGCCCAGAAAACCCGATGCACACTGCGTGCTTCAGGTCCGTCTTCATGAACAACGTGAGCCTCCTGTGTCCTCCCCTAATTAGGTAACCTGGTCACGTGCTTCCTACTTTCTTGATCTGAATTCCCACAACTGTAAGAGGGAAGGATGGTAGGCTAAGTTCAATACCCACATGGAGAAGTCAGAGGGGACTGGCCTTAAAAAGAAGCCATGGGCCTGTCCCCAAGTCAGCTGGCCAGTTTGCAACGTCTGAGGTGGCTGGGGCTCAATGTCAAATGAATAATGAAAAATCAACTGGGCGTTTCCATTTAAGCAAAAAGCTATGGAGGGGAAGGCCAAGGGGCTACAGGAGCACAGAGCAGGGGTTTAAACTGGTTTGGAGGGCCAGTGAGATTTCAGCTGATATCTGAAGTGTAGCTTAGACAGCTGAGCAAGTGTGGAGAGGCAGACATGTCCCGGGAATGGGAGAAATGCCCAGGGGTAGATTCTACTTTTTCTCAACAGTTGCACAAACTTGAGTAATTTAAAGACTCATGTTCAAAACCCCTTAACAATGTGGCTCTAGCACTGAGCTGAGGGCAGGAAAGCTGAGATGCATGGGTGATGTGGTGCATAAACTATGTGGTGCAAAGGCAGTGTGATGTACAGGTGGTGTGATGCACGGCTGCTGTGATGCATGGGTGGTGTGATCTGAGAGCTGTGTGGTGCATGGACAGTGTGATGCACAGGTGCTGTGATGCATGGGTGGTGTGATCTGAGAGCTGTGTGGTGCATGGACAGTGTGATGCACAGGTGCTGTGATGCATGGGTGGTGTGATCTGTGAGCAGTGTGATGCATGGACAGTGGTGTGATGCATGGATGCTGTGACGCATGGGTGGTGGATCTGCAAGCAGTGTGATGCATAGACAGTGTGGTGCACAGGTGGTGTGATGCATGGGTGGTGTGGTGTGTGGGTATGGCACACAGGTGACATGGCACAGAAATGATGTGATGCACAGATGCTATGGTGCAAGGGTGCTGTGATGGATGGGTGGCACTGGAGGAGCATCGGCTCTGCTCATCATCCAGTTCTCTTTTAGATTAAATTCTCCGTGGGTCACATTAATTTGGTGCCTCACCCATGCCATCACTACCTCCAAGTGGCTCTAATTCTTATTTAGGCTTGAAATTCTTAAGAGTGGGATGCTATTTTGAAGAGTTGAATCATCCTTTAATATTAAGTATAAAGCAATTCCACGGGCAATACAAACTCGAACATTGCTGCAACTCCAGGCAGAGATACTAACAGGCAGATTATAAAGGGTGGATGCTGTCAAAGCAGAGAAATAACTTGGGAGTATATAAAGTCAAATAATCATTTTGAGGAGGAAACTTTTAAAACTAAATTATTAATTATTGTTCTCTATTCTGGAATTGCTTAAAAGGTTTTCTGTCAATGGCTTTACTACATTGTCAGCATGACCTACAATTAAAACCTGGATTATTTTACATTGTGATGCACTGGGCACAAGTGTACACACACAGACACACACGCACACATAGACACACACATACATACACACACAGGCAGACAAACCCATACACACACTCAGACACACACACATACACAAATACCGACACAAACGTGCAAACACACATACAGATACCCATACGCAGACACATGCACAGAGACACACAGACCCACGTATATACACACACATGCAAACACACACATATGCAGACACACACATGCATGCACACATTACACACACACACACACACAGCCCTAAACAATTCTGCCCTTGTATCCTGGGATACACTAACATTTTCTGCATGGTCCCATCTCATTGTTTAAAAATGCTGATCTGCATCCACTAAGCCGACTTCATGACCAACCAATGGGCTACAGCTACAGTGTGAAAAGCAGGGAGATTCTGAAACCACACTACTAATGATAACAGTTCCCCGTGCTTTCACTTTTCTCTGTTGTTGTAAGCAATGGGGGAAAGTCCTTGTGTGGTTGTGCAGGTGGACTCCTACACTGCAGGCCCCTATGGGGATGGGTGTAAGGCTCTGGACACTGTGAAATGTTCTCAGCACCTCTAACAAGGGCACACGAACAGGAGCACAGCTGTGCCTGCTGTTGGGTGAGTGATTTTTTCTGACAGAGTAAAACCTTATTTAGTTGGATTCACTAATTTGAAGTTCATGTTCACTGGGTAAAAGGTTATGGGCAAATAAGAAAGTAGGAAGAATATTAAAACCAAAAGACCCTAAATCTACAAATAATTGATGTTTATTACAAGTGATCCCCCTATGTGCCTTCAGTCACGTCTCCTCTACGAGAATTCACGTGGCATCTCTGGAGTAGGCAAGCATACGCTACAGCTTGATCATGAAAGTAACACCACCACATATTTTAAAAACTGCACATCTACCATTCACTATAATTAACACGAATAGCTGAAGTCCTACTGCATGAGGTATGCATTATAAATGTTTTTAGGTTTGCTATTCCGGATATGTACATGCATTCCTATAAAAACCCAGGCAATCAAGACTGTAATCCCAGCACTTTGGGAGGCCGAGGCAGGTGGATCACGAGGTCAAGAGATCGAGACCATCCTGGTCAACATGGTGAAACCCCGTCTCTACTAAAAATACAAAAAATTAGCTGGGCATGGTGTCGGGTGCCTGTAATCCCAGCTACTCAGGAGGCTGAAGTAGGAGAATTGCCTGAACCCAGGAGGCAGAGGTTGCGGTGAGCCGAGATCGCGCCATTGCACTCCAGCCTGGGTAACAAGAGCGAAACTCCGTCTCAAAACAACAACAACAACAACAACAACAACAAAAACCCAGTCTAATTACTGGGGAAAGAAGATGAATAGGTCAGGTATGGTGGCTCACACCTGTAATCCCAACACTTTGGGAGGCCACGGCAGGCAGATTGCCTGAGATCAGGAGTTCAAAACCAGCCTGGCCAACATGGTGAAATCCCGTCTCTACTAAAAATACAAAAAAATTAGCTGAGTGTGGTGGTGGGTGCCTGTAATCCCAACTACTCGGGAGGCTGAGGCAGGAGAATCTCCTGAACCGAGGAGGTGGAGGTTACAGTGAGCCAAGATTGTGCCCTTGTATTCCAGCCTGGGCAACAAGAGTGAAACTCCATCTCCAAAACAAAAAAAGATGAATGAAAGTCTGTGTGATGCTACAGCCGTGGAGCTCATTGAGCTCACCATGTGGTGTGGTGTGCCAGACCTAGACGCAGGACACTCCCAGAGCCCACTACATCAACCCTGCACTGGGGAGAGATTGGAAAGGATTTTCAAGTCCAACCTCATTGCTTAGGTGTGTTCAAAACATCCCACTGCACTGCCCAAGAGGTGCCTCGTCGTCAGGTGTCTGGTTAAACAGGCTGAGTGGCTTTCTCTGAGGCAGGGCCTCCCTACCAGGTCACAAGCTAAGGTGCACAATGAAATTCCAGGAGAGAATCCCGGAGGCTGCTTGCCTCTGACCACATGATGGGAAGCCACGAGCAGGCTTGGACTGGGCTGCACAGTGGTGCTCCCACCCTCCACAAGGGAAGGGCACTGAAAATGTGGGGAATGGATCCGAGGCTGACATTTACCCACCTGTAACACGTCCTGAGGATACCCTCAAAGGGAAGAGTGGTGGGCAATGCTGCCCCAAATTTCTCAATGTTTCTCTTGTATTCTTTAGGGCAATGAGTCCAAGTGGGGTCCCAGGACCCAGGGCATCAGCATGGATTCACCCGGGACTGGTCAGAATGCACATTTCTATATACTACATAAGCCTTCCTCAAACACAGGAGCCCAGCGATCTGTGTGTTACCGGCCCCAGGTGCTGCTGGTGCCGCTCGAGGCTGACGGCCAGGCTCTGTCATGAGTGGGCAGTGCCCACATGAAGGGCTGCCTGGGAGGTTCCGTCACCTCCACCTTCAGAAACAAATCAGGGAAAAATCATTTCCTCAGGAAACAACCCCTCCCCTTCCCTCAGCTCTGAAACAATCCAGCCCCAAAGCCTCAGGGAGAGGCATGCTGGGGCCCTTCTGAGGGCCTGCTCTTGGCCACCAGGCCACAGGGAAACCTTCACAGCCTCGATCACACCAAATTCCCTGGAAAGTCCTATACATGGGTATCACAGGCCCACCTCTGAGATGAGAAGCTGAGGCTCAGGGAGTGGCAGTGATCTGACCCAAGCCACAGAAAGGCCCTGGCAGAGGAAGGTTTACTCCTGTCCTCCCTGGGCTCCCCTACCACACTGAGAGGCCTCCTGGGAAATGTGTCCACAGCTTCAACACGGATAACACCATGAGGGGCCACAGAAGCCTTTCATGGGGTTTACGGGCCACAGAGGGCACTGAGTGAGGTCAGGAGGCCTCTGGCATCGGGTCTGGAAGCATGGTGGGATGACGGGTGTGCTCTGGAGGGTGCAGAGGAAGGGATGGGGGCCCACACTGATGGAGGGGCTGGTGAGAAGCACAGCGCCAGGGAGGGTGGCCGGAGAAGGCGCCTTGACTGCAGGACATGCCCTGGCTTCTACGGGCAACACAGCAAGCAGGCTGGGAGTGTCCTTCAGCCCTGTACCTGTGCCTGAGTTCCAGTCATGGGGCATCAGGGACACCGTGGAGTGAGAAGCAAGTATGAAAGGGAGGGGCAAATGGAATTGTTTGGGGCAACTGAAGGTATCTTGGGCATCTGCATCAAGCTGCCCAGTTAGCAACAGCAAGCTGAGCCAGGGGAAGTGGTGAGGGCTGAGGGTTGTCTGCAGATGCACGGTGTGAAAAACTGTGGCTGAAATGAATTTACCCTGGAGCGCGTTGTGTGAAGACAGAGAGGACAGAGAGAAAAGGCAGTGCAGCTAATAAATAACAACTGAGGGCTTTAATTAAACATCAGTGAATCTAAGACTTGAACTCTTGAAACATCTGAAGCTGTCAAACATGAAATAAATCTGGCCATGGGGTCCACACTTTCATGTTTAGAAATAAGGGGAAAGAAAAGGGTTTTGCTCTTCTGTACACGGCAAGGGGAAGGTGAGTGGAGCAGACTTTGGGATCAGCAGGGCCAGGAGCAGCGCATGGCTCCCAGCTGGCAGCTGAAGTCTGCCCACCTGGGGTGGCCTGAGGCTTTTACCTTCATCAGAATTTCACTCGAACTTTGCCCTGATGCCAAGCGATCAAGGTTTGCATTCACCCTCTACGAAGCCCAGCCTCGGAGAGGGTGCGACCGGAGACAGAGGTGGTCTCACTGGGGCCTAACTGCCCTGGTTTGAGGAAGGAGCAGTGTTTACAGGATTCTCCTAAGAACTGCCCCCGACACTGGTCCTCTGAGGACACACATGCACCTGTCTCCTTCAGTGTTTATGTTCTCTGAGAGCCATGACTTCTAGGCCCTCTTACTCTTTGGCCATTAAAAATCCTCTGAACTCTGACAGCACTTCCTCTATTTCCTGGAGTTGGTGCTTCTCACCACCCTGCCCTCCAACCATCTGTCCCCATCTTCCTGATTAGACCTCGGCCACCTCACTCTGGGCAGGACGTCTGTTTACTCTTTCTCAAGAGTAAACAGATTCGCTGGTTCGCTGGCTTTGTTAATCCCAAGTTTGGGACTCAAGACCAAGTTAGGTTTTCATTGAAAAATGACATGTGTGTCTAGCATTTGCAAGCACTGCATGGGTACAAAGTAATATACTACATAATCCTTTCTCAAACACAGGACCAGGCAGGGCAGGAAGGACTTGAGGCAGGCAACCACTATGCACCAAGAGAGAGGCTGTTCTGGCTGAACTTCACCCCTGCCCTTCCCAGTAACACACTCATATGCTGAAGTCCTAACTCCCAGAACCTCTGAGTGTGACTCTACTTGGGGAGAGGGCCTTTAAAGAGGAGATTAAGTTAAAAGAGGTCATTAGGGCGGACCCTCACCCAATACGACTGGCATCCCTATAAGCAGAGAGCAGGACACAGACAGGCACAGAGGGAAGACCATTTGAGGACACAGGGAAAAGACGGCCATCTTCAGGCCAACAAGAGGGGCCTTAGAAGGAGCCAACTCTGCTGACACCTTGATCATGGGCTTCCGGCCTCCAGAACTGTGAGACAGCAAACCCATGCCGCTTCATCCACCCAGTCTGGCACTTTGTTAAAGCAACCCCAGCAAACTAACAAGTGGCACACACATGTGCAGAAAGAATTCAGACGGGGGAAGTTCCCAGGGACTGGGGTCATAAGGGAAGATGTTGAAAAAGCAGCTTCAGTGGGGCATGGAAGGACTGGTGTAATTCGGGATTTGGGGGGATTAGAGACCCCTCCACATAGGAAGGGCAGCAGAGGTGCAGAGGAAGACTGAGCACTATGTATTCTACTGAGTAGATTCTGGTCTCTCAGGTCCTGATTCATGGAAGATAGGCAGTGATGTCTATGAGGAGGGCTGGATAGGGTTGGGGGAGACTGGGCAGGGCCTTACATGATGGGTAACAAAGAGCAGGATCCCAGAAGACCAACATGGCACAGGGGAGAGAGTTCTGGGCCAGGGCAAGGCAAGCCCTGTGGGTCTATAAATTAGCTCTGAAGTTGGAGGGAATGCCCTTAGCTTCTCAGGCTTCTGTTACTCAACTGCAGAATGGCAATACTGAAGTCTTTCAGTAGTTATCAACTTCTCCCCCGGAGCAGTAGATCCTATTTTAAAACATCAAATCTGAATGGAACCCCAAGATATCAAATATCTAGGTGCGGCTCCTCTTGAAGTTGGGGAGGGAGAAGCCTGAGGTGGACCCAAGGTATCTACTCATTAGTGCAGGCCTCCATATGATACACGCACCTGTGAGCTAGGCTGGAGGAAACCAGTCAGCCAACCAGGCAATTTGCCCTACAGCGTTTTTTCCTTTTTTTTTGAGATGAAGTTTCGCTTAGCATGCCCTCTCAGGGTGAACTCAGCAGTAGCAGCAGTGCCTGTGACTTTTCCACCAATAGAAATCACAGATGTTAATAGTTTCATATCACATTCCTGTTGTTGCAGACACCCAGAAATACTGCTGACATTCACCACCATTGCAGAGCGATGCCAGTGATCAGACCTGTCAGGAGACCTTGGTACTAAATCTTAAAAAAATAATAATCTAAAGTAATATTTTGATAACTGTACATCATACTTCTTATGGCAAGAAAACAGGTATTACGAATAAACAAAAGCAGTAAAAATACAAAGAAAATGATTCAAAAGGATTTGAAAACTGAGGAAGCATAGATATGCAGATGTACGGTGATATGATTTGGATCTGCACCCCCACCAAATCTCTCGTTGAACTGTAATCCCTAATGCTGGCGGCTGGGCCTGGTGAGAGGTGACTGGATCATGGGGGCGGATTTCTCATGAGCGGTTTAGCAACATCCCCTACTGTTCCTGTGGTTGTGAGTCCCTGTGAGATCTGGTTGTTTAAAGGTGTGTAATTCCTCCCTGCTTGCTCTCTCTTGCTCCTGTTCTCACCTAGTGAGACTCCTGCTTCCCCTTTGCCTTCTGCCATGATTGGGAGCTCCCTGAGGCTTCCCCAGAAGCACAGGCTGCCATGCTTCCTGTTCAGCCTGCAGCATCATGAGCCAATTCAATTACCTCTTTTCTAATTAATTACTCAGACTCGGGTATCTCTCCAATATTTGCACCGCTATAGTATTAGGACTAATACATACGAATATACAGATATGCAGGCCATAAGGGTCTCTGTGTCTTCCAGAGTTGTGCCTCAAATGTGACTTTAAATTGCTTGTGCCCAAAGTGCAGGGAGTTATATGGACAGTTGCTGAGTTCCTATCTTTGGAGGAGAGGAGGAGGCCCCAAATGTAAAATGCTGGAGAGGTTAAAGACACAGTAGCCTGATATCCCTTTGGTTTGCTCCTTGGAAGGATGCTGCCATAATCTGCTCTAGGGAGTATTTGTGAATAGGAATGGCAGCCAGATTAGAGGTCCCAGGACAGCAACTGGAACTCTTGCAGCCCATCAGGCTGAGGGCCCGCCCACCCACCTCCAGGTGCCACTCACTCAGGCAGCCGGGTCTAAACAGCACCTGGCCATACCTTGCACCACTCCATCTTGGGGACACAGAGTAGAAGCCTGAGCTGCCTGTGGGTTCCCACAGCAACATCTTCTGACCTTGAGAAATGCAGGCAAACTGGCAGTGCCTTGTAGGTCAGTTACCCGGCAGTTCCTGAGGACCCAACAAAGGTACTTTTGAAGAAGCTGTTGGGTCATTTCTAGGTATATAGCGCCTCTCAGAAGGAAAAGAAAAATTCGAAGAAGAATTAACACAATTTTTAGGAAGTGAGTGAGTTAACTAAGGTCTCAAGGAAAACAGAGGTGAGTTTTCTGATGCCATGGAGAGAATGGGCAGGTTCCTGTAGGCAAGAAGGCCGTCAGCCTTGTTTATCATCTGTGCCCCCTGGCCCTGGGAACTCAGCATAGAATTCCAACAAGGAGACAGCACTGAGGTATTTATCGCTTTATTTGCATATCAGCTTGTCACATGTAACAATTAATTTGATGATCCCAAATTGGACCTGACAGGGAGCCTCCTGACAATACACCATGCCTAGATTTAGCAGAGATAAACACTGCTATTAATTTCTCCAGCAGAGGATGTGAGTATCAACCCAGGGCTGCTTTCATTGATTTCCATTTCACTCAACATGGGCCCACCTCATATTGGCATTGCTCCCTTTAGCTGATAGCTGTGGCCAATTTTATAAGTGTGGTGTCCTAGGGTTACCTGCCAATCATTTCCCATTTCCAAAGTGATAAGAATGTGACAGGGGACACAGAAATTGAGCCCCGTTGGTGAAGAAGCAGTAGGCAGAATGAGGCTGGATAAGCCCTGAAACTGTCAGTAAGAAGATAAAATGCGACTAAGAGAAATTGTGATTTACAATGAACTTTTCAAGAACATATCTATCGTGCAAAGTAAACTCCTTTGAAGTCTAGACATCTTTAGGTAGCAAGAAAAAATAATATTTTTTCTCTGCCTCCACCCCTATACTAACTGTGATGATTAATATTGAGTGTCAACTTGATTGGACTGAAGGAAGCAATATTGATCCTGGTGTGTCTGTCTGTGAGGGTGTTGCCAAAGGAGATTAACATTTGAGTCAGTGTGCTGGGGAAGGTAGACTCACCCTTAATCGGGTGGGCACCATCTAATCAGCCATAAGCAAATATAAAGCAGGTAGAAAAACAAGAAGCAACAGACTAACTTAGCCTCCCAGTCTACATCTTTCTCCCGTGGTGGACGCTTCCTGCCCTCGAACGCTGGACTCCAAGTTCTTCAGTTTTGAGACTTGGACTGGCTCTCCTTGCTCCTCAAGCTGTAGACAGCCTACTGTGGGACCTTGTGATACTGTAGGTTAATACTTAATAAATTCCCCTTTATATGTATATACCTATCCTATTAGTTCTGTTCCTCTAGGGAACCCTGAAGAATACAGATTTTGGTACCAGGTATGGTTCTAGAGGAACAAAATATTAAGGGTGGGGTTCTTTCACTAGTTTTGGGGTGTCTGGAGTTGGCTACTTAATATGATTAGACCCCAAAATGCTAAGGACTCTACTTCTAATAGTATGGAGAATACTGATAGTCCTAGGCAGAAACTGTTTAGAGAGTTCTGCAAAACTAAATCCATCTGACACTCCTGATTTACCACTTCTGAGAGGCAAGGAGTTTATTGACTTTATATATAATACCTTTGACCATATATATGGAGAACCAAGGAACATAATGAAGCTGGTTGGTTGCTTCTAAGTTCAGAGGACAAAGTGATGAAAGAGAATTACAAACTCAGGGATTGTCTCCCACCTTCAGAAGCAGATACTGAGCCTCAAATCTGCTAAGATTGCCCTGAGTGAGAGTCTCATCTCCCACAGAGAAAGAGCTGAAATTGTGGAAAAACAGACATGAGGTCTTATCATGTGAGTGGCTGACCTGCAATGAAAGGTGCAGGTACAGCCTCTTCAGATGTCTACTGTTAAAGTGAGTGCATTGATTGGGAAAGAATGGGACCCTGCAACTTGGGATGGGGACATGTGGGAGGGCACTGATGAAGGTGGGAACACTGAGTTTGTAAACTTTGATGAACATCCCCTCCCTGACCCATGCTCCCACCAGCCTTTCTACTTTTGTTTGAGAAGATAAACTCTGTGCTGCCTGAGGCAACAGTGACGGCCTCCCCTGAGGCAGTTGCCAGGCAAGATAATGTTGATTCTCCCCAGAAGCCACCCCAAACACCCCTGCTGGCTTATAGACCTATAACTAGACTAACATCCCAGTGGGCCACTAGAGATGAGGTTGAGAGTGTCACCCATGAGGAGGTGCACTACACTAAAAAAACATTGCTTCAGTTCTCTAATTTATATAAACAGAAAACTAGAGAACAGGCATGGGAATGGATATTAAGGGTACTGGAAAAGAGTGGAAGGAGTTGGATCAGGCTGAATTAATTGATTTGGTGCTACTAAGTAGGGACTCTACATTGAATGTTACAGCTCAGAGAGTTAAAAAAAGGTTCTAATAGTTTATTTGCTTGATTAGCTGAAATATGGACTAAAAGATGGGCCACTGTGAGTGAGCTGGAAATGCTTGATCTTCCTTGGTTTAATGTAGAGGAAGGGATCCAAAGGCTTAGGGAGCCTGGGATGGTGGAGTAAATTAATCACTTTAGACATACTCATCCCAGCTGGGAGGGTCTAAAAGATACACCCTGAGTAATGCCTTGTGAAATAGATTTGTGAAGGCAGCACCTGCATCTCTGAAGAGCCCTGTAATTGCTCTTCTCTGCATGTCAGATCTAACGGTGGAACCCACAGTCACTCAACTAAAACATTTAAATACAATGGGAATAGATACTGAGGTGGCAGGGGCAGAGTGGCATCACTTAACCATCAACGGCAAGGTGGACACAGCTACCATAATGAACAGCAGAGGCAATGAGGCAGTCGGAATAGTCTGGACTTGTGCAGAGCTATGGCATTGCCTAATTAATCACAATGTTCCTAGAAGTGGAACTGATAGGAAGCTTACTGCACTCCTTAATTTATACAAGCAGAAAACTTCTAGGTCAAAGAACAAAAGACTAATTTGAATTATAGAAACAGAGAATCACAGCCTCTCAATCAATTTCCAGACTTGAGCCAGTTTACAGACCCAACACCTGTTGAATGAAGAAGTCGGTTCTCTTGAGGAAGAACCCCACTATGTTACCAAAAATTTATGCAGCAAATCTTTCTGCCATCTTTCCCCAAGGAGATCTCTGGTCTTTAACCAGAGTAACTGTGCACTGGGGAAAGGGAAATGATGAAACATTTTGGGGACTACTGGACTCTGGCTATGAGCTGACATTGATTCTAGGAGACCCAAAATGTCATTGCGGTCCTCCAGTTAAAGCAGGGGCTTATCGAGGTCAGGTAATTAATGAAGTTTTAACTCAGGTCTGACTTACAGTGGGTCCCTGGACTCATCCTGGGGTTATTTCCCCAGTGCCAGAATGCATAATTGGCATAGACATACTTAGCAGCTGGCAGAACCCCCACATTGGCTCCCTGAGTGTGAGGGTGATGGCTATAATGGTAGAAAAGGCCAAATGGAAGCTATTAGAGCAGCCTCTAGAAAGGTTGCTATTTACTTCTAGAAAAAGAGTAAATCAAAAACAGTATCACATTCTTGGAAGGACTGCAGAGATAAGTGCCACCATAAAGGACTTGAAAGAGCAGGGGTGGTGATTCCCACCACATCCCTTCAATCCTCCTATTTGGCCTGCGCAGAAGACAGATGGATCTTAAAGAATGACAGTGGATTATCATAAGTTCAACCAAGTGGTGACTCTAATTGCAGCTGTTGTACCAGATGTGGTTTCATTGCTTGAGCAAATTAACACATCTCCTGGTATCTGGTATGCAGCCACTGACTTGGCAAATGCCTTTTTTCTCCATTTCTGTCCATAAGGCCACCATAAGTAATTTGCCTTTAGCTGGCAAGACCAGCAATATACCTTTACTGTCCTACCTCAGGGGTATATCAACTCTCCAGCTTTGTAGCATATTATTTGGAGAGACCTTGATCACTTTTTGCTTCCACAAAATATCACACTGGTCCATTACATTGATGACATTATGCTGATTGGATCCAGAGAGGAAGAAGTAGTAAACACACTAGACTTACTGGTGAAACATCTGCGTGCCAGAGGATGGGAAATGAATCCAACTAAAATTCAGGGAACTTCTACCTCAGTAAAATTTCTAAGGGTCCAGTGGTGTGGGGCCTGTGGAGATATTCCTTTTAAGGTGAAGGATAAGTTGCTGCATTTGGCCCCTCCTACAACCAAGAAAGAGGCACAATGCCTAGTGGGTCTATTTGGATTTTGGAGACAACACATTTCTCATTTGGGTACGTTACTCCAGCCCATTTATTCAGTGACCCAAAAGGCTGCCAGTTTTGAGTGGGGTCCAGAACAGAAGTCTCCGCAATAGTCCATGTTGCTATGCAAGCTGCTCTGACACGTGGGCCATATGACCCAGCAGATCCAATGGTGCCTGAGTTGTCAGTGGCAGATAGGGGTGCTGTTTAGAGCCTTCAGCAGGATCCCATCGGTGAAACACAGCATAGGCCTCTAGGATTTGTGAGCCAGGCCCTGACATCTTCTGCAGGTAACTACTCTTCTTTTGAGAGACAGCTTTTGGCCTGTTACTGGGCTTTGGTGGAAACTGAACTTTTGACTATGGGTCATCAAGTCACCATGTTACCTGAACTGTCAGCCCATCATGAGCTGGGTGCTTTCTGACCCATCTGGCCATAAAGTGGGTCATGCACAGCAGCATTCCATCATCAAATGGAAGTGGTATGAATGTGACTGGGCTTGAGCAGGTCCTGAAGGCACAAGTAAGTTATCTGACCTTCATAAACCCCTCTTATGGGCATTTGAGCCACTTCTTTATGTAACTTACCCTCATAAGCTGTACTCCTGCTATCCTCCCTTCTCTCCCTGAGCCTGAACCAATGGCCTCATGGGGAGTTCTCTATGATCAGTTGGCAGAGGAAGAGAAGACAAGGGCCTGGTTCACAGATGGTTCTGCACGATACGCAGGCACCACTGAAAGTGGACAGCTGCAGCACCATAGCCCTTTCTAGGACATCCCTGAAGAACAGTGGTGAAGGGAAATCTTCCCAGTAGGCAGAACTTCCAGCAGTACACCTGGTTGTATGGAAGGAGAAATGGCGGGATGTATGATTATATACTGATTCATGGGCTGTAGCCAATGGTTTGGCTGGATGGTCAGGGACTTAGAAGAAACATGATTGGAAAATTGGTGACAAAGCAATCTGGGGAAGAGGTATGTGGATGGATCTCTCTGAGTGGTCAAAAACTGAAGATATTTGTATCCCCTGTGAGTACTCACCAACGGGTGACCTCAGCAGAGGAGGATCTGAATAATCAATTGAATAGGATGACCTGTTCTGTGGACACCACTCAACCTCTTTCCGCAGCCAGCCCCGTCATGGCCCAATAGGCCGATGAACAAAGTGGGCATGGTGGCAGGGATGAAGATCATGCATGAGCTCAGTAACATGGACTTCCACTCACCAAGGCTGACATGGCTACAGCCACTGCTGAGTGCCCAATTTGCCAGCAGCAGAGACCAACACTGAGCCCTTGATATGGCACCATTCCTTGGGGTGATCAGCCAGCTAGCTGGTGACAGGTTGATTATATTGAACCTCTTTCATCATGGAAAGGGCAGAGGTTTGTCCTCACTGGAATAGACACTTACTCCAAATATGGGTTTGCCTATCTAGCACACAATGCTTCTGCCGAGACTACCATACGTGGACCCACAGAATGCCTTATCCACCGTCATGATATTCTACATGGTACTGCCTCTGACCAAGGCACTCACTTTACAACTAAAGGAGTGTGGCAGTGGGCTCATGCTCATGGAATTCCCTGGTCTTACCAAAGTTTTACATCATCCTGAAGCAGCTGGATTAATAAAACAGTGGAATGTCCTTTTGAAGCCACAACTACAACACCAACTAGGTGAAAATACGTTGCAGGGCTGAGGCAGAGATCTCCAGAGGGCTATGTATGCTCCAAATCAGCGTACAAGGTATGATACTGTTTCTCCCATAGCCAGGACTCATGGGTCCAGGAATCAAGAGGTAGAAGTGAAAGTGGCACCACACACCATTACCCCTAGTGATCCACTGGCAAAATTTTTGCTTCCTCTTCCCACAACATTATGTTCTGCTGGCCTAGAGGTCTTAGTTCCAGAGGGAGGAACGCTCCTACCAGGAGGCACAACACTGATCCCGTTAAACTGGAAGTTAAGATTGCCACCTGGACACTTTCGCTCCTCCTACTTTTAAGTCAACAGGCCAAGAAGGGAGTTAACAGTGTTGGCTGGGGTGATTGTCCCAGACCATCAAGATAAAATCGGTCTACTACTCCACAACAGAGGTAGGGAAGAGTATGCATGGAATGTCGAAGATGCATTAGGGCGTCTCTTAGTATTACCATGGCCTGTGCTTAAGGTCGATGGGAAACTACAACAGCCCAATTCAGGCAGGACTACCAATGGCCCAGATCCCTCAAGAATGAGAATGAAGGTTTGGTTCACTCCACCAGGGAAAAAACGACGACCTGCTGAGGTGCTTGTACTGAAGACAAAGGGAATACAGAATGGGTGGAAGAAGGTAGTCATCAATACCAGCTACGACCATGTGACCAGCTACAGAAATGGGGACTGTAATTGTCATGAGTATTTCCTCCTTCTTTTGCTAAAAATATGTTTGTACACTTATAAACTTATACTAAGAAAATATCCTTATTTCCTTTTCCTTTATCATGTGATGTCAGATTTATTGACTTCATATTAGCATTTAAGTATTGTTAACCTAATGTGATGTATTTGGGTCGGGGATTGGTGCATTTCTGGTTGTACTATGTTAGGCGTAATTATGACCTTATTATTGTCTTTATTTGAAGATTATATATGATCTCAGGAGATGTGTATGGGTTCAAGTTGACTTGTGGTGGTTAATACTGAGTGTCAACTTGATTGGATTGAAGGATGCAATATTGGTCCTGAGTGCATCTGTAAGGGAGATTAATATTTAAGACAGTGGGCTGGGGAAGGCAGACCCATCCTTAATCGGGTGGGCACCATCTAATCAGCTATCAGAAAATATAAAGCAGGCAGAAAAACGTGAAGCAAGAGACTGGCCTAGCCTCAGAGCCTACATCTTTCTCCTGTGCTGGATGCTTCCTGCCCTTGAACATCAGACTCCCAAGTTCTTCAGTTTTGAGACTTGGACCCAGCTTTCTTGCTCCTCAAGCTTGCAGGCAGCCTACTGTGGGACTTTGTCATTGTGTAAGTTAATACTTAATAAACCTCTCTCTCTCTCTTCCCCTATATATATATATCCTATCAGTTATATATTATATATACGTATAAATATACATACACATGCATATATATCCTACTAGTTCTGTCCCTCTAGAGAACCCTGACAAATATACTAACTCTGAACTTGTTCACAACTACAGGTGGTCAGAAACTGGCTTCTATACCCCACCCACCTGGGCCCAGATGCCACAGGATTGTCACCTTAATGAAAGCTATCTGGGGTAAAATGGCAACATCTAAGTAACGACACTTTACCCACCAACAGCAGTGCCCTTCTCACACCCACCACCCAACAGGACACTCATGCCAAATCTTTCTTGAAATTGCTATTCCCCACCATCCTTTACAGACTGCACTTTGGAAGAAAGGAGCCCACAGAACTGAATATCAATCACAGAAGCTGCATAGCAAGACATTCAGTGTTCGATGTACCGAAAAATTCTCTTTACACGTCTTTATGCTTCTGGCCACTACAGCCGCAAAGTCTAGCCGTTAGAAGGGACAGCCATCTTTCAGAGTCGTGTCCCTTGATGAAATGTCAATGTCAAAGAAATATAGATAAATACGCCTTGTGTATTTGGCCATGCCTCCTCCCTCTTGCCATCACAGTCTCCTCTAAGAGTAAGCAATTAAAAAAGAAAGGTCAATGTTTAGGCCTGTTATTGTAAACAGTACTTACAATACCAAACTCACACCAAGAGAAGAGGGAAGATACTGTATTCATAGCCCATCAGGTCAAAAAAAATAGAAGGTAAAAGTGATACAAACCATGGCAATTAATTCAACTCCCTATATATAGTCTATCCCGTGAATATAATTTGATTTGCACAGGGCCACTCAGCTGGCTATTAGTGCAGCTGGTCAGCTCAGGTCTTCCAGGCTGGTCCTTGAGTTACAGCATGATGCCTTGTAAGAACAATTCAGTGGTTACAAAACCTTGGAAATAGTACTTAGCTCCTTTAGGTCATCTGAGAAAAACTACTCTTGTTAAGCTCATTTCATTGGGACTTTGGAGGAAGAAATAACAGAGAAGGGATGGAGGCACATACAGAAACAATCATTAAGAAGACCCAGGCAAGAAATAAAACAAAACAATTATTGAGCATAATAAAGGAAAAGTAAAGAAAAAGGGAGCATGCTACAGCCACTAATTAACACATAGCCCTTTCTGAGGAGAGATTCTATTGTAGGCTCCAGGCCAGACGCTAAAGCAAAAGAATGTGTGAACCTAAGCTCCTACCTCATTAAAGGTCTCTGGTCGGAGATGGCCCAACATTTTATTACATGCCATTCTCTTCATCCTCATTACAATGCTGAGTTGTGACACCTTCTATGTTAACAGAGCTCCTAAGGATACAGAAGGAGACTCGTAGGTCTTGCTCTGCATCTTAGGGGACTGTTTGTTATCCAAGTGTACTTGTCAGGTGTCTATCTGGAAGATTACTGAAGCGCCAAAATACAAATGGTGTATTGTTTCGGTGAAGAAAAAAACATACAGCAAAAAAGTAAACCTGTGGGATGTGTTCAAGGAACCACACAACAAAAACATTCCATTTCCTCGTGCTATCCTCAAAATGTTATACAATAATTTCTGGTTAAACTCTAAATTAAAACGGTTTAAAAGCACAGCACCTCTAATCCTGTTCAGGCCTGAAATGATTTATAAGTACCTATCCAGGAACTACTCTGCCAGTAAAGGAATGCAGATGGCCTTAGTGAGAATTAATCAATCTCTGGAAGGTTCTTGAGGACTGACTTATATTTTCTTATTTTCTCCAGAGTCTAGCAAGTTTCCACCTCTGTAACAGGAACCCCATGAATATGAGACTGCTATTAATTCATGCTGTGCTTTTAGTTATTTTCAAAGCTTACAGATATTCACATTTTTCTCTTATTTTCTTTTCTCTGTAAAAGTCCCATAAGAGAAAAAGACACACAAACAAATTCTTGTGCTACAGATGAGGAAACAGTCACCAAAGGTTCGTGATTTACCAGGGGCCACCCAGGAGCAATGGGCCAGCACCCCAGGGCCCATCAGCTTAGGGCTTTCCTAGACAAAATGCTTTATCCGCCATTTCAGGTAGGCCAGGGGAGCCTGGCTCTTACGGACTATGTGTACCTAAATTGCTTGATTTAGCAGTCATACATGTGGTCCAACATTTTCTAAAAGAACCAGCACATGAACTAACAGACCAAAGGCTCAGCCTGGGTAGAGTCAAACTAAAGCTGCAGGGGACACATTCCTCCTTTCTGGTTCTGTGTCCCTAAGGGATGAGGGCTCCAGTGACTTGGAGGGCAGAGTGCTGGTGTTCCCCAGGGCCATTCACGGGGGATGCAGCCATCTGGACGAAGTCAAGCTCTGAAAAACCCAAAAACCGCAAGGGGGTGTAGCTGCCTCCTCCCGTCAGTAGGATAAGGCGGGGTTTCTGCCTCTGCGTGCTGACCTGAGCTTCTTGCTCCCCGTCTCCCCTTCATGCTTCCCTCTGACCCAACACTCCATGGGCTTGGCCTCACTAAGGCTGGGAAAGGGCTGCGTCTGTTTCTATCTCTGATCACATTTGGTATCTCTGGCAAAGTGAAAACAAACCTTCCATTCTTCAGCAGTGTTTGTTTTGGGCCCAATGGGCAACACCCTTCCCATTTCAGGCTTATTTTTTTTCCACTTATAGTCATCACGAATTTGGTAGAGGTGAGTCATGGTTTTTACCCTGGCTCCAGCTTCCTCTTGTTTGTACTTTTCCAGTCTCATTTCCTTTCTTTGCAACTGCCTTGGGAGCCTCCAACGGCTGGCCTCTGACGTGGTTATTCTGGGTCCCAAAGCCTCCAACTGCTGGCCTCTGACGTGGATGTTCCGGGTACCAAAGCCTCCAATCGCTGGCCTCTGACATGGTTATTCTGGGTCCCAAAGCCTCTAATTGCTGGCCTCTGACATGGTTATTCCGGGTCCCAAGCTTGGGCTATCTCTAGTCCTGAGGTGCATGGGCTCCTGTATGCAGGGCCGGGGCTTTCTGAGTGGTTGGTGGTGTTCCTGGTTCTGAAGTTCTTGCCCCCAAGATCTGAAGACTCACCAGGGCAGCAGCTGACCTTCAAGTGGAGGCAGGGAGCCTCTGCAGAAGCTGGTACCCTGCAGAGCTGCTCTCACACAGCCATGGTGTCTTGTAAAGCCACAGAGCTTGAGTTGACAATCGGGGTAGAAGGAAAATCACTGAAATTCTTCCGTCTTAAATGAGCTTGATGGAAACCAGCACCTAATAATACAATCCTAGTGCTGGAAAGATGTCTCTGAACATAAACATTTGACAAAGGATTTTAGGCTTTCTTCTCAATAATTTCCCCACAACTCTCTGGGAAAAATGACTAGTTAACAGAGCAGAAATGGTGGGCAGGAGACTTGGAGTCTTTGGAGTCATAGACATTTGGATTTACATCTTATTGTTCAGTTACTTTGGGAATGACCTTAGCCATGTCATTAGTCTTTCTTAGTAGATCTCCTTGGCCATAAAAGAGAGTCCCCTTGCCTCGGAGGATGTGAAGACTAAGTAAGACTAAGTATGCAAAGCACCTGGTCTAAAGGTAGCTGTGTTTGCTGTTATTTGGCTGTTAGACTTCCTGAATGCTGCTGAACTGCTTAAGTCACACCAGGGACAATCTTTTAAATGTCTTATTCCGCAAGGCCCAATTAAGATGAGCCATAATCATAAACTCAACAGGCCACATGACAGATGCTTTCAAAATAGATTCAAGTCCCATGGGAAAAAATCATTCAAGTCTGCCTGTTGGACAGTTTTCATGTATACTCTCTTCTGCTTCCCCTCTGGAGACCTTATAAATATGGTGGTCAACTGGGAAGTAATCATTACCCACAGTGAAAGAAGAAACTGTTGATGAACATTGTCTTCCTTTAACACAGTGTTGATACATTTCTGGAACATGTGTAGGCTTCACATGTGTTGCAGAGACTGGGATGCTGTGTGTCTCAGGTAAATGCTGCTCACAGTGTGGTGGGGAATGGGCAGCACCTCTCACTCTGCTCATGAGAAATGCAGTCTCGGGCCCACCCCAGCCCTGCTGAGGCAGAATCTGCATTCTGATCAGATTCCCAGGTGATCTGCAAGCACATTAAAGTTTGGGAGGCTCTGCAGTCTTGCAGAGGAGGCAGGCATGTGATGGTAAAGGTGCTGTCCCCAGCCCAGAAGGCTGGGCCGGGTTCTGACGGGTTCTCTTCAGCCCCTGCAACTGCAGCTTAGCTGAGGACAATGGACAAGTCTTATCATGCTTACCCTCGTTACATACAAAACTGTGAAGGGCCTGAGGTTTTATCCTACTTGTCAGCTAACAAGTTCGCCTGCCACTGTGTGTGCATGTTTGTGGAACAATGTGTGTGTTTCCGTGTGTGCATGTGTGTGTGTATTCACAACAGAAGGTGCAAGACCTCTGAGTCAGAGAGAGCAGCAAGAACCACATCTTAGCACCAGTTTGCTAAGTGCCAATCCCCATGGTGATTCGACATGGTAAGGGCCAAGTGTCACCTATGCATGTAGTGGAATCATCATTGAGGAGATATCCCAGAATTAGGGACCTCTGACCTTACACAGGGCTGCTGGTGACCATCTCTTTCCACTATTGATAGAGAGGGAGAGACAGACAGACAGAGAAAGAGAGAGAGAGAGAGAGAGAGAGAGAGAGAGAGAGAGAGAGAGAGAGAGAGAGAGAGAGAAAGACCGAGACCGAGACCTAGCTTCATCCTGGAATGTAAGCAACCATCTTAGGGGAGCAGAACGGAGACTTCTGCAAGCTTTTTTGTCCTAAAACGTCTCATTGTATAAACATTATTAACTTGAATGTAAATGTCTTTGCTCAGAGGACCTGGACTGTGCAGAAACATAGATGTCTGTGTGAACTGTCTCTCAACGTGCCCATGTGTCAGGAGAATGGGTGGCTGACACACAGCAGGTAACAGTACATGGCCATTGCCCCAGGGGAGCCTGTAGTCTGAGAAGCACCTGAAATGAAACCACAGTGTCATGAGAGGGGAAGTCCCAGGTACCTGGGGGAACACAGAGGGGGTCAGCACGCCTTGATGAAGGCGGGCCTGTCAGAAAAGAGTTCCTGGGCTGACTTCCAAGCTGAGACTTGATGTTTAGATTGGCTGCTTCTGAGTGCTAGGCAGGGAGCCCTGACAGTCGGCCATGAGAGGGTGGTAGGGATGGGGCCTGCTGCCTTGCTCCTGAGGTTAAAGGGCCTGGCTTCATTATGAGGGTCTGGATGTGGGAGCCTGGGGAGAAGGAGAAATACATGTTGATGATTCTGGCTAGAAAAACTCAGTATGCAAGTTATCAGAGCCTAGTAACAAGATGGAAAGGGGAGCAGAGTTTGAAGGAAGAACATGGTATGCTTTTTAGAGTCAATTCGCTGTGTTTCTGGAAATATACATTGGGATATCCAATCTATACAGTCATCCCTCAGCAGCAGTAGGAGAGTGGTTCTAGGACCCCTGTGGATACCACAATCCTGCAGATGCTCACGTCCCTGATATAAAATAGTGTCGCATTTGCATATAACCTCCACACATCCTCTCATATACTTCAAATCATCTCCAGTTACTTATAATTCCTAACGTGATGTAAATGCCATGTAAATAGCTGTTACCCTGTATTATTTAGGGAAGAGTGCCAAGAAAAAAACAGTCTGTACATGTTCAGTACAGATGCAATAATCCATTTTTTTCCTGAATATTTTCAGTTCACAGTTGGTTGACTGCCGTGGGCCGAATCCTTGGATGCGGAACCCAGAGATAAAGAAGACTGACTCTCTATGATTAATAGACAAAGAAAAGAACATGAAGGCAGTTGTAACTTTTTTTTTGGATATCAGAAAGCGAAATTTTATTTCACTTAAAATTTTGTTATTAAAATAAATTTTAAATATTTGTTTACAGATATTTATTTATTTTTGAGATGGAGTCTCACTATGTCACTCAGGCTGGAGTGCAGTGGTGTGATCTTGGCTCACTACAACCTCTGCCCCCTGGGTTCAAGTGATTCTCCTGCCTCAGCTTTCTGAGTAGCTGGGATTACAGGTGCCTGCCATGGCGCCTAGCTCATTTTTATGTTTTTAGTAGAGACCATCTTGACCAGGCTGGTCCCAAACTCCTGACCTTGTGATCCACTCGCCTTGGCCTCCCAAAGTGCTGGGATTACAGGTATGAGGCACCATGCTCAGCCTCAAATATTTATTCTTTTGAGAATTATTTGTTCATTTTCTTTTTAATCCATTGGGAATTTGATGTGTTTATTCTTGATTTACATGAGCTTTCCATTCATTTTCAGTCTGTATTAGGTTTTTAACTATCACTGCTACTTTTTAGAAGGCTTAAGTGTGAAGTTACTTGCCGGGGGTCGGGGGGGGAAGATTTAGACTAAGCCCAAAAGATAGGCCAAAAAGACAACAAAGAAGACCTCTGACGGACAGAGACTATGTTCTTTCCCTATTTTTCAGACCTTCTGGGAAATTAAATATAAACAGATATATGGAGAAGCCGATTCTGAGTTTAAGAAATTAAAGCAATAAATTTAGAATTTTATTGATTTGTTAATGTTCTTGAGAAAACTTGGCCTTCCAGTAAGTCCAGGTAAACAGACATAATCAACAAACTCCTGGGTTCAAATTAATCACAAACTAGCAGAAACATGTCTTTAGATACAACTTTGGATCATGACCACAGCACTAGGCAAGGGCTGCGGGGCTAACCCCTGAGGAAGGTCTGGAGAGATACCCCCATGTGGCACCCTTATGTCAAAGTGTGAGTGAATGGTGGGGAGAGAGGCGGAGGGGAAGAGGAGAGAGGCAGAGGAAAAGAGGCAGGGAGAGAGGGCCAGCCAGCCCCATCCCCAGCATCAGCGACATCATTTTTTCTGCTTTTTAAAAAATGAACGTTGATGCTGTCTCCCCAACCAGTACAGATTTGCCATATTTCCGCCTATTGAAATTCTATGCACTCTTTCAGGTTCAAAGAGTATCAACTTTCTCATATAAATTAAACAGCATGTTAACTGACAACATTCATGTTGTTAATTGTCCTAGTTTTCTTCTCAACCTACAGAACGTATGTAACATTGCAGGATATCAAAAACTCTTATCCTATAAAGAGTGTAGGTTTCAAAAATGTCAAAACAATTCCCTCACGTCCAGTTTCTACCGAGGCCAAGTGTAGCTGAAAGTTAACCTTAGCTACAGAGGTCATGCTGTGCTGCTCTGTAGGTAGGAACATTAGATAAATGCAATGAATTTGTGCTCTTAAAGTCAAACAAACTTTATACCCAACCAACTTTGAAAATAGGCACCTGTATCAGAACATGCACATTTCTACTCCACCATCTTAGCCTCCCTCTCCTTCATTTTCTACCTCCCACGATGCCACCCAGAAAGGTAAACAGCAATTACATCTCTTAATTTAGATTGGCCAAAATTGCCCTAAATTCCATCATCATCACTATGAAACTGCTACAAAGGAATGCTTAACAGATGTCATTTATAATCTTTATTCCTGACTTACACAAATTCAAAGTGATCTAGTTAGTGGTTTTGTCAAATTCTTAGAATACCAAAGACATCCCCTTTCCTTCAGTGTTCTAGCTTGGGTATTCCTTCCTATAATGCCAGGGCAACTACAGCCAACCACATTCTGACTAACACAACACTCTCGATCATGCCTAGTTTGCAAAATCCTTAGCCTCAGGCTTGCCCATACAGCTTGAAGCCACGTCCATAGAGATGCTACTCTGGTTCCCCTTAGCAGAAAATTCATCTTTATGGTGACCCCAAGTTAACAGTGGAGCAGACGTGCTCAGACATCCAGGTGCTGCCAGAGCCTGCCTGCACAGCTGTGTCCTGGGGCAGCCACCCTAGCATCTGTCTTCATTTCCTCTTTCCACATGCGTTCTGCAGAGGGCCTGGGCTACCAATAATGGTGGTTACGAAATTCAATTAGGCTCTCCTCACCGGCAGCTTTCTCAGGAGATAAAGACCCCTTGCCATCCCTTGCCTTCTGTGCTTCCTTTGCAGCCCTGCTAAGTCTACTCGCCAGAGCACATTCAGCTGTCCATGTGCTCATTGTCTGTTGTTCCCAGTAGTATGCCAGCCCTGTGACAAGAGGGATTTTGTTTTGCTCACTAATGTGTCCTCGCTGTGTAGAGAATACCTGGCACAGACGAGGCACTCACACGGACATCAGGGGAATAATGTGCAGGGAGTGGATACTCGGATGTGCATGCCAGGGAAAACAGCTAAGGACTGCTGCTGAAAAAATTATTAGGACACGAACCCTTCCTGTACAAATCTGTTACAAGAGTGGGAGATGGTAAACTTCTAGTAATTTAACCAGTGGTCTCTGGTTAGTTCTGATGGAGCCTGTAGGGATAATCTTTAAAAAGATTTGGCCTTACTTATAAACCACTCAGTGTTTTTGTTCTAAAGTGCAGTTGCTATTTGTCTGTTTCTGGGTTCAAACACACACCCACTGTGGACCAGGTCTGGCCTTAAGATGGGGCTCTATGGAGAGCCCTGGAGGGGAGAATCTTTCTCTATAAAGAGCCCATTGGCAAAGGGAGGAATCTCTCCAAGGCTTTGGCTGGTGCCAGTTGTACCTCAGAATCTGGACCTGGATTCTGACCTCTAGCCACCAGCCATATTGGCTTTGGATCCTGAGCCCTGTGCAAGGGCTCCTGAACCTCATTCCCCAGGCTCCAGGTCCTAACATGTGGCTCAGCAGTGCTCCCTGCACTTCATTCCTTCTCTGTACAGACCTGGGCCACCTGCTCACCCCCACTGCTCCAGGAGACTTCCCTAGCCTGGCTTCTGCCCGGCCACATTGACTGTGGTACTGGTCTCTGTACCTGACTTCCCAACCTCTGTGGCATTGCAAACTGCACATCTAAGGCAATCTTAGCAATGTCTGACTTACGGAGGGTCAAATCACCCAATTCTGGCCAATGAGTTTGCAAGGGGACTTCCCGTGAAGCTTTACTTGCTCCTAAAAAGAGATGAAAGAGATGCCTGTTTCTTTCTCTCAATGCCACTTGTCTGGGTATAAAGCATGGATACGCTATGGCCAACCCTCTGCCAGCCTGCAGAGGCAGCTGCTCCAGGAGGAGGGCAGAGGTGGCCCTGGAAGAGCCCAAGGGACCCAGCTCTCCTGTCGTCAACCCCATCCTGGGATTTCTTTAAGGAGTCAATATGTCCTTGCTGCCTGAGCTTGGCTGCATGAGATGCCTTTCTCAACCCCGGAACAGTTCTGACGTCCCTGAGGAGTTCAGTCATGGTCCTCCAGAAAGTCCTTTCACCACAGCGAGCTTCCACTTCCGCAGCGATGACAATGTGCCACGGTTCCCAATTTTCATGCAGAAGGACTTCCTTTATATTGAGGTAACATTCATAGAACATAAAATCCGCCATTTTAACTTCCTGAAATTGTATAACTTAGTGGCTTTTAATACATTTGCTATGTTATACAACCAGCATCACCATCTAATTCCAGAACTTTCCTCATCCTCAAAGGTAACCGATACCCATTCAGCAGCCACTCACCATTCCCCCTTTTCTCCTCAGCCCCTGGCAATCAGTTATCTGCTGTCTGTCTCTATGCATTTGCTTATTCTGGAGATTTCATATAAATGGAGTTGTTGAATATGTGGCCTGGTGTCTCGTTTCTTTTACGTAGCACAAAGTTTTCAAAGTTCCTCCCTGACTGTTCCATAAATCAGCCCTTCGTTCCTTGTATGAATATACCACATTCTGTGTCTCCATTCATCAGCTGATCAATGTCTGGGCTATTGGGAATAATGATGGGATGAACATTTACATCCAAGTTTCTGTTTGAGCACTTGTTTCCAGTTCTCTTGAATGTATACCTAGGAAGAGAATTGCCAGGTCCCATGGAAATGCTGTTCAGTTTTTTAAGTGTCCACCAAACTGCTTACCACAGCAGCAAGGGCCTTGTTATTAGTTTCAGAAATATTCTTATTATGGTCAAAAAACAAACATTACAAAATTTATCATCTTAACCATTTTAAGTGTATAGTTTAGTATTGTTAAGTATATTTACATTGTTGTGAAACAGATCTCCAGTACTTCTTCATCCTGCAAATCTGATACTTAGTACGCATTAAACCCTAATTCACATTCCCCTTTCCCCCAATCCCTGGTAACCACCATTCTAACTTTCTGTATCTATGAGTCTGACTACTTTAGATGCCGCATATTCAGAGAATCACGCAGTAATTATCCTTTGGTAGCTGGTTTCTTTCACTTGGCATAATGACCTCCAGGTTCCCCTATGCTGTGGCATTTGACAGGATTTCCCCCTTTTTTAAGGTTGAATGCTATTTGTGTGTGTGTGTGTGTGTGTGTGCGCACGCGCACTATATTTTGTTTATCCATTCATCTGCTGATGGGCATGTGAGTTGCTTCCACCTCGGGCACTGTGAGCAGTGCTGCTGTGAACGTGACATCTCTTGGTGACCCTGCTGTTCTCAGTTCTCTTGGGTATATGTCCAGGAGAGGATGAGAGCTAATTTTTAACACAGAAAACTTAGTGGGGCACTACCTGATATTTGCTTCACTTTTGGTATCTAGATCCTTCTGGATCTTTAGCAAAATCTGACATCTTACCTCTCAAGGGCTCCACTTAGGAGCACCTGGATTAAGTGATCCTCGGGTTGTATCCAGCTCTAAATCTGCATTCTATGAGAATCTCTTGAGTAGAACACCACCCTCAATACTCCTGCCCATATTAATTACAAATGACTACAGTCCTGTCTTAGAGGAGGTACACAATCAAAAATCAAAAATCCAAGTAAACATCCTTCCTGGAGAGAACTGAAGGCCCAACAGAACACGTGAGGATAAAGAATTTTCTTCCCCAACATAGCTATTACCAATTCACCTTTTCCACCAACTGGAAAATAAGAAGTAATCAAGTTAATTAACTATTTTATTTGAGTATATCAAAGTCCAAGAAATTATTACTGATTCACCAAGTACTTTCGGAGTGCTATGCCTTCCGAGACAATTTTGAAGTCAACAGAGTTTATTTAGATAAAGAGGACTTAAAAACTTCAGGCCGAGTAATTTTAACCTAATAATAAGGGCTCTCACTTTGATGTAGTTATTATTACATATTTCATTCTATAAAATCCAAGCACTGGAGAGCTGATTTAAATTCAGTTCATATGTTTATGTAATAAGAAAACACTCCTGATAAATAGTGCAACCTTTTGAGTCACACCATAAAAACAAAAGAGCCGTCCGTTCCAAGAGGCTGACTCCAATGCAGACGCACAGAGCAGAGTCTGGAAGGCAGAATTGATGGCCCCATTTCCTTTCTTCCCTCCTTCCATCAGATAAAAAGAGCCCTGCCGGTGCAGGTGGGAATGTGACAATCTTAGAAGGAGGCTGGGACGTGTGGAGGGGGAGAGAGCAGGAAGAGGCCATTTGGAAGCTCATAAATCACACCTGGTTTCCACATCCGTTACGCAGCCAGATGTTGTACAAATACTGTCTTAAAGCCTATTACCAGCTGCAACTGGCCCTAGAGGAAAACCTGGCCCCCTTTACTTTCTTTCTCATCCCCCAATCTGAAGAGTTCGGCCAGGATCTCATGACATATGGGTACCCATATGCTCCGTCCCTCTGTGGCGAGGCTTTGATTCACTGCCTGCCAGCCTCAGGCCTTTCTCTGGTGCCCACCTCCAAGAGAGGAGGAATCAGGCTGGATTCACTAGGAATCCAGACAGTGCTATTACTCTGTGTTCATAGGGCGATGGCAAAACTGTTTAAAATGCTCATAATGTCATTTTTACTGAACGTGCTAAAATATACATATCCACAGGCATTGGGCGAAATGTTTAATTTCCACTATACACAACGACAGAAGTGGTATTGGCCATGATGAATTAATCCATGATTAAGGCAGTCCCTTGTGCTTAAGAAGGCAATTATTTCGTTGGGAAAATGAGCTAAACATGAAGGTATACTCTATTTACATTTATTTTTTATCTAAGGAAACAAAATGAATTAAGCTTTGCCACTATTTACAGTGTTCCCCAGGCAAACTGCCCCTCACCCAGCCTTCTGGTCCTGAGAGCTCCTGAGGAAGCAGAGGGGCAGCCGCCCTTCAAGCCTTCGTGCCCTTCCCTTGCTCTCAGTGTCCTGCAACACACCTGTGACTCCATCTGGTTAACGGGGTAATGAGTTCAGTTCTCTAGTTTTATCCTCAGTATATCCCCAAGTGCCTCAAATTGTGCTCAGATGTTGTATTTAGAGTGAATTTAAGCCAACTTTTACAAAATGGAAAAGTGGCTTAGAAATTCCTGAAAAAAATAACCGCCAGAGGCTGAAGTTAATCCTAATACGAGCACAAGTGAACATAAGCCTGTCGTCATTGGTTTCCATGTTACAAATAACAACGACCTAATCACATCTGACAAGAAGCAGCTCTCCCCCTCAAAATCTGAAATTGCCTGGAAGCCCATTAGAAATTTAGATTTACATCCTGAATCATTAACGAGAAATCCCATCTCAAGGGTATCTGGACCTTGAGATTAGCTAATGATAGTACAAAGTCACTAGAAATAGCAAGACACTTAAAATACTGCTTATTTCATCTTTATCAAATATCTTACCATCCACCTTGTCCACGTTTCATACCTGATGTCATGGTAGAATAGTACACATGTATACTTTTAAAATGAATACACATATATGGGAGATGCATGCAGAAAACATTTTTCTTAACTGATGGAGTATGTGATCAAATTTGGGGCCACACCCCTGTATACAGCATGCCCCTGGTCAGGAAAGCGGGCTGCTGCAGTGCTCAGCCTGGGCAACAGTAAATGCTGGCACAGGGGAAGAGAGAATCATTTGTCATGGAAGCCTCCCAGTTAGTAAATTATCATGCTGTCATTGCTGTTGGGATGCCAACAGAGCCGGGTATTGCCAACTGATGCCTAGTGGCACGAGGTGCTGCTTGCTTGTGCTGGGTTGAAATTACGTTTCCCCAAGAAACATATGTTGAGCTCCTAGGCTCCAGACTGAAGAGAATGACCTTATGTGGAAACAGCGTTGCTGCAGATGTACTTAGTTAAGAAGAGGTCTTACTGGAGAAGGGGAGGCCCCTAATCCAATAGGACTGGTGTCTGTAAAAGTGGAAGTTTGGTCACAGACAGGCATACAGGGAGAATATCATCCAAAGGTAGCAGAGTGAGGCTGCCACCAGCCAAGAACTAGGAGAAGCTGAAAGAGACGTCTGCGACAGACCTTCCCCAGCGCCTGGAGAGGGAATGTGTTCCTGCCGACACCTTGATCTCAAGCTTCTGGCCTCCACAACTGTGAGACGATACATAATGGCAGACCTCGATGCTGTGATCAGGATAGGCTGCAGCCTCTGGAGAGGCAGATGCCAACCCTCCCTGGGCAGCCTCCCTTGCGCAGATGCCATCCTGCATGGCCTTCACGCACAGTGGGTCCTGCCAGCTGACTCGGCTGCCATCAGGGCGCTTGGAGGCTTGTGCTTGCTCTGTCAACTTTCTGCTGCCCAAGTTGCCACAGGCAAAACGCTTCCTTTCACCACTGCCTTGCTGGCACATAAACTGTAACACTTAGGCAATGCCCCATTTTGCCTACAGACTTGGTCTCTGAGTCTCAATCCTATAAACCTGACAGGAAGAGATGCCCAACAGCAATGGGAATCTTCCTGATTCTCCTTTCCAGGGCAGATTGGCTCCTTGCTACTATTTTATATGCTGCCATGAAATCGGGCTTGCTTTTTATTCTGAGGGTCTTGCTGTGCCTTCTGTACAGTCTCTCCCTGGAAGAGGCATCTGGGTCCACAGGAAGTGACAACCAGTCAGCCCCTCACAGGGACATTCCATGTCATTCAGGGCCCCGGCCAGGCTGTGGCTCTGCCTTCAGCCAGGGCAGGGCTCTGTGGCCAGTACATTCCAGCACCTGGGTCAGCTGTTGCTGCCAGGTAGTGGGCTCTGCCTGCCAGCATGGGGCACTCACAGTGTTGGAGCTGAGCCAGGTACAGTGGCTCATACCTGTAATCACAGCACTTTGGGAGGCCGAGGTAGGCGATCATCTGAGGTCAGGTGTTTGAGACAAGCCTGGCCAACATGGTGAAACTCCATCTCTATTAAAAATACAAAAACTAGCTGGGCATGGTGGCATGTGGCCTATAATCCCAGTTAGGAGGCTGAAGCAGGAGAATCATTTGAACCCAGGAGGTGGAGGTTGCAGTGAACTGAGATTGCACCACTGTACTCCAGCCTGGGTGACAGAGAAAGTCTCAGTCTCAAAAAAAAAAAAAGGGTCTGAGAGCTGGATGATGCTCAGCATCCCTGGTCTGCTGAAATCTCCATGCCCATCAAAGAGCAAAGGGACACGCTCCTTTTAAAAGGCATCTTGCAACTAGCTTGGATAGAAAAGGTGACACTGGAACTTAAGGGTGATGTTGACATTGGTTCACCAAACAGCTTAAAGTTCAAACATGCAGATCATGGCTCAAAGATAAAAATTCCCAGGCATACAGGCCTGAGATTTAAGCTGGCACATGGCTGGGCCATCTTTTAACTAAAGTTTAAAATTTTTTATTTATTATCTTAACAATGAACTTGACTGAGAGAACCATTAAAAACTGCCATAGATCACCATTTGGCATCTGTTACGGGTGGGCTGACTTACGTCTTCCAAAAAGGGCATGTTGAAATCCTAACTCTCTTCAGAATGTGAGCTTATTTGGAAATGGGATCTTTATAGAGGTAATCCAGTTATAATAAATTCATCAGGATGGGTCCTAATCCAATATGACCAGTGTCCTTATGAAAAGGGGAAATTTGGACACAAAGACACGCAGAGAGGAAAGACAATGTAAAGAGACACAGAAAGAAACCACGTAAAGGCAGAGGACTGGAACGATGCATTTACTAGCCAGGGGATGCCAGAGATTGCCAGAAACCTCCAGAAGCTAGGGGAGCAGTGCAGAACAAATGCTTCCCACAGCTCCCAGAAGCAACCAACCTGCCCATACCTTGCTTTCAGCCTTCTGGCCTCCAGAACCGAGATGACAAACGTGTTATTTTAAGCCGCCAGGTTGTGGTATTTTGTGAAGGTAGCCCTGGGAAATGAATACAGTATCTCTACAGTAGTCACTGCTTCAGGCAAACATCATCAGTGAATGTTCAAAGTAGCAGGCGAAAGTTTGATGGGAAACAATATTCATAGAGTCTCAAAGTATTCCCCCATGAGATATGTATGAATTACAAAGGGTAAAATAGTAAATTGATAGTGGAGAAACTTGGTAGATGCCATCTTAACCAGGAGATGAAAACTGGCATTGCCAGCCATGGAATGGGGAGTGTCATGTGCCTCCTCATTGCACCAAGAAGGACGAGATCTCGCTTCTGTGTGGTCCCTGCCCTGAAAGCAGGACCTGAATCCAATCGTAGAGGCACATCAGAAAAACTGAACTGACGGACATCCTACAAAGTAAATGACCTATACCCTTTAAACATGTCAAGGTCATTAAAGATTTTAAAAAGCTGAATAACTGTTCTAGGTTAAAGATGACTAAAGAGATGTCACTAAATGAAGGTATTCATCTGGATTGAAATTTGGGGCAGCAGTGGGAAAACTGGTCAAGTCTGAAGAGTCTGTAGATTAGATAACAGCACCGTTTCAATGTCAGTTTCCTGATATTGATAATTACACAGTACTTGCTTTTGGTAAACACACACTGAAGCATTCCAGAGTAAAAGGGCCCTTCAGAAGAAAGTTCATATAAATAGACAGATGTAGATTTAGATATATGTAAGGGTAAGAAATCGGAGAAGCAAGTGTGGTAAAATTTTACCATATGGGGAATATGGTAAGGGGTAGATGGGATTTTTAGGTACTTTTTTGTTTTTTGCAACTTTTCTGTATGTCTGAAATTATTTCAAAATAAAAAGTTTTAAAAATCACCACAGATGTAATAACAGTTATCATTTAATATGTGCCTGAGATGGTTCAGGTGTTCTTATATATTGTCTAATTGACCAATGAATTATAATCACATGAGGCAAATATTATGATTCCCACTGGCACTCTAGGCCTTGCCCAGGACCAAGCAGTGGACAACCTTGGTTGGAAAGGGATGGGAGAATTGAAATGCTCTCACCCACAAGGCTCAGCATACATACAGAGCCTGCTGAAGTCCAAGGGCAGAGCAGGAAAGTAGACACACCTTCGAGGCATTCATATCCTAAGCCACTACAAGTGGGAAAGTCATAATCCTACCTTCAATTATTCTGATGTTTGTCAAGTCTTGAATTTAACTAAAGCAATGACACAGCCCAAGCTCAGTTCAACTATATATATCAAATTAACTCCTACACACACACACACACACACACACACACACACACACACACACACACACACACAAATGGGTTCAAAAAGAAAAGACATGCTGTTTTCTCGACTGATGTAAATATCATTTACTTCAGCTTCTAGTGCCCATTTCTGTCTCTGTCATTCTTTTACACACTAGGTTTTACTTTAATTAAAAATTAAAAGATGCTTGTAGAAGTGATGTGACCCATCGCAAAGAAACAAACAGTTAACAGAACAAGGAATCAAGCCTGGATGCTGGACCCATCAGATGAAGATTTAAAATAACTGTGACAAATATGTGTGAAAAAACAGGAAATTTCAGCAGAGAAATGGAAGCTATATATTTTTAAAAGCCAAATGGAGGTGGAAATGGAAAACAGGATGTCTTGTGCCCAAACACTGGGCACAACAGAAAGGAGTCAGGTTCAAAAGAAACCATCTACACTGAAATAAAAGAGGAAAAAGAGTCGGCAGCAGAGGGGAGAAAAACAGAGCATCCGAGGCCTGTGACCATGTCAAATGGTTTAATATGGGTATAACTGGAGTCTCAAAAGAAGAAGAGAAAATGAAGCAAAGAAATTTTTGAAAAGATAATGGCCAACAATTTTTCCAAGCTGATGACACCAAACCATAGTTCAAAGACACTCAGTAAATCCCAAGTAAGATAAATACAAAGAAAACCAAACTTGGTACATCACAAACACACTGTTGAAAAACAAAAATAAAGAGAAAATCTTGAAAGTAACCATAAGTAGACAGAAACATTACCATAACCAAACAGAAAAATGACAAGAATTACAGCTTACTTCTAACTTTACACAATGGAAGCCAGGAAAAAATGGAATGCCATATTTAACATACTGAAAGAAAAAACTTTTAACTAGAAATTCAATATATAGTGAAAACATCTTTCAAAAGTAAAAGAAAACAAAGACTTTTTCAGAAAGACAAAACCTAATTCATCTCCAGCAGGCATTTACTATCACTCAATAAGACAATAAAACAGATAGAAACCTAGTGGGGGGAAATAAAGGACACCAGACAGAATGAACATTAGATGTGCATAATGAATCTTTAAAAGATATTTCATATCTGTGTTTCTTTAAATATCTTTACAAGGCTACTGTTAAAATAATAACAATATAAACGGAAATTGTAGCCAGTGGTGTGTTGGAGCTGACTTATACTGGCATGGCAGAGCTGACTGTTCACGTCTTCACAAGTCTGTTTAGTAATGTCATGTTGTTAGTTTAAAATTGGCTGTAGCTGGGCACAGTGGTCCATGCCTATAATCCCAGCACTTGAGGAGGCTGAGGTGGGAGAATTGTTTGAGCCCAAGAGTTCGAGATCAGCCCGGGCAATGTGGTAAGACCTGGTCTCTACAAAAGAATTTTCAAAATTAGCCATGGTGGTGCACACCTCTGGTCCTAGCTATTCAGGAGGCTGAAGTGGTAGAATTGCTTGAGCCCATGAGGCTGAGGCTGCAGTGAGCCAGGATCACGTCACTGCAATTCAGCCTGGGTGGCAGAGTGAGACCCTGTTCCAACAAAAGCAAGGGGGCTGTGATAAGAGTACTCACACCATAAAAACAGCAAATGCTACAAATCAGGGCTTTAAAAATTATTTTTCTCGGAGGGCCAGGAGTTAAGTAATCACCAGCACATTATTTTTTATAGTATTGGTAGAAGTATACGAGAAAACACAAAGTGGGTAGAGTGGAAATTAGAAGTATACTGCTTTAAGTTTCTTAAGTTGTTTATGAAGCAGTAGAATAGTTTTTAAGGGTAGACTAAGTTAAAACAAGGGTTGGCAAAGCTTTTCCATAAAGGGCCAGATAATAAGTTCAGTCCATCATTACTATTTACATATTCCATTTTTGTAAACTTGCCTACTTGCTAAAATTAATTTGTAACCCCAAAATCAACATACATGGCACCTTCACGGTCATTCACAGACACAGGCAGAGCAGCGAAGGCTTTCTGTAGTGTTTTTTTGTGTCAATCAACCTGCATTTTCCCAGCTGAGGCTGAAGGTGGCACTCTGCCTTGTTTCCATTTTCATACTGTACACAATGTCCTTCCCATGGCTTCCATGATAAAGACACTCTTTTCATTTTATTTTGTAATTAATACATATATTGTGGAAGATACTTTGAGACTACACAAATATCCTGTTGACTACGTAAATATCTGTTTCTCCTCAAAGTTTTACCCATTAATCCTGACACCCATCAGTGGATCTTGTCTATAACAATCACTGTGCTGTTTGCCTCCTGGTGATATTCTAGTCCCCTCCTTTCTTATACACTAAGTAACTGGAGTTCTTCTATAAAAAAGAGCTGTCCATTCTTTTGGTTTATTAATTGGATTGTTTATATCCGTATGGATTCACAGGTATTTATTTTACTGTATGGGTTAAAATCTAATACTATCACTTTATTGCAAATTATTCCAGCTAAGGCCATAAGAAGATCCTTTAGCTGGGCTTCTATAACATTCTG
Source organism: Leontopithecus rosalia (assembly GCA_028533165.1). Taxonomy (NCBI): domain Eukaryota; kingdom Metazoa; phylum Chordata; class Mammalia; order Primates; family Cebidae; genus Leontopithecus; species Leontopithecus rosalia. The sequence goes on from CM052649.1 coordinate 10,154,938, forward strand.
CCCTGCCCTAAACCTTTCTGGAGAACTTCCTTATGTTCTGGCACTATAATTATTCCAGGCTCATCTAGGATTTCTCCTGTCCTGGCCTGGAATCAACCACTTCTCTAAGGAACCCTGGTTCCTCTGACTGGGGAATGGTATTTACACACCACAGTCTGGGCCCTAGGGATGCTTATGGCTACACGGGTGCCAGTTCTTTAGGTCCTCTCAGTGAACAAAGCTAGGAAATACAGGTATGACACTAACCCTCTCATCCATATTCATTTTTGTATGTATGTGTAGGTATTTGTATCTATCATCCATCCATCCATCTATTCAAAACCCTATGTTCATACAGATACTTCCAGTTCCCATCCAAAAGCACCAAGTTCATTTCAATCGTCCCACTGTCTTATCTGTAACCTCTTTCTCTGACAGTGAAGAACCTGGCTCTCATGATCTACGACATATTTACCTGTTTGTTGAATCCCAGTATTCACATAAGGCAATTTCAGAATTGCTAACACATACCCTTTAAGAAGCCTGTTCACTAACTGAAGTAGACCATTTATGCACAGTTCTTTATTGTCTTTAGCCTTATCGGTTTCTCTTAAAAATGTTGTTTTCCAGAGTTACTTAAGTAACTCCCTACTCCCTTCAATGTGGTTATATCAAGCAATTGAACTTCCCACTTCCTTCAGTCTGTATGCCCTTTTGGGTCCCTCTCACCTCTTGGTTGATGTGAATGGTTGGCTGACTTGTCAGGTATGTGAAGCATACCATGGTTCTAAGTCAGAACTATGCAAAAAGCCACGCTCAGGGAAGAACTGTCCCCCCACTTTATTCCCCATTCTGGTTTCTTCCTTCATTCTACCCTTCTCCCATCCACCACTCATCAGTGACCAAACCTGTTCTTTCCTGGTTTACCCCTCCTGTTACCCATTCCTTTTTAATATCTTGAACCAAGCCCAGTTCACGGCAGAATGTCAGTAAATGTTTGTCATTAAACTGTTTTCTGTAGTGAATCCTGACTCCTGAGGTCCATTCTATGTCTACAGTCTCTCCTTTACATAATGAAACTGGCTACTTCATCTTATGACACTCAACAAAAGGCTTTAAAATCACCACTTTCCTTAACTGGGTTGGCTCTGAGATGGAATCAAGCAGCCACACAGGAAAGTATTAGCTAATAATAATGAAGACTATTACTCTTCCTGGACATGAAGAGCCACCAGTAACTCAAACTCAGGTTGATGGAAATTCTTTGGCAGCATTTTCACATTTTGGCTATTTTTTTTTTCTAAACACAGCATCTCACAGCAACTTGGCAGCATAAGAAATTATGTTTAAGTCTGTGGAAAACTACATGATTAAAGGGAATAAGAATTGCATAAACAATTGTAAGAAAAATAATTACTAGTAAAAGTTGCAGGGTTTTTTTCTTCCTGTCACACAGTAACATCTTTAATCTTCCAGTTATCCCTTTTCTCTGAATCAGTACTTGATTTTCCAATTAATGGGGAAGGAAGCCATCAGAGATGAGTCAGTAAATCTAAAAACAGTCTTTAACGTCTAGTAAGGAAAGGAAAGAGTTTTGCAAATGTACATTTATGGCTACGGAAGAAACTGGCATTTGGTGTTAGGCATTCACTTTTACATCTGAACAACATCAGGATCAACATAAAAAATATAAAACTTTCGGATGGGGTAATGTGGATAGGAAAGTCACATGCCATAAGACATGTCCAAGAAGATAATTAAGTGTTTTATACATTCTGTGAGTAAGCGGGCTTTTCCATACCTAAAGTGTAAAACCAGCCCAGTTCCCTGAGACCTTGTTGTAAAGTGATAATTAGACCATCTACCCATGGTGAGGCTGCAGATGGGTAGGATTATGGGTTGGATTATAGACAAGGTTATGGGCAACTCCAGAATCAACAAGTTTCACTTAGAAAGATCAGGATTATAGTCCATGTGGATCCAGAGACTTCTGTAACATATCAGGGGCATGGGTTTCCAAATCAAGACAGATCCAAGGCTGAATCCTGGCCAGGCCAATGACTACATATCATTGGGTTGAAAACCTCTGTTAACCTTGCTTTCTTCACCTCTATAATGGGCACAGTAATACCCATTTATAGGTGTGGAGAGCATTAAATCCAGTGTGAAGCACTTAGCAAGTGCCCAGCACGAAACAAGTGCCCAGCTCAGTGGGTAAGTAAAGCCTCGTGAAAGAAAGTAAGGAATCTGGAAACTGCCACCAGCACTGGAATACTGGTGCTGTCACTTATCCACCATGTGCCCTTGGAAAAGTCACTTCACCCTCAGAGCTATTGAAGAGGGAGCAGTGCTTCAGAATGGGAGTAACAGCCAATAATAACCAGCTCTGAGATGGGGATGATGACAAACTGAGTAGTAGCACAGATCAAATGAATTTATGAACAGAGCAGGTAGAACAGAGCCAAGCTCACTGCACTCTGTAAGAATGAGTGATGATGATTATTAACTATGATTATTCAATCAGCCCACCAGAGAAATAAGGAGGGGGAGTACATGGTGGTAAAAGTAAACTATTACACAGAGTACCAGGCCTGGTGCAGGGTGTCGGAAAGGGCTGTTTTGGAAACTTACATCAAGAGCGGAAGAGTGTACACAGGCTTACCCCATTCTGTAAATGCTGTGTCAAGTTGTTTAACCCATAGCAGTAAACAGCCAAGCCAAAGTCAAGAGGACAAGTGCTAACACACTCATCCGGGATGTCTCATAGCAATTTGGCCTCAGGGAACAACAAAAGCCTTGCTCCTGTGCTTTGCAAACCATACCCTGCAGTCAGCCTGCTTTAAAATACCTGGTTCTCTAGAGATAGAGAACAAATCTTTAAGACACTACCATCTACAGTGCTGGGGTGCTCGATCTTTCCTCTTCATTTGTTCATTTTCTGGCATATTTATTTAAATTGCTCATCTTCTATAAATGCTGCATTTCACCTCATGAAAAAAATCAATAGAAAGAACACTCATGGGCTGTTCTGTCCTTACTTCTAAAGATGCTAATAAATTGCCATCTCTCATTGTACTGACACTGTGTTAGGCGGAGAAATGGCTATTGGTACCTTACTCTACTTAAACTCACCAAGAAAAGTATGTGTTTCATGAACTTTCCAGGACGTTCTTTTTAGCCAAGGCTTTCTCTCTTGTCCTCTTTCTTCCATAGGGAAACAGGTAGTTATGAAGAAGGGCAGCGACACCTCAGGTTTTTCTAGAGGAAAATGACTATAGGCCTACACACTCTTAGCCTCAATTCCCAACTCCAGAATGCTAGGAAAATAGAAGGTTTACCTTATAACTTCTACGGAAACAAAACTTAACCTGAAGTGACACAAGCCCCTACATTTAAAAAATGTATCTAATTCAGTTTGAACATCACATACAGATTTCAGTATGCTGCTTGAGATCACACTGGGGGTGTCGTGGTACACGCAGGGTTTTATTCTCCTCAAGGCAGTATTCTCCTAAACTTCTAAATTTCTCAATTCCAAAATAGGTCAGGCCCCACGTCCTTTAGATATACAATTGTCAACTTATAGGAGAGTCCCTGATGCTGTAATGTTCCAAACACAGCTTTGTGAATATAGTCAGTGAGAAAAATAATTCTAGCATTTTTGTTTGTTTGTTTTTGAGTCGGAGTCTCGCTCTGTCTCCCATGCTGGAGTGCAATGGTGTAATCTTGGCTCACTGCAACCTCCACCTCCCGAGTTCAGGAGATTCTTCTGCCTCAGCCTCCCGAATAGCTGGGAGGCGTGTGCCACCACCCACAGCTGATTTTGTATTTTTAGTACAGACAGGGTCTCCCCATGTTCTCACACTCCTGACCTCAAGTGATCGACCCGCCTCAGCCTCCCAAAGTGCTGGGATTACAGGTCTGAGCCACAATGCCACGCCAATTCTAGCATGTTCTTTAAACTGCCTTCTTTAAAAACCAGAACTGGGACTGAATCTTTACACTGCCAATCTCATGATTTAAAATGAACAATAATCACTAATAATCACTCAGACACTTCACCCTTCCTTCCCTCAAGTGGCTGCTCCGTAACTTACAGTGTATGAGGTTTTATAGACAATACCCAATGGAGAAGGCCACTTACCAGCAGACAGGCGAGGTTACCAAGAACATGCACCACCCCGTCATGTGGGTGCCTGCTCTTGGCAACGACTTTTTTTGGAAGCACAGCCTGCTGAGCACTCCATGAGAACTGGGTTTAAATTTCTGCTTCATTACCTAGCAAGGTGCATGGTATTATGGACAGGCTGATATCCTCTGTGGGGTTCTGTTTCCTGTGTGCAAACTGGGAAGAATATCACCTATTATTCAGGACTGCTGGAATGAAATGAAGTAAAATCATGTACCGAATCCACAGGAATCAAGGTTAGCTTCTTTCCACAGCCTCTTTCCCTCTCCACACCCTCTCCTCCTCTGGCCACGACATTGTCTGGAGACAGGCTGTAAGTAGAGAGCTCAGCGCTTTCTTCTACATGGACGAGCTCCTGCATGTGTGCTAGTGGTGCCTGTTTGTGTATTGCAAAGTTGAGGGAAATGGATTCCTATCAAGCTCCTTGAACACAACTGGAAATCTGAACCTCCAAGGAAAATAGGTGTTGAGTAGGGCAAGGGGTCTGCAAGGAGACCCCTGTGCAGGCCCCAGGAGAACTGGGAGCAGAGGTAGCATTTAAGGACACCCAGTCACTCATAAGGGTGTAGCCTTGTCATTCTAGATCTGGCTGACAATCCAAGGTAGGAAATGCTTTAACCTTTCTTAAATTGGAAGTTCTCACCCCAGCTACACAGACAGCCAGGCCCACCACCCCTGAGGTTCAATTAGTGTGGCAATTCTCACAGGTCTCCCTGTGATTTCAATATGGAAGCCTAAGTTGCGAACTATTGCCCAGAAACTGTTAGTATTTACTTCTCTGGAATGACAACAGAAACCTGGAGTACAAAGACTCGCAGGTGCAAAAACCTGCCTACTTTGTCCACTCTGGTGGTCCAGCCTCGGGGAAAGGGTAGCTAGCAGCTGTGTCTACCATCAGGAAACCAAGGGGCCAGAAAAAACATTACAGCTGGGCGCAGTGGCTCATGCCTGTAATCCAGCACTTTGGGAGGCCTAGCCGGGTGGACCACCTGAAGTTAGGAGTTCAAGACCAGCCTGGCCAACACGGTGAAACCCCTTCTCTACTAAAAATACAAAAATTAGCCAGGTGTGGTGGCATGTGCCTATAGTCCCAGCTACTTGGGAGGCTGAGGAAGGAGAATCACTTGAACCCAGGAGGCGGAGGTTGCAGTGAGCCAAGATTGTACCACTGCACTCCAGCCTGGGCAACAGTGTGAGATTCCGTCTCAAAAAAAAAAAGAAAGAAAGAAAACCAAGGGGCCACAGGAGACTGCTCCTGCGCCACACAAGGCCCTGGCATCCAGAAAGGAGTCACGCTGGCTAAACCCATGCACCTGGACAGGTGGAGGTATTTCTAACTGTGCAGACAGACAGGGCACCAGCCGTGGGTGTGGGGTGGGGAGCAGGGTGGGCTCGTTGGAACTGGTCAGGGAAGAGGACTTCTAGGGGCTCTATTTCTCCTCTGTCTGAGAAGAGTCCCCTCCTCTCTGATTGGGAAGGGAAAAATACACAGAACAGGGCCCCAAGTAGCCCAAGAGTTATCAGAATCATTATAGAGAACAAACATTAATGTTTAACCTAACGGGGTTTTTGGGAAACATGCTCAAGAGTCGCCAGCATCGTCCCACCTGGGGCTTTCCCATTCTTGGTCATCCTTGTCTTTCTCTTCTTTGGCGTCTCCAGTATGTGGGTGCTTCTGCACAATTCTCATTCCACCAGCTTTCACTGAAATGAAACAGAGAGAGTGGGATTAATGTGGAAACGGGGCTGCCTGTGGATCAGGGAGAGTTGGAAAGGTTCTGGTTGCTCAATGGCCACAAGTTAGTCTGGAGAATCTGGCAGTGACAATGATTAACTCGGGAAGGTCAGAGTTGTCGGGAGAAATTCAATATGATCCAGCACTCAACGCAATCTCTTACTACAGAGCCACTCAGAAATGTTCCAAGGCTCTTGTTTTTTCTATTTGTTCACCTTTCAGGTATTTTGTAAAAGCAGCAGCATAACTGGGGCACAAACTATATAACCAAGAGAGTGGCTGCTGCTTTCAATTCTCCACACTGTCTTGACACAAGGGCTCACTTCAACCCTCTTCTGTGAAATTCACTTTCTCAAATATCGAAGATGCTTTTGATGGGGTGATATGGTGATGGGTGGCATGGGACAGCTCCTGTGTCTTCAAGGAGCCCAGGGAAGTGGCAAGGAAGACTTCTGCAGCTTTGCCCAAACTATGCTGTGAAACCTTACCACTGGCAGATGTTAACTTAGTTTTAAAAAACAGCTTTATTGATACGTAATTCATGTAGAATATAATTCAATCACTTAAACTGTATAATTTGATGGTTTTGAGGGCATTCAGAATTGTACAACTATTGCCATATCAATTTTAGGATATTTTTTATCACCCAAACAGGAACCCCACACACATGAACTGTCACCCTCCATACCAGCCCTCCCAGCTGCTTGCAGCCAGTCACATGGGCTTGCTTATTCCAGACATTTGATGTAAATGGAATTATAAAATATGTGGCCTTTGGCAACTGGCTCCTTGTCCTTAGCGTGTTTTCAGGGTTCCTTCATGTTGTAGCACATGTAAGTATCTCATTCCTTACTGCCAAATCATATTCCATTGCATGGATAATCCACATCGTATCTCTCCATTCATCAGTTAGACATTTGCATTGTTTCCACTTTTTTGGCTATTAGGAACAAGGCAGCTATACAAACACTTAGATACATAAGTGTTTGTATGGACGTATGTTTTCATTTCCTCGAGTATTTACCGAGAATTGGAACTGCTAGGCCACATGGTAACTCTGAATTTGTCCTTCTGAAGAACCACCAAACTATCTCCCAGACCCTCTGCACTATTTCACATTCCCACCAGCGTGTGGGTTCCCATTCTCCACGTTCCCGACACTTGCTACTGTGCGTCTTTTTAATTACAGCCATCCCAGTGGGTGTGAAGTAGTTTCTTATTGCGGTTTGATTTGCAGTTCCCTCATGGCTAATATGTTAAAACTGTATTGTAAGGGGTCAGGTGATTTAGAATCTAACAAGATGCTGGGAAATGCAGGTTGAACAAAATTAAAAAGGTTTCCCTAAGAGAGACCTTCTTGGCCTTAGCGTGCCACCCAGCGTGGGAAAGACTTTCGAGAGGCATAGCGCATGCCAGCTCTCCCCAGCCTATCTGACCGTAGAACTTTTTTTGAGGGGGGGCTATAATACCAGTTATCCTCCATCAGGACTACAGTGCTCCATGGAATAGAGTTTAGAAATGCTGGCTGGTCCTAAATCCAAAAAGCCAGCCTCGCGTGGTAGTCACCAGCATGTGTTTTGGGATCAGCAAGTTCCTCTACGCCCTCAGCTATGCGGTCTCCAACTAGTTACACATATTCTCAAAGATTCCCTGCTTCCTCTGCAGATAGGGGATAGACCTCTGCAGACTGAGCTGTTAAGAGGAGAGAGGTGTTCCGGAGAGCGGAGTGCTGGATAGAGAGCAGAGCTCTTTTCCTTGCAGTCATTGGTCCTTCAGGCTCCGGCTGCAGGCCTTATCCAGCTTCCCCCTTAGTGCCTCTGCCACAAGCTGGTTAACATCATGACACAGTCAACTTGCCATGCTATGTCCTCTGGCGTTGTAAATTTGGGTGTATCCTGCTGAGTCACAAAAGTCCAGGCCAAGTTTCTTTATGAGGCTGATGAATGGTGAGGAGAACAGGATAGGCAGCCTGGGGCTGACATGCTTCAGGTTTACTGATCTTCAACTTCCCTGGGAGACCTTGCCAGCAGCAGCCCCTGACTGGAGGAGATAGTGACATCTGCTCCCAGGACCAGCAATGCCTCTGCAGCTGGCAGTTAGAAAACAGCAAAAGACAGCACAGAAAATGAAGGACTGTGTTTAAACGTTCTTCTGCTGACCTGGGTTTGCAACTAAAATCTCCCTGCTGCCCACACAACTTCTCAATGGAGGGGACATTCTACTTGGGGAAGAGACAAACAGAATCTCATTCCGTAATCCTCTCAAAAATCTGCTCTGTATCCCATCAATTGATTTCTAATCATTTTATTTTTCATTTGTAGAGCATCTATTTTTTTTGTCTCAAATTCACCAGGTCTGTATTTGATGGGGTCTTACTGTTTCCTTGTGCTTTCAATTCCTTTATATATTTAATCATTTTAGGTGTACTTGCCTTATAGTTGTATACCCAATTATTTGATTTTCTGAAGTCCTCTGGAGTCTAATCCTGCTGTCTATTTTTATCTGTGGATTCTTGCTCTTATCCTGGGATATTGTGGATGGGGACTCTGTCTTCACTGGGCTTTACCAGTAAGGATCTTATGGGGCCTGTGATGCAGACAGCAACCCTCTGGGGAGATGTTGCACACGTTTTTGTCAGGCCTGGAGAATAGGTGCCTGAAAATCCTTTTCAAGGCAGATTTCTCAGAAGACAAATTGCCAGACAGTGCAAATATGAACTGAACTCTTGTAAATGCAGGCCTTCGTTTACAAATTCTCAAGGAGACTTCTGTCTCCATTTGGAGCCCAGACTGACACAGCCCTGCTTCCTGGCCCTCCCAGGACCACTGGGCAGGTTTCCCTCTTCTACCCTTTCCCCAGGGGCGTGGCCTCTGAGCATCCAGCCTTCACCTCTCCCCACCTCCTCTGGGCCCACCTCTTGTGCTAAAGGTTTGAATTTCAGTTCTGTCTATGTTTTGGGTTTCCAGGAATTCCTTTCACTTCGAGGTCCAGTTTTTTTTTTTTTTTAAAGCAAAAGGCAAAGACAAAACAGAAAAGTCCCACCATTTGCAGGCAGTTTTTAAATCTAAGATTTCCCAGCCTATGTAGTTGGCCTCCCAGTCAGAAATGGAGACTGAAAATACAGTTATATAAACCTTAGGGTCATTTTCCACTCTCTTGAAACACAGGATCTGAGGGTCATGAATGTTTTTGGCCCAAGGAAGAGCCTAGAAGAACTGTCCCAATAAATGTTTTTTAAAAATTAATTTCCCTCCCCACTCCATCCTGCCTCTTTTCCATGCTCATCAGAAACTGATGAAAGATGCTATTATGGACTGAACAGTGTCCCCCAAAATTCACAGGTTGAAGTCCTAATCCACATACCCTTAAATTGTAACTATATTTGGAGAGAGGGTCTTCAAACGATAATTAAGTTAAAATGAGGAAATTGGGGTAGGGCCCTAATATAAGAGAAACGGTGTCTAAGAGAAGGAGACAGCAGGGATGTGCACACAAAGACATGGCCTGCGAGGAAACAGCAAGAAAGCACCGTCTGCCAGCCCAGGAGAGAGGCCTCAGGAGAAAGCGGAGTGCAGCACCTTGACCTTGGACTTCAGCCTCCCAAACTGGGAGAAACAAATGTCTGTGGTTTAAGCCACCCAATCTGTGCTATGTTGGTAAGGCAGGCCAAACAAATAATACAGATGCCCATTTAAAAGTGATCTCTCAATCTTTTCAATTTGGTACACATAAAACTTTTAAACTATAGCTCACAGATGTGTTCATAAAATAAAAGTAAAAATAGCTGCACAACTAACTACAAAGAAAACGGATGATGAATGTCAAGGTGACATCTGGAGGTGACATTCAGCCTGTCCACTCCTCTGCTGAATCCAGCACACAATGTCAGAGCTGGGTTACCCAGCGTTAGCACCCGCATTTAATTTAGTTTCTAAAACAATTAGCTTCATTAATCCCTCTCAGTATGTCTGGTGATTAATGGCGCAATAAAAAGTGGCAATAATAATAATAATAACTCGAGGCTGAGACAGATTCGTTTTGACTTGCAATACTGACAAAAAATATGACAGCACATATTTGTTGTGATTGGTGTATCACTGTCTAGAACTCTTCATCTGTAAAACTACAAAGGCAGAATTACTTTTGCAGAAATCTTTGCAGAATTACTTGCAAATCAGTATTTTTAGGAGAAACAAAGAAACCTTAGATTTTTGTTGTGGCGGTTGTTATTCAAATGAGAGCTTCAAATTTAAAGAATGTTTAGCTTCCTCTTAGCACAAGTACTGTGCAGAGGCTAAAGAACACAGACGCTGGAGCCAGAACCTTGGGTTCAAATCCCAGCTCTGCCTGTCTGTGCATGTGCCTGTGCATAAGTGTGTGCATATGTGTGCATGTGGCTGTGTCTGGGCAAGTTGCTGAAGCTCTCTGTGCCTCAGGGTCTTCCATCTGTGAAGAAAGAGTGACAACGTTCCCCTCTCTCTGGGCAGCTGAGGATTAATGAGTTAGCACACATCAAATGCCTCCAATGGGGCCTGGCACATGGGATGTGCTCAACTGTTAGCTAGTCTTATAAAATGGGGTTTTAATTTAACATTTTGTACTTAGAGAGGCCGCTAGAGTCCAAATTGCTGGTGCTTTTCCAGCTCTTCACTGTAGTTCCTTCAAGACCACTGCCCTGTGGGTTGCTGGGGAATGAAGGCCATGCCCTGTAAAGCACCTGCCCACCGTGGTGCTGACCACCGCCGGGACCTTCATCATGACATCACCACCTAAGGAAGCTCCTGGAGAATCACAGATCCAACTTCTGCTCTTCATCACCACTCTGTGCTGGGCACTGCTCTAACCATGAGGGGTCCACACATCTTCCCACTGTATAGTAGCCCCATGGAGTAGATCCTGAGGCAGGGAGAAGGGGAAGCCAGCGGCCCCAAATCGCACTACTGGCGAGCGGCAGACTGGATTCCACCCTTAATCATAGTTAAGCCTTTCTTGCTCAAACTCCTTCCAGGAAACAGAGCATTACGTATGGCTTTTGAGAATAACTCAAAGGAATGGCCTACGGATAGGGCCAGGTTATTACACTACCTAGATAAGGGCAGAAAGTGAGTTTGAAATGAAAAGCTCTCTACAGAGCAGCTGCCTGCCCAAACAGGAAAGGGAATGGAGGAAGCCTTACCTATGATCACATCTGGGAGGTAAGCAAACAGCAAGGAAGCAAGTGACTACCTACAACCCTAGCCCAAGTATCCATTCTCAAGTGTCAGGATGCCTAGCTGTAAGACAGAGTCACTGGTGGCTTGCTATCTGCTAGTGCTTAATAGCACACTAGAAAATGCTGTTGCAGCAGGAAGAAAGGGGAAATACTGTTAAGAGTCCCATGAACCAGGGAGTGGTTTCCAGGGGAGTTTGGAAGGGCTGTGAACTCACACAAATGTCCCAAAAGCATTCACTGAAGGTACTGCTGCATGACTCGCAAGTCTATGCTACCTTCCCACCTGAGAAGAGCTACTGAAATGTTATTGAAAAGGAAGAGACGAAAGGTTCTGAGGACTGTTCTGGTGGAAAGAAAACACATAAAAAAACAAACCAAAACAGAAAACAACCAGTGCTGCAGGTCATGATTAAACCAAGGATCTCAGGTATAGCAATGTAGGCAGGTAAGCAAAGGGATTGGTGAGATTAGGTGGGTAGAACTTCCTGATATGAACAGGGCAAAGGACCGTGGTCTTAGTTAAGAAATGACGCCACCAGGAGAGAGGAGAATCACTGGCAAGTGGAGACCTTTGGAAGCACATGCACCTGAAGGTGGGAATCCTAAAAAGTGAACAGGATAAAAGTTGACAGGCGTCAAGAACGTGTGCAAAGAGTGGGTACTGACAGTCTGGCCCAACAACAGACATGAGTTATGGAAGAACCCACTGAGAACTTGGCCCCAGACTGAGTGGAGCCCTTACAGGGGCTTTCAAGTGTGCACACATAAGGTGGAAGTAATGGTTTGTGCTAAAAAATGAGCCAGAGCCCCAGGTACATTCCTGAATTTGCACTCTTGTTGGCTTCATCTCTAAAGAGGCTGACAAAGAAAGAAGGCAAACTGCTATTCTGTGCTCGGAATCATAGACTGTGAAGGTGAGAAGGCTCTTAAATTACAGGGTGCAACCCCATTAAAGAACAAAGTTCAGAGACATAGTGGGACTCCCCAGGCCACGGAGCTTTGACTCTGAACTAGTAATGGCTGACTCCATCTTCTACAGCAGTGCGAGTTCCATCCATGACATGGTTTTGACCCAAAGGACAAACTGAGTACTGACTGGGCCAGGAGGGCACCCCCAGATAGCTGACTGGGCCCCTTTCAAGCTGGGACGTACATGGAACAGCTACATGTATATCCTCGAGTGTAGGGAGGCTGATTTTAAAACATTCAGGGGAAAGTAGGATCTGCTGCCTGGAGGTGCTTTGGAACAACTGGCATTACTTGGGTAAGGCAAGGGCTAGCCATGTGTTCGCCAATCTCATTCCCAGCTTCCCTGTAGTTGGATTGGGTCCATCAAACTGGGTCCTGGCCAACAGGATGGGGAAAAGTGACTTTGGTGGGCAGCATCATGTCATCATGTCCCCTGACCCAGGAACCTGTGTGTATGCTGGGCTACATGGCCAGGGGAAATGAAGTTTGTAGAAGGAATTAAGGTTGCTCATCAGCTGACCTTAAGCTGAGGAAGAAAGAAAGGAAACTGCTATTCTGTGCTTAGGATCATAGACGGTAAAGATGAGAAGGAGATTATTCTGGATTATCCAGGTGGGCCCATATAATCTCAAGGGTCTCCAAATGTGAAAGAGGGAGGCAGAAGAATCAGGGTGCTGAGTGTACAGTATGAGGGTGTGACTGGTCATTGCTGCCTCTGAAGAAGCTTTCCTTGGCTTTTGGAGGAAAGGGCAATGAGCCAAGAAAAGTGGGCAGCCTCTAGAAGCTGGAAAAGATAATAAAACTATGTTGTTCAACAAGGTTCATGGCCCTGTGAGAATCTAATGTAGCTGCTGATCTGACAGGAGGTGGAGCTCCGGTGGTGATGCTTGCTCGCCTGCCCGCTGCTCGCCTGCCCGCTGCTCGCCTGTTGCTGTGTGGCTCAGTTGGGGACCCCTGCTCTAGGCTATCTAATGCAAATGGTTTTCTTTATATAGATACTCTTTTATTTTTGATTGATTTTTCTATCTAAATAACTTAGCTTGTTATAAACAAAAGCATTTTTATTGTGATATAATTCCAATACTATAAAATTCACCCTTTCAAAGTATGTAATTCAGTGGTTTTTTAGATTTGTGTAACCATCACCCACATCTGGTTCCAGAACATTATCATCCTCAAAAGAAACCCTGTAAGGAGCATTATTTTTACAACTTAGTTTTACATCCACATAGATTGGCGTTCTCTCACCAAAAGTAACCTCAATCCTGATTTTATAGTAAGCACTTTACTTAGTTTTATCACCCAGATGTGCATTTCTGTACACCATAATCCCTGTGGCCCCCTCTTCCTCCATCATCCACCCTTTTGTGTCTGTCTTTCTAAGTGCCCCTTTCTCTTCCTAACAGTTTATTTGTTGAAGAACCTACAGGATTTCCGACTTTGGTAATTTCTTGATTCTGTATTCAGGCTATAATTAAGAAAAGTATTTTCAATATAGAAAAGTAGTAAGGATTCTACTTTAAATGTCCAAAATAAAACTTGTTTCTGTTTAAAAAAAAAAAACAATAAAACTGTGTTGTTTAAAACCACTAAGTTTATTGTGATTGGGTATAGCAGCCACAGGAAACTGATGTGATAATACACACCACTTGCGGGTCACATCATACAGACCCCAGCACGGTGACCTACACTTGTCCCCGCTGCAGCAGCCACACATTGAAAAGCTAGTGCTATGCACCAGCGGATGTTTGGGCCTCTGAATTGTTCCTTGTAAGAAGACCACCCACCCAGGAGAGAAATGAAACTTAATTAGTTCGGCCACTGAGAATTTAGGTTGTTCTCTATAACGAATCTATTACTTTATATAAAAGTGACTATTTTCCATAGAAACAAAAAAGATTTCTGAAGCTGAGAAGTGGAAAGCAGTCACAAAACCAAGTAAGAATGCACACGGCATGGGCCAAAATGAAAAGAACACTCACCAAAGACGTTAGAAGCCACAGATAACCAAAAATGGCTAGGGAAAGCTGGGTGCGGTGGCTTATGACTGTAGTCCCAGCAATTTGGGAAGCCAAGGTGCATGGATTGCTTGAGCCCAGGAGTTTGAGACCAGACTGGGCAACATGGCAAAATCCTGTCTATACAAAATACACAAATTAGCTGGATATGGTGGCGCACACCTGAGGTTCTAGCTGCTCAGCACACTGAGGATCTCTTGAGTCCAGAAGGCCAAGGTTACAGTGAGCCAAGGTCGCAGCGAGCCAAGGTCATGTCACTGCACTCGAGCCTGAGTGAGACCCTGTCTGGAAAAAAAAAGAAAAGGCTACAGAAAAGGTGAAATGCCACGGCTGCCTTGACAGGAAGCTTCTGAAAAAAAAATGTAGTAACTAAAGGGTCTTGTTTTCGTTGGCATGTTAAGAACAAGAGCAGACCTCTTATCTGGACCTTCAATCTTTGGTCCTGACTGGCTGACACTGGGACTATGCTTAGCGCATCCGTGACTGCATGGTTAATAGGAGACAAATTAGTCTTCCGTTTCTAGCAATCGATTCTGAAAACCTTTCTTCAGGGAGCTAATTCAGGGAGAATTACACTCAACTTTTGACAGGCATCCTTAACTCATGTCTGACTGATCAGTTAGCATAAGAGAGAACTAAATTACTTTGAAATTACTAAAAAAAGTAACATGGTTTATTTTCCATTTTACTTGAAACAAATACAATGGTGTTTATATTTCCATTTGATTCACTTTGAGAGGGGATATAGAGTCTGCTTTTCAAAGAAAACCATATGTAAGATTAGTAACATTCAAAACTATCATGTATCAGATTTGTGAGAGCTCTGCTGACACAGGGTTTAGGCTCTACTGGGAAATGGAGGGAAATGGGGCCAGCAAAATGTATTTAACAAAAAGATTTTACCCATGTCACTGCCATAGACTCATAAAGACTTGCAGAAATGAGTAATAGCATGGTTTATAATTAGGTCTTCTTTTCTGTTGTGAAATGCTATGACTGCTGTTAGATGAAACAGAAAGAATCTCACTAATTCTAACTTTGCTAATCTGCATTTGCAATAACTCATCAAACAAGCAGTCTCACCCCATTTCTCTGTAAATATTTTGCAGTCAAGAGCAGTGGTGAGGTCTCAAATCACTAAGACTGGATTACTTTTACAGAGGACTGCAGACGACAGTACATTTGCTGAAACATGATGCAGTTCCATTCATCACTCATAAATAACAATACTGGTATTTGCACAGCACCTTTCCCTAACACTCTTCAGAAGCCTTTACAAACTGCTTCATTAATCACCCACCTTTAGAAGAGGCACCTGGCCAGTGATGGAATCCTCTGTCGGGCTGCTTAGGTTCCAACAGGCAACAGCCTTTCTGGCCGCTCCCACTGGGTCACTGGCTTAGAGATGTTGGCAACACCAAACAGTTGGGTCAGAACATATATATATATATTTTTTTTGACCAAGTTTTCACTCTTGTTGCCCAGGCTGGATCACAGTGGCGTGATCCCAGCTCACTGCCACCTCTGTCTCCCAGGTTCAAGCGATTCTCCTGCCTTAGCCTCAGCCTCCCTAGTAGCTGGGATTACAGGCATGCACCACCATGCCCGACTAATTTTATACGGGTTTCACCATGTTGGCCAGGCTAGTCTCAAACTCCTGACCTCAGGTGCTCCGCCTGCCTTGGCCTCCCTAAGTACTGGGATTATAGGTGTGAGCCACTGCGCCCAGTCCTGGGTCAGGTTTTTAAATGGTACTGTCCTCAGTATTTCAAAAGTAAGATGGTTGCTAACTTAATGAGTTAAACGTGTCAAGTGCTTAGAAGTGTGTCAGCACATTGTGACACTAAACAAACTTCATTAGTGTTTCCAGTAATTCTGCTGCCTGAAGCATGGAGAGGGCCACCTGCATCCCTGTGTATACTGGAGAGAGCTCAGAGCGGGGTAAGGTGTGGGCTTGCTATACTATGGGGAACAGTAAGGAGTGAGATGAGGGGAAACTCAGGAGTGCTTATTGAGTATTTTGTGCCACCCTCTGGGGAATAAAGAGATGGAGAAGACCCAGCTCTGGAAGCAAGAAGATACGCAGAGAGGCGGACGCTGGTGCAGGAAGGAAAACGGGATTGCAGGAATGTACAGGAGGGGATACAGGCCAGACAGCAATAAAGAGAAGACACAAAAGAACATTAAGATAGTCACTGTAAGAGAATTTTATTATTTCTGATTGACGATTTAGGCACAAGTCTGTTATCCAATTTAAGCACTTAATGAAAGCCTTCTTGACATTCTTCAGGCAGTTATTTTGATTTATGAACTGTGCTCTTGGCTATCCTTGATGATTATACTCTATTGTAGTGGGCTGCCTTTTTTTGTTCTTTTTTAAAAATTATCTACCCTGCAGAGCTGCCTACTCTGGCAATGCCAGACTAAACAAGTGGAGCTTCCAGCTGAAAAAGGTTCACAGAGGGTCCTCTGTCACACCTGGGAGAGTGCATTTGAGGAGTGCTGCTGGCATTTGAGGGGTGCTGCTCTCGGGCCACTCCTCTAACTATGGCCTTGGAGATACATGACAGATGGTGACAGCCACCCTCAAGAGCTTACCCCATAAATCTAAAGGAGTTGCCCTAAAGTCACCAGAGGAGTTTACCTGTGGGATGAACAGCGCTGGTGCCCTGATGCTGCAGAGTGACAGGAGAGTCACTGAAGCAAAGGCAGCCCCACCCTGCAACTTGCCCCAGGCCCAAACCTCGAATTTCATAAAGGAGGAAAACTGAGCCCACAGAAGTGTAAAGTGATTTCTTCAAACTTAGAACCCAAGCTCACTGCTACACTAGCACAAATAGGCTGCCTCGTCCCTCTTCAGGGGTAAATAAACTACTTACTCTGTAATTCACAAATTCACATTTGTGAATTTACTCTGCTGTTTACTCTGCAATTCAAAGAAAATCAGAGTCCAGCAAAAAATTTCTCCCAGGGAGTTAGTATGCACAGTTTATACCTCTGACCTTGAAAATCTCCATATGGGCACTTTGGGAGGCCAAGACGGGCAGATCACCTGAGGTCAGGCATTCCAGACCAGCCCGGCCAACACTGCGAAACCCCATCTCTACTAAAAATACAAAAATTAGCCAGGTGTGGTGGCAGGCACCTGTAAACCCAGGTACTCGAGAGGCTGAGGCAGGAGAATTGCTTGAACCATGGAGGTGGAAGCTGCAGTGGGCCAAGATCGCACCACTGCACTCCAGCCTAGGTGACAGAGTGAGACTCTGTTTCAAAACAAAACGAAAAACCTCCATATGGGTAGGTCTCTGTATGCAACTTAATTACTGTACTTTGGTTCTGCATCATTCCAACAGATATGCTTTAATGCAGTGCCTGTCCTGGGGAGTGGAAGGCCAGGGCAGGCAGCTGCTGCAGCTCCTGGAGGCAGCCCACCCCAGGTGGCAATCAAGGTGTTCCTCCCCACGGTGGACAGGGACCCGCTGTGGTAGAATGGAAGTCAGTTATCCTGAAAGGAAATCCCACTTAAAAAAAAGAAAGAAAGGAAAAAAAAAATCTCCCTTTGAAATACTTTTTTCCCCCTTAAAACCAATGCAACAGAAATTCCCCCAAAGTCTATTTTCCATTACAGTGGAATGATTTTCTAAAACCCCATGCCTCTTAAGTCCTCTGGCATCAGACATTTTTCTTCCCTAGTGCCAGTTAGTTTCATTGCTGAGAGCCTCCATCACCACTGAAACACATTGCCTACTCTGAACTGCAACATATTTAAAGAACGCTCCTATTCATCGTGCTGGGGCAGAGAAAATCCCCCCCCCCCCATAGTGGAGGACAGCAGAGAATAACGGGAATCATCTTTTTTTTTTTTTTTTTTTTTTGAGATGGAGTCTCACTTTGCTGCCCAGGGTGGAGGGATTTGGCTCAATCTCGGCTCACTACAACCTCTGCCTCCCAGGTTCAAACCATTTTCCTGCCTTAGCCTCCGGAATAGCTGGGATTACAGGCATCCGCCACCACGCCCAGTTAATTTTTGTACTTTTAGTAGAGAAGGGGTTTCGCCATGTGGCCAGGCTGGTCTTGAACTCCTGACCTCAGGTGATTCACCCTCCTTGGCCTCCCAAAGTGTTGGGATTACCGGCGTGAGCCTCCCTCACCTGGCCGGCAGTCTTTATCGTACAAGAAAATGGTACAAATGTGCCACCACAAGAAGCCATGTTTCTCAAAGGCTTCTGTTCCTAGAATACTGTTTATTACACTAGGGCGTACAGTTAACACCCGAAAAGAACCCCGCACATCCACACATCGAGGTGACTTGGCTTGAGACTCAAGGCCTTTGATCTTCTCACCAGTGCCCCTCCATATGGGCTGACTGCCACTGGAAAGGAGAGTAGACGTGGAAACAGACCCGTCTGGACAGAGTCCAAAGTGCAAACAGGAACTGTGCCCAGAGAGGGGAGGAGGTGGCACGAGCCTGAAGGCTGTTTAGGTCCCTATGTTCTAAGAAACACCACTCTTTCCTTGCTTTAACTGCCTTGGCTCAGAAGTTTAGGATTTGCTCAAAAAAAAAAAAAAAAAAGAAAAGAAAAAGAAAAAGCACATCTGGGGAAAAAAAAATTCGGGATGTGGAAGAAACTGGCGGTGAAAGCCATATTGAGTGATTAATGATAAAAATTATTTCCGCTCCTCGGTTCCTGAGTCGGTATGAAACACTGGCAGCCTCTAATTAATCATCATGATATTAACACCACTGACTTCTCATTGTTTCTGTTATTTTCCTTCTAGACATCTGTACCATGTAAGTAAGTATTATCCGCCAAAACTTTTTTATACGTTGTGCAACTGGGCTCGCCCACGGCACCGCAGCCTGCGCGCTATCGCTCTGTACGCGGCGGCCCGCGCGTCTCACGAAAAAACGCGTCTCAGCCGCGGGCGAGCGGGTCCGAAGCTCCCGGCAGGCACGTCCCGGACCTCGGCGCCCGAGCTCTCCGCGGCCCGCGCACCTCGAGAGGGCATCGGGGCCGGGACCCCGTCTCAGCACCCACCGGGGACCTTTCCGCGGAGCCCCCGCCCGGCGTCCCTGGGTTCGAGCCCGCCCCCGGCACCCACGCGTCTAGAGAAAGGGGAAACGAGTCAGTACCGGCGGGCGGGTGTCCAGCTTTAGTCTCTAGTTTTCCTTCGGGAGGCGAAGACATGGCGCGGCGGGGCTTCCGCGGGGCCGAGGCGGCGGCGCGGTTCTCGGGCCAGACGGGAGTGCGCGAGTGAGCGCGGGTGTGTGCGCTGGGGAGCCGGCGGGAGAGCAACGCGTGCGCGTGTAGCGCCGGGGCCGCGCCAGCACAGTTACACACACCGCCGGGGACGGGGCGTGGCCGTCGGGAGCTGACGTGGCGCGGCCAAGCCCACCCGCGGCGCGCGCGCTGACGTCCCCGCGGGCCGCCCGCCCCTCTGGGCCTCGAGCCACGCGTATGGAGCATGCGCAGCCGGCCGCGCCACGTAGGCGGTGGAAGCCGAGGGCGGAGGCGGGGGAGGAGGAGGAGGGAGGGGGAGAGAAAGGGGGAGGGAGGGAGGATGGAGGAGGAAGGGGGGAGAGAAAGTGGGGAGAGAGGAGGAGGGAGGGGGAGAAGGGGGAGGAAGGACGAGGGAGGGGGAGAAGGGAGGGAAAGGGAGGCAGGCCTCAGCGGGCTGCGGGCCCGGGAGTCGCGGGAGGTTAAATAGTGTGCAGCGTGAGGATTGCTCCTGCAGTGATCGCGCTCAGCCAGGCCCCCGGCTACGCGGCGGCGGCGGGGTGGCGGCGCCCACAGTGCGGGCCGGGCCCGAGGCGTCCGGTGGGGAGGCGACGGTCCCCTGAGGCCCTCCGTCCCTGCCGCCGCAGCGCCTAATGAAGCGCGGAGAGGAGAGACGGCGCGACCGGGACCCGGAGAGCAGGAACCTGTTGAAAGACGCGCGAAGGGAGAGCCTGCTTTCGGAGTGCGTGCGGGGCAGCGCTGGGGAACCGCGAGGGTGGCTTCTGTGCCTTGCCCTCCGCCCTTATAAACCAAAAGTAAAATTCTAAGCCCGCAGACGAGGGATGGGCCCTCCCCTCCGCCGGTGGCCTTCTAAGTTATCCCGAAAAACTAGTTCAGGCCTTGATGGGAAGTGGAAGTCAAACGTGGCCTCACAGGACATCCGCACAGAGACCCTGAGACTAATAGACCGACTCTTTAAGTCTGATAAACATTCGCGGTGTATTCCCGGGCTTCATCTACGTGACAACACCTTGGTCTCCACAACCCCTATGCAGGCCGGACACCTCCTTCTCTTGAGTCCAGGTCTTTAGATAACTCTTAACCTACTGCCAATCAGAAAACCTTTAAATTTACCTATGGCCTGGACGCCATAGGTTACATTTGAAGTGTAGGACGCTACACTTCACGTTTTACCTACATCTTATGTATTGATCGATGTCTCATGCCTCCCTCAAATATATAAAATCGAGATGTACCCCGGCCACCCTGGGCACATGTCATCTCATCAGAACTTCCGAAGGCTGTGTCCTTAACCTTGGCAAAATAAACATCCTAAATTGATTGAGATCGGCCTCAGACGCTTTTGGTTTTCGCCTTTGTCTTCCTGTTGCCATGGCCGATCTTTCACTCTTGTGTCTTGGATCGTGTTCTTCTCGCCTTCCTCGGTGCTTTGCAACTGCGGTTTACTTCCGCACTTGCTGGATTCGCACTCAGACAGGCTTCATCGCTGTAGCGAAGGAAACGCCACCCGACTCTTGGCTGTACTTTTCCCTTTGACAACAGAACTGTTCAGGGAGGTTGGGCTCCTTATCCTTTATCCCCTCCAGTTCAGTTTGTCTGGTGTTCATCAAGCTCCCCTGAACCCCAACAATAGGAAGGAGCAGAGCTGCAGAGGGGCCTGGTGGCCCCTGAACTGCCTTGAGTCTTGACAGGACGTGTCCCTTTCCTGTGACCTGTTCTCCAGGGATGTACTGAGTGGGAAACTGGTGTTGTTACAGTCTAGTCCGCCTGAACAGGCAGGAGAGGACTGTCCCCCTCCCCACCCCCACCATGAGTGTTGTATGACCATCAGGTGATGGTCAGGACGTTGTTACACTGTTTCTCTAAAATAATAATTTGTTGCAGTCAGCGCCAGGAAAAGGCAGTCTCCCAAAAGATAGAAAAATCCTGAAAGTAGTGATCAGCGGCTTCCTGATAAGATCTCTTTGCCACACATTAAGAGGCAACATGGCAGAGCTTAACTGGTATATGACCTTCTAGGAACATTCTGGTAAGGGAAGATTGCCTCAAGTGAGCACGTACACAACTCCAGTAAACACACTGCTCCAAGTGCTGGCAAGTTACTGCACATGTGGACAGCCCACCCTAAGGGAAGAATCAGGGGACAAGGGACACAAAACATATAAAACCCTAAGTCAGAGGTCAACCCATGCATTGATTGCTGAAGTCATCTGCTTGGCCATCTCCCAAGTGTACTTTCCTTTTGCTCCTGATCTAAAGCTTTTTAATAAACTTTCACTCCTCCTTTAAGGCTTGCCTCGGTCTCTCTTTCTGCCTTACACCCCTCAGTTGAATTCTTTCTTCTGAAGAGGCAAGAACAGAGGTTGCTGCAGACCTGTACAGATACACCGCCACTAACATATTATACTTGGGTGCTACGTGACTCAGACACAGTCTGCTCCTGACAGCGTGACAGCCAAGTCTAATTTCACATGTTCAAAGAACTCCTGATTCTCCCACCTACCCACAAAACAGCTTCCCCTCTAGAATAGAATCCAAGCTACTCACTACAATGTGGATTAATCCATCTACCCAGTAGCATTCTTACTGAAGGAAATATTGTTAAGAAGGTAGTGAACTTTGCAGAAAAAACAAACATATTTTTCAGCTTCCCTTGTAGTTAGGGGTGGCCAAGTGACTCTGATCATAGAAATCTGCTGGGGGGATTTTGGGGGAAATTTGCATTCTTAATACGGGGACACCCCTTCCTCCTGGTGACTTCACTGTTGTACCACCTTGAATTCAGACAGAAGGTGAAGGGTAGAACAATCATGTCACAACTCTGAGGCAATCAAAGGTGTGAAAATCACATGCTAAAGGTGACAGAGCAGAAAGGCCAAAGGCATGTGGTAGTAAACTACCAGGGTCCATGGAGGCTCTTCAGAGCTGTGGACTCCTCCAGGCTTTTTCGTTGTGTGGAAAACAAATTTCTATGGAATGAAGTCCCTGTGGGTGGTGTCTTCATGGGCAGCCAACCCCTAGCACACATGGCCTACCAGACCCTGCATGATGGGGGTCCGGCCAGATGGTGAGCTCATCCTTCTTGGCTCTTCTGGCCACAATGGCCTTTCTGAGGTTCCTCTAGCAGGAGAAGCCAGTTCTTCCCCTTGGGCCTTTGCATTAGCCACTCCCACTGAGACAGCCACTCATAAAGGGGTCCCCAGAGAAACTCTGGCTGCCTGCACACCAGAAGAATGGGGTGGAACTACAGAAGTTCCAGCCCTTTGCAGGGGAGAGGAGCCTGACCTCTCCTGTTCCGGGGTGGAACCTGGGATTCAATCTGTGAGGAGGGAAACTGGCTAGCAGGACTCTTGCTTTGCTGAGAGTCTTGGTTTTCCCTTTTTTTCCCCAATAAATTCCATTTTCCTCACCCTTCAAAGTGTCTGTGAGCCTAATCTTTCAAGGTTAAGTGGCAAGGACCCTGTAAGGAGAAAGTCTTACAACACCACTGCTGAGAACCGTCTGTTCCAGATCCTTGCATGGCCGACTTCTTCTCATTCTGGAATTAACGTTTCAAAGTGGCCTGCTTTGACCATCAAATCTGAAGAAGCTGGGCACTCAACTCATACCGCTTCGTTTTACTGTCTTTGTAGCACTTCATTCTCATCTGAAATTCCTCATTTATCTGCTGGCTTATTGTTTCCCTCCACTGACTAGAACATCAGCTCCCTGAAGGGAGAAACCTATCCCATCTTGCCCACTAGGTATTCCTGGCACCTAAAACCAAGGTGGGCACAGAAGAAGCATTCAACAGATATTTTCTCCCCATAATTCTAGAACATAGGTACATTTAATTTCTCACAACTGCTACCTAAACGAAGAGTAGCCAGTAATGACTAAACAGAGGATGAAAGATATATGTAGCATGTAGATAGCACATGGCCACTGATCGTTCTGACGTTTGCTTTATCTTGTAAATACTTTGTGTGTACACTTGTGTGCTTGCGTGTGTGCATGCACGCATGGGAGTGTCCAGCCCCTCCGGGCCTAGATGCTGAGAATAAATGTCGGTCATTATTCACTGGAAGCTTTCTATGTAGATGTACATACTCAGTAGACAGAATGAGAATTGTTGGATGAATAATCTTATTTGAATCTCACAATAACACTAGGAGTAAGGCAGGTTAACCCATTTACCAAGGAAAACAAAAACAAACAATGGAGGAGAGAAGGATTATTTACGTGGGATGCAACCCTGGTGGGTATGACCTGGGACCAAAGCTGGCTTTTCTAAGCCCCAGTTCCATTCCCCCGACCAAATGTTGTCTGACTTCTAAATAGAGTTTTGGAAACCATTTTCTTTTCTTCTCTAAATAGGCTGTTGTGTCTCTCTCTCTTTCTTTTTTTTTTTAGATGGGGTCTCACTTTGTCACCCAGGCTGGAGTGCAGTGGCACAATCCCAGTTCACTGCAACCTCTGCCTTCCAGGCTCAAGTGATCTTCCCACCTCAGCCTCCCAAGTAGCTGGGACTACAGGCCCATGCCACCACACCCAGCTAATTGTTTGTATTTCTGATAGAGATGGGGTTTGGCCATGTTACCCAGGCTGGTCTTGAACTCTTGAGTTCAGATGACCTGCCCGTAAATAGGCTGTTTTCGAATCCCACATCGTGGTGAATTCACTTAATATGAATGCTGTAAGCACTGGAAAAAGTATCTGAAGAAGAAACAGAAAATGTAGATCTCTTCAACAGGTATGTATTTTGTGTCCGTAGCTACGTCACCAAACCTTTCTGAGCCTCAGTTTCCTTATCTGCCAGTCAGAGATGTGAACGCTAATGCCTCTCGCAGTAAGGCTGTGAGACTGCAGGGCTTTGACTAAACATGATTACGCTCGTACAGCTCTCCTCCCGTTTACTCCCACAGGATCCTGAGACAGGGAGTTCTCTGCCCTTTTGGTGGAGAAATTGGATCTGAAGCTGGATTTTCTAAGCTTGGTACGAGCATTGGTAGCTAGTGTGAGGAGACCCAAGGGAACGCAGCTCTTGCTATCTTATCGGTTGTACATTTAAAAGTGTTTTGTAAGCCATAATATACTAGAGAATGCACTGTTATTACTGCAAAGGGAATTTCTTTTTATCAGCATTCATGAAATGCACGAATTGTCCCAGTGCATATTAAAATAATCCCACATATCAATCACTTCGATGAATACTGCTTTCTTATTCCAGGCTGGTTTCTACTTTTTGTCTTCTTGTGCCGTTGTCTGAGAGATGAGAAGTTTTATATTCTTATTTACTACTTCTATGGCTAGAATATGCCCCCCAAAATTCGTATGTTGGAAACTGAATCCCCGGTGCTATGGTGTTGAAAAGTGGGACCTTTAATAAGTGACTGGCTCATGAGGGCCCTGTTCTCCTGAATGGATTTATGCTGCTATCGCAGGAGTGGGCTCCTGACACAAGGATGAATTCAGCTCTCCTTCCTCTTCTTTCGTGTGTTCTCTTGCCCTTCCACCGTCCACCATGGGATGACAAACCAACAAGGCCTTCACCAGATGTGGGGCCTTGACTTTGGCCTCCTGGATGTTGCTTTGTAACATCCAGGATATTTCTTATTATACTATGTAGTGTAGACTTTAAATTAATTTTAATGTAATTTATTTGACATACGTACACATACAATACTTGAGGATATGCATATCTCAAAGTCAAATAAAAATGGTAGAATATATTTTACACACACACACAGACACACACAGGCACGTGCACACATGTGCACGCAAACAGTCTCACACACACAAGTGAGGGATTTTTGGGATTTCTGTGGGTGTCATCTTATTATGAAATGACACTTTCAGGCATTTTTCAAAAGTAATTCAACAGCTAATAAAGAGCATGGAGGTCAATTTAGTCACGTATGAGGTTATACTTTAGTTAACAGTATTAGAATTAAAAAAGAACCGGTCTGAACCTTGGCAAAATAGTCCGCTTACTTTTATTTAAAAGTTAGAAAACAGAAACTCCAAAAAAAGATGAGGGTAGTACAACCATGAATACTGATTTTCTAGGGAATTTCAAATGCTTTGTAAGTTATTTATGAAAAACGTGTCTTAGCGGAGAAATGGGGACTGGTAAGGATAAGTGTACCTCTTGAGCTCAGTCATTATTTGACCTTGTGCAAGCTACTTACACATTCTGTAATTGTATTTCCGTATTGGAGGCCATAACACCTATCTTACTTGAGGATTCAATATTGTGTCTTAGCATTTATCTTCTTGTATACAATTTTTTACAAAGATATATGAATTGCAAAATAAACATGACAAGATATCAAGAATAAAGAGGCTTTCAGCAAGATAAAATAATCTCAAGGGAGCTTGAAATTTGAATTGAAGAGCAACTTTTTTTACCTTTCTTTGAAAAAGAAACTAGTGAAAAAGGAACTTTGAAAAAGAATTTAGTGGTACTAGGACATTGTTTTACCCTGTTACTCTTAGAAATACATGAAAACCTTTTAAAAGGCTCTTCAGGGTGAGAATGTCATCTTAAGTGAGACGACAAATAGCAGAAGTGTGGTAAGGGGGGTCACCTCTGCCTTTTCAGGCCCATGAGGCTCTGCTCAGACTTTTTGTGTGGGATCAGTTGAGGAAGTACAATCTATAAACGGCTGAACTTCTAAGTCTGGAGACCTAGGTTTGAGCCCCAGCCTGACCACATATTACATAAGTTACCTTATGGGAAATCTCCATCCTCTCAGAGTCTCCGCATCCTTCTCCTAAAAGGGGCACAACAGTGCGTCCCTCTGGAAGGCTTATAAGAAGCACCTGTGATGATCTGTTGAGAATGCTTTGTAAATTTTAAAGAACTAAACACAGATCTCTTCAAAGCACATAACTTGTTAGCAATTTTAGAGAAACAGCAAAGTAAACATATATTACAAAGCAGAACATGATGAATGTTGTAGAACAATCTAGATTCCCACTTGTTTGTAGATGACAATGGGCAGGTCTCATGGACAGAGAGTGTGGATGGCAGGCTTCCAGCTGACAGGCAGCAAGAGGTGGGCCTCCACAGGGAGGACTAGAGAAGACAAGAGGGACACTGGCCCACAGTTTCCAAATCCTAGTTCTTCCAGGCTAACTCGCAGTCAGGCATGTGGAAAGGCAACGGAGGGTCTGGAGGTGCTGCCTTAGGACTGACTGACAGAAGGCAGCGGTACTCCCAGCTTTGCTTCTGCAATCTGTTGCCATAGCCCTTCCTGTAGGTCCTGAAAAACTCCACTCTACACTGGGGAGAGAATGAGCGTGGGACGTAGCAAAGAACATTTTAGTATGACCATAAACAGTTTAGACCTCCCAAACACCCTGAATGCATCTACAGAACTTCCAGGGGTCCCCAGACCACACTTTGAAAACTGCTATGCTAGTTCATTCCTTAGACACTTATTAATTTAAGATGAAGAATAAAAAAGGACTTGAACTAAGAAAACCACCTCCACCCTGCAGGTAGTGGGGAGGTCAGCTTTGCAATAGGCAGGGGCTGCAAGGCGAGTAGGTGTCACCCCTGCAGGGGCCTGGTCACTGGGTGGACTCTTGGCTCCCCTCTTCCAGGCAGACTCACAGGTTTGGAGCCTGCCCCTTCAGATGGGAGGAATGCATGGGCATTGTCCTCCCCAGGGACAGCAGCAGCCCCCAGTGTCTGGGAACCACTCAGCCTTTGTGCTGTACCATTTGCCTCCTGAAGGTGGTTTTGGCAATTTCAGAGTTTTGGTAGCATTAGTGATACCATTTTTCAGAAGGGTTGTTTTCACAGCTTTTGAAGTGAATATTGGCAAAAGGTCTCAAAGTAAAGGCTGTTGGCCTGGGTTTTTTTCCTCCAAAGGAGCATGTTGTATCTTCTCTCACTGGCCATATGGATGTTTTGACTACATTCAAGAATTACTTTTTATGAATATTTTTTTTAAAAAAATACAAAAATAGGCTGGGTGCAGTGTCTCGGCCTGTAAACCCAGCACTTTGGGAGGTGGAGGAGGGTGAATCACAAGGTCAGAAGGTCAAGACCATCCTGGCCAACAGAGTGAAACCACATCTCTACTAAAATACAAAAAATTAGCTGGGTGTGGTGGCGTGTGCCGGTAACCCCAGCTACTCAGAAGGCTGAGGTGGTAGGAGGTTGCAGTGAGCCGAGATCGCACCACTGCACTCCAGCTGGTGACAGAGCAAGACTCCATCTCAAAATAATGATAATCCACTTTGGAAAACCTATATAACAGATTAACATCCAAAGGAAAAAGCAAGTCACCACTTCTCAACAATCAAACGCGCATGTAAAGTTGACCACTTGTAACATTCTATCGTCTGTCCCTCCAGGCTTCCAGACAAAAATAGACAAGGGTTCTTTTTAACTATCTTATTTTATTAATTGTCCCTTAATTTGTGTCGAATGTGTTTCTCATAGCTAAAACCAGGAGTTACAGGTTTTTGGAGGAAAGACCATAGCAACTTTTTAAAAAAAATCACATTATGTTAAGGGTACATGTTATTAATATGACTAATCATTGAAGAGGTCAACCCGATCACCTCATGATAGAAAGGGTTTTTAAGTGTGGCCATTTTATTAGATTTAAGTTAATTTATTGGTGAGTTCAGCTCTATAATAGGACTCAATATGAACGTGGGCTAAAGTTTTGGTGTGATAACCTTCAAGTTTCCCAATAATTGCTAAGAGTCTATATTAACAAGCCTATACCCGGGCCTGAGCCTGGAAGATCCCTCTGGGCTCTTGCCATCTCAGCTTTATTCGCTCTCACTGTTCTGGGGTTAGAGATGGCAAGTAATTTCCTTAAGAAATTTAGAGCCTATTTTTTCTGCTGAAATTACTTGGTTTTCTTTTTAGACCATCTTTCTTCTCAGCAAGTGATTTCCTGTAATTGATAAATGATTCCATTTGGGGTGAAGTATCTGTGTGTGACTTTGCAGGCTGGAGAGGGTTGTAAATAATGACTTCTGTCGGATCCTCGTCCTCAGTGTGTTTGCAGAAAAGCCAGTTCTGTTCTTGCTCAATTTTAGAAAAGGTCTGAGCTTGGGAAATACGATTGGTATTAATCCAGATAAGAACAAATCCCAAAGCCATCCTTCAGGCTTGGAGAGACCCTCTGGGGCACCATTCACAAGCTTTTCACTGACACAAATTAATAAACTGCCCTTGGCCCTGGAAAAAATAAAGGAAAATATACAATTTCAGTAGCTCGCTGGAGACTTACAACATGACTATTCATGGCCTTAACAAAGAACCACAGGGCATTTGGGTAAAGAAAAGCTACACTTAGCATTCCAGGCAAGGTTGTGGCACAGGTATAGGTTGACATGACATCGCTCAGCACAAATATTGGGGAATAACATGCTGGGTCAGGCTTAGTTTGGGTTTGGCTATTTACGGTTCCTCTGACCCTTAAGAATGTTGTTAATTCTCCTTTTCTTTTCCCTTCACTTACTGTTTCAGAAAGAGAAACCAACTCCGAGTTCTTATTGGGATATTTACAGGATACTGGAAGGGCTCACAGAATTAAGGAGAGGACGCTGGCAACCTCAGAAAGAAAGAAAACTAGGGAAGCTCTGGAAACACCAATAAATGATCTCTCTCCAGGATGCTGCTGGGGGGTGACTCAACGTGATGGTTCATTTCATGTGTCAGCTTGGATGGGCTAGGGGGCACAAGTATTTGGGTCAAACATTATCCTAGATGTATCTGTGAAGTCCTTTTAAAGATAAAATTGACATTGAAATTGGTGAACTTTGAGTAAAGTAGAGCACTCGTTATAATGTGGGTGAGCCTCGTTCAATCAGGTGCCCTCTCTTTCTCTCTCTCTCTCTCTCTCTCACACACACACACACACACACACACACACACACACACACACACCCCATACCATATTGGTTCTGTTTCTATGGAGCACCCTGACTGCCATGCTCAGCTATGACTTTTTTCTCTCCTGGATCTCCATTCCAGACGTGATGCAGAGAGCATGCAACATTCTTGGGCCGGAACCTACTTTGATTCAGGTGCTACACTGTACGTGACCTTCCTGGGTGTAAGCGGAAATGGAGAGAACATTTACAGCTTAGTGAGCTGACCAAGCAGCCCTGTCAGCTGACAAGCAGGAGGGATGGTCTCACAGCATATCACATTTGAGTATGCTCTGTTATCTATCATAAGTTACTGATCCTCCTGCCAGGTTTTTCTGAAATTTGATTTCAAGAGATGAGGGCACTCCTGTTATCCAGTGTTTTGCCCCAGAGTCCATCTTTACCCGTTGGGAATGTAACCCCTTAACCTCATACCTTGTGTAACTCTAAGTTGCAAAACACATTTAAGAGAATTGCATCTGTTCGTAAACCTTCCCTTATAGGGAACAGTGTTCATAAATTTTGCATATTATTAAAGACTTAAGCTGCAAAATGACCTCATACTAATTAAGTTCATCACCACAGATAGATCTTACATAAATTATCTTGCTAATCAGAGTTTCAGACCTCAGTTCTAGTTTTTCTCCTTTCTAACTTGCAAACTGCACGTAAATAAAAAGCAGAGCCTCTAATGGCTTTTTCTTTATTATTGTGGCAAGAACACTTAATGTGACATCTACCCTCTTAACAAATCTTTAAGTGAATAATACTGTATTGCTAACTACAGGCACGATGCTATGTAGCGGAACTCTAGAATGTATTCATCTCGCAAATCATAAGCTATATCAAGAGCTATGTCTTCCCCTCCCCGAGCTTTTGGCAAGCACCATGTTACTCCGTTTCTGTGAGCTTGAGTATCTTGGCTTGCAGAGTAAGTGTAGTCATGCAGCATTTGGCTGAATAGTATTCCATTGTGCACATATGTCACGTTTTCTTTATTCATCTGTCGTGGACACTTAGGTTGCTTCCACTCTAATGAATTCATGACACAACGGCAAGTCTTGCTTTCCACCTCCTTTCACTCCCACCTACCTTGCTGGCCATTCTGATGCTAAAGTCTGTCTGCCCCATGGAGCCAGCTCTTTCCTTCAACAGCCCTATGCTCTCTGCTTTGTTTGATCTCAGTTCCCCGGTGTTTGTCTCCACTTTCAGCTTTCACTTAGGTGTCTGGAGAGCTGAGTGGTCCTGGAGGTTCCAAGCAGGCAAGTACAGGAGCCGAGAGACCGAAAGGAACTCTGTCCTTATCATCAGCCCACGTGCAGTGGTCCTGGTAGACATACACTGACCCTGAGCCTCTCTCCTGGAGTCTCTTTTCTGTTCCTGCAGTCCCAGGGTTGTAGTGATGGACAGGAGGGAGGCACACTTGGCTACTGGGCTCTGAAGGTAAATCTAGAAATCTGAAGTCCAGGAAGGGATTTGTTGGTTTCATAGACTTTCTTGTATTCAGCGAAGTATTTTCAATCACCTTCCTTTTGCCAGGCACTTTTCTAGAAAGTGAACATAAAGTTTCAGCTCTCTCAGAGCTTATACTCTAGTCTAATGCAGACTGACACGGTACATGGTGACAAGTGACAGAGGTAGGTTTTGGTATTCTCCTCTAAAACAGACTGAAATGCGGAATAATGCCTTAGTTTCTAAAGCTTTCCAATATTAATATGCTGTGTTGTTTCTGGACAGTTTCTTGGAACACATTTTAAAGTCAGGTGCCATGGCATTTGTACTTTATGTCATGTGCAGGTAAGGTCTTTCAGGAAGAAATGTGGGGTAGGTAGAGGCTGGTTTGCATATGCTTTATCCCTTTCAGTTACTCATGCCAGAGAGGCAGGGCAAGTCTTTTGAATACAGTCCTTCATTCTCTCTAGCAGGTGTCAGTAAACTGTAGCTAAAGGACAAGTCCAGTCCGCCGCCGAGTTTTGTAAATAATGTTCTACTGGAACACAGCCACATCACTCACCTAAGTATTGTCTGTGGCTGCTTTTGTGCTACAAGAGCAGAACTGAGTTGTTGCAACAGAGGTGGCATGGGCTGTAAAGCAGAGTATTAATTTGATCCTTGCAGGCCCCTTCTCTCGAACAGGGGTTCTTAGTGTCGTCCCTGGAGCAGCTGCATCTGCCGCCCTGAAAGGTTATAAAGAAATCCAAGTTCTTACCCTACCATAGATCTACTAAATCTAAAACTCTGGGCTAGGCCCCAGCGATCTGTGTTTTAATAAGCCCTCCTGGTGATTCTAATGCATGCTATAGAACATCACATGATCTATAGTTTCTAAGGGACGATTGCCTACTAGGAAGTCAGAAGCCTACAGCAGTTTTGAATTACTGATATCTCCTTATTCTTTCCTGTGATTGCTTAGAAAGCGAGTGCTATGTCTTTTGATGTATTGGGTGAGGCATTTCAAGAGAAGCTGTATGTAATGGCGCTAATGATTAAGAATTGTGCTTACAGCAGAAAGGATCATTAACTGATTTTATAACACTTATGAGGACTAATATTTAGCTCACTGATTTATGAAAATGGCATCAATGTTCCTTTTTAAAGTTAAATCTCTTTAAATTAGCTTTTGATCACAGTTGAGGAGAACGTTGACTGATGGCATTGTGTCCCTGTGCTGTGATTACACACAGCTCCTGGTGTTTGCCCAGGTGGCCGTGAATGGGTCTGATTTATGGATTCTGCTGAAAGGCACTAGAGAAGCATGAATGTCATTGTGTCCTTCTTGGCTGGGGTCAGCTGTGATGCTGCCACCAGAGGCTGCTGCCTCTTGCCCACTGTTACCCTCTTTTTCCTTAAAGAGGAAAAGACCTGCATGCAGAGCACACCCCAAGTTAAGTTCCAGTTTTGGGACATCTGAGATGCGGTGTAAAGGAAGGAATGCAAGGGCAAGCCCTGGGAGCCGTCAGCCCGTGGCCTGAAACAAGACTGCTCTGGTTCTGTGAGTGGACGAGGAATGAGAAGACTCGCTCAGACTTCTTCAGACTTTCAAGTTGCCTGACTCTTGTCTGGACGTTCAGACTTAAAACATCTTCATGGACAAGTGCCTTCCTCTACCTTAATTTCAGGTTTAGTAATTATTATTATGAGCTGCTTCTTTCATTTATATTGCCTCTGTCTCCTAAACAGATGGGATTTTCATGGGCAGCCCCATGATTTATTATTTTTTTTCTGCCATATCATCAACTCGAAGAAATGTATGGTATCACTGTTCCAACTGATTAGGTAGAAATTCACCATGAGGATGACAAAGGGAAGATGGCACATTTTATCACTCTCACCCCAGTGGTGCGACAACTTTTTAAATGATTCTAGATGACAGAAGTCACAGGTCGGGGTCACCACTTGGGTGGTGATTGCCAATACGACATCTTAATATAATCTGCCCATATATATGTTGAAGCATTTTGTACACATGGCACCTTAATGCTCTGTCAGAAATAATGTTCTAGCTGTGCTGTACCTTTATCACTAATTTTAATTTTATTCTCAACTAGAGTACATCTGAGTATTCTTTACTACAGGCTTGGTAAACAGCAGCCTGAGAAGCAGATCTGACCCGGTGCCTGTTTGTGTAGTTTTATTGGAAGACAGGCATCTCCATTCATTTACACTTTATTCATGGCTGCTTTTTGGCTACAATGGCGGAGTTGAGTAGTTGTGACAGAAACATGGTCCCCAAAGTACAATATATTGACTGCCTGACCCTTTGCAGTAAGTTTGCCAACCCCTGCTCTGCTGTATCACTTCATGCACCAACACAGGACAGGTCAGGGGAAGGCACAGACATTTGTAGGCACAAAGTCAGATCACAAATGCCTTCCTTCATATTTTAGCCCACTTGCAGGTATCAGCAAAGAAGTGGAAACAAAGCGCTTTGTACTCAGAAAGTATTTCAGATAATGAATCACTTTATGACGTTCCATATTTATTTTTAACTCTTACTTTAAAAATTTATTCTTAATTTTTATATATTTTTTGAGATGGAGTCTCACTCTGTCACCCAGGCTGAAGTGTAGTGGTGCAATCTCAGCTCACTGCAGCCTCCTCCTTCCAGGTTCCAGTGATTGTCCTGTGTCAGCCTCTTGGGTAGCTGGGATTACAGGCACGTGCCACCAGGCCTGGCTAATTTTTGTATTTTTGGTAGAGACGGGGTTTCGCCATGTTGGCTAGGCTGGTCTCGAACTCCTGACCTCCGGTGATCCACCTCCCTCAGCCTCCCAAAGTGCTGGGATTACAGCTATAGCTGTGATGGGAAGTGGTCTTGTATGTATGCACTGAATCATTTGGTGTAACACAAAATGCCAGAAAATGCCCATGTTGGATTGTGGAGTTAGTTTCTAAATGAAACTATGGTATGCCACAGGTATCAAAGTTTGGCCTTTGTGTAAAAACCCAAGCTGCAACCTATTTTCAGTGTGTAGAGCGACCCTCGTGCTCCAACAGCTGCTAGTGCTGGTAGCAGACTGGCCCAGGGGCAGTGAGGAGCTGGGTGCTGAATCAGCAGCAGCTGTGCCAGCATTGGCCCAGCCGGGATCCTGCTGGCTCTTGCTGCCCTTCAGGCCCTGCGTGGGTGGCCAGCTGAGTCAGGGAAGCTCTGTGGGATCGGCTAGAGTTGCAGGGACAGAGGGAGGCAGGACTTGGCTGTCAGTGTTCCTGCCTGAGTCCAGCTGCAGACCAGTTTTGGCAAAGACAAATCAATCCAACATGTATTCATGACCTCTCTTCCTCTCTTCTCATTTACCTACATTGAATGTTGACATGACTATACTTTCTCTTTTTTTGAGACGGAGTCTTACTCTGGTGCCAGGCTAGAGTGCAGTGGCACAATCTCAGCTCACTGCAACCTTCGCCTCCCAGGTTCCAGCGATTCCTCTACCTCAGCCTCCTGAGTACTTGGGACTACAGGCATGTGCCACCAAGTCCAGCTAATTTTTTTGTATTTTAGTAGAGATGGGGTTTCACCATGCTAGCCAGGATGGTCTTGATCTTCTGACCTCATGATCCGCCCACCTTGGCCTCCCAAAGTGCTGGGATTACAGGTGTGAGCCAACGTGCCCGGCCAGATATGACTATGCTTTCTAAACATGGGAAAATGCTTAGAACAACACACCAACATGCCGAGACACACCTGCACACGCCTTCCTTTCTCATGCCTTGTTCCATGTAGACAGCTCGCAGAGCTAGGAAAGGCTTCTAGGTATGCCCATCCAGCAGCACTGAGCCAACTCTTCCCTTGCTGTACCTAACTCAGTGAGTCTCTGCTGACTGGGAGCAGGAATCCAGTTTTGAAAGATTCTAGTTTAGTACTGAGTTGCCCTTAGAATCACCCAGACCAGCTCCACCCCTTGCAAGAGGCACCATGTGTTTGGCACGTGGGACCTGTGTTGGTTTGCTGGGACTGCCATAACACAGCAGCAAGACCAGGTAGCTTAAGCAGCAGAAATGGATTATCCTGCAGTCCTGGAGGTTGGAAGTCCCAGACCAAGGCCTTGGCAGGAGTGCTTCCTTCTGAGGTGTGTTCCAGACCTCTCTTCTTGGCTTATAGATGGCCATCTTCTTCCTGTGTCTATTCATAGTCTTGTCCCTAGATGCTTATCTGTGTCCAAATTCCCTTTTTAAATAAAAACACCAGCCATATTGGATGGGGCTCCCTCTTCAATGACCAATTTTATGTTTGATTATGTCCATTTCACACGGAGCAAGGTGTGTGCAGGTGTGTCTCCCATTTCCAAATCAGCTGGGAGTCAGGACTACAACACATATGTTTTCGAGGAGGGGGATACAATTCAACCCATATGACAGGCCTTCTTCACCTAACAAAACCCTCACCTACTACAGTCCAGGTCAGTGGGACTACAGTCCAGGTCAGGATTATTCCAGAAACCCTGCTTTTCACTGCTGTGCATTTCAACTGTCAGAGCAGGCCACTTGCTACATGAGTTCCCTTCGCATTATATTTCCTTCCCTGAAGTATTGGTCTAACTTTTTTTCCTTTTTAAGAGAGTGACTACATTCCTTCCTCACGACAGATGCTTGTAGAAGGTTCCCAGGCTATTTGAAAACTTCATTTTTCCGGAGAACACATCCCTGTCCTGTCCTCAAGAGACATCTCCCAAGTCCTTGACCATGGTGGCCCCTCCTCTGGAAGCCCTACAGTTGACTGATGAGACTCTTAGGGTGTTGTCCTCAGTGCAGGCGGGGACTGGGTTTGAACACCACCCTGCTGCAAATGTACTGGAATTGTTCACACTAGTAAACAAAACTCCAGCAGCTTGTGTGCATGGTGTCCTATGAAGCCAGGTCACACACGGTTTCTTGCTACTTCCACAGAAGTAGATCGGAATATAGGCTAACGAAATGCGGTATGCTGGGACTCTATGTACAGTTGGTTTCAACTTGAAGAACACATTCCCACTATTAAGAGCAAGGCAAAGTTATCAGCTGAGATGAGTAAATCCTGGAGTTCCAGAAAGAGTGAAGGCCCTGCTGTTGGGACCCTTCAGAGCTGTCAGCTTTCCGGGCTGTGTCAACACCAAAGTGCTCCTTAATTAGTTTCTTATGGCAAACGTGTGCACCTGCTCCTTCAGCGGCAGGGTCCTGGTGTTGGAGTGTGTGTTTTGTTCCTCCCTTCAGTGACTTTGCCAGTCTCTAGCGTATCTGAAATCTGAAGCCAGGAAGGACTTTTCTCTTCTGCATTTTGCTGCCTTACTGTAGTTTTTGTAGTTGTTCTTTCCATTATTTTAGAATTGAAGAGATGATTGTTTTCTCAAATCCTTGGTTTTACACTTGGCCTGCTAAACTTTTGAGGAGATAGACATCCACCAGAAAGATGCATGGCCAGAATGGCCTGGGCAGTCTTTGCATCTGTTATGGGATAAGAGCCAGGCTACAGAACTCTCCTTCCCTTCATCACAAATAGGGATGGAGTGCTGGTTTCAGGCACTGCTTTAGGTCCTGGAGCCCCTGGAGTTTAACATGACAGACAAGGTTCCTGCACTCAGGGACATTCTAATCATGAGTCAACAGGTGACAGACAAATCAATCAATCAACCAATCATTGAAGTCCATTCATGTTATGATAGCTGCAATGATAGAAATAAAACAGGATGAGGGATGTGTGTACGCGTGCATGTGTGCATGTGTGTGTATGTGCATGCCTCCTTCCTGCTAGACTTCTAGTGCTAACCACTCCATCTTCTGCTTTATGTTTCATGAGCAGTGGCTGTTCTCTGACACACCTCGACATCAGTACCAGGTTACCAGCATCATCTCCCTTCATTTGCAAGGTGAGATTTTGCAAAGTAGATTTTGAATTTACCCCAATTGTGCATTAAAAGTATTAAATACACAATCAACCAAGCACTTTTTGCCAGTGTTCTCCCTGAACCATGCATGATTCTGGACATCTGATATGACATGACCTCCTTGCCACCATCTCTGTTTTGTGAGAGTCAACGGGAGCAAAGCAGAGCCCTGGAGAAGTTGTGCAGTTGAGCAAGATGGCCTTGGTTTCTCTTTCTTTCCTCTTTCATCTCCTCACCAATGTCCTTTCCCCCACTTCAGCTCTCTTTATCTTGGCTTTTCTTTACTTATCAAAATGAGAAAAGAGCTGCTATCATTTATTATGATTAGAAAGAAAATCAGGATTGGAGTGCCAGGCTGAGGACCCTCTAGCAAGGAATAAAGATGGCACATTTTTCTGGAGCCTCAACAGTTTGCATCCTTCGGAACCTTGAAGTTGGCCAATCTTCTCGCAAGTCAGAGAACCCAGCACAGCATTGCACAAGGAAAAAGGATCGTCAAGGACAGCCCTGGCCCTACCTGCTTCAGTGAGACATGGAGGTAGCCAGGTTTGAGGTACATAACACAGTAAACATGGTCACAGTAGAATAGTCCTTCCGCAGGTGACACAAGGCCCTCAAGCCCCAGAAAGGAGAAAAAGCTCTAAATAAGTCGCTTGTTTTTCCCAAGGCTTTAAAAGACACAGATGATAGCTACAGTGAATGCTCCAGAGTCTTCCAGAGTCCCTGTACTAAGCTAAAACTCAGGTGAAAATTCTCACACGCTGTGTCTTTTGTTTATTTTTTATTTTATTTATTTAATTAACTAATTTATTTATTGATATAGAGTCTCCCTCTCTTGCCCAGGCTAACGTGCAGTGGCTCGATCTTGGTTCACTGCAACCTCTGCCTCCTGGGTTCACGTGATTCTCCTGCCTCACTGTCCTGAATAGCTGGAATTACAGGCATGTACCACCATGCTTGGCTAATTGTTGTATTTCTAGTAAAGATGTTTGTTTTATTTTTAACATTTTAGGCTATTTACCTTATAGTAGAGTGGAAGGCCTCTTTAAATGATATTTAAAACATCAAACTAAACTGCCTATCTCCTGAGCAGTGGGGTGGGGTGGGGATGCTGCTCTGAGCTTGGCACCCTGAGTACCTCTGCTCATCTTCTGGACTGAGCCTCTGCTGGGTTTTCCCCCATCCACTCTGTGGCAGAGGCATGCAGCCTAGGAACTCACCATTCTTGCTCCTTTGGATGCTCAGCCAAAGCCAGAAGCAAGAAGCAGGAAGTGGGAAGCCAGAAGCAGGAAGTGGGAAGTGGGAAACAGGAAGCAGCCTTTTGTGCTGCTTCAAGAGTCCTTCTTCTAAGGCCCAGGGCCTGGAGGCAGGTTGAGGGAACTTTCTTCTGGCCATGGCCCTTAAGATGTGGGATGTAGAGAATCCTTCCTTTGGATTTCAACTGTAGATAATATTCGTGGAAACTGTTGATCAGGATGTTGATTTCTAGTATTAAAGAAATAACAATGTGAGAAAAGAACAAATATCAGGGAGCCATTGTAGAAATAAATGAAATGCTGTGATTGAATAACACTTAGGCACATTTTTAAAAGTCAACTTAACTTTGAGACAAGTTTTCTTCCATTATAGAAATTATAAATGTTCCTTCTTTTTAGACCATGGTAGTATGGTCTAAAAAACAACCAGACATAAGCTTGTAATCAACATGGAGTGGACACCCCACGGTGACATTTTATCTAATATGATAATTGTATGCCTTCCTATCTGTAGTTGATGTGTCCTAGGAAAATTGAGTGCAAATAAAAATTTCCAAAGTCATGTAGTATTTTAAATGTCTTTTAAGATCTGTCTCTAATGCGTGCAGTTTCAAAGAGGAGATGTTGAACTCAAGGGGGTGAAAATTCGAAGGAGAGGGTGCGTGCAACAAATGGTACTCTTATATACATCTTTTATATGTCATTTCATGTATCAAGAAAAAATAGACAAACAAAACATAAATAGGTGTACAGTATGTCTTCAATATTAAAATTTCATTGGGGGAGTGATTAGGGCACAAATGTCTAAAAACCTTGTTATTGGGGAGGGAGGGAATGAGGAAAGAAATATTGAGAGATACTGCTCCAAATGGATACTTTTGTGAAGCTCTTCTATTTTAAAGTATGACCTTCTAATTAATCTTTAAAACAGAAATCTGGATTTTTACATCTTGAGCTTGCTTAACATAAGACACATCTACAGAAAGTCCATTACTGCCAGAAGGCAATATTCATCCATCTTAGCCATATCGTGGAGGCCCCCAGGAGAGTCTTCCAGCAGGAAATTTGTGCCATGCTATTATAGAATAATAAGGTGCTTATTGTCTACAGCTTGTGGAAGCAGTCTCATTATTATTTTATGGCCAGATCTCTTTGGTAATAATAGTGCTGATAATTACAAGACCACAATCCATCAAATCAAGACTCCACTGATTGTAAGATGCATCATTAAAATTTGACACAGTGACACATTAAAATTTGACACAGATGCCATAGGCAGTCAGATGCACTGAAGAAATGTTAAAATGTGAAAAAAATACATCTTACGATTGATGAATACAGAAATAATGGCTGAAAATCACAGCCTTCTCTATATGCCAAGTAAGACCTAATTTATCTAATCAAGCACTTTGAACAGTGATGTGTATTACACGTGGTGAATATCTATTATTAACTCCAGTTTACAAAGGAGGACAGCTGAGATTCAGAGAGGTTTACTAACTTGCTGAAGAGTGCACAGCTCCAAAATTGTAGAAGAAGGACTCAACTTGAAGGCCTCAGGATCCTCATGTCTCAGCTTCCTGGCGAACACAAGATTATGTCTTTCTCTACCCCTGTTCTATCCATTTCCCCTGTCACCCAGAAAATAAACTTCACCCCAGTGCTTTTAAGGTACAAATTCCCAGAAAGTGTATAAAATGAAATGCTTATATCTTTTAAATTGATGAGGGATAAGTTTTTTTTTTAAAGAGTTTTTATATAAATAATGCTTTTGATAATGGGGCACCCTCTTGACATGGTGGAAAGATAAATAATCTTGAGCCAGGAAAGCTTGAGTTTGATTCTTTTTCAATGTCATACATAATAATTGTACACATTTATGGGATACAGAGAAATATTTCAATATGTGTACACAGTGTGTAAGGATCAAATCAGGGTAATTAGCATATCCATCATCTCAAACATTTATCATTTCTTTGTATCATGAACTTTCAAAATCCTTTCTTCTACCTATTCGAAAAGATACAATAAATTTTTATTAACCATAGTCACCCTACAGCAATATAGAACACTAGAACTTACTCTCTCTAGATGTAATTTTGTACCCATTAACCAGACCCTCCCTATCTCCCACTCCCCATTACCCTACCCAACCCCTGATACTCACAATTCTACTTTCCACTTCCATGAACCTACATTTTATTAACTCCCACATATCAGTGAGAACATGTGGTACATACCTTCCTGTGCCCGACATTTCGTTTAACATTATGCTCTCCAAGCTCATCCATTTACCATGAATTACAATATTTTATTCTTTTTAAATGGCTGGATAATATTCCATTGTGTAGATATACACATTTTCTTTTTCTTTTTAAATTATACTTTAGGTTCTGGGGTACATGTGCAGAATGCGCAGATTAGTTACTTAGTTATACGTGTGCCATGGTGGTTTGTTACGTCTATCACCCCATCATCTACATTAAGTATTTCTCCTAATGCTATTCCACTCTAACCCCCACCCACCAAGAGGCCCTGATGTGTGATGTTCCCCTCCCTATGTCCATGTGTTCTCATTGTTCAACTCCCACTTATGAGTGAGAACGTGTAGTGTTTGGTTTTCTGTTCTTGTGTTAGTTTGCTGAGAATGATGGTTTCCAGCTTCATCCATGTCCCTGAGAAGGACATCAACTCGTCCTTTTTTATGGCTGCATAGTATTCCATGGATACAAATTTTCTTTATCCATTTGTCTGTTAATGGACATTTAGGTAGATTCCATATCTTTGCTATTGAAAGTAGTGCGGCAGTAAACATGGGGATGCAGTTATCCCTTTGATATATGAATTTCCTGGTGTGTGTGTGTGTGTGTGTGTGTGTGTGTGTGTGTGTGTGTGTTTAAGACCTGATCTCCACTGTCACCCAGGCTGGAGTGCAGTGGCATGAAGACGACTTACTGTCACCTCAACCTCCTAGGCTAAAGCAATTTTTTTCCTTTAGGATAAATACCCAGTAGTAGGATTGCTAGATTATATGGTAGTTCTATTCTTGGTTTTTTGATATTTCCACATTGAAGAAAAGAAGGAAGAATCAAGTAGACACAATGAAAAATAATAAAGGGGATATTACCACTGATCCCACAGAAATACAAACTACCATGAGAGATTACTATAAACACCTTTACACAAATAAACTAGAAAATCTAGAAGAAAGGAATAAATTCCTGGACACATACACCCTCCCAAGACTAAACCAGGAAGAAGTCAAATCCCTGAATAGACCAATAACAAGTTCTGAAATTGAGGCAGTAATTAATAGCCTACTAACCAGAAAAAGCCCAGGACCAGATGGATTCACAGCTGAATTCTACCAGAGGAACAAAGAGGAGCTGGCACCATTCCTTCTGAAACTATTCCAAACAGTAGAAAAAGAGGGACTTTCCCTAACTCATTTTACAAGGCCAGCATCATCCTGATACAAAAACCTTGCAGAGGCATAACGGAAAAAGAAAATTTCAGGCCAATGTCCCTGATGAACATCAATGTGAAAATCCTCAATAAAATACTGTCAAACTGAATCCAGCAGCACATCAAAAAGCTTATCCACCACCACCAAGTTGGGCTTCATCCCTGGGATACAAGGTTGGTTCAACATAAGCAAATCAACAAACATAATCCATCACATAAACAGAACCAATGACAAAAACCACATGATTATCTCAATAGATGTAGAAAAGGCCTTTGATAAAATTCAACATCCCTTTATGCTAAAAACTCTCAATATTCTAGGTATTAATGGAACATATCCCAAAAGAGTAAGAGCTATTTATGACAAACCCATAGCCAATGTCATACCGAATGGGCAAAAGCTGGAAGAATTCCCTTTGAAAACTGGCACAAGACAAGGATGCCCTCTCTCACCCCTCCTATTCAACATAGCACTGGAAGTTCTGCCCAGAGCAATTAGGCAAGAGAAAGAAATAAAAAGGTATTCAAATAGGAAGAGAGGAAGTCAAATGGTTTCTGTTTGCAGATGACATGATTGTATATTTGGAAAATCCCATTGTCTCAGCCAAAAACTCCTTAATCTGATAAGCAACTTCAGCAAAGTCTCAGGATACAAAATCAATGTGCAGAAACCACAAGCCTTTCTATACACCAACAATAGACAGGCAGAGAGCCAAATCATGAGTGAACTCCCATTCACAATTGCTACAAAGAGAATAAAATACCTAGGAATACAATTTACACCTTGAAGAGGTGAAGGGCCTCTTTAAGGTGAACTACAAATCACTACTCAAGGAATAAGAAAAGATACAAACAGATGGAAAAACATTCCATGCTAATGGATTGGAAGAATCCATATCAAGAAAATGGCCATACTGCCCAAAGTAATTTATAGATTCAAAAGCATTCCCATCAAGCTATCATAGACTTTCATTACAGAATTAGAAAAAAGAATTTAAAATTTCATATTGAACCAAAAAAGAGCCTGCATAGCCAAGACAATCCTAAGTAAAAAGAACAAAGCTGGAGGCATCACGCTACCTGACTTCAAACTATACTACAAGGCTACAGTAACCAAAACAGCACAATACTGGTACCAAAACAGATATGTAGACCAATGGAACAGAACAGAGACCTCAGAAATAACACCACATGTCTACAACCATCTGATTTTCAACAAACCTGACAAAACAAGCAATGGGGAAAGGATTTCCTATTTAATAAATGTTGCTGGGAAAACTGGCTAGCCATCTGCAGAAAGCAGAAACTGGACTCCTTCTTTATACCTTCTGCAAAAATTGACAAAAGATGGATTAAAGACTTAAATGTAAAACCAAAAACTGTAAAAACCCTAGAAGAAAACCTAGGCAATACCATTCAGAATGTAGGCATGAACAAAGACTTCCCGACTGAAACACCAAAAGCAATGCAGCAAAAGCCAAAATTGACAAATGGGATTTAATCAAACTAAAGAGCTTCTGCACAGCAAAAGAAGCTATCATCAGAGTGAACAGGCAACCTATAGAATGGGAGAAAAATTTTGTAACCCACCCATCTGGCAAAGGTCTAATATCCAGAATGGACATGGAACTTAAACTAATTTATAAGAGATAAACAACTCCATCAAAAAGAAGGTGAAGGATATGAACAGACACTTCTCAGAAGAAAACCTTTATGTGGCCAACAAACATATATTTTTTTAAAAGTTCATCATCATTGGTCATTAGAGAATGCAAATCAAAACCACAAGAGATATCATCTCATGCTAGTTAGAATGGTGATTATTAAAAAGTGAGGAAACAACAGATGCTGGTAAGGCTGTGGAGAAATAGGATCACTTTCACTAATGTAAATTAGTTCAACCATTGTGGAACACAGTGTGGTGATTCCTCAAGGATCCAGAAATAGAAATACCATTTGATCTAGCAATCCCATTACTGGGTATATACCCAAAGGATTATAAATCATTATACTATAGAGATACATGCACACTCATGTTTATTGCAGCACTATTTACAATAGCAAAGACTTGGAATCAACCCAAATGGCCATGAATGATAGATTGGAAAAAGAAAATATGGCACATATAGATCATGGAATACTATGCAGCCATAAAAAACCGAGTTGAT
Source organism: Leontopithecus rosalia (assembly GCA_028533165.1). Lineage (NCBI taxonomy): Eukaryota > Metazoa > Chordata > Mammalia > Primates > Cebidae > Leontopithecus > Leontopithecus rosalia. Next base: position 10,198,412 of record CM052649.1, read on the forward strand.
GTCCTTTGCAGAGACATGGATGAAGCTGGAAACCATCATTCTCTGTATGATCTAACATGGGAACAAAACCAAACACTGCATGTTCTCACCCATAAGTAGGAGTTGAACAGTGAGAACACATGGGCATAGGGAGGGGAATATCACACACCAGGGCCTTTTGTGGGTTGAGGGGCAAGGGGAGTGAGAGCATTAGGACAAATGCCTAATGCATGTGAGGCTTAAAACCTAGATGATGGTTTGATGGGTGCAGCAAACCACCATGGCACATGTATACCTATGTAACAAACCTGCACGTTTTGCACATGTATCCCAGAACTTAAAGTTAAAAAAAATCTGTTTAGCCAGTCTATATCTTTTAATGGCACATTAGATTCAAGGTTGTTATTGAGAAGTTAGGACTTCCATCGTTTTGTTAATTGTTTTCTGATTGCCTTGTATATCCTTTGTTCCTTTTCTCTGTTTTGTTTATTGCTTACCACTATGATTTGGTGGTTTTCTGTAGCGATAACATTTGTTTCCTTTCTCTTTCTCATTTGTGTATCTGCTCTACCAGTGAATTTTACACTTTCATTTGTATTTATAATGGTAGATATTGTCCTGTTACTTTCATATGAATGGGCTCTCTTTTATCTTGTAGGGTCAAGTAGTGGTGATGATTTCCCCCAGTTATTACTTCTCTGGGAAAACTTTATTTCTTCTTTATTTTTGAAGGATAGCTTTGCTGGAAATAGCATTCTTGGCTGACAGTTTTTTTTTTTCCTTTAATCACTTTTACTATATCACCTTGTTCATTTTTGGCCGGTAAGGTTTGTTCTGAGACATCCGTTGGTTTGGTGGGGAATCCCTTATATGTGACTTGACATTTTTCTTTTAATGTTTTTAGGATTCTCTTTTTTTCTAATGATAGTTCAACTACAATGTGCTTTGGAAAGGAGTTTTTTGGATTGAATCAATCTGGGAATTTTTGAGTGTCCCATATTTGTGTGTCGATGTTTCTTGAAAGACTTGGGAAGTTATTAGCTATTATTTCATTAAATAAGTTTTCTATGCCTTTTCCCATCTCTTTTATTTTTCTAGAACTGTGAAAAATTCAAATAGTTGTTTGCTTTATGGTGTCTCACATGTCACGTAGGCTTTCTTCATTCTCTTTTTTCTCTCTTTTTGTCTGAGTTATTTCAAGTTCAAAAATTCTTTCTTCTGTATGATCTAGCATATTGTTAAAGCCTCCATTATATTTTTTGTTTTGTTCACTGAATTCTTCAGTTCTAGGGTTTCTATTCAGTTCTTTTTTTTAAATGATATCTATTTCCTTGTAAATTTCTTGAGCATGCACTTGGGCTTCCTCCATTCTGAGGGTAGCCTTCCTGGTGTGCTGTTGTGTGTTTGTGATTTCTTGAAAAACCACAAATTTTTCAGGTTTTTTTTGTATTTTCTATGTGTTCTCTTATCTTGCTGAGTTCCTTTAAGTTTATTATTTTGAATTCCTTTCCAGATATTTTATAACTTATTTTTCTTTAGGTTTATTATTGGAAAATTGTGTTCTTTTTCACGTTTTCTTGCTTTTTAATGTTTCTTATGTCCTTATATTAGTATCTGTGCATCTGTTGTAACAGTTACTTCTTTCAGTTTTATAGAATGGCTTTTCTAGGGAAGTACATTTTCCTGTAGATGTATATATGGGGTTGTTAAGGGTATTATGGCTTTGATTCTGTGTGAACACATAGTGTAGTCTCCATGTGATTTCTTTGGTTATAATCAATGCCAGTCACACCATAGGCTATGGCTGTTAGTGGAGACTGTGATGAAGCTTTGCTGAGTGGGGATAAGGACAACAGGCATGCCAGTCCTTGGGCCCTGTATGTCACCCAAGTGCCAGAAGTGCAGTGGGGAGCCCATGCGAGCTAGTCCTCAAGCCCCCAAGTGGTATGTACAGGTGCTGGCAGTGGCATTAGTGGGCTGGGCAGGACTGTCTTCACGCTCCTAGGGAGTGCTCATGGCACCAGTGATGGCAGTAGTTGTGGCAGGTTGGCTCTTGTGCCCCTGGGAAGTGTGCATAGGGACTAGAGGTGATGGTGACAGGCTGGATAGTCCAGTCCCTGAACCCTTGGGTGGTGTGTTTGGGTGGGAGCTGCCAGCAGCAGAAGTGACAGGCTGGGCAGGCCTGTCCTTGGGCTTCTGGGAAGTGCCTTTGGGTGCCAGTGTCAGCTGGCATATCAGGCTATTCCTCAGATTCCTGGACAGTGTATATAGGTGCCAGCTGTGGCAATTGCAGTGGGCAGTGGTGGGCTGATTCAGGCACCTGGATAATGTGCTGGATCCTAGTGGCAGCAGGCTGGGTGGTCCAATCCTCAGGCCCCTGGATGGCATGCAGGTTTGCAGCAGCCCCATTACTGGAGGGGTGAGGTGCTGTTGGTGGCAGGAGCCCTGGACAAGTGGCTCCCAGGCTCTGGGGAGCATGCACTTGCGCTCCCTCTGTTCTGAGGGTAGCTTTCCAGGTGTGCTGCACTGCCTGTTCTCTGCGTGGGCATAGGACACTACATGGGCTAGAGTGTGGAGGGTCTAGCCAAACCACTGGGTCCAGATGTTGTGATGCTAAAGACCTCTGGGTGGACATAGGGGCAGTTCAGGGGGGCTCCATGGATGTGGAGATGCAGGGGATATTGGGCTCCAGGGCAGTGTGTCGGCTAGTGGAGGCTGGGCTCTCAAAATGGTGCCATGCTGTAGCAGCCTGGGTCTTAGGGGATGAGAAGGACCCTGCATTTCCTCTCCAGGACAATGCAACCATGCATACTCCAGGCAGCTTCCTGTATTTGGCTCAGGGCCTGTGAAGGCCAAGGAGATCTCTGGTGGCCAGTATTGCAGGAGTCTGCGGTAGGAGTGTGGACTGTTAGGAATCTCTTGCCTGTATTTTCCCCACAATGGAAAGTTCCTTCTGGCTTTGTGCTGATCTCAGGCAGGCCAGCTGCTTCGCTTTCCCCTGCTCCATGCCTCAAAGAGTCCCTGCCACTTCCCCATTGAATTCCAGTACATTATCTTAGATGCACTATTCGAAGTGTGATTATCTATTTGCTGTTTTGGTCCTTCTTTGTGGAGGAGGCAAGTGCTGGGTGCCTCTTTTCCTGCTCCAATAATTTCTTATCTTCTTTGGACTTGTATGCTATTTTCATGGCAAAAGGCAGAAGAGCCTTGTTTTTGATTCTGTCTCTTCCACTGACCAGCTGTGAGAACGTGAGTAGAAGTCTACCTTTGTGAATCCTGGTTTCCTCCCTCGGGAGCTTGCAGGTGGAGGTGTGTGAAACTTGACCAGATGACATGTAAAGTAACCAGCTGTTCGCTGCCCTTTTCCTATTTATTTGCTTGTTTTTCAAGTTTGTTTTTGAGACTTTGGATATTACATTTACTTAAAGTGATCACACCCAGACTCATCAACTCCTTTCCTCTTATAAGCTGGAGTTAAATGTTTATCTACAGCTGGAAAGAAGTTGATGCTTCATAAATCCAGGCTCTGATAATCTTATAGCTTCATTAATACATTCCTGAAGGATGGGATGTGAAATCTACACTTCTGATAGGTTTACAGCTTTCTGCTTAGGGGTTAATGTCAAGGGGAGATTTCTATTTTTATCTCTTTTTTTTCCCTTTTTACTGATTGCTGTTCTGTAAAGGGTCTTGGCTGTCCAGAGCATATTTCACTCATTTGGCCGTGATAGTTTCTGAATGGTATAGAGATAACCAATTGTTATCTCTATAGTTTATATCGTTATCTCAATATTGTTGAGATAATGTTATATTGTTATTTCAATAGTTTACATCAAAACTGAAAGTTTTGCCTCCCTCAGGAATATTGTAATCTTAACTTATTGTTTGAGGCTCCACTGCTTTTGAATAAATACAGAATGTGTTTTCTCTTCCCATATTCGAGTGGGCAGTTTTTTCAATGGACTGTAACAGGAGCTTTCTCTGTTTGCATTGGGATCCATCTCAAGTTTACATCCAGAAAACATAATAAAAATTTGAGCCGCAAACAACTGGGTGGAGGCAGAGGAATGAAAGAAGGTGTTTGATGAGGATTTTGCAGGATGCCACAAGGCTGTTGCTTGTAGAAGGACTCGGCGATTTCTCAGGAAGGGGGAGTTTGCTTCTGCCCACTCCTGTCAGTCATTTCTGAGGATTCAGGTGACCATTAATCCCTCTTGCAAAACTGTCCCACACATGTGAGGTGGCATATCCTTCCACACTGGCCTCACTTTGGGTGCATTTCTAGTAATTTCTCTTTTTCCCCTAATTCAGTGTGATATAAAGCTTTCAAAGTTATTATAAACAAAACCAAAACAAGACAACTGAATATCTCATCAGAGTAGATGTATTCCAGAGCTTATACAGTAATATTTATCATTTTGCAGTTTCTGGACAGAAAAAGATTCTACAATTGTTAACTATACATTGTGTCATAAATCAAAAGGGAGTGTTTTCTTCCTAAGATTGCTCCACTGTTTTAGTTGACTGGAGCACATGTTGTCAATTGAATAAGTAGATTTTGGCCAGTAGATGAGATGATGTGTCAGTTCTGTCTCTTGTTGGTGTTTGGTATCACGGTGGTCTTTTGATCTGGAAAACCATTCCTTGATTTTACCCAAATTGGGATTCATTAGTACCTAAGCCAGCTGTATTGTTTCCAAGAGCTGACTGCTAGCGTCTCTTACCAACACTGCTTTCAGTGACATCGTTTCGGTAGCCTGAAATCATCCATGAGTGGAGTGTTTACACCCAGAAATTGGCAAACGTACCCCCAACCCCCAAAGGGCTGGTTGCTAAATATTTACAGACCTCTAGTGCCATGGCTGTCAATTCTCAATGCCTCAAATTCTAGAAGACAGGGTACAAGTATTGGACAGAAAGTCACCACCCAGGAAACTGATCTGGGTCTTCACCAGCAGATAAGTAAGTTGGACATTCCTGTCACTGCTTCTGCCATCATGCAGCTGGAAGTAGCTCCGCCTGAGTGTGTGTATACCTGTGTGTATATTTATGTATGTGGAAGGCCTGTGTGTGTGTGCCTGTGTTTATGTGTGCATTCATGTGTGCATGTGTACACCTATGTGTGTGCAGGTGTGTACCTATACATGTGCATGTCTATGCATATGTGTACCTATATATGTGCATGTGCGCACCCACATGTGTGCATGTGTGTACCTATATGTGTGCATCTGTATGCCTACATGTGTGCATGTGTGTACCTATATGTGTGCATGTGTATGCCTATGTGTGTGCATGTGTGTGTGGATGCATACCTTGTAGCTCCTGCAAGCAGTTGTCTGAAGCAGCCTCTGTAGCCTGGGCAATCAGCTGCTCAGAGCCTTGCACACAGTGGGAGCCTGAGGAATGGTTCTTTCTAGAACGATGTGAGGATCAGGAGCAACTCCTACCACATCCTTTCCCTTTTCTTGTCTGCTTCTCCCTCCTTACCTTTCAAATTCACATTTGGGAATCTTTAAAGAGAAAAAGATGCCTGGACTGGGAGGCTGGTGGGAGTGAGAAAGGAGGGAGAGCCACTGCTACCTGTTTACCCAGCAGTGGTAGACAGTTTGTGGACTGGCTGTGGCTGTCAGAGCCTGGGGGCTTCCCTAGGAGCTTCCGAAGGGCCTCTCCCTGCTCGACAGTGAAAATTAGACTGATCTCTAGGACCTGAGACTTTGTATAGCTCTTGGGTTTTGTCAGGCCCCTTCAGCTACTGTTTAGGCCATTAGGGGCAGCAGCCTGAGTCACCACTCAGAGTTAGAGGTGAGGGCAGGAGCCCTGGCCTTCTCTTTGTGCCCTGAGGCTGTGCTGCACCAGCCTGACATGTGCTTACAGTTTGCCGGTATTGTTCCATAGTCTTTAAACATAATAGCTTCTTTAAACAAGAACCCACTGAGGCAGGCCCCTCATATTCCCGTTTCACTCTTGGGGAGACTGAGTTCTGAATAGGTGCAGTAACTTGCCCCAAATCTTACAGCCAGCAAGTGGCAGAAGCAGAATTTAAAGCCAAAATTCCGGGTTCCCAGCTAAATCTCTAATCTGCCGCTCAAGGGCCAGAAGAAATGTTTCCATTTATTTGCTAGTTTCTGTAATCGCTAATGTGAATCTGTCTTCAATACGTTTTGTGTCTTAAATGTAACCGCAGAAATCCAACCTTCCCAGGCTAAGCTGAGGATCTTGGCATGGAGCCTGCTCCTGCTGTGGGGCCTCTAACTCTTGCTCCGCTCCATGCCCTGACTTGTAGATGGCTCCCTGTGCAGACTCAGCAGGTAAAAGCTGGAGGAGCCATCCATCCATCTCTTAACACAGCCCCTTGCCCTACCCTGGGGGAATCGAAAGCTGAGAGAGCTGGAGATTCAGCTCAACTAGCCCGGCTCAGACCCATCTCGTGTTCGTCTGTCCACCTGAGGGTGCACACTGGACTCTGCTGCGGGTAGAGAGTGCATGGGAGCCCCTAGACAGGGGACAGCCACTGGGGGGAGTGGCAGCAAGCACAGAAGTGTGTCTTAGAACCGTTTCAGGGCGTGGTGGAACGTAGAAGTTCCACTTCTGTGTGCTCAGCTTCATAGGCACTGAACATCCTCTGTGTCCTGCTTTTCGTTCCTCACACACAGGGCATGGTGGAACATAGAAGCTCTTACTCAGTCATCAGAAAACCACTCTTCGTAGTAAACAAGGGCTCGCACACAAGTGGATTCATGGAGAGATGTTTGTTTTTCTCCCACTTGTTTACCATTGTTGGTGTCAGATCAATTCCGGCCTTTAGTGCCCCATTAAAAAATGACCATTTGTGATTAGACATTTACAAAAATATATTCAGAAGGATATATTTCAGATATTATTTTTTTATTGTACTTAAAGTTCTGGGTTACATGTGCAGAACATGCAGGTTTATTACATAGGTATACATGTGCCATGGTTAAGACAATACATTCTTTCTGACTGTTTTAGCTTTGACTAGAAGTCTTAAAATACTCCGCAGCTCTGAGGGGTGTGGTTAGAGCTAATGACGTTCCTTTTGTTTAACACAAATTATGAAGGAAGTTTTTTTTAACTTCTGGGCAAGAGGTGTTCTTAAAAATGTCTCAGATGAAAATGAAATCTGTTCACTCCATCAAAGTTCTCAAAAGTATGCTGAGTAAAAATAACAAATCAGAGACTATTCCTTAGCTCTAGGTGTTGTGGGGATTATCCATGACAGTGTGGAAAGTCCTCTCTGCGTGGCGAGCTTGCACTACATCTGAACACGGTGGGCATCAGGAGGTGAGATTGACCTCCCTCCCCTGCGTGTGGGCCAGCCTTGTGACCTGTACTGTCTCCAAGAGTGTAGCAGATGTGATCCTGTGGCTGGTGTGAGCCAGGGCCTGCGGAGTCACATCAAACTTCTGCTCACACTTGTGCGCCTCTGCCTTGCCCTGAAAACTGCCCTGGGCTAGCCTGTTGCAGGAGGACAGACTGTGCAGTCTAGCTGCGCTGTCCCAACCACTGGCATCTGAGACCAGCCTGTGTCCAGCCATCCTGCCAGTGGACAGCAGACACATGAGTGAGCCAAGATGAGAACCCTGAGCCTAGCCCAAGTCAGCGGGGCCTCCCAGTGAACTCAGAAATGACACACTGACATGTAGTTGTGTTGTTTTTTTTCAGAGTCTCACTCTGTCATCCAGGCTGGAGCGAAGTGGCACGATCTCGGCTCGTTGCAACCACTGTCTTCCAGGTTCAAGCAATTCTCCTGCTTCAGCCTCCGAGTAGCTGGGATTACAGGTGCTTGCCACCACACTCAGCTAATTATTGTATTTTTAGTAGAGACGGGGTTTCGCCATGTTGGCCAGGCTGGTCTTGAACTCCTGACCTCAGGTGATCCACCCGCCTCAGCCTCCCAAAGTGCTGGGCTAACAGGTGTGGGCCACCACACCAAGCCGGCTGGTTTTAAGGCACTAAATTTGCGGGTATTCAGTTGCTCATTGATAACTAATTGAAACACCTGGAGCACAATAAACATTGGGTAAATGTAGCTAGTATCTTTCGTTTTTTTATTCAGCTCCCCATGTAAGTACTGGTTTCTCCATGGTGAGCCTCCACCCTTCTCTGCGTGACTATCTTTGCTAGTCCCTGCTGGCCTCTGCTGTCCGTGTTAATCACAGGCGTCACTCAGCTTCATAGGCACTGAACATCCTCTGCATCCTGCCTTTCATTCCTGACACACAGTTCAAGAACAAACAAACCCAAAGCGATTTTTTCCAAATAGAAGAAAGCATAGAATATATAAATTCCTGGAACCACATTAAATTCACACAACAAATGCAAGGCAAGAGGCTCCTTGATTCCAGCTACTGCTGTTTGATGTCAGTTTAACTTCCTTCTATCTCTTTTTTTTTTTTTTTTTTTTGAGATGGAGTCTTGCTCTGTCACCAGGCTGGAGAGCAGTGGCACGATCTCGGCTCACTGCAACCTCCACCTCCAGGGTTCAAGCGATTCCCCTGTCTCAGCCTCCCGAGTAGCTGGGACTAAAGGTGCGTGCCACCATGCCTGGCTAATTTTTTGTATTTTAGTAGAGACGGGGTTTCACCATGTTGGCCAGGATGGGCTCGATCTCTTGATCTTGTGATCTGCCCACTTTGGCCTCCCAAAGTGCTGGTATTACAGGCATGAGCCACTGCGCCTGGCTCCTTCTATTTCTTTTAAGCAGGGACATGAACATGAATCCTCACCCTCACAGTGTCCCAGGGAAGCCCCAAAGTACCGAACACAAAGGGAAGGCTGGTTAAGTGTGTGTGGAGTGGAATTGGATTAGATGGGGAGAAACTCTGGTTAACTCTGGACTTGATTTCTACCTAGGCCACCTATCTGCCATCTGACCTTGGCCAAACCAGCCTTCCTCTTTAACTGTGCTTCTTCTTCTGTAAAATACAAATAATTACATCTGCTCTACTTATCTCGTCCATTGTTGCAAGGAGTAAATTAGATGGCATGTGTGAAAACGCTTTGTAAACTATTGAGAACTATGTAATGCAGTTACATAGACTACATAGAAGGCATTGTTATGATTGCTACTATTTGAAGTTCACTGGGGGAGACTGGATCCAAGAAGAATGGCAGACAGCCCAGGGTGTGGGGCAGTGAGGCTGCCTTGCTTCTTTATCAGTAGAAAAAGCATTCTGATTCATCTCAGAAAAGAATCCTGGCAAACACAAATGAAATAGTCTGGAAAAAGCTGATGAGCCCACAGTTGGAATTCTGCACTGGTGTTTAGAAACGTGAGCACTGGGCTGCTGAAAACGTTGAAGGAAAAGCAAAAGCGATGCAGTCAGCATAGAAGAGAGGGCTCAACTTGGGAAGAATTCAGTGTGAAACACATGGGCTTGGCTACCAGGAAATTGTACTTGTTTCTTGCCTCTCCTTGTCCAGGTTCTTGGTCTCCTGCTCTCTCAAGAATGAGAGAGGAGACCACGGTGCCGTGTGCAATAAATGCTGGGCTCAGAGTGTCTGTAGAAAGTGATTTATTTAAAAAGAGAGAGAAACAGGAGAAGGAGAGAGAAAGAAACAGCTAACTCTCACACTGAGTGAGTGAGAGAATCCAGAAAGATGGAATCCAGGAGAGGAAAGCAGCTTCCACAGAGTGGAAGGGACTAGAGAGGGATGGAGTTTAGGAGGGGAAGATAGGCTTCCCGGAGAGAGTGTGAAAGGGTACCCCAGAGGGGAAATCCAGGAGACAGAAAAACAGTTTCCACGAAGGGAGTGTTCATGGAAGGGGACCCAAACATGGAGTCTGAAGGGGTGTGGAAGAAGGGGACTTTTAACCTGGGAGGAACCCCCACCTTCTCTAAGACCCCAGGCCAATGAAAAGAGTTCCTTGGAACTTCTGCTGGAATGTTGACTCCTACTTTCTTCCCGAGCCTGTGAAATTCAAGCATAAACCATTACATTTCCCAGATGGAGAGAGATGGGAGGGAACATCACGGTAGGAAGTTCTTGCCCTTAAAACTACGCCCCCTTAGCCGGGCGCGGTGGCTCAAGCCTGTCATCCCAGCACTTTGGGAGGCCGAGGTGGGTGGATCACGAGGTCGAGAGATCGAGATCAACGGTGAAACCCCGTCTCTACTAAAAATACAAAAAATTAGCCGGGCATGGTGGTGCGTGCCTGTAATCCCAGCTACTCGGGAGGCTGAGGCAGGAGAATTGCCTGAACCCAGGAGGCGGAGGTTGTGGTGACCCGAGATCGTGCCATTGCACTCCAGCCTGGGTAACAAGAGCGAAACTCCGTCTAAAAAAAAAACAAAAAACAAACAAACAAACAAAAAAAACCCCTTGTGGACCCAGAAAGAGAGCACTTCCCTCAGCAACCCCATACCCCTTTGTAAAAGCCTCGTGCTGGGATCAGACCTGTCCGTGTTCTGCTCAGGCGTGCGCTCAGTTGCCATCCTATTTGACTTGCTTGCCTTTCAGTGTGTCATCTCGGAGGACTAGACAAGAAGCACCTTTTCACAACAGGAGTGGAATGAACATGACAGACCAGATTGGAAAATAGGATAAAAAACAGGTCAAAAAAGGAAAGCTATGTCCATAGAAAATAAGAAATAGGAAACATGTCCCAAATCGCGTCCACCCTAGGGTGACCTGCAGGAAGTTGAAACCCTGGGTGGGAGAGAGAACGCTGCTCCCTGACACTGAAGCTGTATTGGAAAATACATTCTGAGTCTACTTAGGATAGAAACCTGGTTGAATACTCTGAAATGTCTTCTTAAAGACATTTGATCCCTGGAGACAATGCAACAGAAGCTTCATCTTGGAAAGCTGGTTGGACAGAGGGGTTTTGTGAGGTCTTTTTCCTCTGGAATCTGAGGTGCCTTGTGGAACTTGAGCAGCCGTGTTCAGCAGGGAGCAGACCTCCAAGAATGTACATATACCCTTAAAAACGATTTGCTCTGCAAACATGCAGAAATCAAGACATTGCAAGCGTCATTTTGCCCAGATCTGCTGCAAAATGATCAAAGGCAAAGCGGTTTGTGCACTCTCCCCTCACTGACGGCTCTTCATGCATCAGTGGGGCAAGGAACCCATATAGAGCAAAACATACAAGTGACAACACAAAATGCTGTCTTTCCCTCCAGACTCTCACAAAATCAGGAAAAAAAACCGCTTTTTCTTCCATTTCTGCAAGAGAAAAATGAGAGTGAAAACTGTTAGCCATGTGAAATCTAGTGGGGAAACGTGGGTTTTTTTTATTCCCGTAAGTCTTAAAGCAGTAATAAGTTTTTCCATTTTTTCCTTTCTTTTCCTCCCCTCTGCCACATTAGACAGGTTTGCTGACAACGAGTTGAGTAGGTTCTATAACGAACCCAGGCATCCCCAGACGTGGTGCACATTGAGATGGATGGAGAAGTGCAGCCGGATAGAAATCCAGTGGGAATAAGAGGCGTCGGAGCCCCTCTGGAATCCGTGTTGCTGCCAGTGGTCTGTGGGGAAGGTGGGTGCAGTCATGTCACCCGGAGCCTGCCTGACAGTGTTGCCAGTTCTTCTGCTTCACTCCTGGGGCTGCCCCCATGTCCCTGATGTAAAAGCTGTGAAGGGACTTCTGGGAGGAGGGAAGTCAAGCTGAAGAGTCTGAGACAGGGGTGGAATCAGGACCTGCTGCACTGGTGGAATTTGGCAGATACCTCCAGCCTGTGAAGAAGCCATGGGCACCAATAGGTCTCCCCGCCCCTGAGCCCTCACACTCTGACGCCAAGGGCCTTAAGTTTAGTTCCCCAGAAGCAGAACTAGAGCCAGGGAAGACTAACCAAGGGGTTTATGAAGGCAGAACTCTCAGGAGGAGGAGGGATCGGGAAGGCACACAGTGGAAGGTGAGGGGTGAGGTGGGGACATGGTCTCTGTTGAAGACCAGCCCCGTCCGGATCCCATGGCGTCTCTGCAGCAGGAATCCTGCCACACCTGCCACACCTGCCACACCTGCCACACTGTGAGTCCCATTTGAGGTGAAGACACCAGTCTTTTGCATCTCTACGTTTTGTCTTTGAACACTAGCCACGGTGATGCTATGGGGTGACTGACAAGGTAGCTCCGTGCTGGCCTGCACTTCCTTTCACCGAAAGTCACTAAGATGCCTCACGTCTCTTCGTGGGGTTGGACCTGTCGGATGAGCACTGAAGGTGGCAGGAGGATGCTTCAGTACAGAGCCAGATAGTAGACGTCCTGGCTTTTCAGGCCACCTGAGATGGTTAGGCTTTGTGTCCTCCTCAAATCTCATCTTGAATTGTAATCGCCACAATTCCCATGTGTTCAGGAAGAGGCCAGGTGGAGGTAATTGATTCATGAGGTGGTTTCCCCCATACTGTTCTCGTGATAGTGAGTTCTCATGAGAGCTGATGGTTTCGTAAGAGGTTCTTCCCTGCTTCACTCGGCATTCTCCTTCCTGCCACCTTTGGAGAAGGTCCTTGCTTCCCCTTTGCCTTCCGCCATGACTGTAAGTTTCCCGAGGCCTCCCCAGCCATGCAGAACTCTGACTCAATTAAATTTTTTTCTTTATAAATTGCCCAGTCTCGGGCACTTCTTTTTTTTTTTTTGAGCACTAACCAGAGACACTTTATTATTGTAGAATACAGATATTAAAACATTCTATGTTTATTAATATACTGATGGTTAGTAAAGCAAAACCGGCCACAGAAAGCACCATCTGATTTCTGCAGCAGAACAGTGTGAACACACAGTTGCTTGAATAAGCCATGCTATTTTATGTCCCTAAGACTTCTTTCTTTTTTTTTCCACTGTAAAGTTTCTTATATTTACATTTATTTAGAAAATTTATGCCATGTAATACGTATATCCTTCTTTCTATTCATGATGTCTTTTCCCATCAAATATAATTTCCATGAGAGCAGGGGATATGAGACCATGTTCCCCTTTTGATTTCTAGGTCTGGAAAAATGCCTGCAACATAATTGGTAGTTGCAAAATGTTTTATTTTATTTTATTTTAATCTTTTTTTATTATTTTTTAACTGCATTTTAGGTTTTGGGGTACATGTGCAGAACATGCAAGATAGTTGCATAGGTACACACGTGGCAGTGTGTTTTGCTGCCTTCCTCCCCTTCACCCACTTTTGGCATTTCTCCCCAGGATATCCCGCCCCAGCTCCCCCCCACTGCCCCTCCCCTATTCCCCCCAATAGACCCCAGTGTGTAGTACTCCCTTCCGTGTGTCCATATGTTCTCATATTTCATCACCCGCCTATGAGCGAGAATATGCAGTATTTCATTTTCTGTTCTTGTGTCAGTTTGCTGAGAATGATGCTCTCCATATTCATCCATGTCCCTACAAAGGACACGAACTCATCATTTTTGATGGCTGCATAATATTCCATGGTGTATATATGCCACATTTTCCCAGTCCAGTCTATCATCAATGGGCATTTGGGTTGGTTCCAGGTCTTTGCTATTGTAAACAGTGCTGCAATGAACATTCGTGTGCATGTGCCCTTATGGTAGAATGATTTATAGTCCTTTGGATATATATCCAGTAATGGGATTGCTGGGTCAAATGGAATTTCTATTTCTAAGACCTTGAGGAATTGCCACACTGTCTTCCACA
>CM052649.1:10212513-10228772 GCA_028533165.1 Leontopithecus rosalia
ATGAACAAAGTCTCCAAGAAGTGTGGGACTATGTGAAGAGACCTAATCTATGTTTGATACGTGTACCTGAATGTGACGAAGAGAATGAATCCAAGCTGGAAAATATTCTTCAGGATACTATCCAGGAAAATTTCCCCAACCTAGCAAGGCAGGCCAATATTCAAGTCCAGGAAATACAGAGAACACCACAAAGATATTCCTCAGGAAGAGCAACCCCAAGGAACATAATCGTCAGATTCACCAGGGTTGAAGTGAAGGAGAAAATGCTAAGGGCAGCCAGAGAGAAAGGTCGAGTCACCCACAAAAGGAAGCCCATCAGACTCACAGAAGATCTCTTGGCAGAAACCCTACAAGCCAAAAGAGAGTGGGGGCCAATATTCAACAACCTTAAAGAAAAGAACTTTCAACCCAGAATTTCATATCCAGCCAAACTGAGCTTCATAAGTGAAGGAAAAATAAAATCCTTTGCAAACAAGCAAGTACTCAGAGATTTTGTTACCACCTGGCCTGCTTTACAAGAGCTCCTGAAAGAGGCACTACACATAGAAAGGAACAACCAGTACCAGCCATTCCAAAAACATACCAAATGCTAAAGAGCATCAACAAAATGAAGGATCTGCATCAACTAAGGGGCAAAACAGCCAGCTAGCATCAAAATGGCAGTATCAAATTCACACATAACAATATTAACCCTAAATGTAAATGGGCTAAATGCACCAATCAAAAGACACAGACTGGCAAATTGGATAAAAAGCCAAAACCTGTCAGTGTGCTGTATCCAGGAAACCCATCTCACATGCAAGGATACACAAAGGCTCAAAATAAAGGGATGGAGGAAGATTTACCAAGCAAATGAAGAGAAAAAAAAAAAAAAAGCAGGAGTTGCAATTGTCTCTGATAAAATAGATTTTAAAGGAACAAGGATCCACAGAGACAAAGAAGGACATTACATAATGGTAAAAGGATCAATATAACAAGAAGAGTTAACGATCCTAAATATATACGGACCCAATGCAGGAGCACCCAGATATATAAGACAAGTTCTTAATGACTTACAAAGAGACTTAGACTCCCACACAATAATAGTGTGGGAATGAATGGGAGACTTTAACACTCCACTGTCAATATTAGACAGATCAATGAGACGTAAAATTAACAAGGATATCCAGGCCTTGAACTCAGACCTGGAACAAGCAAACCTGATAGACATTTACAGAACTCTCCACCCCAAATCCACAGAATATACATTCTTCTCAGCACCACATCACACCTACTCTAAAATTGACCACATAATTGGAAGTAAAGCACTCCTCAGCAAATGCAAAACAACTGAAATCATAACAAACAGTTTCTCAGACCATAGTGCAATTAAGTTAGAACTTCGAATTCAGAAAGAAACTCAGAACCGCACAGCTTCATGGAAACTGAACAACTGGCTCTTGAATGTTGATTGGATAAACAATGAAATGAAGGCAGAAATAAAGAAGTTATTTGAAACCAATGTGCCACCTCTTTAACTACACTGAGGAACAGTCCATTTGGGAAGGGCAGAACAAACGATTAATTCATCCATTTTATTGACTGATTTTCATAACAATGAGTTGGTTCTCATGCAACATCCAGAGGTGGATTTTTGCCTGTATGTATCATTATAAACATATAAATTGAATCATATTTGATGTGTTTAAATCCAGTGGTATCTTAGTATATTAATTAACATTTCCTTTATTATAAGTGAGATTGAGAATCATTTAATTTGCCTAAGAGTCCATCACTTTAATTTTTTCATAAACTATCTGTTCATAATTCTAGACTAATGTTGGTCAGGTTGTGAGCCTTTTTTTCTTCACTTAGAGTCTCTTATATTGTGTATTGACTTCTGATACATGTAGTTTTCCTTTGTTTATCATTTCCCTTTTCTGCTTTGCTTGTGTTTTTTTTTTTTTTTTTACTTAAAAAGGCTTTTTCTTAATCAAATGTTATATTTACTGCTTCAGATTTCAAGTCATAATTAGGCAAGTTTTCTTCATTCCTGGGATAAAGAGGAATTCAACCACATTGTCTTATAGTACCTATGGTTTGATTTTGTTTATTTTTATAGATTTAGATACATGCCATTTGAAATTTATCCTGGCATACAGCACGAGTAAAGATTCCATTTTATTTTCTTCTGTGTGGTGATCCAGTTATCCTAATACCCCCTGTGAAAGAGTCCATCTTTTCCCTACTGACTGAAGAGGTGACTTTATTGTACATTAAATTTTTTTAATCATGTAAGTCTGTTTCTGGATTTTATATTCTGAATCATGTCTACCTAGTTTAAGCACCAATATAAAGCTTTTGAAATGATGGTGGCTTCGTAGGATGTTTTAATATCTGAGAGGTCTTTCCACCACCCTCCCTGCCATTTCCCTCCTTTCTTAAGGTGCTTTGCCTACTTGTATGTTCATCCAAATAAATTCTATGTAATTAGCCTGTCTGGTCAAGGTAAGAAATCTGGGAATTTTCCAACTTTGTATTACATTAAATTTATATATCAGCTTAGTGAGTGCTTGCGTGTGTGTGTGTGTGTGTGTGTGTGTGTGTGTGTATAATGCTGGATCTTCCTAACCAAGGACATGGACTGTCTTTCCATTTGTTCAAGACCAGTTTTGTGCCTCTCTCATAAGTGTTTTATGGTTTTCTTCATGTAGGTTTTGGGCAGTTCTTTGTAAGATTTATACTTAGGTATTTCTTTCTCATTTTTGCTACCACAAATGTGATCTTCTCGTCTGTCTTCTTGTTGGTTTTTGTTTACAATATATAATGCGTATTTTTCTTTGTTAATTTTATTTTTTCTGAGATGGAGTCTTGTTCTGTTGCCCAGGCTGGAGTGCAGTGGTGCGATCTCGGCTCACTGCAACCTCTGCCTCCTGGGTTCAAGCTATTCTCCTGCCTTAGTCTCCTGAGTAGCTTGGATTACAGGCGCATGCCACTATGCCCAGCTAATTTTTGTACTTTTAGTAAAGATGGGGTTTTGCTATGTTGATCAGGCTGCTCTCAAACTCCTGACCTCATGATCCGCCTGCCTTGTCTTCCCAAAGTGTTGGGATTACAGGTGTGAGTCACTGTGCCTGGTCCTTTTCTTTGTTAATTCTAAAAATTGCTCCCTTACTAAATTCTCTCAGTGTTATAGTATATTTTCCTTTGATTCTTTTGAATTTTTCAGATTTGTAATCATAAAGTGAAAATTTTTTATATTAAAAACTCCAAGGGAATGTTGGAAATACGACTCTCTGAGAAAGTATCTCTTATGAACCATGGGAATGAATGGGAATGAATGGGAATGAAGTCAAAGCAGTTGTCACCAGCTTGTTGGCAACATGCTAGGAAAAAAAATATATGCAAGGAAAGAAAATATAGCTTTTTAAGTATTCTAATTGCAATCTCAAAGGTATAAGGTTGGAGACAACATTGCAAAATTATATAATGAATTGTCTTTGTCCACGCCCCTTTCTCTGACAGCCTCGCCTTCTGCATGTCCTTTACATCATTGTTTATATCTTGCCACAGCATCCAGGAATGTTCTTCCCTCACCAATCCTACATCTTTCTACCTTCTTAGCTTCTTCTTTTAGCTCCTCCTTGCTCTTTTGCCTGTATCTCCTATTCCTTTTATTCCTCTATTTTTTGTCGTATGTGTTTGTTCATTCCCCATAGGTGAGGTTAGTGGAGTATTATTAGTATTAAGCAAAAAAAAAAAAAGGTTAAATCCAGAAAATGTCTTGAAATACTGTTATTATAAAATATTACACTATATGTGTTTTTAATATTGTTCCTAGAAAAAGTTATTTTTGTGTAATACACATAGTACACAGTACAGCTTATCCTAAAGATTGTAGATAATAAGAATAATGGTGAAAATCTCCATTTAGTTGGCAATTCCTAAGTGCCAGATACAATGCTGGATATGGTACTAAAAACTCATCTATTCATTCTATAAATGTTGATTGAGTTCCAGGCACTATTCAGTCTGCTGTGGATAAAATAGATGAAATCTCTACCTTCATTGAACTTACATTCTAGAAAGAAGACATAAAATAATGAAATATTATGAATCAACAAGATATGATAATGCTCGCTCTACTCTTCGAGGAGGCAGAGGTTGAAGCAAGGATTTGGGAGGTGCAGGGCTGGATTTGGAGAATACAGAAAGAAGAAGAGAGAGATAAGAGATGTGAAGCTAGGAGGCTGAGGCAGGAAAATCACTTGAACCTGGGAGGCGGAGGTCGCAGTGAGCTGAGATTGCACCACTTCACTCCAGCCTGGACAACAGAGCAAGACTCCATCTAAAAAAAAAAGAAAAAAAGAGAGAGAGATTTGAAGCCATGTGATGTATATTGAGTTGGCTGCAGCATCAAGAGCTGCCAAGAAGTACAGCAGGTCGCATCTTCTTTGGCTTGTCAGAGTTCTAGGGAAGGATGGCAAGGAGAAACTGCATCTCAGCATATTCACAAAAGGCAGGAGTTTATCAGCCTGGTTCCCTCCCATCTTCTCTTTTGCATTGATGAAAGGCTACCCTACGCATAAGTAACTTCCTCACATTTCCAGATCGTACCTTCTGGACCCCTGGTGGTCTACTGGAAAGCCACACCTGACCCAAGTCTACTGGTAAATGGGTGACTCAGCAGAAGTAGGGTGCCAATCAAGAGAAAGAGAGAAGGTGAAGTCAAGGTGAGCGGAATGTGCTGGCTTCTGCCCTAATATGGCTGACAGTCCTCAGGAGGGAGAGACACAACAGATGAAGTCAGAGAGGTAAGTGGGTGGTGAGGAGTGGACAGGTCCTGTGGAACCTTCTAAGTTCTTGCAAAGACATTCCTTTTTACTTCGCATGAACTGGAAGCCATTGAAGGGAGGTGTTGGAGCACAGGAGTGACATGATCTGACTCGTGCTTTTGTAGAACCATGACAACCCTGGAAAGTTAGTAATTCAGGCTTATGAATTGAAATAATTTCCTGATGATCACAGAGAGGCGGTGAAGTCAGGATTTGAACCCAAGTCCTCTAGCTCTAAAGTCCTTGCTCTATCAAGTAGGGGCATTTCCTTTCTAATACATTGGCTGCAAACTTTTTATTCATTTATAAATTTATATATTGATTTTATGCTTCCTTTTTGGGCCTGTACATTCCTGCTTGATGGAGAGTTGAGTGGTATTAGGTCTGTATTCCTTCATTCATTCCAAAAATATGCATTCATTCCCTGCTGTGTGCATGGCATCATAAATGGTGCTACAATGAATAAAAAGGTGGACAAGGTCCTTTCTCCCAAGAAATATATAGACTAGTTGTAAAGAGAATACAGAATTTGTATTTAAATTATTTAAGTCTGATGATTTTCCATTTGAGGGGGGATCTTGCTTGTTTCATATAATCCCCTGAAAGAAAATTGCTATTTCTTTTTATTTTTTTGTCTTTTTTCTTTCTTTTTTTTTCTGCTATTTCTTTTTAACGAACAGCTCTGAGAACTGGCAGCAGACAAAATATAGAATTCCCTTTACAATTTTATAGATATTGACTTCCAGCTTGACTGTTCATTTAGCACATTAAAAGATGACTCCCTCCCTCCCCAGCCCTAAGCCTCACTAACCCAACCTGTGATCAGAAAATCCAGCTGTGCACTTTCTATTTCTCGCTTCATTGCCAGGAATAAAGATTCAGCAATCTCTACCTAATCGACAATGTTGTCAGTGACACCTGAGGCAAAGTAAAAACCAACTCAGCAGTTCTGCAGCAGTCCAGCCACTGTGGCATTGCATTAGTCAAAGCAAGGATTCCTCAGCTGCCTGTCCTCCCTCCCACCTCTCACTGGGGGCCAGCTTCTGCTGCAGCGGGCACGAATATTTAGTATCTGAATCTGCTCCTCTCATTTTGATGAAGAGTTGTGACAAGGCTAAATGGCACATCTTGTTCCAAAGACTGTTCTGTTTGCCTTCAGCACTATTTCAATTATTTTCAGGAGTTGAGTCGCACAGTCGTGCCCTTGGTTTTCCTGCAGAAGACCCAGGCAAACGACACATTGTAGCACAGCAGCCCTGGATGTGATTCAGGACACGTGGACTTGAGATCGCCTCTGGCACAATCTGCCCTTGGACTGCACACTCTGCAAGGAGTGCACCATGAGGATCTCTAAGTCCCTGTACCCGACATGAGCTTCATTTGGGTCTTGCAGAATCCTCAAGGGAAGGCCAAGAGTCATACCTGGCCTTTGCAGCTCTGAAAATTCCCACATGAGAAAGCCCATTTGGATTCTGCTTGAGTTTGCCTCCCTTTTCTGTGTGGGCATTCAAACTCTCTCTGGCTCTACATGTTAGAAGAAACCCGCCCACCACCTTTACCAGAAATACACAACTTTCATCTTAGCCAGTTTGTCCTCAGCTAATTCATCCTTTTGAGCCTCTTTGATTTTGTGTCTTCATATGCATTCATTTTTTTTTGGTAGGAACATTGGTGTATAATTAGGGCTAAGCAGTGGTTTTGGATAGCTTCTATTAACATTCTGTATCCTGGACTTGTTATCCTGTGCTTATGACTGTTATCCATGGCTTCTTCTTACATGGCTGTGCAGGTCACTTATTCGTTTATTAATTCACTTAATATGTTTATTGAGAGCTGATTACATGCCAGGTGCTATGAAACCCAGCATCCACCCCTCCTCTCTTGGGAGGCTGATGGCTCTGGGGTGTATGTATGTGTCTATTTGAGTATCTCTCCTATCTGGATGTAGATACTCAAATAGGAATAGTATCTATTCCTATTTGAGTACCACAGGAATAGGCACATATATAAACCTATAATGCCTATTTGAGTATCCATTCCTATTTGAGTAAGTTTTCTGTGATAACTTTACAAAAAAGGAAGACTTTCAGAGAACTATAATTTTTTTTCTCATTTTTACTGATCAAGTTTCTATACTCTAAAAATTCTCCAAGATTCAGCATTAGAAGTTATTACAAATTCTTCATTTATTTGTATGGAAAAATCTACTTAGCAATGGTGAACTTTTTTCTATCCCCAAAGTACCAAAAAAGAAATGAGTTAAAGAAAGATGACTTTTAATTTCTTTTTTTAAAAAAAATAAGTTGTTTGGACAAGTTCCTCTGAGCTACAAAATCATAAATGTTAGTGATACCCATTTTGAAATAAAACTGAGGATGTCTACCTAGAATGAAATATCCTGAAGCATGCAGAACTTAGCCTGTCAAATAGTTTTGCACTGATTATGAGAAAAGCATCATTCTTTTTCATGTGTAGCAAATGGATTTACTTATGCATCTGCAAAATCACATACAAGCATAAACATTTAGTTTTCAATTCTCATATCATTTCACTTTATTTGTCATTAAAAATGTATTTTTAGTCAATTCCCATTTAAATTAAAAATTGTGCATATACAAATGAAGGTGAGAAAGTATATTGTGGTAGTAGAGGGATAGTGAGGCTTGGGATGAAAAGTTTAATGGGAATCTAGATTACCACGTTTCTTCTGATGAAAACAGTCCCACTTCTGAGCCATCATGCACTTTCGGATTCCTTTCTTTTCTGTGTGTGGCTCAGCAGCAGGGTAGTGATGATGGAAGTAAGAGCAGAGCAGAACTAAATGCAGGGAGTGTTAACAATACAGGCACACTTATTCTTTCTGTCTCTGTATCACATTTTGGTCATTCTTCTAGTATTTCCAGCTTTTTCATTACTATGGTACCTGTTACAGTGATCTGTCATCATTGACTTTTGGATGTCACTATTGTAATTGTGTTGGGTCACCATAAACCATACCCATACGACTGTTAACTTAATCAGTAACTCTTACATGTTCTGACTGCTCCACTGACCAGCCGTTCCCCATCTCTCTCCCTTTCCTTGAGCCTTCCTATTCCCTAAGACCCAAAAATTTAAAATTAGGCCAATGAATAACTCTACAAGAGCCTATAAGTGTTCAAATGAAGGAAGAGTTGCATGTCTGTCACTTTCAATCAAAAGCCAGAAATGATTAAACTTAGTGAGGAAGGCATGTCAGAAACTCAGACTGTAGCAGGAGTGGCCACAAGAAACAGAGCTCTCGAACACCAAATGGGAAGGAAGAGGCTTATTATGGCCAGGAAGCAGGCGATGATTTGTCTAAACCCAGCTCATCTAACAAGGGAAGGTTTTGCCTTTATATAGGGTTATACTCTAGATATTACACATGAAAGAATCTTAGGTTTATAGCCTTAGAAATCACCAGTGAAAGGGTTTTGGCTTTACAGCTTTAGGAATCACATGTGAAAGGGTTTGGGGTTTACAGTTTTAGGAATCACATGTGAAAAGGTTCTGGTCTCCAGATGGAGGTTTGATCTTGTTTAAGTAAAAACAGTGTCTTCCAGAGAGTTTCCTTAATACCAAGCCTGTTATTTACAGGAAGGTGATTCAGGAGGCACCAGTTGGCCAGACTTTTCTTCTATTGAAATGCAGTGTGGAAGTCAAAGGGGAGTCGATCCCAAATGCCTGGGTCTCCTTCCTCACCACAGGCTGAAAACCGGGCCTCTTGTACCAAATAGCCAAGTTGTGAATGCAAAGGAAGAGTTTTTGGAGGAAATTAAAAGTGCTGTTCCAGTGAGCACATGAACGTCAGGAAAATGAAACAGCCTTGTTGCTGATATGGAGAAAGTTTGAGCGGTTTGGGTGGAAAATCCAAGCAGCTGCAATGTTCCCTTAAGCCAAAGTCTAACCCAGAGCAAGGCCCTAACTCTCTTCAATTCTATGAAGGCTGAGATAGATGAGGAAGCTGCAGAACAAAAGTTGAAAGGTGGCAGAGATTGGCTTCTGAGGCTTAAGGAAAGAAACCATCTCCAGAACATAAACATGCACGATGAAACAGGAAGTGCTGATGGAAAAGCTGCAGCAAGTTATCCAGAAGATCTAGCTGAGACAATTGGTGAAGGTGGTTGCACTAAACAATGGATTTTCAAAGTAGACGGAATAGCCTTCTGTCGGAGGAAGAGGCCCTCTTTGACTTTTACAGCTGGAGAAGTCAATGCCTGGTTTCAAAGCTTCAAAGAACAGGCCGACTTTATTGTTAGGGGCTAATGCAGCTGGTAACTTTGGGTTGAAGCCAATGTTTATTTACCATTTGGAATGTTGTAGGGCCCTTAAGAATTATGCTAAACCTATTCTGCCTGTGCTTCATGAACGGAACAACAAAGCTTGGATGACAGCACATCTGTTTACAGCATGGTTTACTGAATATTTTATGCCCACTCTCGAGACTTACTTCTCAGAAACAAAGATTTCTTTCAAAATATGACTGCAGATTTACAATGCACCTGGTTACCCAAGAGCTCTGATGGAGATGAAGAAGGAGATTAATGTTGTTTTCATGCCTATGAAGACAACATTCATTCTCCAGTCCATGGATCAAGGAGTAACTTTGCCTTTTGAGTATTATTATTTAAGAAATACATTTCATAAAATTATAAGTGCTATGAATAGTGATTCTACTGATGGATTTGGGCAAAGTAAATTGAAAACCTTCTGGAAAGGTTTCACCTTCTGGATGCCATTAGGAGCATTTGTGGTTTATGGGAGATGGTCCAAATATCAACATTAGTAGGAGTTTGGAGGAAGTTGATTCCAATCCTCAGGGATGACTTGGAGGGGTTCAAGACTGCAGTGGAGGAAGAAACTGCAGATATGGTAGAAATAGCAAGAGAACTAGAATTAGAAGTGGAGCCTGAAGATGGGATTGAATTGCTGCAATCTCCTGATAAAACCTGAATGGATGTGGAGCTGCTTCGTATGGATTAGCAAAGAAAGTGTTCTCTTCAGATGGATGCTATGCCTGGTGGAGAGGCCTCTGGTACTGTGGAAATGACAACAAAGCATTTAGACTATTAAGCACACTTAGTTGATAAAGCAGGAATTTGAGATAATCGACTCCAATTTTGAAAGTTCTACTGTGGGTAAACTGCATGCTATAGGAAAGTCTTTCATGAAAACTTTCATGCAGAAAACTTGATGTCTTATTTTCAGAAATTGCCACCAGCACCTGAACCCTTCAGAAGCCATCACCTTGATCAGTCAGCAGCCATCAACATTGAGGTAAAGCCCTCTACCAGCAAAACAATTTTGATTTGCTAAAGGCTCAAATGATCATTAGCACTTTTAGCAATACAGTATTTTTAAATTAAGGTATGTGCATTTTTAAAAAACATGATGCTATTATACACGTAATAGACCACAGTGCAGTGTAATTATAACTTTGATATTTGCTTGGAAACGAAATCTTTTCATGTAACCTGGTTTATTGCAATCTTCACTTTATTGTCGTGGTCTGAAATTGAGCCCACAGTATCTCTGAGGGATGTCTGTAGCATAATTCACTTTCTACCACATCTGAAATCAGAATGTATCTTACAATTGACAGGACGTGTCTTAAATCTGATGAAATATAGTTATCAGTGGGCTGGAAAGTAAAAATCTTAATGCTGGCTGATTGGTTAACTGTGATGATGCCTGTTTCAGCTTGGAATCTCCACCATCTCTAGTACATTGCCTTACACACACATAGTAGATTCTCAAATATTTTTCACTGAAGGCAAATATTGATGAAATAAAGATGAGTAACACTGGATTGTTAGTAACTTTAGAGAATAGTGTTAGCCGATTTAATTAGTTAGAATGGAAATAATGGTCTCATTTGAACACTTTGAATACATTTCTGTGTTATCAACTTATGGCCTCTGCTTTGGTCAGTGAATTAAATATACCCATTAAAATGCTTCCCAGTTCCCTTCAATCTGAAAGTCTTGGAGATATTACTTTTGGGCTTTCAGAGCATTCCCAGGTGTGATGATTCCTGAGAAGTCAGCTGATTTCTGGGATCAACTGACAGTGAGAAGATCCCTGGGAGTCGACCTAGGATGGAGATGACTCCTAGGGCTGTTCAGTTAGCCTTCCAAAAAAAAAACCCCTCACCTTTTGAGTGCCTCTCATGTGCATTGGGATACAGTGGTGAGCAAGACAGGTGAGGCCTCTGTTCTGGTGGAAGTGTAGTCCTGGAATGTTGCCATAGTGTGTGCAAACACACCAGCGCAATGCTCACCTTTCAGCAGGTGTGCCATGGGTGTTAGTTTCTTTGTACCAGATAGAGTTTCCAAGCTGAAAATAACAGGGAAACCAGCTTCTCCCCATCAACACTCTCAGCTGGCTCCTCAATACCATGGTACTGTTTTCTTGTGGCAAGACTTTTGCTTTGGTACTCTGGAAAAAGTCATGTGCCTGCTCCTTATGAGAGTCTGGCAGGAAGAAGCTGCAGCAGACATCTGTACACATTAGAGTCTAAGAAAGTGTTCCCAATCCTTTAAGAAAACCATTACTTGGCTCACTGCAAGCTAATTGCATTTGTTCAGTCATTGTGAAAATGGATGCAGATGGGATAAGCTAAGAAATACCCTACTGTTAAATCACAAAATAGAACCACTTGTTCAGGAGACACCATGGCCTGAGATGAGGTTTTCCTCCAAGCAGTGGGAAATTGCTTGGTAAATTTCTCTTTTCTGCTTAAGTAACTCTTTTAATTAATTTTTACTGACCTACTCTTCCTTTGACAAAACGGGTGTGAGCATATGAAGAACTGGGCTTTGCTGGCAGTACCTTCCAGAGTAAAAAAGTAGAGATAAGGGAGATGGATTTGTTCTTTCCATTTGAAACACAGCTTTGGTGTGTTAGGATCAGCAGCTTCGTTGTACCCACAATGGACACAATGTTGGTTTATTATCTTATTATTTCTGCATTGGTATGATGAGAGCTTACTTTTTAAATAAATGCTATGTTGCAATAGCAATCACATTTTATTGAAAAGAAGTACACAACATTAAGAAAAAAATACTTGAGATACCTCTGTTTAAAGGAGATAGGTTAACACATGTATATAAGTTTCGTAGTCTGGCCTTAAAATGTCAGCCACCTTGTTCGCCTCACGGATACTCTATCATGAAAAGATTGCAAAAGCACTTCAGCTACACCTTGGTTCAAAGTTTGCCCATCTATAAAAATCTGTATTATAATTTAAAACTCTTGGTAGTTTTGTACTGTGGACCAAATGGGACACACAGCACTGAAGTTTCTGGACCTGATCATTATTTATGCTTTTCAGAGTTTTAATGATTCAGTAAAGGGTGAGGACAGTCTCTCCGAATTACAGCAGGTCTAACAATTCTCCTTCTTCCTGGGTAGCAAAACCCATCTGTTTTTAAGCTGTGAGGGAGCTGCTGACACTTTATTAAGCTGTTGTTTTGCTTAAATTGCAGTTATCTAACGTGACACTTCCTCTCCACTCCTGCTTTTCAAAGCGCAGCACCCATGGCATACGCAAACATAAGTGGCTGCCCCTCCGGTTTATTGTTACACAGAGTCAATATTTTTGCTTTAAAGCATCACAGCATGTGGCTGCGTTTCTTGGATATTTACTTTTTCTACCTCTCTTTTCCCTTTTTTTCCTTTCACTCCTGACATAAGAGTGGATATACAGAATATTCTATCTCTAGCAAGAGGAAGTCCTGTTTGCTGTTTATTCAAACACTTTTCCTGATCATAACCTGCAGAATCCTTAGACATATTCATCGTTGCAGGTCTCAAAATGATACATAACAATGGACTTCTAGACTCGGTGACTTACCTCCCTAGTGAAGAAACCTCTTTCTGAAATTTTAGCTTCGTTTCCTTTTTTCTGACTTTGTGGTTTTCCTACAAATGAATTTACCTTGATCGGGTCTGTGAACTTGTGTCTCTCTTCTGCAAAGATGCCTTGCTGACCCATGTGGATGGCCATTTCATGCACAAAGAGAGGTGCTTTAAATGCCAAGTTCTGGCCAAGCACTGCAGCTAAAAAACATCTGCTAGGAACAGTTTTCAAAGGAATCATCATATTCTAGAGATGGAGCCTCAGTTGCATGCTCTTGATACTTATTTGTGGGTTTCTGATTTGCAGATTTTCTTTCTTTCTTTTTCTTTTTCTTCTTATTATTTTTTTGAGATGGAGTCTCGCTCTGTTGCCCAGACTGGAGTGCAGTGGCACAATCTCAGCTCACTACAACCTCTGCCTCCTGGGTTCAGATGATTCTCCTGTCTCAGCCTCCTGAGTACTGGGATTACAGGTGCTTGCGACCACAGCCGGCTGATTTTTGTATTTTTTGTAGAGATGGGGTTCACCATGTTGGCCAGGCTGGTCTCAAACTCCTGACCTCAGGTGATCCACCCGCCTCAGTCTCCCAAAATGTTGGGATTACAGGCGTGAACCACTACGCTCAGCCTGGTTTACAGATTTCTTCAGTTAACTTTCAGCCATTGTTTGCCAAAGAAAAATGAAAGATATAAAATAAAATGAGGATAAGTATGATAGTCTTGGAAGAATCAGAGAAGATAAACACTCAGAATTCCAAAGGTTTAGGGTCTTCCCTTCTCTCACTCCCTTGGGTTTCATTATTTCCTTTTCATTTACTTATTGGTCAAAACCCACAGTCACTGTGCTGGTGGTGGAGCACCCAACTTAGATGGTTTTCAGTCTTCAGGTAAGAGGATTAACAGGAAAGATGTGTGGTCAGAGTTTTGGGGACTTGGGTATGTGAAATGGAGGACTTGGCAGTCCAGGGAAGTACCTGGAAAATCTCATGGAGCCTGCCTGAGTAGCAGACTTCCAAGAGAAGGGAACTCCTGCAGCATGGCGTTAAATTCCCTGAGCATTTGGAGATTAGAAGTGCGGGTGAGTGAGATACCAGAATTAAATCATGCAAAAGAGCAGGCAAAGTGTCCACTGAAGAAACCAGGGCACCAGCAAAGTGGGAAGCTAAGAAATGAGCACAACCTGATTCTAACTTTGTGGTTTTCCTACAGATGAATTTACCTTGATCTGGTCTCTGCACCTGGTCTGTGAACCATCTCTCTTCTGCAAAGATGCCTTGGTGACCCATGTGAAGCCAAAATCATCCTTTGATATTGTACGTCAGAATTACATGGCAAAAATTAATTTTTCCCTCTAATAATGCATTCTCCAGTAGCCTAGCTCTTGTGTTTCAGAAAGGCACAGTCCCCCAGATGGGTGGGCATCAAGGATGATACACTTTGCAGGCTGAGGCTCCAATGGCAAGAAGATTCTTCTCACATCCTGGTTCCCAGAACTCTGCCCACACATCCTCTCCCCCCAGGCCTCTCTTTCAGAAGGAAGGGGGTTAATAGACAAAAGAGAGGTCAGGGAAGGAGAGGAGGCAATCCTTCCCTCCACACTTCCTCTTTTGACCTAGCCCCACAGACTCTCTGAAATGATCTCAGCCAGGGTACCCACAGGATAAGTCTTGGCAAGAGCTAAAAGGTAGTTCTTGTGCCTCCCCTGCCATACATCACGTGTCTACTCTTAGCTCTGGCTGAAACTCCATTCATCAGGATAAGTGTAGACTTCAAGGGTTGCCGTATAAATGCAGTGTGACAGAGCAGGTTGCTATAAAAGGCTTTTCACTAAAGTACACATGATGGAATCAGATTCTATCCCGTTTTATAAAAATAAACTGTCGAGACAAAAAGAGGGGAAAAGAAAAGCTACAGATTCCAGAGATCTTGGTTAAACCTAGGGACGTAACTATTTTCTCTTCATCAGGTTTGATTTATTGAAGGTCAAGGCAAAAACCGACCTTAAATGTCAGCTCGTTCAATCCCATCATTTCACAAGTGAGGACAGTGTGCCCCTGTCTCAAGTTAGTACATTTTGTAGAACATTAGGACAGTGAGGTTACTACCTTGCTAAGGATCATCAAGGTGGTCAATTGCAGAGGTGGGTCTAGGAACAGGTCCCGTGATTTGCAGTCCTGTTTTTTTTTTTAAGTGTAACATGTTACCAGTGTCCCCAAAGGTGAAATGAAAACTGTGGGTTATCTTACTGCCCAAGCTCTTCACAGAGGGTACCTAAAGCGGCATCAGAGTGGGAAGGGTAATGAATTTGGAAGCCTAAGAAAGAATTGCAGAGCAAACCCATCAGCCACTCCCTGAGTACCTCTTTCTCTTTTTTTAAAATTTTTTAAATTTATTTTTTATTGCATTTTACGTTTTGGGGTACATGTGAAGAACATGCAAGATAGTTGCATAGGTACACACGTGGCAGTGTGATTTGCTGCCTTCCTCCCCTTCACCCATATCTGGCATTTCTCCCCATGCTATCTCTCCCCAACTCCCCCTCACCGCTGACCCTCCCCTATTCCCCCCAATAGACCTCAGAGTATAGTGCTCCCATCCCTGTGTCCATGTGTTCTCATTGTTCATCAACCGCCTATGAGTGAGAACATGCAGTATTTCATTTTCTGTTCTTGTGTCAGTTTGCTGAGAATGATGTTCTCCAGGTTCATCTATATCCCTACAAAGGACACGAACTCATTGTTTTTGATGAGTTGCATAATATTCCATGGTGTATATGTGCCACATTTTCCTAGTCCAGTCTATCATCGATGGGCATTTGGGTTGGTTCCAGGTCTTTGCTATTGTAAATAGTGCTGCAATGAACATTCGTGTGCATGTGTCCTTATAGTAGAACGATTTATAGTCCCTTGGATATATACCCAGTAATGGGATTGCTGTGTCAAATGGAATTTCTATTTCTAGGTCCTTGAGGAATCCCCACACTGTATTCCACAATGGTTGAACTAATTTACACTCCCACCAGCAGTGTAAAAGTGTTCCTATTTCTCCACAGCATCTGCTGTCTCCAGAGTTTTTAATGATCGTCATTCTAACTGGGGTGAGATGGTATCTCAAAGTGGTTTTGATTTGCATTTCTCCAGTGACCAGTGATGATGAGCATTTTTTCATATGTTTGTTGACCTCATGTATGTCTTCTTTTGTAAAGTGTCTGTGCATATACTTTGCCCATTTTTGAATGGGCTTGTTTGTTTTTTTCTTGTAAATCTGTTTGAGTTCCTTGTAAATTCTGGATATCAGCCCTTTGTCAGATGGGTAAACTGCAACATTTTTTTCCCATTCTGTTGGTTGCTGATTCACTCTAATGACAGTTTCTTTTGCTGTGCAGAAGCTGTGGAGTTTGATTAGGTCCCATTTGTCTATTTTGGCTTTTGTTGCCAATGCTTTTGGTGTTTTGGTCATGAAGTCCTTGCCTACTCCTATGTCTTGAATGGTTTTGCCTAGATTTTCTTCTAAGGTTTTTATGGTGTTATGTCTTATGTTTAAGTCTTTAATCCATCTGGAGTT
>CM052649.1:10229272-10260578 GCA_028533165.1 Leontopithecus rosalia
GAATTTGATACTGCCATTTTGATGCTAGCTGGCTGTTTTGCCCCTTAGTTGATGCAGATTCTTCATTTTGTTGATGCTCTTTAGCATTTGGTATGTTTTTGGAATGGCTGGTACTGGTTGTTCCTTTCTATGTGTAGTGCCTCTTTCAGGAGCTCTTGTAAAGCAGGCCAGGTGGTGACAAAATCTCTGAGTACTTGCTTGTTTGCAAAGGATTTTATTTTTCCTTCACTTATGAAGCTCAGTTTGGCTGGATATGAAACTCTGGTTTGAAAGTTCTTTTCTTTAAGGATGTTGAATATTGGCCCCCACTCTCTTCTGGCTTGTAGGGTTTCTGCAGAGAGATCTGCTATGAGTCTGATGGGCTTCCCTTTGAGGGTGACCTGACCTTCCTCTCTGGCTGCCCTTAGCATTTTCTCCTTCATTTCAACCCTGGTGAATCTGACAATTATGTGCTTTGGGGTTGCTCTTCTTGTGGAATATCTTTGTGGTGTTCTCTGTATTTCCTGGACTTGAATATTGGCCTGCCTTGCTAGGTTGGGGAAGTTTTCCTGGATAATATCCTGAAGAGTATTTTCCAGCTTGGATTCATTCTGTTCATCACATTCAGGTACACGTATCAAACATAGATTAGGTCTCTTCACATACTCCCACATTTCTTGGGGACTTTGTTCATTCCTTTTTGTGCTTTTTTTCTCTAATCTTGGCTTCTCATTTTATTTCATTGAGTTGATCTTCAACCTCTGATATCCTTTCTTCTTGGTCAATTCGGCTGTCGAAACTTGTGCATGCTTCATGAAGTTCTCGTGTTGTGTTTTTCAGCTCTATCAATTCACTTATATTCCTCCCCAAGTTGTCCATTCTTGTTACCATTTCATCAAATCTTTTTTCAATGTTCTTAATTTCTTTGCATTTAGTTAGAACATGTTCTTTTAGCTCACAGAAGTTTCTCATTACCCACCTTCTGAAGCCTGGTTCTGTCAATGCATCACACTCATTCTCTGTCCAGCTTTGTTTCCTTGCTGGTGAGGAGTTGTGATTCCTTGTAGGAGGTGAGGTGTTCTGGTTTTGGGTGTTTTCCTATTTTTGTGCTGGTTTCTTCCCATCTTTGTGGATTTATCCACCTGTCATCTGTGTAGGTGCTGATTTTCAGATTGGGTCTCTGAGTGGATGTCCAGATTGTTGATGATGAAGTTATTTCTGTTTTTTAGTTTTCCTTCTAACAGTCTGGCCCCTCTGCTGTAGGACTGCTGAGGTCCACTCCAGGCCCTGCTTGCCTGGGGAACACCTGCAGCAGCTGCAGAACAGTAAGGGTTGCTACCAGTTTCTTCTGCTATCTTTGTCCCAGAATGATGCCTGCCAAATGTCAGTCTGATCAGTCCTTTGTGAGGTGCGTCTTTGGATATACAGGGGTCAGTGAGCTGGTTGAGGAGACAGTCTGTTCTTTATAGAAGCTCAAGTGCTGAGCTTTGAGCTCCGTTGTTCATTCAGAGCTGCTAGGAAGGTACATTTAAGTCTGCTCCAGCTGAACTCATAAAACCCCTTTTTATCCCCAGGTGCTCTGTCCTGGGGAGTTAGGGCTTTATTTATGTGTATCTGTTGTGCTGCTGCCTTTTTTTTTTCAGGGCTGTCCTGCCCAGCAACGAGGTAGCCTAGTAACTGTCTGCCTGCAGAGACTTTGCTGAGCTGCTATGTGGTCCGCCCTGCTGCTTGGGCTCTACCCTGCTGCCGTGTGTATTTCCCTGCAGTCCTCTTTATATGGGTGTGGTTAGAACTGCCGTGGCAATGGTGGCCCTCCTCTGTAATGGCGGACTCTCTCTGTTATGGCAGGCTGCCTCAGCAACGGCAGGCTGTGTCAGCAATGGCAGACTACCTTTGTAGGGGTGGAGTGCCTCGGTAATGGCAGACGCCTCTCCTCAACAAAGCTGGACCATCCTGGGTTTAGCTGTGCTTCTTGTGAATCTCTCGACCCTGGGTGTTTCCAGTTGCTGTTTTTTTTGGTGTTTGTTTGTTTTTGTGGGCGTGGGACCCGCCGAGCCTGATCACCTGGCTTCCTGCCTCAGACCCCTATTTTTTTTAAAGTTGAACAGTTGACTCTCTCCCAGGTGTTCCAGTCGCCTGCTGAAAGGGTGCTGGAATCTGTGTGATTTCCCGTGCAACAACCCACTGCACTGGCTGAAACAACATTGCTGCCCAGGAATCTCCTGGCCTGGCTTTATGTTTCAGTCCAGTTTAAACAGATGAATGTGCTAATCTGCCTTCCCCGATCTCCAATTGCAAGTTTAACAGGGCAACCAGACCAGTGTACTTTGTATGGAGAGCTCCTATACAGAGGCCCCGACCAAAACAGCCGCGCCAGCTGAAACAGCCACGCCAGCCAAAACAGCCGAGCTGTTGACCTGTGGGGCTCCTCCACCTGGGAATCTCCTGGTCTGTGGGCAATAAAGATCCGTCTGGAAATATGGCATCCACTCACCCTCTGCGCTTTCACTGGGAGCTGCAATCCTGAGCTGCTCCTGCAGCGCCATCTTCTACTTCAGTACCTCTTTCTATAAATTCTCTCCATGGTCCTGAATCTATAACTCAGCTGAGGCTTAATATGGCTATATTTGATAACTTTAAAGTTCTTAATGCTTTAATACCTGTCTAAATTTGATAACTTTAAACCTCTGAATGCTTTAATATGTGCTTAAATTTGATTAATTTGGGACTATCTGTTCTAGTTGGATTTTTAAAAAATTCTGATTTGGTCTGAACCATGTGTTCTGCCTTGTCTTCCCCATCCTTCTTTTTTTTCTCTTAGGTTCTATGTTTTCAAACTCAGAAACCATGCAGAAAGCCACAGATCTTTGCAATCCCACAGGATAGAAGATCCCCTTGTGAGCCCTCACCACCAGGGCCTTGGGTCTGATACACAGAGCTGTGTGGAGTCTTAGCAGAGCAGTCACTTGGGCTCACACAGAGACACAACAGTTTTATAGAGTCTAGCCCCAGGGATCCTGGCAAGGTGGGAGTTGCATCTGTACATTCCCCTAGGAAGAGGGCTGAATCCAGGGAGCCAAGCAGCATTATTCTGAAGGCCCTACTTCTATGGCACCTCACAAGCTAAAATCCACTGGCTTGGAATTACAGCCTATCAGTGCAGCAGGCTGGAGACTGCCTGAGAGGCACGAGTTTCAGGGGGAAGGGGTAGCCACAGTTTTTGTGGTTAGGTCAGCTCAGCCATTCTAGCCTGCTGGCTCTGGGTAGTCCAGGTGGTCCTGATGAAGAGGAACCCCCTACAGTGCAGCACAGCAGTTGTGGCAGTTGTGCCAGATTGTGGCCAGACTGGTGCTTTAAGTGGGACCCCAATCCATCCCTCCTCACTCGGTGTGGCTTCCCTGTGGGAATGCCAGCAGGGTTATATGAATAGAACTCTGATATCTCCTTGGGATGGAGTTCCTGGGGGGAGGGGTGGTTGAAGTCTGTGCAGTTCAGTTGACTCAGGTTTCAGGTTTTCCAGCCTTCTGACTGTTCAGAGTCCAGGCAGTCTAAACAAGAAAGAGTTTCCCACAATCCAGCACACCTGCTCTACTAATAATCAGCTAGACTGCTGCTTTAAGCAGGTTCCTGATCCCATCTCTCCTGACCGAATGAAATCTCCAAATAGGAGTCTCCAGACACCTCCTACAGAAGCATCTAAGCCTGCAAGAGGTCAGTCCCTTGTCCCCCTGGGATGGAGCTCCAAGAGAAAGGAGCAGGCTGCTATCTTTACTGCTTCCCAGTCTTCACTGTTGATACCTCTAGGTAAGGGAAAAACAGGCAACTAGGGTCTGGAGCGATCCCCCAGCAAACCATAGTAGCCCTACAGAAGAGTGACAAAAAGAAAAACAAACAGAAAACAACAACATAAAAAAAGACTCCACAGAAACCCCATTCAAAGGGTAGTGACCTCAAAAATCAAAGGTAGATAAGCCCACAAAGATAAGAAAGAATCAACACAAAAATGCTGAAAACTCAAAAAGCTAGAGTGGCTCTTCTTCAAATGACTGCAACACCTCTCCAGCAAGGGCACAGAACTGGGCTGAGGCTGAGATGGCTGAATTGACAGGATTAGGCTTCAGAAGGTGGATAATAGTGAATTTCACTGTGCTAAAGGAGCATGTTGTAACCTAGTGCAAAGCAGTTAAGAATCATGACAGGAGCTGATAACCAGAAAAACCAGTTTAGAGAGGATGATAACTGACCTGATGGAGCCAAAAAACACAACATGAGAAATTCACAATGCAATTACAAGTACCAATAGCAGAATAGATCAAGTGGGGAAAGGATCTCAGAGCTTAAAAACTGTATTTCTGAAATAGATAAGCAGACAAGAATAGAGAACAAAGAATGAAGAGGAATGAACAAAACCTCCAAGAAACATGGAACTATGTAAAGAGACTGAACTTATGATTGCTTGGGGTACCTGAAAAAGATGGGGAGAATGGACCAAGTTGGAAAACATATTTCAGAATATCATCCAGGAGAACTCCTCCAACCTAGCAAGACAGACCAACACTCAAACTCAGGAAATACAGACAACCCCAGTAAGATACTCCACAAAAGGATCAATCCCAAGACACATAATCATCAGATTCTCCAAGGTGAAAATGAGAGAAAAATGTTAAAGGCAGCCAGAGAGAAAGAACACGTCACCTTACAAATGAAAACCCATTAGACTAACAGTGAACCTCTCAGTGGAAACCCTACACACTAGAAAATATTGGGGGATGATATTGAAAATTCTTAAAATAATTTCCAAGCAAGAATTCATATCTGGCCATGCTAAGCTTCATAAGTGAAGGAGAAATAAGATTCTCTTCAGACAAGCAAATGTTGAGGAAATTCATCACCACCAGAGCTCCTGAAGGAAGAAGTAAATATGGAAAAAAGGTACTGTTTCTAGCCACTACAAAAACACATTGATATACACAGACAAGGGACACTATGAAGCAACCACATAAACAAATCTGCAAAACAACCAGCTAGCATCATGATGACAGGACCAAATTCACAGATAACATTACTATCCTTAAATGTAAATGGGATAAATGCTCCAATTAAAAGACACAGAATGACAAGCTACATAGAGTCAAGACCCATAGGTATGCTGTCTTCAAGAGACCCATCTAATGTGCAAAGACACACATAGGCTCAAAGTAAAGAGGTAAAGGAAAACTTACCAAGCAAATGAAAAACAGAAAAAAACAGGGATCACAGTTCTTGTTTCTGAAAAAACAGACTTTAAACCAACAAAGATTTTAAAAAGACAAAAAAGGGCATTACATAATGGTAAAAGGTTCAATTAAATGAGAAAAGCTAACTATCCTAAATATATATGCACCCAATACAGAAGCACCCAGATTTGTAAAGCAAAATCTTAGAGACCTACAAAGAGATATAGACTCACACACAATAATAGTGGGAGAATTTAACACCCCCTGACAATGTTAGATCACTGAGACAGAAAATTAACGAAGATATCCATGACCTGAACTCAGCTCTGGAGCAAGCAGGCCTGATAAACATCTATAGAACTCTCCATCCCAAAACAACAGAATATGCATTCTTCTCACCATCACATAATTAGAAGTAAAACATTCCTCAGCAAATGCAAAAGAAATGGAATGATAACAAACAGTTTCATAGACCATAGTGCAATCAAATTAGAACTCAAGACTAAGAAATTCACTAAAAAACCACACAACTACATGGAAATTGAACAACCTGTTCCTAAATGACTCTTGGGTAAATAATGAAATTAAGGCAGAAATCAAGAAGTTCTTTGAAACCAAAGAGAACAGAGACAACGCACTGGAATATCTGGGTTGCAGCAAAAAGAATGTTAAGAAGTAAATTTTTTTTTTTTTTGAGACAGAGTTTCGCTCTTGTTACCCAGGCTGGAGTGCAATGGCGCGATCTCGGCTCACCGCAACCTCCGTCTCCTGGGTTCAGGCAATTCTCCTGCCTCAGTCTCCTGAGTAGCTGGGATTACAGGCACGCGCCACCATGCCCAGCTAATTTTTTGTATTTTTAGTAGAGACGGGGTTTCACCATGGTGACCAGGATGGTCTCGATCTCTTGATCTCGTGATCCACCCGCCTCGGCCTCCCAAAGTGCTGGGATTACAGGCTTGAGCCACCACGCCCGGCCCCAGAAGTAAATTTATAGCACTAAATACCCACGTTAAAAAGTTAGAAAGATCTCAAATTAGCAACCTAACAACACAACTAAAAGAACTAGAGAACCAAGAGCAAACAAACCTCAAAGCTAGCAGAAAATAAGAAATAACCAAGATCAGAGCAGAACTGAAGAAGATAGACATGAAAAACCTTTCAAAAATCAATAAATCCAGGAGCTGCTTTTTTAAAAAAAATTAATAAAATAAAACACTAGCTAAACTAATAAAGAAGAAAAGAGAGAAGAGTCAAATAGACACAGTGAGAAATGATAAAGGGGATATCACTACTGACCCCACAGAAATACAGACAACCGTCAGAGAATATTATAAATACCTCTATGCACATAAATTAGAAAATCAAGAAGAAACTGATAAATTCTGGAATGCACACACCCTCCCAAGACTGAACCAGGAAGAAACTGAACCAATAGAATTAGACCAATAACACATTCTGAAATTGAGGCAGTAATAAATACCCTACCAACCAAAAAAAAAAAAAAAAAAAAGCCCAGGACCAGACAGATTCACAGTTGAATTATACTAGAGGAACAAAGAACAGCTGGTACTATTTCTACTGAAACTATTCCAAAATTTAGAAAAGGAGGGACTCATTCCTAACTCATTCTATGAGGCCAGCATCATCCTGATACCAAAACCTGGCAGAGATACAACAAAGAAAGAAAACATCAGGCCAATATCCCTGATAGACACTGATGCACAAATCTTCAATAAAATACTGGCAAACTAAATTCAGCAGCACATCAAAAAGCTTATCCATCACAATCAAGTTGGCTTCATCCCCAGGATGCAAGGTTGCTGCAACATATGCAAATCAATTAATGTGATTTATCACATAAACAGAAATAAAGACAAAAACCACGTAATTATCTCAATAGAAGCAGAAAAGGCCTTTGATAAAATTCAACATCCTTTCATGTTAAAAACTCTCAATAAACTAGGTATTGAAGAAACACACCTCAAAATAATAAGGGCCATATATGAGAAGCCCACAGCCAATATAATACTGAATGGACAAAACTGGAAGCATTCCCCTTAAAAACCAGCACAAGACAAGGATGCCCTCTTTCACCACTCCTATTCAACATAGTATTGGAAGTCATGGCCAGGGCAATTAGGCAACAGAAAGAAATACAGCATATTTAAATAGGAAGAAGGGAAGTCAAATTTTCTTTGTTTGCAGATGACATTATCCTATTTTTAGAAAATCCTATGGTCTCAGCCCAAAAGCTTCTTACGCTGAAAAACAAACTCTCAGGATACAAAATCAATGCAGGTTTGCTAGCTTTTCTACAAACCAAAAACAGGCAAGCAGAAAGCCAAATAGGAGTCTCCAGACACCTCCTACAGGAGCATCTAAGCCTGCAACAGGATTCACAATTGCTACAAAAGGAATAAAATACCTAGGAATACAGCTAGTAAGGGAAATTAAAAAGCTCTTCAAAGAGAACTACAAACCACTTCTCAAGGAAATCAGAGACGACAAAAACAAATGGAAAAACCTTCCATGCACATGGATGGGAATAATTAACATTGTGAAAATGGCCATACTGCCCAAAGTAATTTATATATTCAATGTTATTCTTATTAAACTACCATTGACATTCTTCATAGAATTAGAAGAAGCCATTTAAAAATTTATATAGAATTAAAAAAAAACTCATATAGCCAAGATATTCTAAGCAAAAAGAATAAAGCTGGAGGCATCAGACTACTCAACTTTAAACTATACTGCAAGGCTACATAACCAAAACAGCATGGTACTTGTACAAAAACAGACAGCAGACCAATGGAACAGAATGAGACTACACACCTACAACCATCTGATCTTTGACAAACCTGACAAAAACAAGCAATGGGGAAAGGATTTACTACTTAACAAATGATGTTAGGATAACTGGTTAGCCATATGCAGAAAATTGAAACTGGATACTTGCCTCACACATACAAAAATAAACTCAAGATGGATTAGAAACTTAAATACATCATGAATTCGGATGTAAAATGTAAATGTAAGACCCAGAACTACAAACTTTGGAAGACAACCTAGGCGATATACCATTCAGGACATAGACATGGGCAAAGGCAAAAATGCCAAAAGCAATTGCAACAAAAGCAAATATTGACATTTTTGCTTTTGTTGCAATTGCTTTTGGCATTTTATCATTTCAAATGGGACCTAATTAAACGAAAGAGCTTCTGCACAGAAAACAAACAAACAAACAATCATCAGAGTGAACAGAAAACCTACAGAACAGGAGAAAATTTTTGCAATCTATCCATCTGACAAAGGTCTAATATCCAGAGTCTATGAGGAACTTAAACAAATTTACAAGAAAAAAAAACAAACAACCCTATTAAAAACTGGGCAAAGGACATGAACAGACATTTCTCAAAAGAAGACATTCATGTGGCCAAAAAACATGAAAAAAAGCTCAACATCACTGATTGTTAGAGAAATGAAAATCAAAATCACCATGAGAGACCACTCATGCCAATCAGAATGGAAATTATTAAAAAGTCCAGAAACAACAGATACTGGTAAGGTTGCAGAGACAAAGGAATGCTTTTACACCGTTGGTAGAAGTGTAAATTAGTTCAACCATTGTGGAAGACACTGTGGTGATTTCTCAAAGATCTAAAGGCAGAAATACCATTTGACCAGCAATCGCATTACTAGGTATAAACCCAAATGAATACAAATCGTTCCTATAATAGAGATACATGCACATGTATATTTATTGCAGCACTGTTCACTATAGCAAAGACATGGAATCAACCCAAATGGTCATCAGTGATAAACTGGATAAAGAAAATGTGGTACATATACACCATGGAATAGTATGCAGCCATAAAAAGTTAAAAAAAAGGATGATATCATGTCCTTTGCAGGCACATGGATGGAGCTGGAAGCCCTTATCCTCAGCAAGCTAACATGTCCTTTCAAGGCACATGGATGGAGCTGGAAGCCCTTATCCTCAGCAAACTAACACAGGAACATAAAACCAAACACATGGGTCGGGTGTGGTGGCTCAAGCCTGTAATCCCAGCACTTTGGGAGGCTGAGGCGGGTGGATCATGAAGTCAAGAGATCGAGACCATCCTGGTCACCATGGTGAAACTCCGTCTCTACTAAAGATACAAAAAATTAGCTGGGCCCAGTGGCGCTACTCAGGAGGCTGAGGCAGGAGAATTGCCTGAACCCAGGAGGCGGAGGTTGCGGTGAGCCGAGATCGCGCCATTGCACTCCAGCCTGGGTAACAAGAGAGAAACTCCGTCTCAAAAAAAAAAAAGAAAAAAACCAAACACGTGTTCTCACATATAAGTGGGAGCTGAATGAAGAGAACACATGGACACATGGGGCGAACAACACACAATGGGGCCTGTCAGAGGTGGGGGTAGTGGGAGGGAGATCATCAGGAAGGATAGCTAAGGGATGCTGTGCTTAATACCTAGGTGATGGGTTGATAGTTGCAACAAACCACCATGGCACATGTTTACCTATGTAACAAACCTGCGCATTTTGAACATGTACCCCTGAACTTAAAGGTTGAAGGAAAAATAGAAAAAAAAGCTGTAAAAGTAATTAGATTCTGTGTAACTGAGCTCTATATTTTCATTCATTGAGAGTCTTACAGTTCTGTTGAAAAAAACTTAAATTTAACAAAGGTTTTATTTGGGGAAACAAGTTAATTTTTTAAGGAACTAATGATGTAAAGAAAAAAGCTATCATTTCAAGCAAAGGGGAATGGTTTTGTTTCAGAATTTTCTATTAGTTCTCTCCCTCTTAGAATACAATCATGTGTCATACTATTGTTAATTGCTCTGTGTTACTCTGGGTGCTGCAGTATATTGTGTAAAATGTTAGAATGCTGTGGTGTAGATGACCAGTTCACTTGACTTGAAACGAGAAGATGAACACGCTGCTTTCTGTCTTTACTAATCATTTGTCCCAGGAGATCTCATTTCCAGGTCATTTTAATGAGTCAGTCAAACCAGGGAGCATGGTGGCTGGAATAGGCAGCTACAACTTGTGCCGGGGAAACATAGCTCTTTTGGAACATGGATCTCCACACTCAAAAATCCTTCCTTGTTATATGGGAATCATGGGAGTGCTGAACTGACCAAATCTTCAGATTATATCTGATCCTCTTTCATTGTAAAGCTGAGATGCTGAAGGTGTAGAGAGACTCCAAGTCCTACATAGACCAAGAATCCAGAGCCCATGTCCTGACCTCTGTTCTACTGATTGAAGGAGAGGGCTGTTGCCTTTAGTCTGGAAATAGGAAGACACTGTTCTGGGCAAGGTGCTATTGGCGTCTGGTAAGTAGAGGACAAGGTTGCCACTAAACATCCTAACCAGCACAGGAAAGCCCCAAATTATCTAGCCAGAAGGCCAGTAGTGCCCAAGTTGATAAACGCTGCTCCAGGGGAGTTGCTGAACTTTGGAATTGACAAGACTTGGATTCAAACCCTGAATCTGCTGGTTGTTGGCCTTCTCCGTAGGCTAACTGATCTCTCTGTATCTCAGTTCCTCATCCATAAAACGGGCATCACCATAGCACCAGTTGCATAGGATTGTCATGTTAAATAATATGCTGCACATAAGGCATAGGGATTTGCACACAGTTGGTGCTAAATCAGTGTTACCTACTGATGTTATTAAAAACTGCAGAAATGAATTTTCAGACTCAGATAACTGGATGTGTGTCGGAAGAGTCAAATAATACTTCTACCCTGCCCTTCACAGTGTTGTAGGGCAGACAGACCCCTAAATTCTGGCTTCCAGCACCCTAAGAGATGGCAGCCCATTGTTTTGTAAGCCCTTTGGGTTTGTCTTTTTTCTTTGCCTGTCTCCAGGATCTAGCCTAGGGCCTCAATAATTGGTGCATGAATAAGTGACTGAATGGAGGAATAAGGAAGCTTGTAGAAAGGGTGGCTTCTTGCTCAGATCAGGGAAACAAGAATTAGCTGGGTGAATGGGAAACAGTAGTTTGGGCAAGAGCACAGCTCCTGTGAATTTCTGAGGGAGAGAAAGAGCTGGAACCTTCAGGGAGCCTCAGAAGGTGCTTGAATATAAGCTTTCAACTCTTGAACGTTCATAGATGTAGACAAAGTTACTCTCAGAAGAAAATGCCTCTGCTGTGCTAGCCATTGACAGGTGGTGCTAACAGTCATTTGGTGAATGCCACCCTGGACTTTGAGACACACGGAAGTAGGAACATGCATCTTTGGAACCTCACCTGTTTTTAAGGGGAGAGCCCTTGACTAGATAGGTCATTAAGGCTGAAGGGTACTTGTGTGGGAATCAGGGGAGTCAGAGCCAGATGGGAGGACAGACTGAATAAAGAAGCTCCTCAATTACAAGCCACTGCAACAAGACTGCCCATAGTAAGATCTTTTAAGCATACTGTGCAGAAACATTTTAGCCCTGGGTTGTGACTTTCTAAAAACAAATTTGCTGTTTTAGAAAGCAAATTTTGTTGCTTTCTAAAAGCAACAAAATGCTGTTTTGTTGGGTAATTACATCATTGAGTTTTTGACATGTGTGGTTTATATTGTTATGATTGCAACTCTGTTGATCATATTGTTGAAAGTTCTTCAGTTGCTTTTATGTCGATAAAAAGACACTCTCCACACACAGGTTAATTTTTCTTATGTTTATTTTATTTAATTTCTTTGTGTCCCTTTCTACATTTAATTCTTGAAAACAGAAGATATTTTGTGATATGGTATGATTGTTTCTGTACCTTGATCTTTTTCTAGTTCCAATTATTGAATAATCAATAATATTTCAGAATCTGTCTCAGATCCACCTTTCTTTTCCCATTAATCTGTTTAATTCTCGCAACAATACCATGCGTTGTAATTATTACAGTTTTAAAATATGTTGTAACACTGATGAATTTTTCTCTCCTTTTGTTTTTAAAAAATTAATTCTCATTTTATTGAGTTTCCATTTTAAAATTATTTATAACTATATACTGTTACTTATAAAAAAATGTAACTAGGTACATTTCAAAGATTTAATAACTGCTTGGCTGTGGTGGGTGGATAAAGAGGAGTAGTCTAGAGTAACTCCCAGGCCATCCCTCAGAGGTCTCTGGGAGGATGGTAGTACCCTTTCATGTTATGGAGAACAGAAGCAAGAGGAATTTAGGGGCAGAAGGGATGCTGCATAGGAGGGTGTGGGAAGGTGGTTGGGGTGGGAGATTGATGTTGTCAGTTCTTGGTGTGTAGAAATCTGTTGGAGAACCCTGGACGGACATGTTTATTTGTGAGACATCAGCATTAAGTGATAGTCAAAGCCATGGATTTGTGTGGGATTCAGCCACAGAGTGCAGAAGGCTCAGGGGAGGAGCTCCTAGAAACACTCATGTTCAAGAGGCCAATTCCCAGGACAAGGATCCCAGGAAGTAGATTGTGGAGAAGCAGAGTGGGAGTGGGAAGACAGAGGTGGCCCACAGAGATGGTAAAAAAGTAAATGGCACATTCCACTGAAAAGGCAGAGAAGAGGAAGGAAGAATGGCTGTTTTATTCAACACCATCGAAGCCACTGGGGTAGAGTTTCAGGGGAGTGTTGAGCGTGGAAGCAGACTGAAGCATTGCAGATCAAGAGGAGGCAGGATAGAGACCTGGCAAGGAAGGAGGAGCTTGGGAGTCAGATGGTTTGCCAGCCACCTGTCTCCAGGTCACAGCAAACACCAGGTGGAAAACTAGGAATATTTCCATATCCTGGGCTCAGTGTCTTCAGGATAGAACTATCTACTGTAATGCCACTTTATTGATATTTACATTGCCACTCCAACTTCCTTTTTCTTATTTTCAGCCTGGTGTGTCTTTTCTACCCCTCCACTTTCAAACCTCCTGTTGTATCATATTATGTCACATGATATATTTTGTAATATATTGAACTTTCTGTATGTCCAGGACTTTTTCTCACAAGTTCAGCAATAATCTAAATCTTGCAAACCAATGGTTCTTTCTTAAGACTCCTACTTGACCTTTCCACAGATTTCAATATTTTTCATAGCTTCTCATGCCTTTATCCTTGAAACATTGCCCAGGATTCTGAGTGGGAAAGAAGAAAAACAAAGATTTCCTGGAAGAGAGCAAATCCTTCCCCCCAAATGGCATGGAGTCTGAATACAGACTGTCCATGTGGTTTAGAAATTCCAAGCCAAGAGATTAGCTTAAAATATGTCCCAGGTCAGTGAATCTTTTGGGATGCTCAGCAGAAACCAGTGCTAAACCACTCTGTAGGACATTTCCATAACCCTAAAAAGACAGAAGTCCCATTGAAGACAAGCTCATAATTAAAGTGCAAAACACATGGAAAATGATGTACTATGATATGTTTACTTAAAGTTTTCTGGCTTGAGACTTGGAGACTTCTTTAATCTAGAAAGCATGTATTTTTCCAAAGCCACAAAATGCTTCACCAATCTTCTAAAAAAATTGTCCCTATTCCATTTTCTGTATTTCTCCTTTTGAAACTATTTTTTAGACATGTTGGACCTTCTTGTATTATTTTACATGTCTTTTCATTATATATGTATATGTGTGTGTGTGTGTGTGTGCACGTGTGTATATACCACACATCCACACACATGCCTATATGTAGTTTTAATTTATTTTTATTGAAGTAATGCATATATATTGTTTAAAAGCCAAATATTTCTACAAAACTTATGACAAAAATGTAGTCCCTGACTCATGCCTAACTCCCAAGCACAACCAATTTTTACTTATTTTTTTCTTCTGATATTTACCTCTATATTTACTACAATATGCTGATGCTTTTATTGGTTTTTCAGGTTTGGATATCACCTACTTATTTCTGTTTTTAACTTTTTACTGCAGGGGTACATGTGCAGGTTCATTAATAGGTAAATTTGAGTCACGGGGGTTTGTCATACAGATTATCTCATCACCCAGGTATTGAGCCTAGTACCTATTAGTTATTTTTCCTGATCCTCTTCCTATTCCCAACTTCCACCCCCCAACAGACCCCAGTGTTTGTTATTCTCCTCTACATGTCCATGTGTTCTCATCATTTAGCTCTCATTTATAAGTGAGAACATGCAATATTTGGTTTTCTGTTTCTGCATTAGTTTGCTGAGAATAATTGCTTCTAGTTCCATCTACGTTTCTGCAAAGAACATGATCTCATTCTTATTTATGGCTGAATAGTATTCCATGGTGTATATGTACCACATTTTCTTTATCTAGTCTATTGATTTATCAATAGAGTGAGTTATCCAATCAACTCAACTGATAGGCATTTGAGTCGATTCCACGTCTCTGCTATTGTGAATAGTGCTGCAATGAACATTCGTGCATGTGTCTTTATGATTGACATATATTCCTTTGGGTATATACCCAGTAATGGGATTGCTGGGTTGAATGGTATTTGTTTTTAGGTCTCT
The DNA here is from genome assembly GCA_028533165.1 of Leontopithecus rosalia. NCBI lineage: Eukaryota > Metazoa > Chordata > Mammalia > Primates > Cebidae > Leontopithecus > Leontopithecus rosalia. The sequence goes on from CM052649.1 coordinate 10,243,919, forward strand.
GAGGAATCACCACACTATTTTCCAAAATGTTTGAACTAATTTAGACTCTCATCAACAGTCTCTAAGCATTCCTTTTTCTCTGAAACCTCACCAGCACCAATTGTTTTTTTAACTTTTCAATAGTATCCATTCTGACTGGTGAGAGATGGTATCTCATTATGGTTTTGATTTGCATTTCTGTAACTATTAGCAATGTTAAGCTTTTTATCATATGCTTTAACTTTTCTTTTGAAAAGTATCTATTCCTGTCCTTTGCCCACTTTTTAGTAGGGTGTTTGTTTTTTTCTTGTAAATTTGTTTACGTTCCTTATAGCTGTTGAGTATTAGACCTTTGTCAGATGAATAGTTTGCAAAAATTTTCTTCCATTCTGTAGGTTGTCTCTTCACTCTGTTTATAATTTGTTTTGCTGTACAGAAGCTCTTTAATTAGATTCCATTTGTCAATTTGTACTTTTGTTGCTTCTTCATTTATTTTATGATGAAGGTGCCAATTGCTTTTGACATCTTCATAATGAAATCTTTGCCCATTCCTAAGTCCTGAATGGTATACTATCTAAGTTGTCTTCCAGGATTTTTTTTTATAGTTTTGGATCTTACATTTAAGTCTTTAATCCATGTTGAATTAACTCTTGTGTATAGTTTAAGGAAGGGGTCCAGTCTCAATCTTCTGCATATGACTGGTCAGTAATCCCAGCAGCTTTTATTGAATAGAAAGTCCTTTCTCCATTGTTTGCTTTTGTGGATTTTGTTGAAGATCAGATGGTTGTAGGTGTCCAGCCTTATTTATGAGCTCTATATTCTGTTCCATTGGTCTAGCTGTCTGTTTTCTGTATTAGTACCATGCTGTTTTGGTTACTGTAGCCCTGTAGTATAGTTTGAAGTCAGGTCGCATAATGCCTTCAGCTTTGTTCTTCCTGTTTAAGATTGCCTTCTCTATTCAGGCTCTTTTTTTATTTCATATACATTATAAAATAGTTTTTTTCTAGTTCTGTGATGAATGTTATTGGTGGTTTAATAGGAATAGCATTGAATCTATAAATCACTTTAGGCAGTATGACCATTTTAATGATTTTGAATTTTCCTATCCATGAATGTAGAATATTTTTCCATTTGTTTGTGCCATCTCTGATTTCTTTGAGCAGTGTTTTGTAGTTCTCCTTGTCAAGATCTTTCACCTCACTGGTTAGCTGTATTCCTAGGTATTTTATTGTTTTTGTGGCAACTGTGAATGGGATTGTGTTACTGATTTAGCTCTTGGCTTGACTGTCATTGTATAAAAATGTTTGTACATTGGTTTTATATCCTGAGACTTTGCTGAAGTTATTTATAAGCTTAAGGAGTTTTTGAACTGAGGTGATGAAATTTTCTAGAACTAGGAGCATGTTGTCTACAAACAGGTATAGTCTAAATTTTCCTGTTTTTATTTGGTTGCCATTTATTTATTTCGCTTACCTGAGTGCTCTGTCCATGACTTTCAATACCATGTTGAATAGGTGTGGTGAGAGAGGGCATCCTTGTCTTGTGCCAGTTTTCAAGAGGAATGCTTCCAGCTTTTGCCCATTCAGTATGATATTGGACATGGCTTTGTCATAAATGGCTCTTATTTTGAGGTATGTTCCTTCAACACTTAGTTTATTAAGAGTTTTCAACATGAAGAGGTGTTGAATTTTATTGAAAGACTTTTGTGCATCTGTTGACATAATCATGAAGTTTTTGTCTTTACTTCTGTTTATGTGATGAATCACATTTATTGATTTGAATATATTGAACCATCCATACATCCCAGTGATAAAGCCTACTTGATCATGGTGGGCAAGCTTTTTGATATGCTGCTGGATTCAGTTTGCCAATATTCTGTTGGGGATTTCTGCATCAATGTTCATCAAAGATACTGGCCTGAAGTTTTCTTTTTTTGTTGTGTCTCTGCCAGGTTTTGGTATTAGGATGATGCTGAACTCATAGAATGAGTCAGGGATAACTCCTCCCTCCTCAATTTCTTGGAATAGTTTCAGAAGTCATTCCAGCTCATCTTTGTATATCTGGTACAAGCAAGCTGTGAATCCATCCAGTCCTGACTTTTTTTTTTTTTTTTTTTTTTTTTTTGTTGTTGTTGTTGGTAGGCTATTTATTTAATTTCAGAGTTTGTTATTGGTCTTTTCTGGGGTTCAATTTCTTCCTGGCTCAGTCTTGGGAGGGTGTATGTGTCCAGGAATTGATCCATCTCTTCTAGATTTTCGAGTTTGTGTGCATAGAGATGTTTATAATATTCTCTGATAATTGTATTTCTGTGAGATCATTGGTAGTATCCCCTTTGTCATTTCTAATTATAGTTTTTTGTATCATCTCTCTTTTCTTATTAGTCTAGTTAACAGTCTATCTATTTAAATTTTTTGAATGGTTTTTCATATCTTGATCTCCTTCAGTTCAGCTCTGATTTTAGTTATTTCTTTTTTTCTGCCAACTTGGGGTTTGTTTGCTTTTGGTTTGCTAGTTCTTTTAGTCATGATGTTAGGTTGTTAAACTGAGATTTTTCTAACTTTCTGATCTGGAAATTTAGTGCCACAAATGTCCTTCACAGTCCTGCCTTAGCTGTGTCCCAGAGATTCTGGTATGTTATATTTTTGTTCTCATTAGTTTCAAAGAACTTCTTGATTTCTGCCTTAATTTCATTACTTACCCAAAAGTCATTTAGGAGCAAGTTGTTCAGTTTCCATCCAATTGTATGGCTTGAGTGGATTTCTTAGTCCTGATTTCTAATTTGACTGAGTTATGGTCTGAGAGAGGGGTTGTTATGATTTCAGTTCTTTTGCATTTGCTAAGGAATGTTTTGTGTTTAATTATGTGGTTGATTTTAGAGTATGTGCCATGTGTCAATGAGAAGAATGTATATTCTGTTGCTTTTGGATGGATAGTTCTGTAGATGTCTATCAGGTCCATTTGATCAAGTGCTGAGTTCAAGTCCTGAATATCTTTGTTAATTTTCTGTCTCAATGATCTGTCTAAAATTGTCAGTGAGGTGTTGAAGTCTCCCATTATTATTGTGTGGGAGTCTAAGTCTTTTTGAAAGTCTCTAAGAACTTGCTTTATGAATCTGGTGTTCCTGTGTTAGGTGCATATATATTTAAGATAGTTAGGTCTTCCTGTTGAATTGGATCCTTTACCATTATGCAATGCCCTTCTTTGTCTTTTTTTATCTTTGTTGGTTTAAATTCTGCCTTGTCTAAAATTATGATGGCAACTCTTGCTTTTTTCTGTTTTCCATTTACTTAATAGATTTTTCTCCATTCCTTTATTTTGAGCCTATGTGTGTCAGTGTATGTGACATGGGTCTCTTGAAAACAGTATACCAATGGGTATTCGTTCCTGTCATCATGATGTTAACTGGTCATTATGCAGACTTATTTGTGTGGTTGATTTATAGACACGTCTGTGTACTTCAGTGTGTTTTAGTAGTGGCTGGTAATAGTCTTTCTTTTCCATAGTTAGTGCCTCCTTCAGGAGCTCTTGTAAGACAAGTCTGGTGGTAATGAATTCCCTCAGCATTTGCCTGTCTGAAAAATATTTTATTTCTTCTTTGCTTATGAAACTTAGTTGGGTCAGATAAGAAATTCTCAGTTGGAAATTCTTTTCTTTAAGAACGTTGAATAATGGCCTCCAATCTCTTCTGCTGAGATGTCTGTTGTTAGTCTGATGGGCTTCCCTTTGTAGGTGACCTGATCTTTTTCTTTAGCTGACTTTAACACTTCTTTCATTTTGACCTGGAAGAATCTGATGAGTATGTGTTTTGGGGATTATCTCCTGAAGTATCTTACTGGGGTTCTCTACATTTCATAAATTTGAATGTTGGCCTTTCTGACTAAATTGGGGAAGTTCTCATGGATGATATCCTGAAATATGTTTTCCAAATTGCTTACACTCTTCCCATCCCTTTCAGGGACACCAGTGAGTGGTAGATGTGGTCTCTTTACATAATACTATTTTTCTCAGAAGTTTTGTTTGTTCATTTTCATTCTTTTTTCTCTATTCTTGTCCTTCTGTCTTTTTTTCAGAAAGCAAGTTTTCAAACTCTGAAATTCTTTCCCTGCTTGATCCGTTCTGCTACTAATACTTTTGATTACATCATGCAACTCCTGTATTTTGTTTTTCAGCTCTATCAGGTTGGTTACATTCTTTTTCATACTGGCTGTTTTGTCTGTCAGCTTCTGTATTGTTTTACTGTGATTCTTAGCTTCCTTGGATTGGGTTTCAGTGTACTCCTGTTCGTAATGATTTTTCCTACTCATATTCAGAATTCTATTTCTGTCATTTAAGTCATCTCAACCCAGTTCAGAAACCTTGCTGGAGAGGTGGTGTAGTTGTTTGGAGGAAAGAAGGCATTCTGATTTTTTGAGGTTTCAGAGTTCTTTCATTGGTTCTTTCTCATCTCTGTGGGCTGATGTTTCTTCAGTCTTTAAAGTCGCTGACGTTTGGATGGCTTTTCTTTTCTTTGATTCTATTCCATGACTTTGAGGGTTCGATTATGCTTAGAGGTAGATTCAGCTGACTGCCTTCATTTCTGGAAAACTTTTAGGAGCCAATGCTCAGCTACCAACTCCTGGACTGTGTGCTCTGACTCTGATGAATCTGTATCAGGCCTGACTTTGTTCTCTGGCTTCTTGAGGTTTGAAATTCACTGCACTGAGGTCGGGGGGCAAAGTGCTGTCTAACTATTGGTCACTACACTCTGATGAGTGGTGTCTGCCAAAGCATTTTACAGTGTGGTGGCAATAGGATCCATTTGTGTTCTCATATGCCAGGTTTGCAGAGAGGTGTACTCTTGTCAGTTGTGGCAGGATGCTAGTGGGTGCCTGGGTACCTGCCTCTGTGTGGGCATTCACCACATTGGTGGAGGCAGCATGGCTGAGCAGGGCAGAGGGGACCCTGCTAGTGACTGCTTTATGTTGTCATGCTGGTGGTGGTGGTAACACAGGGGTGAAAGGCACAAGTCTGTGTGTGCTCTCTGTGAGCCAGAGGCAGGGGTGGTGGCTCAAGTTGTGGGAGGATCGGCTATTCTCTGTGTCTAGTTTCACTTCTGCAGCACTGTTGGTGCAAGGGCAGAACTCTGGCAGGGGCAAGAATAGTTGGCTCTGTGCCTGCCATGGCTCTGTGCCTGTCAGAACTGCAATGGCCATCCAGCATTGGGAGTGGTAGTAGATTGCACTCCCACTGCAGCAATGGCAGAGCAGGGTACATGCACATATGAATGCTGGGGGGTAAGGAAGGTAAAACCCACCTGCCCACACATATACCAGCAAAGTGATGTTGGGCATTACTGTGAGCCTGGGGGGGGAGCTGCAGCGTGAGGAGGGAGGGGTAGGCTGGTGTGTGGTCATGAGGGCTACCCCGCTGGGGCTCTCCTCTGGTCAGGCATGACTCAGCAGTCCAGGAGCTATGATTTGGCACCCAAAGTACCCTAGGCTGCCCTACAAACAGGCATAATGGGACTGGGATCCTGAGAGAGGCCAGCAGAACAAGGGGTGCTCAGGTTGAACCAGGACTATGTGATGGGTAAGACTGTGAGGCAGAGTTCAGATCTGACAGTTACCCTAAGGCTAAAGCCTCCTATGGGAGCAAGTTGAGCCTGGGGGAATGGCCATCCCTGGGTATGCTCTGCAGCAGCTGCTCCCATACCAAACCCTCTGGGCACCACATCATTTAGCTTGCTTTTCCTACCACTTCTCTAAGCTCTCTTTGCCAACTCCAGAGTTCATGGTGGTCAAGGGGTTTCCTCCTGCTGGGGTTCTATAGGCTCATGGGGAGACAGGGTTTGCTCCTTGCGAGTTCAGCCCACTTGTTTTCCCAGAGTCACTGGGGGCCAGGAAAGAGTTCCAGGGCATGGTAGCCCTGTGCAGGATTCTCAGCTTCCTCTCCCTTCAGCCCAGCTTCTGTGTCTTCCCTCTATCCACTCTCAGTGCCTTCTCTCTGAAGATCTGTTAGGAATGTGCCAATTGTCTTGGTCCCTTGTCATGGCTGTTCCACTTGGCTCCATCTACTTGGCCATCTTGCCTTCTCCTTGATTTATTACTACAGAAACCTTAGCTCTCTTTTACACTTTCTTTGACAACACTCCTCTTCCCTCTGTTATCTTTTGAACTTTTTCAAAGTTTGTCTTTCTATTGTCATATTCTTATTTTCTAGGATATTATTTTTGTTCTCACATTGTTTCTTTTTAAATTATCTTCTGTTCTTGTTTCATGCACGTTCTGTCCTTTCTCATAACTCTGAAGATATTATAGTTGTTTTGTCTGCTTCATTTTCTGTATCTTCTGCTTCTGTGCATTGCTCGTTTCCTCAGAATTGTTTTACTTTCTTTTGACACACAGAGCTTCTAATTAGTTTTTAAATTCTCACTTTTAAATAGGCACAGAAAATTAAGAGATATTCGAGGAAAGTGTTTTTATATTTTAAAAAAGAGTAGATGAAACTATAGAACACTGATGAAAGAAATTGAAGAGGACACCAAAAATGGAAAGGTATTCCATGTTCATGGATTGGAAGAATCAATATTATTAAAATGTTTATATTACCTAAAGCAATTGCACTCTACAGATTCAGTGAAATCCCTGTCAAAGTACCAAAGAACTACTTCATAGAAATAGGAAGAAAAATCCTAGATATTATAAAGAATCACAAAAGACCCAGAATAGCCAAAGCTATCCTGAGAAAAAAGAACAAAACTGGAGGAATCACATTACCTGACTTCAAATTATACTGCAGAGCTATAGTCACCCAACACAGCATGATACTGGCATAAAAACAGACACATAGACCAATGGAACAGAATAGAGAACCCAGAAACAAATCCACACACCTACAATGAACTCATTTTGAACAAAGGTGCCAAGAACATGCATTAGGAAAAAGGTAGTCATTGATAAATGGTGCCAGGCAAACTGGATATCTATATGAAGAAAAATGAAACTAGACCCCTATCTCTTGCCATATACAAAAATCAAATCAAAATGGATTAAAGACTTAAATTGAGGACCTCAAACTATGAAATTACTAAAAGAAAATTCTGGAAAAAACTCTCTAGGACATTGGTCTGGGAAAAAATTTCTTGAGTAATACCCTAGAAGCACAGACAACCAAAGTAAAAATGGACAAATGAAATTACATCAAGTTAAAAAGCTTCTGCATAGCAAAGAAAACAATCAACAAAGTGAAGAGACAACCCACAGAATGGAAGAAAATATTTGAAAACTACCTATCTGACAATGAGTTAATAACCAGAATATATAAGGAGCTCAAACAACTCTGCAGAAAAAATTCTAACAATTCAATTCAAAAATGGGCAAAAGATTTGAAGAGACATTTTTCAAAGGAAGGCATGCGAATGGCAGACTGGTATACAAAAAGGTGCTCAACATTACTGATCGTCAGAGAAATGTAAATCAAAACTAGAATGAAATATTATCTCACTTCATTTAAAATGGCTTATATACAAAAGACAGGCAATAACAAATGCTGACAAGGATGTGGAGAAAAGGAAACCCTCCTGCACTGTTGGTGGGAAGGTAAATTAGTACAGTCACTATGAAGAACAGTTCACAGATTCCTCACAAAACAAAAAATAGAGGTGCCCTATGATCCAGCAATCCCACTCATGGGTATATTCAAAAGAAAGGAAATCAGTGTACTGAAGAGATGTCTGCACTTCCATGTTTGTTGCAGCACTATTTACAACAGCCAAGATTTGGAAGCACCCTAAGTGTCCATCAACAGATGAATAGATAAGGAAAATGTGGTGCATAAAAATGTGCACAATGTAGTACTGTTCAGCCACAAAAAAAGAATGAGATTCTGTTATCCGCAACAATGTGGATGGAACTGCAGGTTATTATGTTAAGTGAAATAAGCCAGGCACAGAAAGACAAGCATCACATGTTCTCACCTATTTGTGGGAGCTAAAAATTAAAACAATTGAACTCATGAAGATAGAGCATAGAAGGATGGTTACCAGAGATTGGGAAGGGTAGTGGGGGGGAATTGGGGGAGAGATGGGGGTGGCTAATGTGTACAAAAGAACACTTAGAAAGAATGAATAAGAGCTAGTGTTTGACTATCTTCAATTGACTGTATTATTCTTGACTGCATGTTACAAATATAGTCAATTATCCACAATGAATTATCCACAACGCAGCACAGAGAGATAAAGAGATTTTTTTTTAATGTGGTGGTGGGGGGGGGTCTTTTGAAACATGACAGCTTTCACATAAACATTTGTCAGAACTTTCAGTTGGCTAATTCTTCAGTTATTTTTCTAATCTGCTATTTAACCTGTACACTGAGCTTTAAATTTTAATGAACATATTTCTCCCTTCTAGAAGTTATATTTAACTGCTAGAAAAATCTGCCTCCCCTCCATGTTTTCTGGTTTTTTTTTGTTTCTTTTTTATTACAATTGTCTTGTATCTCTTTTATCATTTTTAACAGATGTACTTTATATGCTCTTTTATATTTTGTAATCTCTTGAGCCCATAACTATGTTACTCCTCATTTTCCTTCCTGCTTTCGTGGCCACTAAAACCCATTAGAGTAAAATTTTACTCTTCTGTTTTTTATTTTTTTGAGATGGCATCTTGCTCTGTTGCCCAGTCTGGAATGCAGTGGCGTGATCTTGGCTCACTGCAACCTCTGCCTCCTGGGTTCAAGTGATTCTCCTGCCTCAGCCTCCTGAGTAACTGGGATCACAGGTATGCACCACCATGCTTGGCTAATTTTTGTATTTGTAATAAAGATGGGGTTTCACTACATTGGCTAGGCTGGTCTTGAACTCGTGACCTCAGGTGAACCACTTCCTCGTCCTCTGAAAGTGCTGGGATTACAAGTGTGAGGCACCACACCTGACCTACTCTTCTGCTTAGTAGTTTTTGATAATGAGCTCATCTTTCATGGAGGTTTATTTTTTCGATTGGAGGCCATGAGCCCTAGGTTACATAAGACTCCTTACAGAGTGTTTTTGCATCTGCCTTTGCTGGTAACCACAGAGTTTCACTTCTCTGAGATTTTCATTTTTGCTAGTTTTTGAGATTTTTGCACTATTTGAATAGTGTACATTTAGACTGCACACCTATACTATGCACAAAATTACTGTTTTGATGTCTTAAACTTGAGACTTTAAAATTATTTCTCACCCAGATCCACAGGCAGAGATAAGCTTCCAATACACTTTCTTGGGCGGGTAGGAAGATATTTCTCATTACCTTTTGTGCTGATTATTAAGCTATGGACCATCAACTTTAACCTCTCCTTCCACACTCTATTTTGTGATGCCAGGGCTGCAATTCTACAAAACACATTTCCCCTTTGCCATGTCACTGTCTTTAAGCTTCTGCCAATAGGGGGCTCCACATGAGGATGGAAGACAGAAGAGAAAAGGGACTTGCCACTTCCTGTTTGTTTGCTATTCCTGAAGCATCACCCTGGTGATGGTTCACCGGTCCAACAATGGCAATGGTTCCAGTTCTTGGCTTCTTTACACCACCAGTGCCTGGCTCATTTCATCCGATCTCCAGTGACAGCAGTACCAGCTGAGCAGCATGCCCTCCTTAGAGGTCTGGGTTTTGTTCTTTGGGGACCCTCGTCCAAGATTCTCATGACTACACACCTGGGCAAGAACACATAGGTTGAGACCAATAACCCTGTGGTAGGCAGCTTATAAAATGGCCCCAAATCATCTCTGTCTCTGGGTATTCATGCTCTTGAATAATCCACACCCCTTGAGTGTGGCTAGACCTAACAACAACAAAAATACGGCCCAAGTGATGGGATGCCACTTCTGAGAATGGGTTACAGAAAGACTCTGGCTTCCGTCTTGCCCTCTCTTGCCTCTCATGTGCGCTGATGGAAGCTGGCTGCCATGTTGCAAGCTGCCTTATGGAGAGGCCCAGTGGTGAGGAGCCGAAGGAAGCTTCTGGCCAAAACCTAGAAGTGAATTGAGGCCCTCAGGCCAATAGCTAGTGAGGAACTGAATCCTGCCAACAGCCCCACGAGTGGGTTTGGAAGTAGATTCACCCCCAGTGGACACCTGTGTGCAGCCTTGTGAGGAACTCTGAGTCTCAGGGCCCAGCTAAGCCACACGAGGGTGCTTTGCCCACAGAAACTGTGAGATAATAAATGTTTGTGGTTTTAAACTGTGAAGTTTTGGAATAATTTTTTACATGCCCTTAGATAACAATACAACCCATTTCTGATAACAGAATAACTTTTTAATTGAGGCAGATGACCTTCAAAGGTGCTGACTGTATGTAAGCCTAGCAGTTCCAGCTCTCTCTAACTGCCTCAACACCATGCCTCCCAACATGGGCACTAAAACCCTGGCCCGGAGCGGTTGGGGCTCTTGTCTAACATCTATCTCCAGGGTGTCATCTCCCTGCAAGCTCCCTCTTAGTTTCTGGCAGTATCTGAAAATTTCCCTCACTTTTCAACTTAACTGTGTGCTTTTAAACATTTTGTAATATTTATCTGTGTTTTAGGAAGAAATGGATGTCCCCATTGGCAGAAATCCAAAGGCAAGCAGAAGTGTCAGGACGGTCATACACAGGATAATGAAACCCAGCGAGTCTCTGTATTTTAATTCTCAATATTGAAATGGATTGATCTTTACCAGTTGTTAATACACAAACTTTAGTTCATAATATAAATGATCTCCCTGGATGAATACCATTAGGGCAATCGGGTAACTTAATTGCTTCCTCCCTGATGACTTATGACTTAGAACAGATAGGAAAGTTGGGTATCAAAATAAATACTTGAAGGCCAAAGATAAAAAATGTTAATAATTAGTAACAGCTAGAAGCAAAGTTAATTCTCAGGGGGCCCATAATGCCAGCTATTTAATGCAAATTAACAAATGGCATTTTAATGTAAAGGGCTTGAAAGCTAATATTCTAATTTTCTAAGTAAGATCAGTAATTCAACAAATGATGTGTTGGAGGAAGGCATTGAGCATTAGAACAATAACTTTATATCAGAGATAAGTGAAATGCTATGTGAAGTTTATATTTGTGGGTCCAAAATTAGACTAAATTGAGTTAGTTAGGTGCCACATGCATTGAAAGGAAGGCCCATAAAAATGAAAGTGTGAGCATTAGTTGAACACAGCGTGATAAAATTTGCAATATAACACTAGATAATGAGACGCTCTTATTTCTTTGACAGATTATGAAGGATAATTTTGAATTAAAGTGGTGTTGTTTTGAATTCTTTGATCTTATGTTTTAAATAAAAGTTTAGTCAATGAATAATGAAACAGTATTCCAACTTCTGACACTGGGTTGCTCTGGATGAATAATTTTGACTTGAAGTATAAAATCATACCCCTATATTCAGACTGTAACATCTCCATGGCCAGGAGTGACAGGATTTTAGCATCGATCTAGTTTATACAAGGTGCTAAATGAAATCACACAAAGCTGATAACTTCCATTTGTGTAGAACTTTGCAGTGGACAAACACATTCTCGTGCTTTCTCTCCTTTGATCTTTAAAACATGCCTTCATGGTAGATGCCCTTAGCCTCATTTGATAGCTGGGGGGATTGAAAAATTATTATGCACCCAAGTTATACAATTTGCAAATGAAGGATTCTTCCCTGGACCTTTGCAATGTGTTACTGTATGTGGAGTGATTTTTTAAAAAATTACTTGTGCAAATTTATGTGATACATGTGCAATTTCATTACATGCATAGATTGTGTAGTGGTGAAGTAGGGGCTTTTAGGGTATCTATTACCAGAATAACATACATTGCCCCCATTCACCAATTTCTCATCATCCTCTCCCCTCCCACCTTCTCACCCTTCCAAGTTTCTGTTGTCTATTATTCCACTCTTTATGTCCACATGAACACATTTTTTAGCACCCACTTAGGAGTGAGAACAAGTGATATTTGTCTTTCTGTGCTTGGCTTGTGTTATGTAAGATAATGACCTCCAGTTCCATCCATGTTGCTGCAGAAGACATGATTTTGTTCTTTTTTACGGCTTTCACTCCATGGTGTGTATGTAGCACATTTTCTTTAATCATTCATCTGCTGATGGACCTGAGGTTGATTCCATGTATTTTTTTCTTGTGACTAGCATTGTAATAAATACACAAGTGCAGGTATCGTTTTTAATATAACTATTTCTTTTCTTTTGGATAGATACCCAGTAGTGAGACCGCTGAGTCAAATGGTGGTCCAATTTTTAGTTTTTTGAGAAACCTCCACACTGTTTTCCATAGAGGCTGTACTAATTTACATTCCCATCAGCAGTGTATGTGAGTGACTTCTACTGCCATCGACACTCAGTTCCTCCAGTGGTGTCTGTGCGTTTGATCTCCACAATGGCTGGCAAAGCCAGCTGAGTGGCCCCTTTATCGTCTTCACTGCTGTCACATGTGTTTGGTCCTGCAGCTGCCCTAGCACTTGTTTATAGTCTTTTGTTTTGAATGTGTTATTTATCAGACAGGATTTGAATGCAACTTCAATCATGCTGAACTATAAATACCTTCTTTTGTGGCACGTTCTCTACTTTCCTCCCACCCTAACTCCCACCCTTACTCTAGTTAAAAAGAAAAACTTTGTATTGAAGTACACCATGCATATAGAAAAACTATGCAATAAATAAATTTTCAGCAATGGAACATGCCCATATATTGAGGACCCAGAGCAAGAAAAAAGTTACTAGCAGGTCAGAAACAACCTTGTATCCCCTCTGTTACCACCTGCTCTAAAGGTAATGGCTGGCGTAATTTCTAATGGCCTATGTTAGTTTGTCCTATTTACACAGTTTATAGAAATGGAATCTTTCCTGTGTGACTCCTTTTGTTCAACAATATGGTGGAGAGACTCGTCCATGTCATAGAATGTCGTTGTCCAATGTTTGTTCTCAATGCTGCATAATATTCCATTGTGTGGACTCTATTATTTTATTAAAATATTATTATTACATATAATATATTATGGTATACAATAGAGTAGACATATTCTAGAATAACCATATTTATCCATTTGACAGTGGATGGGCACTTGGCTGGTCTCTTATTTTTGGCTATTTTAGTCATCCTGATCTGAACGTTCTAATATAGGTTTTTTGATGAACATAAATATGTCGTTTTTTTATAATAAGAATGACTCAATTTTTGTATCCTGAGATTCTTACACTGGTAGAAACAAAAATATATAAGGAGCATAATTTTTCCTTGATATATGTATGTAAAAAATGTTAACCCAAATCACATTTTCTGGAAAGTTAAAATTGCTAGTAACAAATATTCCTCATTGTTTAAAATATGTAACAATTCAGACTGGAACTCAACTGATGTCTCTTATTTAGCAAACATTTTCTTTAAAAAATAATGTCAATTAATATTTTAACATAGAACACATAGTCCAGGCACGGTAGCTCACACCTGTAATCCCAGCACTTTTGGAGGCTAAGCCGGGTTCACTTGAGGTCAGGAGACTTGGTCAACATGGTAAAATCCTGTCTTTTCTAGAAATAAAAAAATTAACCGGGTGTGGTGGTACACACCTGTAATCCCAACTACTCAGGAGGCTAAAGCAGGAGAATCGCTTGAACCCGGGTTGAGGGTTCAGTGAACGGAGATCATGCCACTGCACTCCAGCCTGGGCGACAGAGCAAGACTAAGACTCAATTAATATATATATATATATATATATATATATATATATATATATATGTGTGTGTGTGTGTGTGTTATATATGTGTTATATATATATAATGTATATATTACATATATACATATACTCAGTCTTATATATGTTAATTGAGGGAGAGGGAGAGGAAGAGGAAGAGAGGGAAAATATGAAAGGAAGAGGGAGAGGGAGAATATTCTAGAATATGTCTATTGTATACCATATTGGTTTCAACATATAAATTTGAGGGGGGACAGAAATACTCTGTTGCAACCAATAACATTTGTAAAGCACATTAAAATTAATAAAATGCTTTCATATACCTTCTTTGATCCACATAATAATCTGGGCAGAAAATAGGAATGAAGAAACTGAGGTTCAGAAATGTTAAACGCTTCCAGTGAGGTTATTCAGCCAACAAAGCTCACAGACGAAATCCATCTCTGGCAGGAATATGCTGCGGATGCTCAGATTGGAAGTTCAGAGTCAGGCTCCAGAGATGCCCTTTCAAACTTTACCTTTCAAATTCCCCACAGAAGAGAGTAAGTCAAACTGGGCTCACACCCGACTGCCTCCTGAGCGTGTCAGAAGATCAAAGGAGGTAACGTGTGGAGAATCTTTTCTGCAGTGTAGCGTGCTGTGTTTTTAGCTGTTTTTAGTTGTAGTCTTCTTCTGTTTAGTAGAAACTTAGCCTACCGACGTGATATGGCTCAGACAGCAACTTTCAACTCCTTACAGTTTTGCAAAGAAAAGTTGAAGTTTCATACATAAAGAAAGGGAGACATTACTAATAGCACATCAACAGATATTTGGAGTGAGTGGTTTCTCTGGCTCCACGTGTCCGGAAAAGTACTTGCTTAATTTCACCAAAACAAATGTTTACCACAGTGATTTCACTTCATGTTATTTTAAGTTGAAATCAGGGTTGGTCCAATGAAAACTTCACATCTTAAATGAAGGTTTCCTTTCTTTCCTGAATTTACAGATGAGGAAAGTTTGTGTGTGAGCATGCATGCAAGGATATGCACACATGTGTGCAAATGTGTGGTGGAGCATGGGAGTAAAGAGATTATAGAGGACGAGACAGGTGTTTCACCTTTTCAGATATTCTGCGCTTGATCCTTTCAGATCTCTGGTCTTTCTGATACAAGCTTCGTCTTCCCGTCAAATGTTTGATGGGAAGGAGAATCTTCTGCCTTCAGAATACGGGCTGTTCCCTCCCTGTGCCCTGATATATCTCAAGGACACAATTTTCTGTGGCCTTACCTGTTCTTCTCGAAGGGGTAAAATAGCTGAGCCCCTCCTTTCCACATCTCTGAATTCTACCCTTCCTGCCAATGGAAGCTCCAGTCGTGCCTGCTCTGTCTCACCTCCCCTATCCACCGGAGTTAGAAAGGATCTTTTCTCCCTATGAAGCCTGTAATTTCCTAGTAGAACACAAATGTGGCCCTTAGCTGCCAGCATAGGCAGTCTTCATTGTATTTTCGTTTGCTTTTTATTTTAGAGACAAAGTCTTGCTCTGTCATCCAGGCTGGAGCGCAGCAGTGCAACCCGAACTCCTGGGCTCAAGTGATCCTCCTGCCTTAGCCTCCTGAGTAGCTAAAACTACAGGCATGTACAACCATGCCCAGCTAATTAAAAGAAAATTATTTTGTGGAGCCAGGGTCTCACTAAGTCACCCAGGCTGGTCTGGAACTCCCAGCTTCAAGTGATCCTTCCCGCTTGGCCTCCCGAAGAACTAAGATTACAGGTGTGAGCCATGACAGCTGGTCTGCATTGTGTTTTAGATGATAATAGTCACAACAGTCAGCTTGTCTTGAGGACTTGCACTGTGCCATGCTCCATCCTAGGCACCTTACTCAAAATAGCTTAACTTTGAAAATAAGTAGACAACAATTTGTAGATGGCAAAAGGACTATTTTTGCTCCCTAGCAATATTTTAAAGAGCCCTGAGCCTTACTATGCTTTATGGGGTGGTGGATGGGAGAGTGATGAGGTGAACCTTGGATACCATAGGCACAGAATAATTTATCAGCAGGAGAAAACCTTCCACATGTTTGCCGTTCCTTTTCCTCCCCAATTTTTAAATTATAACTTTGTTCAAATATACAGAAATATGGGAGAATACTATGATAAATAACTAAATTCCAAGCTCAACAATTTTTGGTATTATGTATGTGCAATTTATGTGTACGTTATATATTATAAATATGTTTTTTGCAGAGTCATTCAAAAATGAATTGCTGATACCTTCACATTCATCCCTAAGAAGTACGGTGTCCATCTGCCTAGAATAAAAGCAGTCTCTGACACAGCTGTGACCCTGTTGTCACGCCTAGGAAGGTTAACAGTAAAATTGAATGTGGATTGTCTTTGTCCCTTCATCCTTATTTGACCAACAAAAGGGCAACAGAATGAAACAATTAAAATTTGGATTTCTAACAATCTAGCATTCCACATTCTTTGGTTCCTTATACATGGTGTAGTCACTTTTTCTATTTGCTTGGAAAGCATTTGCTACTTTGATGGGGGAGAAATATTATCTTTTAATACTTTGAAAATTTGATTTCACCTTCTTAATGTAAATATGGCCATGCCCATGGTATGATGGGGAAAATTAAGACTAAATATTATAGATTAATAGTTTCAGCCCCTATGGATTGGAACTCTAGACTTGTCCTAAAAAAAATATCCAGTTAAATTTAGGGACAATCAATAATTTATAGATACAGCCTCTAACCAAGGATTTAGCAGTTTAATGAACAAGAAACAATACATGGGTCAACATTTAACAGTTAATAGATAAATCTTCAACCTCCTTTCCAATAGTGTGCACCAGCTGGGGATTCAAGTACATTCCTGAGCTGGTGATAGATTGTGGCTTTTTCCATTTATGAAAGAAATCACTATTTTTGCTGACCATAGAAAAAATATAACTTTAAAAATATTGAAGAAATAGGCTGGGCATGATGGCTCAT
>CM052649.1:10260678-10336940 GCA_028533165.1 Leontopithecus rosalia
GTGAAACCCCGTCTCTACTAAAGATACAAAAAATTAGCTGGGCCCAGTGGCGCGTGCCTGTAATCCCAGCTACTCGGGAGGCTGAGGCAGAAGAATTGCCTGAACCCAGGAGGCGGAGGTTGCGGTGAGCCGAGATCGGGCCATTGCACTCCAGCCTGGGTAACAAGAGCGAAACTCCGTCTCAAAAAAAAAAAAAAAAGGAGGCCAAGGCAGCCAATCACCTGAGTTCAGAAGTTCGCGACCAGCCTGACCAACATGGAGAAACCCCATCTCTACTAAAAACACAAAATTAGCGGGGTATGATATTGCACACCTGTAATCCCAGCTACTCGGGAGGCTGAGGCAGGAGAATCGCTTGAACCCAGGAGGTGGAGGTTGTGGTAAGCTGAGATCATGCCATTGCACTACATGGGCAACTAGAGCAAAACTCCCACTTAAAAAAAGAAAAAATGAAGAAATAATGTGTAAACTTTGCTTCATTTTTATTTCCTCCAAGCCTACTAGTATCTCAAGACTTTTCATATTGGATATAGTTCTTTAACACAGTGTATTATCTTCCAAGTATTCAACTATACTTGATTAATTTGCCTGAAAATTTTTTACTGTGAATGTCATTTGTGATTCATTTGACAGTAATGATTGATACTAGCTTGTCTCTGACAGAGGCTCTGTTTGCTTCTTCTTTTCCGGGTTTGGAACTATCCTTGGTAATTCCTAGTACTTGTGGAAGGAGGTAAATGGTATATAATATCTTATAGGAGAATACTCAAGTAACCAAGAAATAGTCAATGATCAAATTGTGCTAACATGGGAGGAAATACGAGTTTTTGCTTTCAGGAAGAGCCTGTACTTTTCATGGTAGCAGGAAGTGTTCCAGAAAGACATAATGGTCTTTGCTATGAAGCTTCTGAAACTTGTGAATTTTAGGGAGTACCAACTGTGTGTTAAGTGTACCTAAAATATCTGATACGAGACCTCTCTAAAATGAAATCAAGCTGTTATGGGTTGAACTGTGTCCCCAGAAAAGGCACGTTAAAGTCCTAATCCCCAGAATCTTAGAATGTGACCTTATCTGGAGATAGTGTCTTTACAGATCAAGTTACAATAAGTCATTAGGGAGGGCCTTGGTTTCTTTATCAAAAGGGGAAATTTAGACACAGAGATCAGGATGGTGTTTCTCCAGGGCAAGGAACACAAACAGTTCCAGCAAACCATGAGACTAAGGCAGAGGCCTAGAACAGATCCTCCTTCACAGCCTCTAAAGGGACCCACCCTGATAGGGCTTTGCTATTGGTCTTCTAGCTTCCAGACCTGTGAGCCAGTTTCCACTGTTTAAGGCTTGCCATCATGGTACTTTGCCATGGCAGCCCTAGCATATGAATACCTAGATCAACTATTTAAGCTCATGTATGTGGATGTGACTTGTAATATTTTCTCAGTGGCTGGGTTGTAACTAATGTTAGTATACAATTTCCTCTGGGGAATTAAGTAGTGTTCTTTATATTTACTTAAGATGCTCTTTTTTCTTACATTCCTAAAAAGTAAAATTGATTTTTTTTTTTTTTAGTAGAGATGGGGTTTCACCATGTTGGTCAGGCTGGACTCGAACTCTTGACCTCATCATCCACCCACCTCGGCCTCCCAAAGTGCTGGAATTACAGGCCTTAGCCACCACACCCGGCCCCAATTGATTATTTTATTTTAAAATGAATCATGTGGATATCCACTTACACAACTTATTAGCTACTGATTGACCATTGAAATATTAGTAATGATATCTTTCTTCTTGGGGTGGGGAAGCTAAATGTTCTAGTCTGTCCCAGATCTCCTTATCTGGGAAACCTCCCTGAGCCACTGTCTAGTCCCTCCTCTGTCCATGTGGCATGGTTAAAACTATATATTCTAGCTGGTTCCAGGGATAACCAATAAGTTATCCATTTCTCTGGTCACTGTAATTTGTTCAGCAATGACAATATGACACAAGGTAGACCTATCAGAGTGTTTCCCAGGCATTTTGCTAGTGTGATCAGAAAAAAATGTTATTTTTATCAATAATTAAGAGTCCTAAGGTCAGTATAGACTCCTGTGTTAGGACAGGATCCTCACTGAAAATGATGGAGCCAAGCTGGATCAGGAAGAATAGGGTCAGTCAGAATTCTTAATCCATGAATCAAACCCTTCCTGAAATCAGAAATATTCCTTGCACTTTCCACTTACATGAACCAGTAACTTTCCTTTTGTGCTTTAAGCCAGTTAGAGTTGGGCACTTACAAGGAGAAGTGTTTTCATGCATCTGCGATGTGTAAGCTTTACTCATTTTTTGCCTCTTCACATCCTCTGGAAGCCTTGAATTGTTCCAGTGTCTGGAGCACAGTACATTAAGAGTTGGTTGAATTTTTTATCCTACATTGTCAGAATAAAATTGATTTCCAGATTAAGTGAAATGACACTGTGATGATTCTCCCTGTAGTGTATGACGATGTCAAGCACTGTTCACTATTGTCATTGTGGCAGGTTAGTTTTCCAGTGATGGCTACATATATAGCATGTACATATATCACCTCATATACTCTTATTTCAATGCAATTGTCTATCTTCCCACAGAGGAGTCATGTCTGTGTTTCCTCCCCATGAATGTGAGACTTATGACTACCAAGGCTAGGTCATATAAAGGGTATGGACCTGGCCCTCTCTCAATGTTTACCCTTGGAACCACTTGTAGCTCTGTGAGAAAGCCAAACAAGGAGGCCACATGAAGAGGAGCTGGGCTCCCAGACTCTGCTAGCATCACCTACCAGACAAGTGAGTGAATAAGCCTTCAGATCACTTCTGTCCCCAGTGTTCAATGTCCTGGATATCGTGGAGCAGAGATGAGTCATGGTCACATTGCATTATTCCAATTCCTAAACCCCTGAATATATATGCATAACAAATAATAGCTTTACATCACTGTTACGGTAATTTATTACACAGCCATGAGGAGATCATTCATTTTAATGTGTCGTGTTGGCTAGACTGAGCTACGTTTTCAGAATTTCCTTACCTTATGTTTTGGTCAGGGTAGGCCTCAGGAATGAGTCTTATGAAAGATTTGGAAGGTGGAAGTGAAGGGGCAGCCTTTTTTTTTTTTTTTTTTTAGCTCACACGCATGGGTGCTGGTGTGTGGGCTAGCTGGCATTAGGCAGCAATCTGGCCTGCAGCTTGTAGCTCACTTGGACTAGTGTGAGGTTAGCTCCCTGAAAAAGGCCCAGGCTTCTTCAGGACTCCTGCATCATAAAGGTTAGAAGCAATAAACACTGATATTTTATGAGACGAGTTTATCCCCTGGGTACCACCTTGCCTATGCCCCTCTTCTAGTTTATAACCATCTTCTCTTCCCACTTGCCTGCCTTGTAGACTTCAAGTATCAGCATCAGACTCCAGGACAACAACTTTACAGATGCCACTCAACCAGCTCCCGCAATTATGTAAGGCCAAATCTCTGTTTATGGGAGAGAGAGTCAGAGGAACATGGCCAAATAGAAGCTCACTGATTGTCCTCCTTGTAGGAACACCAAATTGAAGAACTATCCACACAGAAAAGCACCATTATAAGGACCAAAAGTCAGGTGAGTGATCACAGTACCTTGTTTTAATTTTATATTACTAAAAAAGGCACTGAGGAGGGTAGGAAAGGCAGTTTTGAATTGCTGATGCCACCCTTCCCCATCCTCTAGCAGTCACCTTGGGGCATGGAGAATCTGTGCACTTAGGGGAGGAAGAGTGATTAAGAGACTTTACACTGGAACACTCAGTGCTTCCCTGTCGGAGCAGAAAGCAACATCTGGCAGAACTCAACTGGTGCCCATGAAAGAAACATCTAGACCAGCCCAAACCAGAGGGGAATCGCCCAATCTCAGTTCAGGGAAGACTCATCTCCGTGGACTAAAATACTCTTGGGTCCTAAATAAACTTGAAACACAGTCTAGGCCAGAAGGACTGCAATTGCTGGACAAGTTCTGCTGCTGTGCTTGGGCTCAAAGCACAAGGACTTGGGGTACGCACTGAATGAGGTGGCCAAAAGAGTGCTTGCATCACCTCTAAACCAATTCTAGGTACCATAGCTCAAAACTCTGGGAGAGACTCCTTCCCTCCACTTGAGGAGAGAAAAGAGAAGAGCAAAGAGGATTTTGTCTTGAAACTTAGATATCAGCTCAGCCACAGTAGGATAGGGTACCAAGTACAGCAGGATAGAGTCCTGAGGTCCGTATTCCAGGACCTGGCTCCCGGATGACCTTTCTAGACACACCCTGAGCCAGAAGAGAATCCATTGCTGCCTTGAAGAACAAGACCCAGTCTTGGCAGGATTTGTCACCTGCTAACTGAAGAGCCCTTGGGCCGCAAATAACCAGTAGCAACACCCAGGCACTCCGTCAAGGACCTGGGTGAGTTGCTGAGACTTGCTGGCTTCAGGTGAGACTCAGCATATTCCCAGTTATGGTGGCTATGGGGCGAAACTCCCGCTTGATTGAGAAAAGCAAGGGGAAAAATATAGGGGCTCTGTCTTGTACCTTAGGTACCAATTTGGCTACAGTAGTGCAGATCACCAAGTGGGTTCTTGGTGTCTCTGATTCCAGGACTTGACTTTTGGGTAACATTTCTGGACCTGCCTAGGGCCAGTGGGAAGGCCACTACCCTGAAGGGTGAGTCCCAAGCTAGGCAGCATTCACCACGAGTTGATTTAAGAGCCCTTGGGCCTTAAGGGAACATCAGTAAGAGTCTGGCAGTATTCTCTGTGGCCAGTGTTGGTGGTGGCTACAGGGTGAGGCTCCTCTGCCTTTGGAAAGGGAAGGGAAGAGTAAGGTGGACTGCATCTTGAGGCTTGAGTGCCAGCTCAGCTGCAGTATGATGAATGCCAGGTAGACTTCTAAAGATTATGAATCGAGACACTGGCTCCTGGAAGGCATCCCTAGATCTGCCCAGGGCTGGGGAAAACTAGCTGCCCTGAAGAGAAGGACACAGGCCTAGCTGGCTTGGCCACCTGCTGATTTTAGAGCCCTGGGGTCTTGAGTGAAATAGGAGGTAGCCAGGCAGTGGATACCACAGGCCTTGGTGAGACTCAGTACTATGCTGGCTTCGGATCTGAACCAGTGCAGTCCCAGAGGTGGTGGCCATGGGAGTGTTTGTGTCATCCCTCCCCCAGCTCCAGGCAGTTCAGCACAGAAAGAAAGAGACTCTGATTGGGAGAAAGTAAGGGGAGAGAACAAGAATCTCTGCCTGGTAATCCAAATAATTCTTCCAGATCTTATCCAAGCCACCAAGACAGTACCTTTATGAGTCTGTAAGAGCCACAGAATTACTGGGTGTGGGGTGCTTCCTAAAGCAAATAGGGCTGCAGTGACCAAAACATAGATTTAAATACCCAAGTCACTTCAAATATCTGGAATGCCATTCCAAGAAGGACAGGTACAAATAAGCCCAGACTGCAAAGATTACAATAAATACTTAACTCCTTAATGTCCAGATATCAATGAACACCCACAAGCATCAAGACCATCCAGAATGACCTCACCAAATGAACTGCAAAAGTCACCAGGAACCAATCACAGAGAGACAGAGATATCTGACCTTTCAGACAGGGAATTCAAAATAGCTGT
Source organism: Leontopithecus rosalia (assembly GCA_028533165.1). Lineage (NCBI taxonomy): Eukaryota > Metazoa > Chordata > Mammalia > Primates > Cebidae > Leontopithecus > Leontopithecus rosalia. The sequence continues at coordinate 10,266,315 of CM052649.1, forward strand.
TTTGAGGAAACTCAAAGAAATTCAAGATAGCACAGGGAAGGAATTCAGAATTCTATTAGATAAATTTAACAAAGAGATTGAAATAATTTAAAAGAATCAAACAGAAATTCTGGAGTTGAGGAATGCAATTGTAACACTGAAGACTGCATCACAGTCTTTTACAAGTGGAATTGATTAAGCAGAAGAAAAAATAAGTAAGCTTGAAGGCAGACTACTTGAAAATACACAGTCAGAGAAGACAAAATAAAAGGGAATTTTAAAAATAAAGCATGCCAACAAGATTTAGAAAATAGGCTCAAAGGAGCAAATCTAAGTATTACTGGCCTTAACGGGGAGGTACAGAGAGAAATAGGGGTAGGAACTTTATTCAAAGGAATAATAACAGAGAACTCTCCAAACTTAGAGAAAGATATCAATATTAATGTACAAGAAGATTATAGAAGATCAAGCAGGTTTAACTTAAAGAAGACTCACTTAAGACACTTAATAATCAAACTCTCAGAGGTCAAGGATAAAGAAAGGATCCTCAAAGCATCAAGAGAAAAGAAACAAATAACGTGTAATTGAGCTCTAATATGTCTGGTAGCAGACTTTCACTGGAAACCTCACAGGCCAAGAGAGAGTGACATGATACATTTAAAGGGCTGAAGGAAAAAAACTTCTACCTTAGAATAGCATATCAGGCACACACACACAAACACACACACACACACACACACACACACACACACACACAAACCTTCAAACATGAAGGAGACATACTTTCCCAGACAAACAAAAGCTGAGGTATTTCATCAATACCAGACCTGTCCTACAAAAAGTACTAAGGAGAGTTCTTCAATTAGAAAGAAAAGAACAGTAATGAGCACTATGAAATCATCTGAAGGTGTAAAACTTGCTAGTAATTGTAAGTATGCAGAAAAACATAGATGTTTCTAACATTGTAATTGGGGTGTTTTAATCACTCATGTCATAAATAGGAAGACTCAAAGATGAACTGATTAAAAAATAATAACTACCACAACTTTTAAGATATAGTACAATGAGATATAAACCTACACAACAAAAAGTTAAAAAGTAGGGGGACAAAATTAAAGTGCAGTTTTTATTAGTTTTCTCTTTGCTTGTTTTTTAGTTTCTTTGCTTATGAAGTCAGTGTTGTCATTGGTTTACAATAGTGAGCTATTTGTAATAGTTAAATAGTTATATTTGTAATATATTAAATAGTTATATTATTTGTAAGCATTATGGTAACTTTAAATAAAAAATATACAACAGATATAAGGATAGAAGGAAGAGAAGACCACAAAACAGCCAGAAAACAAATAACAAAATGGTAGGAGTATTACTTATCAATAATAACACTAAATGTAAATGAACCAAACTCCAATCAAAATACAAGGTGGCTGATGGATTAAAAAAAGACCAAATGATCTGTTGCCTACAAGAAACACACTTCACCTATAAAGACACACATAGACTGAAAATAAAGGGATGGAAAAGATATTTCATGCTAATGGAAACCAAGAAAATAGTAAAAGAGGAGTAGCTATATTTATAACAGATGAAATCGATTTCAAGAGAAAAACTACATGAAGAGACAAAGAAGGTCATTATATAGTAATAAAGGAGTCGATTTGGCTAGTGGATATAGCAACTGTAAATATATATATACTCAGCACGAAAGCACTCAGATATATAAAGCAAATATTATTATAACTAAAGAGAGAAACCCTAATAAAATAATAGCTGGAAACTTCAGCACCCTACTTCAGCATTGGATATATCCTCCAGACAGAAAATCAAGAAAGAAACATTAGACTTAATCTGCACTATAGACCAAATGGACCTAATAGGTATTCACAGAACATTTTATCCAACGGCTACAGTATACACATTCTTCTCCTCACCACCTGGATTATTCATAAGACTAGCCCATATGTTAGGCCACTGTATTAGTTCATTTTTGCACTGCTGATAAAGACATACCTGAGACTGGGCAATATAAAAATGAAAGGTTTATTGGAGTCACAATTCCACATGGCTGGGGAGGTCTCTCAATCATGGTGGAAGGCCAGGAGAAGTAAGTCACATCTTACATGGATGGCAGTAGGCAAAAAAGGAGCGTGTGGTGAAAAACTCCCATTTTAAAAACTGTCAGATCTTGTGAGACCTATTTACTATCATGAGAACAGCAATGGAAAGACCCACCTCCATAATTCAATAATCTCCCACTGGGTCCCTCCCACAGCTCGTGGGAATTATGATTTTGGTGGGGACATAAATCCAAACCATATTATTCCACACTTGGCCCCTCCCAAATCTCACATCTTTACATTTCAAAACCAGTCATGCCTTTCCAACGGTCCTGCAAAGACTCAACTCATTTCAACATTTTTTTTGGGGGGGTACATGAGAAGAACATGCAAGATAGTTGCATAGGTACACACGGGGCAGTGTGATTTGCTGCCTTCCTCCACTTCACCTATATCTGGCATTTCTCCCCATGCTATCTCTCCCCAACTCACCACCCACCACTGTCCCTCCCCTATTTCCCCCCAACAGACCCCAGTGTGTAGTGCTCCCCTTCCTGTGTCCATGTGTTCTCATTGTTAAACACATGCCTATGATTGAGAACATTCGGTGTTTGATTTTCTGTTCTTGTGTCAGTTTGCTGAGAATGATGGTGTCCAGGTTCATCCATGTCCCTACAAAGGACATGAACTCATTGTTTTTGATGGCTGCATAATATTCCATGGTGTGTATGTGCCACATTTTCCCTGTCCAGTCTATCATCGATGGGCATATGGGTTGGTTCCAGGTCTTTGCTATTGTAAACTGTGCTGCAATGAACATTTGTGTGCATGTGTACTTACAGTAGAATGATTTATAATCCTTTGGATATATATCCAGTAATGGGATTGCTGGGTCAAATGGAATTTCTATTTCTAGGTCCTTGAGGAATCCCCACACTGTATTCCACAATGGTTGAACTAATTTACACTCCCACCAACAGTGTAAAAGTGTTTCTATTTCTCCACATCCTCTCCAGCATCTGTTGTCTCCAGATTTTTTAATGGTTGCCATTCTGACTGGCGTGAGATGGTATCTCAATGTAGTTTTGATATGCATTTCTCTAATGACCAGTGATGATGAGCATTTTTTCATATGTTTGTTGGCCTCATGTATGTCTTCTTTTGTAAAGTGTCGGTTCATATCCTTTGCCCACTTTTGAATGAGTTTGCTTGTTTTTTTCTCATCAATCTGTTTGAGTTCTTTGTAAATTCTGGATATCAGCCCTTTGTCAGATGAGTAAACTGCAAAAATTTTTTTCCTATTCTGTTGGTTGCCGATTCACTCTAATGACTGTTTCTTTTGCTGTGAGAAGCTGTGGAGTTTGATTAAGTCCCATTTGTCTATTTTGGCTTTTGTTGCCAATGCTTTTGGTGTTTTGGTTAAGAAGTCCTTGCCTACTCCTATGTCCTGAATGGTTTCGCCTAGATTTTCTTCTAGGGTTTTTATGGTGTTAGGTCTTATGTTTAAGTCTTTAATCCATCTGGAGTTAATTTTAGTGTAAGGTGTCAGGAATGGGTCCAGTTTCTGCTTTCTGCACATGGCTAGCCAGTTTTCCCAATGCCATTTAGGAAACAGGGAATCCTTTCCCCATTGCTTGGTTTTGTCAGGTTTGTCAAAGATCAGATGGTTGTAGATATATTCTGTTGCCTCTGAGGCCTCTGTTCTGTTCCATTGGTCTATATCTCTGTTTTGGTACCAGTACCATGCTGTTTTGATTACTGTAGCCTTGTATTATAGTTTGAAATCTGGTAATGTGATGCCTCCCACTGTGTTCTTTTTGCTTATAATTGACTTGGCTATGTGGGCTCTCTTTTGGTTCCATATGAAGTTTAAGGTGGTTTTTTCCAATTTGGTGAAGAAGGTTATTGGTAGCTTGATGGGGATAGTGTTGAATCTGTAAATTACTTTGGGCAGTATGGCCATTTTCATGATATTGATTCTTCCTAACCATTTCTTCCTATGGCTATTTTCATGATATTGATTCTTAATTTCAGCATTAACTCAAAAGTCCACAGTCCAAAGTCTCATTCAAGACAAGGCATGTCTTTTCTGTATATCAGCCTATAAAATCAAAAGGAAGTTAGTTACTTCCTAGATACAATGTGGGTACAGGTATTGGGTAAATACTGACATTCCAAATGGGAGAAATTGGCCAGAACAAAGGGGCTACAGGCCCCATTCAAGTCCAAAATCCAGTGGGGCAGTCAAATCTTAAAGCTTTGAAATGATCTCCTTTGACTCCATGTCTCATATCCAGGTTACACTGATACAAGAGGTAGGTTCCCATGATCTTGGGCAGCTCTGCCCCTGTGGCTCTGCGGGGTACAACCTCCCTCCTAGCTGCTTTCATGGGCTGGTGTTGAGCGTCTGTGGCTTTTCCAGGCAAATGGTGCACACTGATGGTGGATCTACCATTCTAGGGTCTGGAGGATGGTGGTCTTCTTCTTACAGTTCCTCTAGGTGGTACCCCAGTAGGGAGTGTAGGGGCTCCAACCCCACATTTCCCTTCTACATTGCCCTAGCAGAGATTATCCATGAGGGCCTCGCCCTAGCAGCAAACTTCTGTCTGGGCATCCAGGCATTGCCATACATCTTCTGAAATCTAGGCAGAGGTTCCCAAACCCCAATTCTGACTTCTGTGCACTCACAGGCTCAATACCACATGGAAGCAGCCAAGGCTTGGGGATTGCACTCTCTGAAGCCTTGGCCCTAGCTCTGCATTGGCCCTTTTCAGCCATGGCTGGAGCGACTAGGACACAGGGCACCAAGTCCCTAGGCTACACAAAGCACGGGGACCCTGGGCCCAGCCCAGGAAACCATTTTCTCCTAGGCCTCTGGGCCTGTGGTGGGAGGGGCTGCCATCAAGACCTATGACATGCCCTGGAGACGTTCCCCTCCCTCCCCCCCCATCTAGGGGATTAACTTTTGGCTCCTGTTACAAATATGCAAATTTCCACAGCCTGCATGAATTTCTCCTCCGAAAAGGGGTTTTTCTTTTCTATCACACTGTCAGGCTGCAAATATTCTGAACGTTTATGCTTTGTTTCCTTTATAAAAGTGAATGCTAGATGGTGTTTAAAGTAGTGGTTCTACCAACATGTCTTGTGGTTCCAGCGCACGTTGTGATTGTCACATTACCATTTTTTCACCTGAGGGTTGCTCTACCAAGTAGAATATGCTTTTAAGGGTATTATCCACGGTGGCTTTACATTAGTAGCAATCAGAGGGAAAGACTGTGCAGTAATTGTCACACAGAAAAAAGTACCTGACAAATTATTGGATTCCAGCACAGTGACTCACTTATTCAAGATAACTGAAAACATTGGTTGTGTGATGACTGGAATGACAGCTGACAGCAGAATCACTGTGGAGAACAGTTTGAAGGTTCCTCAGAAAACTAAAAATGGAGCTAGTATACGATTCAGAAATCCCACTGCTGGGTATCTACCCCAAAGTAAGAAAATCAGTATATCAAAGACATTTCTGCACTCTTACATTCAGCAGCACTGTTCAAAAGAGCCAAGATTTGGAAGCAATCTGAGTGTTCATCAACAGACAAATGCATAAAGAAAATGTGGTACATATACACAATGAGAGTACTATTCAGTCATAAAAAAGAATGAGACTGTTATTTGCAACAGCATGGTTGGAACGGAGAGTTATTATGCTGTGAAATATATCAGGCACAGAACTTTTCATGTTTTCACTTCTTTGTGGGAGCTAAAAATTAAAGCAATTGAACTCCTGGAGGTAGGGAGTAGAACAATGGCCACCAGATGTGGAGCATGAAAGGGGGTTTGATTAACGTGTACAGAGATACAGTCAGATAGAATGCCGGAATGAAGACCTAGCATTTGATAACACAACAGGGCAACTACAGTCAATAATAATTTATTGTACATTGAAAAATAACTAAAAGAGTATAATTGGATTTTCATAACACAAAGAAAGGATAAATACTTGAGGTGAAGGATACTCCTTTTTTTTTTTTTGAGACAGAGTTTCGCTCTTGTTACCCAGGCTGGGGTGCAATGGTGTGATCTTGGCTCACCATAACCTCCGCCTCCTGGGATCAGGCAATTGTCCTGCCTCAGCCTCCCGAGTAGCTGGGATTCCAGGCACGGGCCACCATGCCCAGCTAAGTTTTTGTATCTTTAGTAGAGACGGGGTTTCACCACGTTGACCAGGATGGTCTCGATCTCTTGACCTCGTGATCCACCCGCCTTGGCCCCCCAAAGTGCTGGGATTACAGGCATGAGCCACTGTGCCTGGCCGGATACTCCATTTATCCTAATGTGATTATTATGCATTGTATGCCTGTATCAAAATATCTCATGTACCCCATAACTATATACACCTGCCATGGTACCCATGAAAATGAAAAATTAAAAAAAATCTATTTATTATATATTACATATAATGCCTAATAGATAATATTAAATTATAAGCTATATTGTAATAAATAATTTAAAATATATATGACTAAAAATATTATACATCATATGTAACATATAATAGATACCCTCACATGCATGTATGTGTGCCTATACATCTCCTGGATTCTGCTTCTTTGATTGAACCCTGATTGAGGAACATACTAATTGGATACACATAGTATTCAATAAATGGCTTTCTTCTGTTTCATTTTATTCCCCTCTTATTTGTCACTCAATATTGCACAGGCACTTGCTTCTGGTTATCGCTCACAGCCTCCTGCACCTGTTCCCTGTTTACATGAGTACTGCCGCAATCCTCACTAATTTGCAAGTCTGAAAGCATTTTGATGATGTAAATAACCTTTGAATGCAAGCTGTGTCTGAGAAAAACTTTCCCAAGTGTATCAGAATAGATTTAAATCCACATTGGACTCAAATATCCACATGAAGAAAAAAGCTTCCTTCTTCCTCATTTCCTGGATGACTCTTCATCCAACCTTTTAGGCGAAGATGTTCTAGTCTGCTCAGGCTGCTATAACAACATTACAAACTGGTGACTTAATCAACAGATGTTTATTTCTTACCTTTTGGAAGCCAGAAGTCCACCACCAGGGTGTCAGTGTCTGTCGAGGGCCCTCTTCCTGGCTTTCAGGGAGCCACCTTCTTACCGTGTCCTCAGGTGATGGAGACAGTGTTCTAGTGTCTTATTATTAGGACCCTAATCCCATCATGGGGGCCTACCTCATGACCTCATCTAAACCTAATTACTTCCCAAAAGTCCCCTCCAAATACCATCACAATAGGGTGCAAGGCTTCATTATATGAATTCTGAAGGCACAAATATTCAGTTTATAACACAAGATAAGAAATAAATCCAATTAACCTATAAAGACTTCTGAAGGATTTAAGTATTTGCTCTTTGTTGGCTGTGCCTGGAAGTTGGCTGCTGAAAGGCATATTCTGCACACTAGACATATATTGGGAGGGGTCAACTCAAGGAAGACCATCTCCAGTTCCTCTACAGTGTTCAGGCAGATGTGTGTCACTCCTCCACCAGTATTTAGTTATCCATTGTCCCCATCATGAACTAATTGCTAAGCTTCCTCAGCAAGGATGAGACCACTGCAGCCGGGTTCACTGGTGGAGAACATGCTGATCAGTCAGAGTGAAGCATGGAAACTCGTAGAAAAATGATAACCATATTCTTTGCTAGTGGAGGTGTCCTCAAAGAGTAATATCCTTGTGCAGCTCAATATATTATATTCTTAGTCTTAGGTGTAGTGAGATGCATCAACACACTGAGAATATAAACCAAGTAGGTGGAATTCTTCTTTTCACTCCAGGATCGAGAAAGGCATCTAGGCATCAGACACACTGGGATAAATTGCAAATGGCAGTATGTCTCCTGGCTCTGAATGGTGCCCCTGTCTCCTGCTCACACAAATCTCCCTGGCCACAGTTGGTTGGACTGAATATTGACACCTAGCCCACACTGGGCCAGGTAGATTCTTTTTTCTGGGAACTTGGATTTTCACCAAGAAACACTATGTGTTACTTAAATGGCAATGTATCAATATGGTGTATCAGAATGATTTCAGGTGCATGCAACTGGCTTAAGCAGAAGAGGATTTATTGACTCCATGACTGACAAGTCTAAAGGTAAAACTCAACAGAGGTTTAGATTGATCCAAAGACCTAAAAATTGCAACAGGATTAAGAATCATTTTTCATTTCTTCATTGTTTCTTCTGGGTTAGTGCAATCTCAGATTGTGGTGTCAAGAAGGCTGCAGAAGCTCCAGTTTACAACTCCCAAGTCTGAGTCCACGGGGAAGAGGGCAACCTTCATTACCCAAAGTCCAGCAAGAGTCTCTTCATCTCACTGACTCTGTTTGAATCACACGCCTATAGCCGAACCCCTCCCTGTAAGTGGGTAAAGGTGATGCTCTGACTGTGGCTCACCCAGAGCCAGAGGTAAAAGTCAAGGATTTAGAAAAATAGAGTAAGCAAAATAAGAGTCAATCACAAGCTACCAAATGTTCGCTACCTCAATGTCTGGAGCCATGGGGCAGCCATGTTCCACCCTGCAGACAGAGAAACAGAGGACGCTCTGACTCGAGTGAGAGGAAAGACTGACGTAGACATTGTAGAGTCCAAGGGGTAGGTTTCCTTGGCCCCTTGAAGGTTCACTGAAACATTAGTTCACAAAAGACAGATTAACAGGAGAAAAGGCATATATATTGACAATGTGTGTACATGGGAGCTTTCCGAATGAAGCCCCACAGATACAGGAGAAATTATCCGTTTTTATCTTTAGATTCAACAAAGTATGGACAGCCACGTAGAAATATAATTGGAGAAAAAGGGTATGACCTCATGCTAATTGACTGGGAAAACCCAACAGGGTCTGTCTGTCTAGATTCTTCTTGGCCTCTCTGAGCTGTGTTCCTTCCTTCTGGGAATGGGACAGGACCTTCTCGGGAATAGGGGTCTTATGATCTGCAGTCAGACAAGGTAGATCAGATTGTTTCTTTATGGCCAGTTTTTATACAGAATGGCAAAGGGAAAGTTAGTGCAATAGTTTTAGGCTTTATGGATAGCTTTCAGGAAAGGAGGCTGTGGTTTCTATGTTATGCATTGGGGAAGAGGGATTCTAGTTTCTATGGCCAGCCTCAGGGGAGATTGAGTCTGAGAGACAGGATGGCAGGAGGAGGTCAGAGAAAATCTTTGCCTCTGAGACCTTCATGTTGGGGTGTTGTTTTCTGAGCCCCCAATGCCATGCGGAAAGAACAAGAGACAGAAAACAGAAAGGGCACTCCCAGGTCCCTGTGGTTTTCCAGGGCAGGCTTCTGTCTCTTCCTGAGGCCTGATGGAAACCTGCTCTGAGGACCTGTGACACTCCTCTGTGGCTTGATAGTATGTCCTCTTTTCTTCTCTTTTTCTTTTTTCATTTTTTTAGTGATTTATAATTTTTTTATTGCATTTTAGGTTTTTGGGGTACATGTGAAGAACATGTAAGATTGTTGCATAGGTACATACATGGCAGTGTGGTTTGCTGCCTTCCTCCCTATCACCTATATCTGGCATTTCTCCCCATGTTATCCCCCCTCAACTCCCCACCCCCTACTGTCCCTCCCCTAGATCCCCCCGACAGACCCCAGTGTATGATGCTCCCCTCCCTGTGTCCATGTGTTCTCATTGTTCAACACCCTCCTATGAGTGAGAACATGCGGTGTTTGATTTTCTGTTCTTGTGTCAGTTTGCTGAGAATGATAGTTTCCAGGTTCATCCATGTTCCTACAAAGGACATGAACTCATTGTTTTTATAGCTGCATAGTATTCCATGGTGTATATGTGCCACATTTTCCTTGTCCAGTCTATCATGGATGGGCATTTGGGTTGATTCCAGGTCTTTGCTATTGTAAACAGCACCACAATGAACATTGGTGTGCATGTGTCCTTATAATAGAATGATTTATAATCCTTTGGATATATATCCAGCAATGGGATTGCTGGGTTAAGTGGAATTTCTATTTCTAGGTCCTTGAGGAATTGCCACACTGTATTCCACAATGGTTGAACTAATTTACACTCCCACCAACAGTGTAAAAGTGTTCCTATTTCTCCACATCCTCTCCAGCATCTGCTGACTCCAGATTTTTTAATGGTCGCCATTCTAACTGGCATGAGATGGTATCTCCTTTTTCTTTTGTTCCTCTAAAGGTAGCTCACATTGGTTTCTATTACTCACAGGCAGTGACATTAATCCTAGAAGCCCATCAGAGTCTTTACATAGCTCTGTGATAGGAAAACAAATGGAGCATCTCCCTGGCCTAGGAATAGTCTGTCTGTCTTGGAAGGAAAAGTAACCAATCTATGTGCCAGAATGTGAGACAGAATGCTGGACATTTGCTGTTTTTCCCACCAACATCCTCTCCTTGCCTTGTGGGGAACCAGTGCTCCACAATTCTCCAGGGATGCATTGTGGGTAAAACTGACTCCATGTTTAAGCCAGTCAGCACGTTCCATACATCTGCCAGAGTGACTGACTTCCTGATGGTCACGTGATATGAATCCTGTTCATGACAGCTAGGATGATTCAGTTGTCATGCGTTTATTGGAACCGTCAGTGAAACATTCTCCTTTCCTTTCCTGTTGGCATGAATGTGAGAGGATCACGGGGCTGGAATTATGGCAGATAGTTTGTCAACACATGAGTCCTGTGCATGAACTGAACAACAGGGAAGGAGAGTTGAGAAATTTAGACAAGAGCTCCAACCCAGTGAAGTCATTTGAGCCCTTGGATCAAGCTGTACCTGAAACTGGGGCTCCCTCTGGATTCTTTAGTTTTGTGAGTTAATAAATTCTTTTTTCTTTTCTTAAGCTGATTTGAATTAGAGTTTTGTCACTTGCAGCAGAAAGAATCATAGCTAATACAGTTATGGGAAGTTGTGCTTGAGGAAAGGTGTCAGGTAATCTATAAGATGGAGAGGCTGAACTATAAACAGAGACAGGTTCTAAAACTCCAGTAGGCACGCTTTCTCCTTTTCTTGGAATCATAAAACACTTGGCTTCTACAATTGATATGGTATATATCACACTTGCCTTGAATTGCAATTACAGTTCTCGTATGGTAAGTACAAATTTCATAATCATAAAACTCCGGTGTGTAGAAATATAACTTTCTTTATTGTTTTATAATTGAGCTTAATTTAGCCCACAATCCCTCATTTCTGCTAATGGCAGGGAACTTAATCTTGCCAATTCCAGGCAATTCTGTCAGTCCTGGTTTAAAGCTCTGTATCTCTCAATTAGCTCAGGACTCCAAATTCCTCTACTCCTTTCTTTTTCCTTAGGGTGATGTATGTTTTAGCAAACACGGCAAAGAGGCAAATGTCTGGCCAGGGAGCTGACCTCTGGCCAGTGGGCAACAGGCTGTAGATGATTCAGGAGAGCCGGGCACTCACGCCTGTTGGCTCTGTCCCCTCCCAGTTCTTAGCTCAGCTTCTGCAGATTCAGCCATGACTTCATCTAGTTCCTAGCTTGGGCTGCCCACATGGTCCCTGGTCTCACAGCATGGTCACCTCCCCTCAATTCTCAGCTCCCTTTGGCATTCAACTCCAACATTTGGGGACTTCTGGGTTTCTACAGCCTGCAGGAGTGAGGGTGGTGGGAGGCTGGGTCCTCTCAGCATCCTGTCTGCCTAAATCAGCTCTGCTCCCATTTCTTCATTATAGAAACCACTGTGATCGTTAATTTTATGTGACAACTTGATTGGACCAAGGGACGTCCAGATATCTCACCAAACATTGTTTCTCCACCTGTCTGTGAGGCTGTTTCCGGAAAAGATTAGCATTTGCATTGGTGGACTGAGTCAAGCAGATGGCCCTCTCCAGTGTGGGTGCAGGCCACCCAATCTGTTGCAGGCCTGAGTAGAATAAAAAGGTAGAGGAATGGAGGGTTCTTTATCTCCGTGTCTCCTCCAACTGCTTGAACTGGGACTTTGATCTTCCATCCTCAACACTCGTGGTTCCCAGCCTTCAGATTTGAATTGGAAATCACAGCATCAGCTCTGTGGTTCTCAGGCCTTGACCTACACCATTGACTCCTAGGTCTCCAGCCTGTAAATGGCAAATTCTCAGTCTCCACAATTGAGTGAGTCAATACATATTATCTGTCCATCTATCTACCTATTTATCTATCTGTCTAATCTGTCCATCAGCCAATCATCTCTGTGTGTGTGTGTGTCTGTCCCCTATCTGTTTCTCTGGAAATAGTTCTGTTTTTCTGGAGGGTCTGCCCAATATAACACGCCACCATATGTGGCTCAGGACTCTCAGGAGGCAGCTTCTTCCTGGATATTCAGGCAAGTCGGCTCTGCTCTTGGACCCCCCGGGCCCTCAAACCTGCTGGGTGTGATCTCAGGGGAGAGTGCAGGCCACCCCCTGTTCTCACCTCGCTTGCTTCCCTCCTTTGAGGTCTGCAGCTCCCACCCAGGAGAGGCTCTTGTCTTCACCACGTGCCGTGGTTTGTTGAGCTCTTTGCTCTGGGCCCCTCATGGGTGGCTCTTGGTGTTTCTTGAAATACAACAAAAGATCTTTTCCCCTCTCACCTGTCTGGATTTTACAAATGAAAATCATGGTCTCCAAGACCATGCTTCCAAGACCAGTTAAAAGCAGGTTCTTGATTGCCAGAAATGCACTCCATAGGTCCAAGTTCCAGAGTTTAAATACATGGACTTGCTGCCTCTGTGGATCGGCTCTTCCCTGCTGCCACAGGTCTCAGCCTTGCAGGTTTGCTTTAGTGGAGGAAAGGGTTAGGGCAAAGAGACAAGGAAAAGAGTCCCAGCGAAGGAAAGCCACTTGCTACTATTTCACAGCAGGATCTGGATCAGTGGGCCACGGCTACTCCTCCGACCACAGACACGCCCCCAGTCTGGCTCCCATGTGGATGGTCACTGCTGCCGGCTTTGCAGGCTGCTCCACACCTTTCTAGAGCCAAACGCCACCTGCTCTACTGAGAAGCGCAGCTAGCAGAAGGAACTTGCCCTTCCATCACCACTGTCCTTTCTTTTCAGGCCAGTGGCCCCAGGGGATGATTGTTCTTTTGGCCTCTGAAAGTTGGCCTTAGTGTTTTATTTCAGTATCTTCTTATCAAGAAACCAACACTGAGTTCCCTGCAGTGTTGGCCTAGGTTATGGTGGCCCCCATGGGACTCCTAAGTCATCCTCAGTGCTGTGGGTTGAATTGTCTAACGATATGTTGAAATTCTAACCCCTGGTAGCAGCAAATGTGACCTTGTTTGGAAAGTCTTTGCAGATGCGATTAGTTAGGGATGAAGATGACATCTTATTGAATTAGGGTGTCGCCTGCACTTAGTGACTGATGTCCTTATAAAAAAAGGAGAGGACACACAGAGACACAGACACACAGGTAGACAGGCACACAGTGACGGGGGTGGTACTCACTATGACAGGAGTGGAGCTCGCAGTGAGCCATCTCCCAGCCAAGGAACACCAAAGACTGCTGGGAGCTGCCAGAAGCTGGAAGAGGAGGGACAGTTCTTCCCCAGAGCCTTTGGAGGAATGTGGCTCTGCTGACCCTTTGACTTTGGACTTCTGACCTCCAGAATGAACAGAGAATAGGTTTCTCTAGTTTAAAACAGAAATGTTTGTTTCTTTAAACAAACCCAGGAAACTCAGGAACCTCAATCCTGACCCATTTCTCTGCACTCAGTCCTGGGGTCAGATCCCCTAAAGGCTTGAGACATTGCTAGGATCCAGAGGCTGCTAAATAGAGCGTGGACCCCTCTTAGGTCCCCTTTCCTGGGCAGGCGTCCCCAGCTATTGTGAGTCTGGGCTGCTGACAGCTCTGACTGCTGTCCTCTTTGAGAAACTTCCCCGGGGAATGGAAGCTGCCTCACCCAGGGGGTATCCCAGCACCCCTATCGGGGGGGCAGCCCACAGCCAATGCCTGGCTGGCATGGGACAAAGGCTGCTCTCCTGTGCAAATGGGAGCAGGTCCTTGTTCCTGAGCTCTCCATGGGGTCAGGCTGAGGGTCCTGGCTACCCCCTCCCTTCCAGTGGATACGGTGCTCCATCATCTATGCGCCTCTGAGTCTTGGCTCAGGTTTGGCCTCTAGGGAAGCTGACCAGAGACATCAGACTGGAACTCCCTGTGGGTAGGGCCTACGGGTTTAGTGGCCCTCTCCTTTGCTGGGTAAGGCATGGCCTAAGGCAGGGATTCTTAATGTTTAATGTGGAGAGATTGTTTAAACACCACGTCCTGGGCTTAACTCCAGAGTCTGGTTCAGTAAGTCTAGGGTGGAGCCTGAGAAGTGGCATTTTTAACGAGCTCCCAGGGGCTGCTGCTGTATTTTGAGATGTACTGGCCTAAGCTCTGTGGATGAATGGAATCTCGTCGGGTCTGGGCAGGCCCGATGGCTGAGAGGACAGGCACGCCAGGTGAAGTGTGCATTCATTTGCTTGCAGGATTTCTGAGACTGGCTGAAGAATGTAAGGTGTGTGTGTGCTAGGCTGGGGCTTGGTAGCAGATGAAGAATCTGATCTGGTGTTTTCAAAGGTGGATTCCTGGGCCCAGTCCCTTGGCCTGTGTCTAAGGTCTTAGGAGTGAACAGTTGTGGGTAGAAGCCTAAGAAATTGTTTATCTGGAGAACTTTTTGAGATAGAGGAGTCCCGAAAGGCAGAAGAGGCAAATCTTGAGTAAGAGGAGAAGAAAATCCTCACGTGTGTGCCTGCACCTGCCTCACTGCATGTGCATGTGGATGCAGGCTGCGGGTGCCTGCATTGTGTGTGCATATGTAGTCATGTATGTGCACCTGCATACATGCACCAGAGCACATGTGGGCATGGCCCCAGGCTTGTTGTGTGCTTTCTCCTTCACTTGGTCAAGGCAGAGCCACCATCAGCGGCAGTGGCTTCCTACATCAACACTGAGATCGCCCCGCCCTGACACGCACATGTGAGTGGTTTCTATTTGAATTCTTCCCTCTGTTGTGCAGCAATCTGTTTTTGTATGAGAGCCCCAGACTCCTCATTTGTGGTTCCCTAACATTTGGGGTTTGCTGTTTAGAGCCTGACTCCCCTGCAGCGCCATCCCTCTGCCAGTGTCTAATTTCCCTCTACCTTTGCCCTGCCGATGACACAGAGGGAAGCTTAGAATACTCCCTGCTTTGTGGTTCTATTCAGCTCTGTGATCAGTTGCTTTGTGGCTATAGTTATTCTACTTCACAGAGAGGGGATTTGAATTCTTCGGAGTCTTTGTTCACAAATAAACCAGGGCCAGAGCCTCCACCTCTTCGCTGCCAGCAGGGGGCAGGTGTCCGCCCTCGTTTCTATCAGATTCCAGGGAACGCTGCAATTCCCGGGTCTGTCCCTGTGTGTGCCTTCCTCTTCCATACAAGTTACAAAGGAGGGGCCTAAGCTCAGGGTCGGCACGTCCCCAGTAGCTCTCTGTCTGAGATGCTGCTCCTGCTGCCTTTTCTGTAGTTTTGCCCTTCCTTGCAGCCCCTCTCCATGTCCCCACCCTCCATAGGTACCCACTCAAAGATATGCGACAAGTGTTTGTACCTGCAGGAGATGCAAATGGAGCCCCACCTGGACCCCCTTGGCAGGTGGTGAACCTGACAGCCTGCAGCCCTGAGCACTGGCTGCAGGCGGCTCATAACTCCAGGGGCTGGGGACGGTGATGGCCACTCTTGCTGAAGGGGGCTGCCTGGCTGAGACTTTGCACACCACTGGGTGGGGGAATCCCCTAATCAGTGCTTCTCTGATCCAGAGGACAAAAGGGTAGTCCCCTTGCCTCAAGGCGAGGTCCAGGCTTAGATGTCTCAGAGCTCCAGGGGATCTTTCTAGACGTTCTCCAAACCCTTGTTCTCCCTGAGCTGCAGCCCCGCCCTAGTGTGCATCCCTTGTTTACTTCCCTTCTCCCAGAAGCCCCCCTTCAGCGCATCACACACACCCAAACCCCATCTCAGGTGGTGTCTCTGGGGACTTGCCTGAAGATGGGATCTGTGTGGGATGTGTAGACTTGTGTGTGTGCCCCTGTGCCCGTGTGTGTTTAACAGCCCCCCATGGACTGTGGACGCCTACTGGAATGGCATCCTGCACACTCACACTCTTCCCTAAAGCACCGTCCATTCATCCAGCCCGCTGCAGCTTCCTGCCCATACGTATTCCAGAGTGGGCTGCCTCATCCTATGCAGCCGCTTCTCTAGTGACAAGCACTTAGATGACCTTGTTCTCTATATCCACAATGGGCATCCTTGTGTGTGGCCCCTTGGACCCATGTGACAAAATCTCCAGATGGCCCCTGGCCTGGGAGTGGCTCTGAGGGACGGGCGTGTGCACACTTAGCTTCCTGGGGTCCCGCAGATTGCTTCCCAGGACCCACTCACTCACAGCCCGACAACAGCACACAGGGGTCCCATCCCTCCACGTCCTCTCCTGCGGCAGGGAGGGGCCTCCCTTCTCGTGTGTGCCGTTCTGATGTTGGTTTTCCATTTTGGTTCTTTTCTTTTCACTGCTGGTGACTTTCAGCATCTCTGCATGTTGGGATTAGCACTTCCTCTTTTGTAAACCATCTACTATCTTTTTGCAAAAATCTAAAATTAATTTTAGATGCTCTGTTTATTCTAGACGCGAATCTCTTGTTTCATACAATGGAAATATCTAAATCACACTGCCATGTGTGTACCTATGCAACAATCTTGCATGTTCTTCATGCAATTAAAAGAATAAATAAATAAAAATAAAAATACAAAAATTAAAAATAAAAAAGAAATATCTTCTCTGAGTGGGCTGTCTCTTTCCCTGTTGATGGCATTCTTCATTCAGCAGAAATCCTTAGGAGCTGCTGCCTTACACTCTCAGCGTCACACAGAGTTTCTGATAAAACAGCTCATTTTTATTTCACTTGCTTTTTGCTGAAGTCCTCCAGCCAGGACTCAGGTTTGAGTCCACAGTGAGGCTGTGTTTTGTTTTTGTTTTTGTTTTGAGACGAAGTCTTGCTCTGTCATCCAGGCTGGAGTGCAGTGATGTGATCACGGCTGTCTGCAATCCCTGCCTCCCGGGTTCAAATGATTCTCCTGCTTCAGTCTCCCAAGTAACTGGGACTACAGGTGCCCGCCACCACACCCAGCTTATTTTTGTATTTCTAGTAGAGATGGGATTTCACCATGTTGGCCAGGCTGGTCTTGAACTCCTGACCTTGTGATCTGCCAGCCTCGGACTCCCAAAGTGCTGGAATTACAGGCATGAGCCACTGCGCCCGGCCACGGGGGCTGTGTTCAAGGACACTGAGTTACAGAGATCATCTTCATGCAAAATCACGCTCGCCTTCCATCCCGACCTATAAACCCTACTTTTGTTCCCTGGTCCCTCTTTTTGTGAGTGGAAGTGCTTTTTCTAGAGCTCTTCCATTTCTCATCACAGAGACCCCAGATGGGCCATCCCACTAAACCCTGGAGGTGCTGAAACTCACTTGAGCTGCACAGAAAACACATGTCAGCATGCCACAAGGGTTCCCTGCCACTGTGTAAGCAGCAGGAGTCTAATTCCTCCATAGCCTCTCTCGAGAGGAACTTTTCATCTTTGTGCGTCTCAATAGGTCCCCAGTCATATATTGCTGCTCTTATAGTGAGCAAACACTATTCCAGGAAATGCCCAGATGCATACACAATGCCAAGTACCACAAGAAGGAAAGTTTTTATTTAGTGGGTCCTCTGGGGATAGCTGGTGGCCTGTCCCTGAGGGTTGAATGCACAGGTAGGTGACTCTCTGAGGAGCACTGAGGGGCTGGCCATGGTTTCCCATGTGAATGAAGATGAGGGGTCTGCAGACTGGGATCCAGGGCGGGGGGCATGGACAGCAGGGCTGGCATTGCAGGCAAGGCTGGCTCCCAGCCTGGTGATTGCCTAGGCCACGGTACAGCAAGCTGCTTCTGCAAAGGGTCAGAAAGTAGGTATTTTGGTTTTTGCTGGCCGTATGGTCTCTGCTGCAGCCACCCCACTCTGCCAGTGTAGTATACAGTGTAGTGCCATTGGGGAATGGGCTCTGTGCAACTGAATGAATGAATGTGCTGGGTTTCAGTAAAACTTTATTTACAAAAACAGGCCAGATTCAATCTGTGGGTCACTGTTGGCTAGCCCCCAGCCTGTGCTGTTGAATATGCCTGTAGTGGAGCCATGAGCTGATATTTTCACAAGGTTTCAAAGTTTCATAGTTGCTTTCGATTGGCTTGAATAAGGCTAAAAAATCACAAAAACTAGATGTAGCAGATTTCTGATCATGTTTTTGCTATAATAATCACATCTGGTATACAATGGAGTGCCCAAGGCAAGATTTAAAATGCAGAGGAGGGTGGGCAGGTCACCAGGATGAAGCAGGTTGTGTTGAAGCTTGCTCTGACCCATGGCCCTAGGGCCGGCTCTGCTGCCACCAACTCAAATAAGATTTTTATTACCGGTTAGTCAGAGAACAGGCAACAAATTGGTGTTATTTTCAGCGCCCTGAATCAACACTAGTGCAAATGAATTAGAGGATTGCCCTGCAGCCGAGGTCAGTGAATTGTAGCCCGTAGGTCAGATCCAGAACACTGCCTGTTTTTGTGGTCTAGTTTCATTGGAATGCAACTATTTTAGTCCATTCACGTGTGCTGCAAGAAGAAAATAACTGGGACTAGGTCATTTATAAAGAATAGAAATTTACTTCTCACCATCCTAGAGGCTGGGGAGTCCAAGAGGAATGCGCCTGCTCTGGAGTCTGGTGATGGACTTCTCGTTGAATCTCCCATGTTGCAAGATGGAAGGGCAAGAGGAACAAAGGCTGAGTCCTCACCTGCTCTCCTTGCAGAAGTGCAAGCTGGCCAAATGCTGCTGGAAGCTTCTTTGATGAGGGTCTTAATCCCACCTAAGCGGGAGGAGCCCCCATAGCCTAATCATCTCTGAAATGCCTCACCTCTGAATTCCATCACACTGGTAAATCCTGAAATTTGGAGGAGACACATTTGAATCATAGCAACCGCTGTGGCCGCTCATTTCACCTTGCCTATGGCTGCCCTTGGAGGAGGACAGCAGAGCTGAGCAGGTGCAGCAGAGACTGTCAGGTTCTGGAAGCCTAAAATATTTGCAGCCTGGAGTCTACGGAAACATTGGACAATCCCTGTACCAAAGCCCCAGAGAGGAAAAGATTGTCATTAAGATCTGCTGTCTCTCCTTTCCCGTAGTGTGGTGTCGATTTAGCTGTGACTGAGAACCTGAAGTAACGGTGGCTGATATGACCCCTGCTGCACTCAGCACTGGGCCTGTGTGTGGTGAACACCATCTGTGCCTCTCATTTTGCTGCCACCACTGTGGGGCTGCCACCAGGCTCTGGTGCTCTGGTTACCTGCAACTGTGTGGTGGCGGCTTACCGATGTAAGAGAGGTAGAGAGCCGGGCAGCTATCCTGCCCATCGCTCACATCCACTGCTCCTGTGTTCTCTTCCCGTGGGTGCTGACTTTGTGGAGGGAGATGCATGAATTGTTAGGATTCAACCCAGCTGTGAATAATGGAAAACCTGAATAACAATGATGGAAGCAAGATGGATTTTTTTTTTAAAAAAAGCTCATACTGGTATGGAAACTCCACAATCATCAGAGATTCAGCTCTTTCCACCTCTCTCTCTCTCTCTCTCTCTCTCTCTCTCTCTCTCTCTCTCTCTCTGTTGTATTCTTAGCAAATATTTTCCCTTCCCAAGTTTGCCTCATGGTAGTAAGATAGCTGCTGGGGATCAGGAGTCACACTTCTGTCCCAGGCGGTATTTATTTTCAGGGCCACATAAGGAGGAGGGTGCATGGGGGAAGCAGGGCACATCTGTAAGCAGAGGCAGTTCCATTTAAAGAACTCCAGAAGCACCACCAACAACTTCTGCTTTTATCTTGTTATAGATTAAATCGTGCCCCCCCCCAGCAAAAAAAGATATGTTGAGTCCGAAACCCCCAGGATCTCAGAATGGGACCTTATTTGGAAATGGGTCATTGTAGATGTAGTTAGTTAAGATGACATCATTCTGGTGTCAGGCGGGCTCCTAGTGCAATACGACTGGTGTCCTTGTAAGAAGATGGCATGTGAGGACAGAGACACAGAGGAAGAACACCATGTGACAAGGGAGGCTGAGATTGGAACGATGCAGCTGCAAGCCGGGGAACCCAGCGACTGTCCGCAAACCACAGAAGGTGAGCAGGTGTCAAGGAAGAATTTCCTTACAGTTTCACAGGCAGCACAGCCCTGCCATCACCTTGATCTTGGACTTCTAGGCTCCAGAACTGTGAGATGATAAAATCTGGTTGTTTTAGGTCACTGCATTGTTATGGCAGCCCCAGGAATAAATACATAACTCAACGGCGAGATGTACCTGAAAGGGAGACCGAGAGATGTCATTTTTCTGGCCCATTTCCACTGCGGGGAAGAATTGGAGGATGGGTCATGGGGATGGCACTGCAGCCTCTGCTACAGATGCTCTTGAATGAGGTTTCAGTGGAACTTCTCCAAAGCACGTTTCTCCTGAAACACAGGTGGGGGTGGTAGGTTTTATGGTCGTGCTCTTGCATCTGGAACAGAGTTTGGTTTTGTCTTCTACCAGTTTGTGATCTCTGGCTTCATTTGCAGACCTTCCTGATATCCACTCTGTTCCATAAAAGAAACACTGCTGACCTCATAATTCTTCTGGCTTCAGTTTGCGGCCCTCAGCTGACTCTTGGTGGTGTGGGTGGGAGACCGCTCCTGTCCCTGTCTCTGGCAGCCAGCCTTGGCCACTGTCTTAGCTCCCTGTGGACACCTCCAGACTACCTGAGGCCATTGCCCTTCCTCTTATACCTCTTTCTCTCTTCAGGCATGTAGTTTCTATAAGGCTTAGACATTAGGAGATTTCCAAAATGTCCCTGAACCCTGCACTCCTGAGTTGTAAGCTATGAGGACAGCCTCTATAAGTAGGGCATCCGTGGGAAGTAGAAAAGCGTATATTCTCACTCATAGGCGGGTGATGAACAATGAGAACACATGGACACAGGGAAGGGAGTACTACGCACTGGGGTCTACTGGGGGAAATAGGGGAGGGACAGCGGGGGGGAGAGCGGGGGAGGGATAGCATGGAGAGAAATGTCAAATGTGGGTGAATGGGGCAGAGGGCAGCAATACACACTGCCACGTGTGTACCTATGCAACTATCTTACATGTTCTGCACATGTACCCCAAAACCTAAAATGCAATTAAAAAAAAAAAAAGAAAAGTTTCTCTTCAAAGATTCCTTTCTTGTTAAAGAATACATCGTAAGTGTTAGAAATAATAGTTCGTTTTAAAAACTTTCTTTGAGGCCTTCTTGTTTTTTGCTAATAACTCTTTGTTAAGCCCTATCCTACGTAGCTGTTATATGTGCTCACAGGCACGCAGTACATTCTATGTCCTTGTACGTTTACCAAGATATTTCTGCTATTACTTTTCTAAGTCCTTTTGCAAGGAACTTTCTGTCCCTTCCTTGTTTAGACTTCTTTTTGTTTTATTCTCCATTGCCTTTACCTACTCAAGAAAGTTTTAGGTTATTAGCCAATCAAGTTCAGTTTTAGATTGTGAAGTCTGACTCCAGCCAATGGAAATCAGACACACCAGTAAAGATGTCCCCAAATACGTAAAAGATAAATATGTCTACTTTTTCTTTGTTTGTTGTATTCTCATAGCAAGATAGATAACAAGAGCACCCTTTCTGCAGAAAGTAAAATTGCCTTGCTGAGAGATCCTTTGTCTCAATGCTGATTTTTCTTTGTGGCACCAAGCATCTGTCTCCAACAGCATCTAAGCTCATGGAGAGGACCTTTTCGTAGTTAATCATGACTGAAATGGCCAATAGAATGTGATGTCGTCAACCTGTTGACATGAAATTAAGGCTTTCTTCTGTTCTTCAGTCACATTCTCTCTGTCTTTTAGGTGGCTGTCTCTGGTCTGATTGCCAGCTAACTCCTGTCCCACCACCTTCTCATCCCAGTTTGCTGCCCCAGTACCCTCATGGTGTCTGATTATCATTGTGAATCCAACGAGATGTGAAATTCAAGTGTGGTTGTTTGAATGAAGGCAGGAGTTGGATTACCCACATTAGAATGAGATTTGAGTGATACCTACAAAGGAAAGTCTGCAGCTCCTGAGCTGTCCCTTCATTGCTCAGATTCACTGGAACATTCATTTTCTTTGATTCAATATGAAAAAATGATAACTTAGTGCTAGCATGACACGCCAAATAACTAGGTACCAACCTGTTAGTTTTATGAATTTCTTCATGAGAATAGCATTGTTGTTTAGTTGGTTTTCTGAGACACAGTTGCTCTGTTGCCCAGGCCAGAGTACAGTGGCACCATCTTGGCTCACTGCAACCTCTACCACCCAGGTTCAAGCAATTCTCGTGCCTCAGCCTCCCAAGTAGCTGGGAATACAGGCGTGCATCACCATGCCCAGCTAATTTTTGTATTCTTAGCAGAGACTGGGTTTCACCATGTTGGCAAGGCTGCTCTTGAACTCCTGGCCTCAAGTGATCCACACACCTTGGCCTCCCAAAATGCTTGGATTATAGGCCTGAGTCCCTATACCCAGCCATAACCATTTTTTTGAACCCATAAGTTTTGCTAGTCTTGGGCATATTTATATGTCTCTGTTCAGGCTGCTGTAACAAAATGTAGATGGGGTTGTCTTTAAGTAACAAAACTTACAGTTTCAGAGGCTGAAAAAGTCCAAGATCAAAGCACCGGCAGGTTCAATGCCTGTGTAGGGCCTGCTTTCTGGTTTATAGATGGTACCTTCTTTCTGTGTCCCACGCATTCCACATGGTGGAAGGACTGAGGGATCTCCCTCAAGCCTCTTTTACAAGGGGATTAATCCCATTCATATGGGCTCCCAATCACCTCCCAAAGTCCCCACCTTTTAACACCATTATCCTAGCACTCCAGGACTCTTTCTTTTCAAAGCCACGTTGGTTTTCTCCTCCACTTTTCTATGCTGTTGCAAACTGAATTGCTAGCGATTCTTCTCCCAAGCTTATCTCAGCAAAGAAAGTAAGTGTATCCATACAACAACCGAGGCCACTGGGTCAGCCTGGTAGCAATGACCACGGGGAAAGGAAGAATCTGGGGCTTCTTAAGGTAGTTCTCCATATAACCACCAGGGGGCACTGCTAAAGTGCTGTCTCCTGGTCCTGGGCCTCCTAAATTGGGGGTGATGTGATCTGCTTTAAAATGAGCACCTTGGGAACAGCTTGAGTGCAACTAGATTAAAATGTATTAATTATCGGGTGTGTTCCAGGTGTTTTTCTGTGTTATCTCATTTAATTCCATTACTTCCCTGAGTGGGAGGTATTTCAAACTTCATTTTATAGGTTGGCAACTAAGGTTTTTGCTCATGAGCTGTCTCACGTCCGAGGTGCTTGTAAGAGGTGAAACAAGTATTTTGTTTTTATTTTTTTGTTTTTTAACGGAGTTTTGCTCTTTCACCCAGGCTGGAGTGAAATGGCACAATCTTGGCTCACTGCAATCTCTGCCCCTGATCCTCTTGCCTCAGCCTCTCAAGTAGCTGGGATTACAGGCACCCCCTCAACACACCATGTCCAGCTAATTTTTGTATTTTTAGTAGACATGTGGTTTCACTATATTGGCCAGGCTGTCTTGAACTTCTGACCTCAAGTGATCCACCCACCTTGGCCTCCCAAAGTCTTGGGATTACAGGTACGAACCACTGCACCCTGCTGAAACAAGTTTTTAAAATCTCTGTCCATCTACAAAGCTCTCAGTCTTAAGGATAAAATCTGCAGGAAATCAGGGAAGGAGGGAAGCAGCAGCTTGCTCTTTCTATGCAAGGAGTTCCAGCTGTAAGACTGGATGCTGGGGACGGACAGCTTTGTTTCTTTCACTTGAGTAACCAAGGATTTCCACAGTGCGAACCTTGTCCAATGTGTGTATCAGTCAGCAGAGGCTCAGCTGCTGTAACAGATACTCCTCAGAAACTAGGTGGCTTGAAACAGCAACGCTCACTCCTCACTCAGGTTCTGTGCCCATGGTGGCTTTGTAGTGAGTTTCTGCCCACCGTAGGTGTGCAGGGCCCTGGCCAATACAGTGATGCTGGTCTGGAAATTTGCCAGTTGCTGCGGATAAGAGAAAAATAGAAATGTTTAAGAGGGTCTTGAACTGGCAGCCACATGCTCCTGCTTGGAGGTGACACTCATCACTTCTGTTTGGCATGTGTTGATCAGAACTAGTAACATCGCCCCACTAATGTCCACGAGGGAGCCAGGAAGTCTATCATGTTCTCAGGAGCACTAAGGACTACTGAAGACTAGCACAGAGCCCCTTTCAGGGCTGAATAATTACAATTTGGATATTTTTTTTAGATGAAGTTTCCCTCTTGTTGCCCAGGCTGGAGTGCAATGGTGCAATCACAGCTCACTGCAACCTCCACCCCCCTGGTTCAAGCGATTGCCCTGCCTCAGCCTCCCAAGTATGTAGGATTACAGGCATCTGCTACCACACTTAGCTAAATTTTTGTATTTTTAGTAGAGACAGGGTTTTACCATGTTGGTCAGGCTGGTCTCAAACTCTTGACCTCAGGTGAAGATCCACCCACCTTGGCCTCCCAAAGTGCTGGGATTACAGGTGTGAGCCACCATGCCTGACCACAATTTGGATATTTTATTAATCATGGGTTCTTTTTTAACATTCATTTTTATTTTTAAAAATATTGCATTAAAACATTTTTTATTTTGATTTCTGAGTTTCTGGTTCTCCCGTAAATTTTGCATCCAAGACCCGTGCTTGCCATAAACAGAGGAAGGATAAAAATATATCAGTTTTGACTGAAATTTTGTTTTCATGGGAGCATCCTAGAGAAAAGCAGTACTCACAGAGAGGCAAGAATATGGTTGACATCTACATAAATATTGACAAGAAAAGAAAATGGTGAGAAACACACTCTAACAGAAAAGAGAAGCAAGAAGGCCGGTTTGAGACTGAGATTGCTGTACATGCTGCGTAGGTTCTTTATTTAGTCAGCACGTCGTATAGGAAACCTTTTGTGTTCAGTTTCCCCCGTGACCTTCCAAGTACATTATGAAGACAATTAAAACTGGTATCCCAGAACCACAACGTTTTCAGTGATAGGCCAAGGTCAATCAGTGTGAATTGAATGAAACAGCTTGTTCAGGTAAAATGGATTGAAATCTTGATGAGCAATAATAGAAATTTTGGTTGCAAGTGTTTACTTTCTTTTTGTAGGAACACTGTTGTGTAAGATGTTTTAAAGTACAACGTAATGGAAGCCCATGGATGCTTCTGTGGGATGCTAAGGAAATTAATTTTGGTAAAGACGTCGGATGTTTTCAATTTATCGAACTGTAAATATATAGCAATTTAACTTCTTTTGATACTTGGTATGATTTTTCTTTTAACCAATGTCTTGAATTTTGCTCTTGTGTGGGTTTCATGTGAGTGTGAATCTATAAAATTGACCTAGGTTCTCTCTCAGCAGCAGAATTGATCTCTTTTTTCCCGATTGGCCTGGTAAAATGCATCCGTGAGCTTGACTGATAAAGTTGAATAGAGAACTTCTTCAAAGATCAGAATTATATGCAGAATGTGTTTCTATCCTTGGAACATCAGTGAAATGTACACTTAATGTGGGGTGAAAGGGAGAGAAACTTCTTGCCCATGACATTTCTTTAATCTTGGAGACTTTAGATTCCTTAGAAAGTCCCAACATCACAAGAGCAACCTCACAATGAATATGGGTATGATCACTATGTAATTATCTAGGAAAATTTAAAAGCTTGAGTTTTTGAGGCACTGTCTTTATAAAACTCTTGATAGACTATGTATTGTGCTCTGGAAGGATCTGCTTAGCATGTGACATCAACCTTTCCTAGGGATTTGTTCCCAAGGTTCCCTTCAGAAGAACGACTTGGCAATCGAACTTTGCTACAGCTGGGAGCCATTTAGCACCACATTAGTGAATCCCAGTCAGTGGGCTGGCTTCCCCCATTGCCTCCCTGGGGATAGTTAAGGTCTTAGAGAGAAGCATTAATATCTGTTCCCTGGGAGAGGTTGGTTAATGGGTTCAAAAATACAATAGATAGAAGGAGTAAGTTGTAGTATTTGATAGTAGAGAAATTGTAGTTGACAGTAATTTATTGTATATCTCAAAAGAGCTAGAAGAGAATTGGAATGTTCCCAACATAAAGAAAAGGTAAATGTTTGAAGTGAACTGTCTCACTTACCCTGACGTGATCATTACACACTGTGTACAGGTATCAAAATAGCACAGGTGCTCCCAAAATGTGTACGACTCTAATATAGTAGTTATATAATAAAACTACAATAAAAATAATAGAATAATGTCTGTTCCCTGGGATCAAACTTACTCGGAGAAGAGGGCTTAGAGGCAGGGGACCTAAGGACTTCCTAAAACTGAATCAAGTGGAAACACTTGAGCTGTGACAGGAAATATCCTCTTCATTTACATAGGATTACACCAAGTAAATGACTTTGTAACTTTACTTCATCCTCTTCATTTACATAGGGCATACACCAAGTAACCAATGGAAACTTCTAGAGGGTATTTAAACTCCAGAAAATTCTATAACTGGGCTCTTGAGCCCCTGTACTCAGGCCTGCTCCCACCCTGTGGAGTGGACTTTCATTCCCAACACATCTCTACTTTTGTTGTTTCATTCTTTCCTTGCTTTGTTTGTGTGTTTCATCCAATTATTTGCTTAAGATGCCAAGAACCTGGACACCCTCCAGCAGGAACACTATGGCTCTTGGGAAAGGAGTCATTAGAATTTTAACAACAAGTGCAGCTCTTAGAAGGATATTCCAGGCAAAGGAAAAGCATAAAAAAAGAGGTTTTGCCCTTGGGTTACTGACAATCACAGACTGTGTCACTAACACCTGGATGGGGCTTTGAAGGATGAGCAGGAGTTCCTCAGGTTCACAGGGTAGTGCTGTGAGGGAGGACAGCCGACGTGTGCGGAGCAAGCGAGGAGAGCAGGAGGAGCCAAGGACTTGGGGCCTCTCCAGGGCCCTTTTCCGGCTCTGTGAACCAATCTCGACTCTCTTGCAGGAGATGGGAGGGCCTGGATGCTTAGGTTACCCTCACCTCCCACAAGAGTGGCCTGTGGTTCAAAACCCAGTCATCTCCCTTGCTAAGAGTGGGACAGAACCCAAGGTGCAACCCACACTCCAGAGCCCCCTTGGGATGACACTGAGTCTGTGACCACCCTGAAACTGCACTGTTACTGGCTTCCCCTCCCTACTTGGCTCTGCCTGCCCCTTCCTGTCCCTGTGGGAGAACATCCTCAGGAAATCCCCGGGGCCTGGATCCTGGCTCAGGGCCTCCTGGGAGAACCCAGCCTCAGAGGGTACGTTTCAGGACAGGAACTCCCAGAAGGGCCACGGGAGCTGTGTGTTTGGAAATTGTAAATTTAAGATGAAATGAATGGAAACAGCCAGTGAAAATGCTTTGTAAACTGTAAGTGCTTTGCCCTATTGGTAGTTAGGGTTTTCCATTTACAACTGCCTTTCCCACAGGCCGTGGGAATACTTTATCTTCCTTCCGCTGTTCCCAGCCCTGTATAACATTCTACGTGGTGAGTGCACCTGCTACCTGGGGAGGTGGGTGGGTGAACTGACATAGAGTACTGAAATCTGATGACAAGTACCCTGCCTCCACTCCCTTGGATTCATACCTTTCATTTGGCTCAACGGAGCTTTCCTGGGGCTTCATCTCTTAGCACATTGCTTACTATCGCAGAGGTATCTGTTTTATAAACCCAACTCCTTAAACCCAATGAAAAACAATTGCTTCAAAGCAGCCTTTTTCATTCTGTGAATACAGGAGGAAAAAAGAAGCAGTAAATCAGAAACTTCTCATCCGAGACACTTATTTGATCTTTTTGGCACAGGCCCCTAGAGAGCAGGAGGGAGAATCCAGCCTAGCCCCTCGTCTCTCTGTGGAGTCTTCCACAATGTGCGTAACATCCTGGCCACTAAGGAGCGTGGCCCAGGCTGGCCCCGGCTTGATTTAATGCTCTCCGTAGCTGAGTTTCTTTGCCCCAGGCTCAATAAGCCGTAAAGAATAGATCCTCTGACAGTTTGACAGCTTTTGCTTCAGAGATGTAAAGCCAATGGGACAACCTACAACAGGACAATTCTCTTCTTATTCCGCTAATTTGGAGAATTAATCATCAGAATTATGATCTGTCTTAGGGAAAGGTAGATAGAAACTTTGGCTATTTGTAGAATTTTCTTCTAGGTTTAAAATAACATTATCCTTAACTCTTCCCTTCCTTCCTTTCTCCCTCCCTGCCTTTCTTCCTCGCTACCTTAAACTTGACTAGCGCCTTATATTTGTGTGAGGTTCAGTCTGAATTCAGAAGAGAGCTTATAAAACAACTATAAAATTAAAAGAAATCAATTGGTAGTGCAACCCTATAAACTCTTCCTCCATAAAAGCCATTCTGTGCCGCTTCTCATCTCCTGGGAGGCAAGAGTGTTAAAGGCTCACACTTCCAGGAGAGAGCAGCTTCAACGGCAAGCTCTGACTTTGGCGACTATGATCCTATGAATCTCAGTGTTCTGAGGTTCAGAAAGGCAGTAGTTATGCCCCTGTGCTGCGTAATAGAAAGGAAAAAGCTAATGCCCTTGAATGAGACTGCATATACTAAGAGTTCATGAAAGATCAGCGTTGTTATTCTTGCTGGACAGACTTGGATAAACAAAGCAAGGGCTGGAAACAGCAAAGGAAGAGAAAGCTTCAGCAAAAATGAGATTTTTTTTTAAAAAAAATGCAGCCTTGGAAGAGCTATTTAAATAGTTTCTTTCAGTTTGTTGTGGAGAGAAAACTGTACATGTGGGTGTGGGTGGGTGCAGGGTACGGGGCTGAGCAACAAGAGAGTCAGGGTGTTGGGGACCCCTTCAGATACATGAGACCCCCACTTGGCAATGTCTAGCTAAAGTAGATCAGAAGGGGGGAGTCAACATTAGCAGCAACTACTTTTTTTTCTCAAGATGGAGTCTAGCTCTGCTGCCCAGGCTTGAGTGCAATGGTGCAATTTTGGCTAATTATGACCTCCGCCTCCCAGGTTCAAGCAATTCTCCTGCCTCAGCCTCCCAAGTACCTGGGATTAGAGGTGTCTGTCACCATGCCCAGCTAATTTTTCTATTTATTTATTTATTTTTTTAGTAGAGATGGGGTTTCACCATGTTGGCCCAGCTAGCCTTGAACTCCTGACCTTGTGATCCACCCGCCCGGGCCTCCCAAAATGCTGGGATTACAAGCATTGAGTCACCGAGCCTGGTCAGCAGCAACTATTTTAATCCCAAACACAGCTTCCTTTGCCCTCCAGTTCCTTCTTCTCTTCTCCCCTCCTTCCTTCTCCTCCTCCTCACTCTTCTTTTTGGTATAACCCTCTATATTTTATCAGAAATAGAGTCAAGAAGGGCTCATTGGAGCATGATAGGCAAACAGTCTTCACAGTCCTCACACGGCCAGAATAGAGTCTTGTGTTTTTGTCTCTTTTTTCTGTGATTTTATACACCACCTTGTCTGCAGTCAGAAACTGGTATGTGAAAATGGTTTCTATGGTCTAGTTTAGAAAGTTAGCGTGAGCGTTGCTTTTTTGAGCTGGGAAGAACGGTAAAGACCCGGGAAGAGAAAGGATCAGGAAGAGGAGCTTTGTTAGATGTGCAACACGCGGCGGTTTCGGAAGCTGCGTTGAAATTGAATTTCTTGCACAAACACCGTTAACACATGCACCTTCCCATCCTTGTCGCAGATGTTGTAAGTGAATTATTGGTGTGGTGAATTCTTGGCAAATTTCTCCCTCTTTAATCCCATTTTACACATACTTCTTGGCTTCCCTGTTATAAAAGCCAGAGCCTTTTCAAAAGCAAATGTCCTAAAAACTCACACGTCCTCATTCCACAGGGAGACATCTCCAAATGCTAAAATATCCAGGAAAGGGAGAGATGATGCATGAATTAATCACCAAGAAAATGATAAAAATTCATCAATAGAAAGTCTGGCTTTTTAAGCGTCCTTTTCTGGATTCAATTTTTGAAAACGGAGGTGAACTCCTGATACTTTGAAAGGAAGACCTTACAAATTACATTGGAAAATCCTATAGCATTGACACGTTACCTCACTGTGCCTGAGAAAAGCCTTTTGAATCAACGTGTGTAGGTACTGTATCTCTGGATAATGTTTTGTTAGGGCAAAAGATCAATTAAGGTAAATACTGTCAATCAGACAATTATAAATATTCAAAATGATCGATTCTATCAAATTCAGAGTGGTTTCAGGGATATGAAACTGCTTATTTCACACAGTAAAAAATTGTACCACGTATTTCCCGTTAATGTACAGTAAAAATGATAAGAACCCAAGGAAAACTCAGTTTGAACACGGAGGTGATTGTAGTTGATACTTAAAAATAGCCTCATTAAGACTCACATTTAGTAATTATCTTCCCTGTCACACACACTGGCCAAGTATGGTCTTGAGTCCCAGCTTGTGTGTATTGATTCATGAACCTGCTTTGGATTGTTTCCTGTGCATAGAAATTGTATTCAGCCACAGAATTCAGTCTTTGAATTCTGAAACTTTCTATCCAGGGTCCAGTAAATGTCAGTGCGGAAGGTAATGGGCCAGGCAAGTAAACTCCCATCCTGATCACGCAGGCAGGATGATCTTGCTGTAGGCTGACCTCGGTGAGTTAGTTTATGTGAAGTCGCTCCCTGGATTCTCTCTGTGGCAAGGCTTTGCCAACATATTCATGTGTAGGAAGAGTGGTCATTTCCTTTCCAGTGTTTGAAAATCTCTGTGTGTGAGTTTTCTGTGAATGCCATAACAAATTGCCACAAAGCTGGTGGCACAAAATAACACAAATGTATTTTCTTACAGCCCTGGAGGCCAGAAGTCTGAGATCACTGGGCTGAAATCAGGTGTTGGTTGGGCCACACGCCCTGCTGGAAGCTCCAGGGAAGATTCATTTCTTTGCTTGTCCCTGCTTGTCGTGGCCGCCTTTGTTCCTTGGTTTGTAGCTCTGTCCTCCGTCCACAAAGTGCCTCACCCCAACCTCTGCCTCTGTCTCTGCAGTGACTTTTGCCTTCGCAGGTCATATTCACCGTTCCGGGGATAGCGACTTGGCTATCTTCAGGGGCTGTTATTCAGCTGACCACATCTTAAAATACAAACTATCAAATTTGACCATGTCCTTATTAAAAACACGTAATTCTAGGTCGGGCATGGTGGCTCATGCCTGTAATCCAAGCACTTTGGGAGGCTAAGGCAGGGGGATCACCTGAGGTCAGGAGTTCGAGACCAGCCTGGCCAACATGATGAAACCCCATCGCTACTAAAAACACAAAAAGTAGCCGGGCATGGTGGCAGATGCCTGTGGTCCCAGATACTCAGGAGGCTGAGGCACATGAATGGCTTGAACCGGGGAGGTGGAGGTTGCAGTGAGCCGAGATTGCGCTACTGCACTACAGCCTGGGCAACAGGGCGAGACTCAGTCTCAAAAAACAAACAAACAAACAAAAAAACCAAGTAATTCTAGAGTACTTTTATGTTTTATTTAAATTTCTTAAACTAAGAAAATAATATGCATGTGGTAAAAACAGAAATGAAGCAGCACAAATGATGGGCAATGAAAAGCGAGTGGCCTTTCGCTCCTGAAGGTGGGCTGTGGATGGGAACTGCTCTGGCTTTACGACTGAAGGCCCCACATCGCAGGAGGACCCCAGTCCCAGACAAACCTGACAGCTGCTCACCCCGTTCCAGTTCCACGTCCTACACCAGAGCTTGCCATAGTTACTTGTTTTCTGTGTATCCTTCTGAGAGTTTCCACATATATAACATAGATTTTGTTTTGTTTTGTTTCTGTTTTTTATTTTCTTATAACATAGATTTTTAACACAATTGGAAGATAACTTTTCAATCACTTTATCTTGGCTTTTTTTCCTTATCAGCACATCCAGTTTTATCTTTTTTTAACCCATTATGTGGTATTTCATTGAATGAATGTACCATGATTCATTTAAATGTTCCTTTTTAACAGCAAACATTTGAATTATTTTTAGGACTTTCTTTGCCACTACAGGGTAATTTACATCATTGTATGTGTATTTCTTTCCCTACATATTGTTAGTTTATTGCTGAGCATCATTCCATTGTATAAATATACTATAACTTGCTTCCTTTTTCCCTTGGTAATGGACATGTTACTGTTTCCAGTTTTGGAAACAGTAAATGAATAAAGCTGCTGCATTTATTATAAATCTTTGTATAAACATACATTTTCATTTCTCTTGGGTAAGTACCAAGAGTAGAGTGGCTGGGTCATGGAGCTTTTGTATGGTCAGCTTTACAAGACCCTGCCAAATGCTTTTCAAAGGTGTTTGTTTCAATGTTCTCACCTGCCGGCCCTGTATGAGAGTACAGTTGCTCTGCATTCTTGTCAACACATGATATTGTCAGTCTTTTCCACATTAGCCATTCTGATGGATGTGTAATAGTATTTCATTCTGGTTTTAATTTGCAGTTTTTGATCACTAGTGAGTTTAATGACTCTTCATGTGTTTATTGCCCATCTGGTTGTCTTCTTAATGACTTGCCTGCTCACATCTTTTTCCTATCGTTCTGCTGAGTTGCCCACCAGGTTCTAAGTGACATGAAGGAGTTCTTTTCATATTCTGGATACAAATATTTTATCAGATTGCAATGGACAAATGTTTGTGTCTCCCCCAAATTCTTATGTTGAAATCCTAACCCCCAGTGTGATAGAATTAGTAGGAGGGGACTTTGGGAGGAAATTGGATCATAAGGGTGGGCACTCTCATAAATGGAATCAGTGCCCTTATTAGAGGCAACCCAGAGAGATCTGCCTGCTCTTGCCACATGAAGATAAAATGAGAAGGCAATCTATGCACCAGGAAGTGGATCTTCAGCAGACATGACTCTTCCAGTGCCTTGATCTTAAACTTTTCAGCCTCCAGAAGAACTGTGAGAGATAAATCTCTGTTGTTTATAAACCACCCAGTCTATGGTATGGTGTTATAACAGCCTGAACTGCCTAGGACACAGATATATGGACTGAAAATATGATTTCTCTCTGGGTTCCCATTCACTCTCTTAATCTCATACAATGCTCTCCTATGTGATCTTCTAGGAATATAACCCACCTGGAATTAATTATTGTGCATGTTGTGAGGGAATAAGACTCACTTTTTAAAATATGACTATTGAATTGACTCAGCACCATTTATTGGAGGGACCTTCTTTTCCACACCACTCTGTGGTGCTGCCTTCATCTAAATCAAGTGAATGTACACCTGTGAGTCTTTTTCTGCACTCTCTATTCTGTTTCACTAGATGTAATTTAATTTAGGAAAAATAAAGAATTCTGACCTTTCTTGCATCTGCGTGCCTTGAAGCAAATTTATATCCTCTGGATAACGTTGTTTTGATCAGAATATGCCCAGAGTATTTTGAGTGCTTTAACTTGTTCCCTTCAGTAAGGTAAAGTGCTTCAGTTCGTCCTAATTAGCTTCCCTATCTGTCTTTCAGGTCTTAGGGGGAAATAAGCCAGTGGCAGCTTTTGGGGAGGATACTTCCTCGGGAAATCTGTGGCTGGAGAGCACCAAAGGGCGGGCCTGCTGAAGTCAGGAGCTCCGCCAGGGTGTTGGCCAGTTTCTCCAGCGTTCCTCTTCTTCTTTTTTTTTTTTTTGTGGGGGGAGAAAGGGAGGAAAGCTGGAAGGGAGGGAAGGAGGAAGGGAGGGAGGAAGGAAGGGATGAAGGAAGGAAGGAAGGAAGGAAGGGAGGAAGGGAGGAAGGGAGGGAGGGAGGGAGGGAGGGAAGGGAAGGAAGGAAATCAAGCAATGAGAGAGATTTTGCTGACCTGGATCTAGAGGTTACTCATAGGTTTAAATGAAACATTGATTGGTCATTATTAATACCCTTTTTTTTTTCAGAATAAAGCAATATTTTCGTTCACCCTCCCTCTTTCTCTTCCTCTTTCTTCCTCTCCTTTATTCATTTTTTTTCTTTCTTTCCTTCTCTCAGCGTTCCTCTTCTTATCACACACCAGCTTCTTTCTTCCTGGCTCAGGATAACCTCAATGTTTCTCCAAGTGACCTTCAAAACCCCATCTGTTCCTTTTCACCTTTGCTCATTCTGGGTGCCTCTCCCAGCAGGGCCTGTCCCCTGTTTTTGGTCTACATAAAGTTTAACCCTCAGTCTGATGTCTTCTAGAAAGCCTCTCCCCATCATGTCAGCCCTTATTGATCTTTCTCTCCTCAGAACCCTACGGCTGTTGTTATTTCTGAATCGCTTGTTCTGGCCTTTGTACCATTATTAAATATTTCACAGGTGCTTGTCTTGCCTCTCAAGCTGGGAGCCCAGCTCTGCAGGAGGTCAAAGCCCCTCTCTTACTCAAAGCAGTTGCTCAATAAATATTTCATCCAGGATGAAGGAAAGCGTGGTCAGAGAGTGGGGGCAGTGGGGAGCGATGTGCTTTAGGGTGCTGAGGCGCAGAGGAAGGGCCTTCTCCCAGTAGGGAATTCAGATGGTGCCCCACATGTCACAAATGCCTGGTGTTCATATGGTGTCAGCTTATTGAGAATTGCCCTAAAGCCTCAGTTTGTGTTTCCCAGTGAGTGATTCACAAAGATGCCAGCTCTTATATGGGGCAGAGGGTGGCATAACTTGGGTGAGAAGACAACTCAGTTCTGAGTCAGAACTTTCATTTTAGTGGAAAATGGAAGCAATACCGACATTCTCCTTCCACCTGAGAGCAAGCCTGCCTGCCACCAAGGAAGCTGTGGGAATAGGAGGGATCAGCCCAGACACCGCCATCTCCAGACTGCTCAAAGATGTGTCACCTGCATCGATAAACAGGCACACCTATGGATGGGACAGCCTTTAAATCCATCCAACATTGGTGTCATGTGCCTTCAGTGTAATGTCATGATTAACTGCATGCTGGCTGGCATGCTGGAAAAAGCTGTTGAGTTGTAGGTAAAGTGAGACAAATATGGAAAGACATTCCAGTGTTCGGGGGATTTTTGTCACTTCCTCTAGATGGATGATTTTGGGTTTTTGTTCCTGGGTCTTGACAGATGTTCTCCACTTAACTTCCCCGAGGTTTCTGTCAGGATGGAGGGAGGCGATCTGTAGTCTGTTTCCCTTTTAAAAACCATTTCCCCAGACTTGAAACGTTGCCAACTCATTCGTCTCTGATTTACTGATTTCTAACAAGTGTGCAGTATAAAAATAAAGCCCCTGGTTGGTTTTTGGGGCAACTTGCATCATTCGTAGTCACCAGATGATGGGTTTGCTGTTTGCTATGGGAACATCCCAAGGAACTCATTAATCATCTCCTCCTGAATATCACTTAGGTCCCAAGCAGAGATGAATGTAAATAGAATTAGATGGCATAGTGCATTTCTGATAATAACAGCTCAAGACCCATGGCATAACAGCCTGAAGCTTAAATACCCACTCCGTGTTCCCTGAGTGGAGAGATGTTCCACCCCACAGGGGTCCTAGACTGAGCATAGCTTCTCCATCTGCCTAGGGAGGGTGCTTAGTGCATAAGGAGGTGCTGCGGGCGGCTCAGCCAAGAGGAAGTGTGAATATGTTAGTGGGAAAGTGAGCCCTTGGAGCAGGCTGCCTGCTCCTAAAAGCTGAAAAAGAGTAAGTATTATACTTGGGTTTGGGAGCACTGGGCTCCCAGTTCCCGGTTTTTTATGTAGTCCCAGGCTTGGGACCCCCTCCCTGGTCCTGGCTCAGAGCCCAAGTCTTAGCCTGGACTAAGGGAACAAATGCTACATACCCATCCCTAGAATGTGAACCCCCCTGAATAGTGCTGAATATGCATGATGGAAATGTATTAGTCTCAGATGATTTTGAGACAGCTCTGGTTATTTACAGGCTTTAGTTATAAATCAGGTAAAGGAGGTATCTGATAACAATCCTTCATTGAAGAAGGAAAGGCAGGATTATGGTGCGGAGACCCTCATTCACTTCTTCTGAAGTTAGAGCCCAGAGAAACCTGGGTTACTCATAGCAACCATCCCTGTATAGATGGGGATGTCAACTCCTAAAAGGACCATCGTATCAACCTGGTGATCAAGCAAAACACAGTATGTTGCTGTATTAGTCAGGGTTCTGTCTCCAAGGACAGAACTAATAGGATATATGTATATAGGAAAGGGAGTTTATTAAGCAGAATTGACTCACACAATCACAAGGTGAAGTCCCACAAAAGGCTGTCTGCAAGCTGAGGAGCAATGAAGCCAGTAGTGACTCAGTCCGAGTCCCAAAACCTCAAAAGCAGGGAAGCCAATAATGCAGCCTTCAGTCTATGGCCGAAGGCCCGAGAGCCCCTGGCAAACCACTGGTGTAAGTCTCAGAGTCCAAAGGCCGAAGACCCTGCAGTCTAATGTCCAAAGGCAGAAAGCATCCAGTGCAGGAGAAAGACGTCCACCTGCTTTGTTCCAGCCACGCTGGCAGCCACCCACACTGAGGGAAGGTCTTCCTCTCCCACTCCACTGACTCAAAGGTTAATCTCCTCCGGCAGCACCCTCACAGACACACTCAGAAACAACACTTTGCCAGCCATCTAGGCAGACTTCAGTCCAATAACACTGACACCTAATGTTAACCGTCACAGCTGCTTAGTGCAGTAAGTAGCAAGATCGCTATATTGACAGTTTTAGCGCTATCTCAAAAAGGTGGGGTAGGGGCTGACGGGCAAGGGCAGATTATTCATAATGTTTTTACGGTTAGTTTAAGGTAGTTCCTTGAATACAGGGAAGGGAGATGCTGATTGGAATCAGGCAAAATTTGTGATGGAATAGTTCAGGCTTGGTGGGCACAGCAAGGCAAGAGTTTCAAGGCAGACTAGAGGAGTAAATAGATGTGTCATAAACTCAGCAGAGAGATCTGTTTTTCCAAGAAATGGGTTACTACCCTGATGAGGGTTAGCTGAGGGGTCTATTGTTCAGATAATAGATATTTCAAGAAGTTCTTAAAACCAAATGATAAACAAAGTCTTCCTCAGCAGGAATTCCCTGGAGAAGTAGTCATGTTAACATAGAGTGCTGGGGTAAGTGGTGGCAATGTAAGCAAGAGGCTGCGTGTCTAAGGACAGTTTTACTGTTTTACTCTCTGCTTCTAGTTTTAGCGTTCACGTGGAGGGAGGGAACATTTATGTGGTCCTCACTCACTGATAAATACGGGGGATATTTCTCAAATGGGACAAGCTGAAGGCAAGAGTAGACCAATCCTGATGAAACCGTGTTTCTTTCAAAGAGAGACATAGGAAGGAGAGGCAGGAAGAGAATCTCTCCAATACTTCCCATGTGATGAGCCCTCTGCTCACAAGCACTTTCTCATTTTAATGTTTACAGTGATCTTATAAAGTTGATACGATTCCCATTCATTGGTCAGGAGGACAGGCTTGAAGAAGATATGTACCTTATGTCAAAGACTCCCCTTAACCCAGCTCCAGTCAGGCTCCTCTAAGCCCTCAAATCCCTGACCTTGGGTTCTAGCCTTGGCCTTTTAATTCCAGTTTTAGCAAGAATTCTGGTGGGTCAGTTTAGTGAAAATCTCCCAGTTCCTCATCCCCCATCCTGGCGTGCCTTTAGCAATAATCTTGTTGAGTTGGTCTAACAACAATCCTTTAGTTTTGATGTTTCTTCTTAGTAATTTTTTACCCATGAGCCTCACTTTGCTCCTTGGCTACAGATGCTCACTTGCCCTTGTTGACTTCAGAGTTGAGCGCCATCTCTCTCTCCTACTGCAAAACCCCACTGTAGGGTCCTCTTGAACAAAGCCTGCCTTACCATTATTAACATGTGCCATAACAATTTTTCTTAAAAAACCATTTAGGTTAAATAACAGTCAGGAAGTGGAGAAGCTGGGATTGGAACCTGTCTCTAGGCATCAAATCTTGTGCTGTGCTGTCACTATGCTGGTGTGATGGAGGTCATCCTTGTGGGCTATGCGCCCATCCTGCGTCCCCACACCACCTGCTGTGTGGGCCTTCCCTTGGCTACTCTTGGGGGAAACCGAGTGTTGGACCTGGATAAACACCTTGCTCTCCAGGGTCACTGCATCGTGCTGCTGCATGTGCCAGGCTTCTCATAGCGGCTGCTGCCAGAGTTCTCAGTGTCACCCCTGCTTTAAAGTCCTGCAGGGCCTCCCCTCACCAGTAGGGCAAAATCAAAATTCCCCTGTGACAAGAAACATCACTAGCCCAATTTTGGAATGATAGAGGAACCACACAAAGAATACGGAAGAAAATGCAAAATCCAGTGGGATACAATTGCAATTTCAATATAGTTGTGTTCAGGGGTAAAGAAACACAGAATTCATTCAAGGTGTGATGAAAAGATGTAAATCATCTTTTCCTGAACAAATGCTCATCTCCTGCTATTCCCTCACGTTCTCTGCCACCACCTTGAATACACCTTGAACTATTTTTTTTTCTCATAGGTCCCTCACCTCTAAAATCTCCAAACCTTTCTGCTAAGTCATCTCCTTCCGATAAGATTTAAAGGCTTTATGCTGAACTCTCCCACATCTGTATAGCCTTCTGCTAGAGAGAATTAAGCTCTCCTGTCTTCTCAGTGTAACCATGTGATGTCCCCAGCTCTGTGTCCTACCCATCTCCATCCATCTATTTAGCCATCTTGCCATTCTTTGCTATTCTTTTTTTTTGAAACAGAGTCTCACTCTGTCACCAGGCACCAGGCTGGAGTGCAGTGGCACGATCTCGGCTCACTGCAATCTCTGCCTCCCGGATTCAAGTGCTTCTCCTGCCTCAGCCTCATGAGGAGCTGGGACTACAGGGGCATGCCACCACACCCAGCTATTTTTTGTATTTTAGTAGAGATGGGGTTTCACCACATTGGCCAGGATGGTCTCCATCTCTTGACCTCATGATTCACCCACTTAGGCCTCCCAAATTGCTGGGATTATAGGCATGAGCCAGCAGGCCCGGCTCATCTCACCATTCTTTAAGGCATCCATTTGCCAATTCATTTATGTATTTTTTCATCTATCCTTGCATCCCCAACTCCTTCCATTTATCCATGGAAGAAATGTTTGTTTAAAACTCTATATGTGCCTGATCCTGGGTTTCATCTTCATTTGGAGCAGATTGACCTCATTCTATTCCAAGGCCACAGAGTCAAGGGACAATTCCAGAAAACCATCTAAGGAGTGTGGCTGTCAATCTCATGCTGCATGTTATGTTGGATGGTTCAGCCGTTCCTCAGTACAGCTCTGTCACTTGTTTTCTCGACCAAGGGAGATCCAAGACAGTAATATTCAGTCTAATTTTAGATGAAGAATCCAAGGCTTCTGCCACAGGCATTGAAGCATTACTAAAAATTGCCAAGATATGGAGTCAGCATAGGTGTTCACCAGTGGATGAATGGGTAAAGAAATGTGGTGTACATACACAATGGAATGCTACTCAACCATAAAAGGAAGGAAATTCTGTGGTTTGCAACATGGATGGGCCTGGAGGCCATTACATTAAGTGAAATAAGCCAGACACAGAGAGACACACCGACTACATGATCTCACTTATATGTGGAATCTAGAAAAGATGAGCTCTTAGAAACAGGGAGTAGACAGCAAACTGACACAAGAACAGAAAATAAAACACCAAATGTTCTCACTCATAGGCGGGTGTTGAACAATGAGAACACATGGACACGGGGAGCGAAGCATCACACACTGGGGTCTGTTGGGGGGAAATAGGGGAGGGACAGCAGGGGGTGGGGAGCTGGGGAGGGATAGCATGGGGAGAAATGCCAGATATAGGTGACGGGGAGGAAGGCAGCAAACCACACTGCCATGTGTGCACCTATGCAACAATCTTGCATGTTCTTCACATGTACCCCCAAACCTAAAATGCAATAAAATATATATTTAAAAAAAAGAAACAGGGAGTAGAATGGTGGTTACTAGCACTTGTGACAGGGTGGGGAAGAAGTGGGGAGACGTTGGTCAAATAATACAAAACTTCAGGTAGACAAGAGGAATAAATGGAAGAGATCTAGTGTACATCATGGCGAATACAGTTAAAAAATTTATTGCATACTTGAAAATTTCTAACAGAATAGGTTTTAAGTGTTTTCACTACAAAGAAATAAGTATCTGAGTCAATGCATATGCAAATTAGCTTAATTTAGCCATGCCACAATGTATGCATATATCAAAATACACCAAAAATAGATACAATTTTTATCTGTCAATACATAATTAGATAAAAACAAGAAGTAAAGAATCTGGTGTGCTGGGTCCTGCTTCTTCTGACATACAGAATGCCCAGAATAAGTACAGTGGTGCCAAGGACCAAACCGGTAAAGTCATGGCAGCTACACTTATTAATTTCAGCTTTTGGATGGTTATAAAGATGGAGAATCATGCATATTTCACCATCACACTGATATTCAATTACTCTTTTTTTGGCATCTCAAGAGCAAATGAACTCTGGTAAACAGATTGAAAAGAGAAACCTTGGAAAGTGACACCAAGCAATCGGACACCAAAAAGCAACTGCAATGTTTGGAGATTTCTAACTGATCATTCGTCCTTAGATACCTGATGTCATGCAAACAGAAAAGTGCTGGGGATAGTTTTTGACTCTGCTTTAGAATTTTCTTAATAGGAAAAGGCTCCCATTCTAACTCAGGAGGTGACAGCTTAACAGCCATGCTCCTCATAAAACATTTCCCAGCTCCTGCTGGCTCTTGTGTAACTGGGAGGGGTCTGCTGTGAAACTGGAGTCCTTCCCCACTCATAGCCAAGCTTCCCAAGGGAACTGGATGTCTGTGGTTGTTATGACTTAAAGTCTTGGTCTTCATTGAATCAGCGTCAGACTGTATTAACGGATCTCAACATTTTCTCTAAAGGCTGGTCTTTTTATTTGTCGAGGAATCAGGACTCTCTTCTCTGATTCTGACACCCATCACTTACAGCCTGCAAATCCAGTGTGCTCAGCTCATTTTTTTCCTTCTCCACTGAGATTGGCTCATCTGACTATTCCATTCATCAGGCATGGGTTGAGGGAAATGCACACTGCATTTGCTTTGTGGCTACTACCTTATTTTCTCTCTTTTGGTCTGAAGGGAACCAATAAACCTTCTATTTTCAAATATTCAGAGGAGTCCTTTCCATTTAGCTGGTTCTTGAATGCTTTTAAATGGAAGAAAGACCTGAAAACAGGTGGCTGTTTGGGTGATTTGCAAGCGCTCCAGAATTACTGCTTTTCTGCTTCACAGACTCGGTGATTGACAGTGCCTTCCCCCGGATAGCCAGCGGCATTGACCACGGCGGTGCTGCTCCAAATTGAGTATTTTTTAAAACATGTCAGTTTCTACTGAATGAAAACTAGAATTAATTTTTCACGGGCTAATAGTTGTGCATAGTCACAGTGCACCCGCTGAGTTTATGGACTTTGCAAACAAAATTTACTCTCCTTTTTTTTCCTTTTGTCATCCCTGGTCTCTGGAGAATTTTACTTTTCGATGGTTTTAGCCCTTCCTCATATCTGGCTGATTTTGATAACAGCAGATTAATTACCCGATGTGGAATATTAGAAAATTCTTCGTAGAGCGTCCAGTGGTCACAGGTGCCTTTGACGGGGGCTTGTTCTCCAGCCGTGTCCGGGATGAGAAGTCACTGGCCCGAGGTCACTGTAGCACACCTGTCCTCCCTGTAGACCATGGTTTCTCCCTCTTGGCGCTATTAACATTTGGTTTCGGGGGTGACCTGTGCATTACTGGATGTTTAGTGGCACCCCTGGCTTCTACACATTAGATATCAGTAGCTCTGTTTCCCCAGGAGGTGACAACCAAAACTGTTGCCAAATGTCTCCTGTGGTGGTGACACGGAATTGTCCCCAAGTGAAGACATTCTCCTGGGTTCCTTGAGCGGAAGTTCCCAGAGCGAGAGTTGGGGTGAATGCAGAAAGAGGAAGAAGAAAGGGCAGGACATCAGAAGAAAGATGGACTCTGGGGTGCTTCAGCCTCTGCTGACATCCAGCTGAACAGATTCGCTGGTTGCCTACTCTAGCTGTGTGTTAGAATTACCCGGGGAGCTTCAAAAAAATCCACTCTCTGGCTGGGTGCGGTAATTCCAGCACTTTGGGAAGCCGAGGGGGGCAGGTTAGGAGATCGAGACCATCCTAGCCAAAATGGTGAAATCATGTCTCTACTAAAAATACAAAAAAAATTAGCTGGATGTGGTGGTGCATGCCTGTAATCCAGCTACTCGGGAGGCTGAGGCAGGAGAACTGCTTGAACCTCAGGCGGAGGTTGCAGTGAGCCGAGATTGCACCATTGCACTCCAGCCTGGGTGACAGTGAGAGACTCGTCTCAAAAATAATAAATAAATAAATACACTGTCCTAGCCTGGCCCAAGGATCCTGAATGAATGGCTTTGAGGATGTGCCCTGCTATCAGCATTTTCTTCTCAAGTGCCCTCGGTGGCTGTAACGTGCCGCCAGGGCTGAGGACCGAGGTCAGGAGCACAGTCGCTCACCGCAAGGCGGATCCTGCGCCCGCCGCCTCCGCTTTGCGTCTCCAGCGCCAGCGCTGTGCGGTGAAGACATTCCCTTTACCTTCCTGAGTCTTTCTCAACAGTATCTTGGAGTTCTCAAAGCTGTGACCCTGCGCATTACTAAAGTCACCTGGGCTGCTCAAGTAGCACCTTCAAGTAACCACAGTGATCAGTTAGAAATCTCCAAACGTTGGGGTCGTGTTTTTCTGTGTCTGATTGCTTGGCGTCACTTTCCAAAGTTTCTTTTCTCAGTCTATTTACTAGAGTTCGTTTGCTCTTGAGATGACAAAAAAAAAAAGAGTAATTGAGTATCAGTTTGATGGTGAAATATGCATGATTCTCCATATTTATAACTATCAGTAAAATTAATGAGTGTTAAAAAATGGCACAAAAGTAATCACGAAAAAAAATTAATGAGTGTAGCTGTCATGACC
Source organism: Leontopithecus rosalia (assembly GCA_028533165.1). Taxonomy (NCBI): domain Eukaryota; kingdom Metazoa; phylum Chordata; class Mammalia; order Primates; family Cebidae; genus Leontopithecus; species Leontopithecus rosalia. The sequence continues at coordinate 10,309,424 of CM052649.1, forward strand.
TTACCTGTTTGGTCCTTGGTGCCACTGTACTAATTCTGGGAACACCACCTCAGTCATAAATAGACGTCGGCTGCATCTCTCAGAAAGTGCTCCTTTGCCTTCTTTTGCAGGCAGGGAAGTGTACGCATTTGTCTAAGCCAAAGGGAAATGCCTGTGCAAGGAAGGAGGGCCGAGGGGGTGGAGAGGGATGGGGAGATGGGAACCACCGGGTGGGAATGGCAGCAGCTAAAGGATGGTGAGAACCAGGACACCAGAGAAGGGAGGGAGAGATGTACAACTGGGGAGTCATCTAGCATCATAAACAGCAAATTCTAATAAGAATTCAATTAACCCCAATGGAAATAGAAAAGGAGGAGCAGAGAAACAAAAAAGAGATGGGATGAACAGAAAGCAAATAGTAACATAGTAGATCCCTATCCCACTTTGTCTTTCAAATGTAAATGTAAGAAGCCGTCAGATGTAAATAGATTAAACTCTCTAAGAGGAAGAGCTAGCATGGCTGGATAAAAAAGCAAGGCCCAATTCAGTAACGCATGATGTGCTTTTCACACACAGATTTCGATAGACTGAAAGATATACCAAGTAAATAGGTGTTAAAAGATGTACCATGCGTACAGTGTAAAAATTAATATCAGATAATACACATCACAATGAAAAATGTTAGCAGAGATCAGGAGGGACATTTTATAATGATAAAGGATCAATTAATCAGGAAGTTAAAATACTCATAGATGTATATGTCCCAAATCACACATCTTCAAATAAAATGCACATGACTAATTTAAAGCAAACATGTGGAATTTTAATGTGTGTAAATGGAATAGGATATGATAGCTACAGCATATAGGATGGAAGACAGAAATCAAGGCTACAAATATCATCATGTTATACGAGGTAGTACATTAGAAAGAAGTAGGCTGTGTACTGTTTAGCAGGGAAAAGACTTGGGAAGCAACCCAAATGCTCATCAATGATAGACTGGATAAAGAAAATGTGGCACATATACACCATGGAATACTATATGGCCATAAAAAAGAAGGAGTTCATGTCCTTTGCAGGGACATGGATGTAGCTGGAAACCATCATTCTCAGCAAACTAACACAGGAACAGAAAACCAAACACTGCATGTTCCCACTCAAAAGTGGGAGCTGAACAGTGAGAACACGTGGACATGGGGAGGGGAGCGTCACACACCAGGGCCTGTCAGGAGTAGCGGGGAGAGGAAGAAAAGCATTAGGACAAATACCTAATGCATGTAGGGCTTAAAACCTAGATGATGGGTTGATAGGTGCAGCAAACCACCATGGCACAGTAAATGGATACCTACATAACAAACCTGCACATTCTGCACATGTATCCCAGAACTTAAAGTAAAATTTAAATAAAATAAATAAGTAGGCTTGAAAAGACAAAGATGTATATTCTAATCCCTAGAATAACTACCGAAAGTGCAAAGATAAATAGTTAAAAAACCATAGGTTATAGTGGAATTCTAAAAAATATTCATTCAACACACCAATGCACACATACTCCCACTCCTCACATACCTCTTTCTTTTGGATGATGGAATCTACCAAACACATACTAAAACAGTAGATCTTTCATAAAGGCAAGTGCTTCCTTAGCTTTTCTAGTATAAGGTAGCTTCATAATCAGTTGTAACTCTGGTAAATTATTGACCGTTATAAACTGCTAATTTCCTACATGTGCATTCCTATCCGTAGCTAAGTTAGAAAATCTTCACAGTGGGGTTGATTCTGGTTTGTAGCTTTTGTCAAGTAGAAAGGTCCAACTTTCAGATCCAGGCCTTAGTAGAAAGTAACCCACATAAGTCTCACTTTGATGAGGATCCTTATTAAAGTTCCTAGAAGACATAACTCTGAGATTTCCTGAATGCTGAGTTCTGCCAGTGAGAGGTGTAATCACCGTTAACATTGCTGATGTTAGTAGAGATAAGCAAGGCAGGCCCATTGGGGCACTCACGCAGGAATAGACAATGATTTAATGCATTAACAATGTGATGGTGGCTTTGGATCCGGTCACTGTTTCTGTGAGCTTGTACCAAGGTGGTATGAGCTGTCCTTGTAGCAAGATGGAATATGCATTCCGCTAGGTCCCTTAGACCTTCTCGCATGGATTGTGGTTCCCTGTGGGCTCCCTACATGCTGTATTCGTCTGATTGACTTCTCAGTCAGGTCTCTACATTTGTTTTGTTAATGTCACCTAGAAATTTTGTCAAGAGGTCCAGTGCTGTGGCTCACGCCTGTAATCCCAGCACTTTGGGAGGCTGAGGTGTGTGGACCACCTGAGGTCAGGAGCTCAAGACCAGCCTGACCAATATAGTGAAACCCCGTCTCTACTAAAAATAAAAAAATTAGCTGGGCATGGTGGCTGGTGCCTATAATCCCAGCTACTCAGGAGGCTGAAACAGGAGAATTGCTTGAACCCGGGAGGCAGAAGTTGCAGTGAGCCAAGATTGCACCACTGCACTCCAGCCTGAGTGCCATTGGGAGATTCCGCCAAAAACGAAAAAAAGAGAAAAAAAAAAAAAGAAACCCTTCAAGAGTAGTAAAAAGCATTTTGCTCTTGCCCCTTAATAAATGTGCAGAAAATGATTGCTGAATGAATATTTGAATTGGATTCTAAACTGAGGGAACCACTTAAAGAATCCTTCAGACTGGCTTTTGGTTCCAGGTAAGTACAACTGAATTCAACAAACACCTGAGTGTGTACTGTGCAAAGTACAGGCTAGGCATGGTCCTCCTGGCCCCAAGGGATGTTACATTCTAGCAGCAGTGTGAACTTGAAGACAAACATTAATCAAAAATAACCATGACAGTTAGGTATCAAATGAAAGGAATAATTAAGAGTTAATTAGGCCAAGTGCAGTGGCTCACACCTGGAATTCAGCACTTTGGGAGGCCGAGGTGGATCACCTGAGGTCAGGAGTTCGAGACCAGTCTGACCAATATGGTGAAATCCCATCTCTACTAAAAATACAAAAATTAGCCGGGTGTGGCGGTGCATGCCCATAATCCTAGCTACTTTGGGAGGCTGAGGCCAGAGAATAACTTAAACCCAGGAGGCAGAGGTTGCAGTGAGCCGATATTGTGCCATGGCACTCCAGCCTGCATAACAGGAACGAAACTCTGTCCCCCCAACCCCACCAAGAAAAGAGTTAATTGGATTAAAATGAATGAGAAACACAGCACATAAAGAGGGTAGGTGAGATCTCCTCAGGATAGACAGTAATTGAAGAATGGGTAGACTTTTAACAGAGGTAGATGGGTGAAGTAGAGAAAAAAGTAAAATGAAAAACACAGAGGTGAGAACTCATCAGAAAGTGATCCAGGATCAGGAAGCAATGGAGCTGGACAGCATGTGGAGGTCATGTTGGAGATTTGCAGTAAGGCCAGAGAGATGGATAGGAGCCAGATTTGGGAGGATTTTGAACACAAAGTCTAAACTTTTCTTACATAATTTGCCACACACACACACACACACACACACACACACACACACACACACAAGTACTGTTTTTAAGCTAGATGGTATCTTTTCTGAAGGCTAGGCTTTAGGAAGATGTACCTTGCACCAGTTTGTGTTGGAGGAATCAGAGAGAGGGAAGGGCTTGACATGTGAACTGGCTCCTCTTTTGTCTACAGGAAGGGATTTCTGGTTGGAGTAGGGCAATTGCTTCCTTCCTCCCGTTTTTTTTTTCTTTTGACAAATGGATGGCTGCCTCGAATGAAACACTTTGATGACTCAAAATGTCAGATTCAAAGAGTCCTCTTCATATTAAAAGCTTTAGAGAGCTGGTGACAGGCACTCAGAAAAGAGAGCCCGAGTGGCCCCCTTCAGCAAAGGGATGCTTGAATTGTTAATTCCTGAAAAAAACATGATCTGTGTGTACTGTTGCTTTCATGCCCTCTCAGTGCTGAAATGGGACTTCCTATTATTCCTCAAGTCTTCTCTTGCCTCTTTTTCTTTTTCTTTTTTTTTGAGACAGAGTTTCGCTCTTGTTACCCAGGCTGGAGTGCAATGGTGTGATCTCAGCTCACTGCAACCTCCGCCTCCTGGGTTCAGGCAATTCTCCTGCCTCAGCCTCCCGAGCAGCTGGGATTACAGGCACGTGCCACTATGCCCAGCTAATTTTTTATATTTTTAATAGAGATGGGGTTTCACCATGTTGACCAGGATGGTCTCGATCTCTTGACCTCGTGATCCACCCGCCTCGGCCTCCCAAAGTGCTGGGATTACAGGCGTGAGCCACCGCACCCAGCCCTCTCTTCCCTCTTTAATTCAAAAAAGATGTTCTGAGAGCTTACCATGTGTCAGGCAGTGTGTTAGGACTTGGGATATTCTATTTAGATCTTTTTCTAAAACATCCATTGCCATGATGATGATGATTACACATGTGATATATATCTTATGATTATCCTCACTTCACTTTGCTTATGAGAAAACACAGATAGTTTAGATAACTTTCTCAATGTCACACAGCCAGAAGGAAGCTGAGATCTGGTTTCCAATGTCTTGACTGCACAAATTAATATTAACTGAAGAACATCACAACAAAAATATTACCAGAGATAAAGAGGGACACTCTGTTAATTTGATCTTACATTGTTAATAAAGATATACCCAAGACTGTGTAATTTATAATGGAAAGAGGTTTAATTGAGTCACAGTTCCACATGGCTGGAGAGGCCTTACAATCGTGGTGGAAGATGAATGAGGAGCAAAGTCACATCTTACATGGTTGCAGGCAAGGGAGCTTGTGCAGGGGAACTCCTATTTATGAAACCATCCTATCTGATGAGACTTATTCACTACTATAAGAACAGCATGGAGTAAACTGCCCCTTAATTTAATTACCTCCACCTTGCCCTGCCCTTGACAAATGGGAATTGTTACAATTCAAGGTGAGGTTTGGGTGGGAACATAGCTAAACCATATCAGACACTTTATAATGATAAAGAGTCAGTTAATCAGGAAGTTAAGACAATCATAACTTCCAGGTAAGTACAAGTGAATTCAACAAATACTTGAGTGTGTACACTGTGCAAAGTACAGGCTAGGCATGGTCCTCCTGGCCCTAAGGGATATTACATTCTAGTAGCAGTGTGAACTTGAAGACAAAGTCCACACTGCTGCTAGACAAAGTGTATCTCCCAAATTACAGATTTTCAAATAAAAATAGACATGGCTAATTTAAAGCAAACACTATACCATGACGTGAGATTTATAATGTACGTAACACAAACATTATAAACAATAATGTGTTTGATTATCAAGTGGCTACAATGTCCCAGCACTTTAGACACATACATTAATTCTCACAACCCCGTTATGAGTATCATTATCCCAAAATGTGGCAGAGAGAGCTAAGATTACTTGCCTAAGTTCTCTTAGCTAGTAATTGAGCTGGATGGAAGTCTTAGTAAGAGGTATGGTGTGTAGGCACTGGAATTTGGGTCTGTTGGACCCAAAACTGTGTGTTAAGTGTGTTTGAAGAGGAGGCTAATGATCATCTACCTCTCCCACCATTTACCTAAGGGTTTCTGAGTACCTACTATATTCTAGACATGTGATCACATTTAGTCCTCCTGTGAGGTGGGCATTCTTCTCTTTTCAAAGAATGGGAATCTGTGTCTCAAAGCAGCAAAATTATTCACCAGGATCATTTGCCACTAAGTGCCTGATGAGAGGTTAAAATCCAAGTGCATCAGACTTTAGATACCGCTTCATACAAAAATCTGTCTTTCACCAAGAAAACCCCATGCTTCAATAGAGTTATATAGTTTTTCATTTTGTTTCCATGGGCTAGATTAGGAGGGAGGAGCCTCCCCAAAGGCCTAGCTTTCTTCTTAGACCCTCTTGGCCAGCCTCAGGAGATAGCAGTCCTCTCTGGCTGAGAACTGCTATAGGGGTTTCATGTTTCATATACCACACAGTGGAGTTAAAAAACACAATTTCAGGCTGGGCATGGTGGCTCATGCCTGTAATCCCAGCACTGTGGGAGGCCGAGGTGGGTAGATCACGAGGTCAAGACATGGAGAATATCCTGGCCAACATGATGAAACCCTGTCTCTACTAAAAATACAAAAATTAGCTGGGCATTTGGCACGCACCTGTAGTCCCAGCTATTCAGGAGGCTAAGGCAGAAGAGTCACTTGAACCTGGGGGGTGGAGGTTGCAGTGAGCTGAGACTGTGTCACTGTGCTCCAGCCTGGCAATAGAGCAAGACTCCATCTCAAAAAAAAAAACCAAACTACAATTTCAATACATTTAGTTTAAAATTTTAATCAGCTTTTGTTAGCAACTCACGAATTGGGCAGACCCTCATCTAAATGGAGAGGCATTCCATTGGGCATGGCCAAACAGTGGGTTTTCATAAAGTAGGTTGAGTAGGAAGAAGGAAATGGCATAATCTAAAAAGAGGATTGGGAAACTCCAGGCTGCTTTACTCATAGGGATAAAGTAGAGGAGGCTTCCTTATCATGCTGCCTAGCACTGGACTGTTTGTGGAGTTGGCCACCATCTCTCTCCTGATTTCTTGGAAGGTCAGATAAATGACTTAGTCTTGGTTTGGTGATGTGGAACTTTAGTGTAGTGAGTCCATTTTGGTTTGGTATGCTGGGCCCTTACGTAGAAGCTCAGTCCATATCAAAGGGTTCCCATAAATTTTATTTAATAGTGGTTAAAATATGAAACCATTAAAATTAAAATTATAGCAACTGACTTATGAGAAAATGCTTATTACATAATGCTAAGTGGGGGAAAGCAGGATGCAAAAAACATCTGCATAAAATAGAAATGCATATCCACAGAATCTGGAATGAAGTACACAAAAGCGAAGAATGAGGAAGGTGGTATTCCAGTAACTTTTTGGTGGAGGGGGTGCCATTTTTGAAATTGTCTTCAGTGTTCCTTCTCAGTGTGGGTTTTTATGTAGGGAAGAAGATTTGTATTGGAGAGTCACATATTAAAATCATATAAATCACAAATTGTATTAGTCTGTTTTCATGCTGCTGATAAAGACATACCAGAGACTGGGCAATTTACAAAAGTAAAAGGTTTATTGGACTCACAGTTTCACATGGCTGGGGAGGGATGGCTCATGCCTGTAATCCCAGCACTTTGGGAGGCTGAGGCGGGCACATCATGAGGTCAAGAGATCGAGACCATCCTGTCTAACATGGTGAAACCCCATCTCTACTGAAAATACAAAAATTAGCTGAGTGTGGTGGCATGTGCCTATAGTCCCAGCTCCTTGGGAGGCCGCAATCATGGCAGAAGGCAAGGAGGAGCAAGTCACATCTTACCTGGATGGCAGCAGGTAAAAGAGAGAGAGGGCTTGTGCAGGAAAACTCCGATTTTTCAAACTATCAGATCTCATGAGACTCACAAGCATGAGAATGGCATGGAAAAGACCCACCCTCATGATTTAATCCCTGCCCACCAGCTTCCTCCCATGACATGTGGGGACTATGGGGTTTAAAATTCAGGATAAGATTTGGGTGGAGACACAACCAAACCATATCATAAGTACTCATAGCTCTCTGAATTTTTCCAAACTGAATATCCTGTGTATTAATCACCCAGATCAAGAAACAGCATTGTCAGGGTCCAGAAATCTCGCATGCTGCTCTCCCATCACTCTTTCATGAAATTAGGAAAAGCCATTCTCTGAGCATGGAACAGATTGTTCTTAAGTATGCAACGAGGAGCTCTTGGCCAGAAAGCCAAGGAAGAGGGGGCTGATCACCTGAGTCAGTAAGGGTTGAGCCTTCCTGGGGCTTCCTTTTCATCATTCATTCTTACTCATTCATTCTTACACAGAGGTGGGGTGGGCCATTCAGTTCAGAACAGGAATTTAGTTATCACCTAATCAGAAACAAGAAGAGAAAGGGACTGGTGTCTGTCCAGGAGACGTGAAGTGATGCTGAGAACTAGCCCAGAAATACCATCCCTCACTGAAGTCACAGGCCCAGAAGAGCCTGAACCTCAGAGCCTGGGGAGAACAAACATTGATGGGCCTTCCAGAAAGAGAGACAAGACTCAAGGGCATGATTCAGAGAAGTGAACAGACCAAGTAGACACAGTTCAAAAACAAGGGCACAGCAGCCAAGGGCCAGAGAAGGGGTTGACACCCAGAAGTTGGCCTCTGGAGTTACACAGAAAAGTGCCTCTAGTCTTCCTCCAATGCTCATGGAGCCCCTGTTGCCTGGATACAGTGGTGAATGAGACAGAATGAGTCAGATGCTGTGGCTGCTCTCATGGACCTGATATCCACAGAGGGATGAGAGCTACGATGGGGAGTCAGGCAGGGGAAGGGCTAAGTGTTCAAGGCTGTAGGAACACACAGGTGAAGCCCCATCTGAAGGCCAGGTAAAGCGGTGTGTTGAGTTTAGGGAACAGAAATTTCATCTCATGGCAGGAACAGGGAAGACTGGGAAAGATGGATTGGACTGGAGTCAGAGGTAGCTCCCAGAGACCGTTGCAGGGAGTAGAAAGACATCCCAACATATCTCCAATTGGCTAGAAAGCCAGGCTGGGCGGGATGGCTCATGCCTGTAATCCCAGCACTTTGGGAGGCTGAGGCGGGCACATCATGAGGTCAAGAGATCGAGACCATCCTGTCTAACATGGTGAAACCCCATCTCTACTGAAAATACAAAAATTAGCTGAGTGTGGTGGCATGTGCCTGTAGTCCCAGCTCCTTGGGAGGCTGAGGCAGGAGAATCGTTTGAACCTGGGAGAGAGAGGAGGCAGTAAGCCGAGATTGCATCATTGTACTCCAGCACTCCAGCCTGGTGACGGAACAAGACCCCGTCTCAAAAAAGAAAAAGAAAGCCAATGACATTGCACACTCAGTAACACTGCAAATATAACAATTTACAAACATATTCAGAAATGCCAGGTAAAATGTAAATTAATAAAACTATAAATATTAAAGTACGTGATCATTGCCACAAATTCTCAGCAGATTAAATGAATACAAATAAAACAGTCAAAAAGTAACTGTTGACCCAAAGTGAAACTAATTTAAGTGACCATGAATTTTGATTTGTCATTATAGAATATGATGTAATCTTTCTTTTAAAATGCAGTGTAAAAATATAAAATTATCTCAACAGTTCATTTATGAGCTTTTTGAGGGCCAATTCTTCCAGCTACTGAAAAATATCTTTCTTAATCTATAGGCAGTGAATCAAAGACATAGTGGTGGACTAATTCTAAGTTAATTCCAAATAGTTCTTTCTAACCCGAGAATAATTCAAATAATTCTATTTCCTATTTGATCATTTTAATGATCTATGATTGAATACTCTTTTCTCAGGAGCTGCACTCCGATTGCTGAGAAGCTGCTATGGGCTGAATTCTGCCTCCTCCAAAATTTGTAAGTCAAAGCTGTAACTTCCAATGTCACTGCATTTGGGGACAGGGACTCTAAAGGGTAATTAAGGTTAAATGGGGTCAGAAGGATGGGATATCAGCCCAATATGACTCATGTCTTGTAAGAAGATGAAGAGACTCCAGGAATGTGCACACAGAGAAAAGGCCATGCCGGCCGGACCCAAGGAGAAGGCAGCCATCTGCAAGCCAAGGAGAGAGGCCTCGGGGGAAACAACCCTGCTGCCACCTTGATCTTGGACTTCCAGCCTCTGGACCTGTGTGAGGATACATTTCTGTTGTTTAAGTCACCCAGTCTTTGGTTATTTTGTTATGGTAGGTCTGCCTGACTAGTCCAGGAGTTATATATTTTGTTGTCATTTCTAGAAGAGTATGTTATTTGATCTTTGCTTTCCTTTCATCAGGTATAGAAGATGAATCCAGTGCAGGGTGACTATACCAATTTTCATACTATCATATTTTTATCCAATTTTTTTGAAATTATAAAAACCAGAAGAAGATTTGTTCTTGGAAGGGCAACTTTGCCAGCCCCACACACGGTTGCGTACCCTGGCTTACTGTGGCAGAGACCTGTTTAGACTTGCAGTTTGGTTATTGTTTTGTTGTTGTTACCATTTTCCTTAATTGAATAATTGAGTCATTGATCTTGAGCAAAAAACCAAATGATTCAGGGTTCATTTATGATTTAAAAATATAAAAATAATTGTTTTACTACATATGCATTTACTTCTTAGTACTTAAAAGCAGCCCAGTTTATTAAAATACTGAAACACCTAAAACCCTCTTACTGGCTGTATATTTGGGAGAAGCCACTCTGAGTTTCTCTGAAATTCACTTTTCTTAACTATGAAGTTTTATATATGTGTATATATATATTCGGAATAGGGCTGTGATCACAATGAGAATCATGCATATAAAATGTTGGATGAAGAGCCCGTTGGCAGAAGACATTGGGTAAATGGCTACTGCTGCTATTTCAAGACGGTCAAGACAGCATGAGGTGCAGGTGTTCTGGGACCTGGGTGCATGGGATCTACCCACAGCTTTGTCATGGAGCCATGAATTGAGGTTGGCTGGAGCCGCCTCTTGCAACTCTGGGAAATGTCCACAACCGCTGTAACCAGGGCTGTTACTTACGCTATTATTTGGTTTGTCAGGGACCCAGACGCCAAGAACCCAGCTGTTTATACAAATAAATTGTGAAAGCAAGGCTGACACGGAGGAGGACGCTCAAACAATTGTGCACCAAGTTAACGTTTTCACTAAGATGTTCTGTCACTGAGCATGGGTTTGGTTCTGCTCCAACTTTAACTGCTCAAGAATTGAAGGCAGAATGGCTGGGATAAGGTGCTTTAGAGATGGGTTCAAGAAAGGGCGAGTCAGCCTGCCTTGCTTGTACATGAACATGGGTTTATGTCTGCTATCCATCAAGGTGGGGTTGGGAGAAATATGTTCCTCTCCATATGTTGGTCAACATGGCAAGGCCATCCACAGTGTCAGACTGTTCCTAGGCAAAACCACAGAGTAGGTGCTGCCTGTTTTTTGAGCCCTTTATTCACAATTTTGGTGCCCAAAAGCCCCGCTGCCCCCATTGGTGTCCCCAGATCCCTTCCATGATTGTCCTGTCACTAATTGGAGCCATGTTGGGTCCTTCCACTAACTCCTGTCTGCAGTCCTGTCTTGTCGCCTGTCATTAAAAGCTTCCCACAGAGAATTCCCTTAGCACAATGCTCCCACCTTGCCAATGCCTGACAGTCTGGACTGCACGAGGAATCGCCCTGAGAGCTCGTTTTAAAGGTCAACACCTGAGCCCCACCCGGAGGACCTGTTGATCTAGGTCTGGGAGGCAGAGCTTGGGAGCCCATATTCTACACAGTGCTTGGCTGGTTCTGGTTAGTAGTTGGGTCTGGGGACTCAGCTGTAGCAGACCAGGGAGGTAATGAGCACCAGTTAAGTCAGCCAATTCCAGAGCCTGCGCTAGCTGACTCAGCAGTACCCTTCCTAGAAAACAGAAGCTCCCGTTCCAGTTCAAAACTTGGGAGGATCTTCCAGAGTGGGGTAATTAGAGACCTCAGCACGGTGGTCTGGGCAGTGTAGGCGGGACACAAGGGCAGGCTGGAAAAGCTTGGCACTTTCTCAAGCCAGTGCTGATTAGGGGACTCATCTGTGGGATACAGATGGCAACAGAGTGGGGACATTGTGATATCATTTCTGTGTTTGTGTGTGTGTGTGTGTGTGTGTGTGTATCCATCTCCCTCCCCTCAATGACCTAGAGTAGCATGAAGTGGAAACTCAAAGAATTTTGGTGTCTGCTGGGTGTGGGATAGGACACATTTTAGGTACTGATTCATCCTGGACGGAAATCGGAGTCGAGAGACACTCCTTTAGGAATAACTTGGAAAATTATCATTAATAATAATGATGATGATAAAACAGCTTAGTGTTTTCCACTTGGCTTTGTGTACTGGACGATTTAATGCAACAAGGACGCAGCCAGGCATGGCTGACTGATGCTGGCTTCCCCCACCCCACCCCAAAACATCTCCCAACCAGCCTAAGTAGCCATTCTATGCACCCAGTACTTTAATTTGCACCTTCTCTTCATTCTCTCCTAACCTGATGACACCGTTCAGTTTCTTCATCTCCATAAACCGTAGAAACGCCTGGGGAATCCCTGTGTGTGAGAATTACAACGCTCTCTCTCTCTCAGTTTCCATCTGGCACCTGGAAATAGCCCAGACCTCATGATAACAAAATGATACAAAATGGAATATGTTTTTCTAGACTTCACCTCCTAGCACAAAACGAGTAGTGAAAAAGTCTCTGCAGCTGTGTCTCTCTGACAGGGCAGAGGCAGAATGCATCCTCTGTGGCTGCGTTATCTGTTTCCAGGCGGCCAGCCTGTTTGCATTCTGTATAACACATATGGGACTCTCCCTTCCTTAACTCGATTCTCCACACTTCCCACACACTAGCTTTCTATTTATTTATTTTTTTAGCCAAGAAGAATGCTGTGTTTCTTGCTGTCTTTGTGTTCGCATTAGAGGAACAGCAGCATGCTGTCAGGCAGGGGTGTCTGGTAATAGACTCTGGATAACAAGCACCCAGCTCAGCCTGGGGCTCCCTCAGAAAACAGAATTGGATGATGGAGAAAATAACGTCAGGGTTCAGGGAGGATCGTCTCAGCTTGCCCATCACATCAACACTGAAAACACAATTAGAATACATACTTTATGAGTCCCAGCTAGAGAAGCAAAATAAATGGAAAAATTATCCCCAAGCCCTAACAGCTTAGGTCCAAAGAATGGCCTCTTTCCTCTCACTGGGTGGCAGCAACCTTCTCAAACATTGCCCTCAAAGTGTCCAGGAACCGTGACCCAGAGGCCCTCAGGATCTATCCATCAGGCCAAGGCAGGGAGTCACATCGGCCCAGGGGTTTGGTTTCAAGTTGTCAGGGTCAGTGACACAGGCCACTCAGTTCCCAGCCCCATCCCGAGAATTGGTGCTGGGAAAAGTAGGGTGGATAGAACGTCCAGTTGAGATGTCTAGGACCGATTTGGCTGTTGACACCAGGAGCCAACTCACTTAATTTCAAAGTCCAGCCCTACAACTTACGAGGACTCAGTTACATAACGTCTTGGTGCCTCAGTTTGCTGATCTGTGGAATGGGGGTGAGGTAGAATCCACTGCTCTGGGATTACACAATGGGAAACACAAGGAAGGTAACGCATGTAAACTCTTCTAACAGTGCTGAGCACAGATACATAAGACTTAGTCGTGTTTATTATGTTTAGCATTTTAGAGACCCTGCGCCCCATTTTATTAAGCAGCTACTTTCTATGGTCTTGTGGGAAAAACCTTTGGGACAGGACACCAGGGGTTAGCAGCCCAGCGTCCACTCTGCTCTCATGTTCTGTGTGAGCACAGGTGTGCGCCTCAGTCTTCTGGATCCCACGCTGTTGATCTGTAAACTAGGAGCAGTAATGCCCAGCTTGCATGTGGGTGTCCTTGGATTGCCGTGAAGGTAACATTAGATGCAAAATGCCCATAGTTTAAAGCAGATCTCACAAGTTACAGTTTTTCTGCTCTCGGTCTCTAATTTTTTTTTTTTTTTTTAACATTTGCCAGTTTATTTTAAAGACTATTACAAAGGGCCAGGCATGATGGCCCTTTGAAATCCTAGCACTTTGGGAGGCCGAGGGGGGAGGATTCCTTGAATTCAGGAATTCAAGACCAGCCTGGGCAACATAGTGAGACCTTGTCTCTTAGGGGGAAGAAAAAAAAAAATATATATATATATATATATATTACAAAGGATACAGATGAAGAGACGCTTAGGGCAAGATACGGGGGACGGTGTACAGAGCTTGCATCCATGCCCTTCCTGGGTGCACCACCCTCCAAGAACCTCCACATGTTCAGCTACCCAGAAACTTCCAAAAGAAGCTAAAATTTTTTTTTTCTTAAATTTTTATTGCATTTTAGGTTTTGGGGTACATGTGCAGAACATGCAAGATAGTTTGCTCTCGGTCTCTAATACATCTTTTTTTCCTCTTGCCAAGTGGATCAAATCCCATCTTGTAATTCAGGCATCGGATTGCATTGCGGAAGCTCAAATACTCAGAGGTTAACTCTGGACTGCACCACCATCCAGCTCACTGGGCTCTGTATTATTGGGCTATTAGAAATCTCTTGAGTTTATTATAGAATTCCATTTTAAATTCATGTTTTTAGACTTGGTGTCTCCTATGTGACCTAAAAGAAATAGCAAATATATCAGTTGTCACCACCATCTGTCACGGCGCAGAGCTACTCGCTAGCTATTGGTATATTGTTCACTTATTTGGGCTGCAATGAACACTTCATTGATTCCAGGGACTGGTTTAATTCACTCCTGTTATCTCCAGCACCTAGCAAGTGGCCTGACACATAAACCTCCCTCAAATAACTGTTGAATGAATAGATGACTCACAACTCAACTGAAACAGTAGCATCCTTTCATCAACAGGTGCAGTTTCAAGAAGAAGAAACAGCTTTGCTTTAGTTGGGAGTGTAAGTGGTGGTCCCCTTAGACAATTATCACAGTGTAAGAGCTACATCCTGTGGGGGCATCAGGAAGCCTGAGACCTGAGTCCTATTTGCAGAGAATCGAAATTCTAGTTGGGGAGATGATGAGTGAAAGGAAAACAAGAACAAGATGGGAAAACAGTAAATGCTAAATCTGAGCTCTCTGAGTGGAGTGAAGTCCAAGAGGAAAAGCAGATGGAAGAGGAAAGGGCAGACAGGCCTCAGACAGACTGGGGAAGGCTTTGTGTGGCAGTGGGGTGGGCACCTGTCTGTAAGGATGAGAGTGATTTCTTTTCTTTTTTAAATTTTTTTTTATTTTTGAGACAGTTTCACTCTTGCTGCCCAGGCTGAAGTGCAGTGGTGCTATCTCTGCTCACTGCAACTTCCACCTCCCAGGTTTGAATGGTTCCCCTGCCTCAGCCTCCTGAATAGCTGGGGTTACAGGTGCGTGCCACCACACCCAGCTAATTTTTGTATTTTTAGTAGAGATGGGGTTTCATAATGTTGACCAGGCTGGTCTTGAACTCCTGACCTCAGGTTATCCACCTGCCTTGGCCTCCCAAAGTGTTGGGATTACAAGTTTGAGCCACTGTGCCTGGCTGAGTGTGATTTCAATAGGAAGAAAGGGATGAGCAGCCCAGAAGGGGGGACGTGGAGAGGTGTACATTCAGCCCCACGTGAGCAAGGCATCCGTCCTGACCTCGTCAAACCTCGTTGCATGTTGTGGGGAGAAGGAGGCAGGGGAGCTGCAGCCAGGCCAGGGGGCATCTCCATGGGGCTGGCCAAGATGTTTGATTGACATTACCCAGACTTGCTGATCTTAAGAATCACTTGTCAAAAAATACAAAAACAAGACATTTTTAAAAGTTCTTAGGCACCCTTGGAGTCTGATGTTCAAGGGCAGGAAGCACTCAGCATGAGAGAAAGATGAAGACTGGAAGACTCAGCCATTTTGCTCCTTCCACTTTCTTCTGCCTGCTTTGTTCCAGCCATGCTGGCAGCTGCTTAGATGGTGCCCACTCAGGCCAGGTGCAGTGGCTCACGCCTGTAATGCCAGTACTTTGGGAGGCTGAGGTGGGCAGATCACTTGAGGTCAGGAGTTTGAGGCCAGCCTGGCCAATGCAGTGAAACACTGTCTCTACCAAAAAACAAAAATTAGCCAGGTGTGGTGGCACGCACCTATAATCCCAGCTACTCTGGAGGCTGAGGCAGGAGAATGGCTTGAACCTGGGAGGCGGAGGTTGCGGTGAGCTGAGATTATGCCACTACACTTCATCCTGGGTGACAGAGTGAGACTTTGTCTCAAAAAAAAAATATCTATATATGGTGCCCACCCAGATTGAGGGTGGGTCTGCCTCTCCCAGTCCACTGACTCAAATGTTAATCTCCTTTGGCAGCTCCCTCACAGACACACCCAGGAACAATGCTTTGCATCTTTCAATCCCATCAAGTTGACACTCTAATCATCACAGGCACTATTCCAGGCTAATTGAGCCAGAATCTCCAGGATTCTCCTTTGAAAAATGCAACCAGTCAATCAGTCAAGACAAATACCCCAGGCAAGTTTGGGAAGTGCAGACGTGGACAGTTTGGAGTGGAGATATGATTTGACAAATGCTGTGTCTTAGGAAGAGTAATATGGAGTTGGAGGTGGGGATCAGTGGAGGAGACTGGAGATTGGAAACCAGGTAGAAGGCTGCTGAGAAAATCCAAGCAGGTAGAAGTAAGGGCTGAAGCCTTGGAAGCTGCAGTGGATCTAAAGTCAACAGGATGCAGATATAGAAGATCAGTCAGGGTGGCAGGAAAAACTGCAGGAAAAGGAGCAAGGCTTCTGAAAGCTCAGAAGGCTCTGCCAAGTTTTGGGGGAGAATTGCTGAAGGCAGCTGTTCTCTAACCCTGAGGCAGATGGCAAAGAGTAGGTACAAGGGAGTGTGGGGGAGTTTATCCTGAACAGGCTTGTTTACTAAGGTTGACCAGGAACTGATATTTTTTTGGGGTGGGGAGGAAGGGAGGAAGGCAGGAAGGGAGGGAAGGAGGAAGGGAGGGAGGAAGGAAGGGAAGAAGGAAGGAAAGAAGGGAGGGAGGGAGGGAGGGAAGGGAAGGAAGGAAATCAAGCAATGAGAGAGACATTGCCGACCTGGATCTAGAGGTTTACGAGTTGATTTCTTTCTTTTTTTGAGAGAAGGAAAGAAAAAAAATGAGTAAAGGAGAGGAAGAAAGAGGAAGAGAAAGAGGGAGGGTGAACGGAAATATTGCTTTATTCTGAAAAAAAATGAGTATTACTCACCCCGGCTTGAGGGCTCCCTGGAAAGGGGAACAATACATGTTAATTATCCGCAGACTGTGTTTGCTCCAGGCTTTCAGCATTGTGCCTGCACTGAGTAAAAGTAAGCAGCTCCAGCTTCTTGGGGCTGCCTCTCTGGCCACTAGAGCTGGGCAGTCCCCTAGCTGCTCTTACACTGCATACCTGTGTCTGAGTACTCCTTACATCTGTCGGTTGGCTAGGGTCTGAGGGACAGACCCAGCAGGGATGCTGTGAGTTAGACCCAATATGGAACGGACAACTGGTGGGATGCAACAGAGGAGGGAGAGGAAGTCATTTAATGACTGGGTGTTGGTAAGAAGGGTGACAGCATACATAGAAAGAATAAATTTCAGGAGGGTACTAACTATACAGCACGGTGATGGCCTTCATCTCAGAGAAGTTGTAGTTCTTATAATGGGTGTTCCTTTGAAAAACTGAGGGACTGGGGTGTTGGAAAGAGTCAGGCCTGGAGATTAGAAATGACTCTTTTTGGAGATGGGGTAGGATAGTACAGTTTACTTATAAATGATGCTGGGGTTTGGGGTACTGATCCCTGCACTATAAAAGCCATGTATCACTTTTGACTACCCCAAAACTTAACTACTATAGCCTCCTATTGACTGGAAGCCTCATTGATAACACAGTCATTTATTACATCTTTTCCATGTTACATGTATTATAGACTACATTCTTACAAGAGAATAAGCTAGAGAGAGAAAATGTTATTAACAAAAGATATTTGCTATGTATTAAGTGGAAGTGGATCATCATAAGGGTCTTGATCCTCATCATCTTCACGTAGAGTCTCGGGGGCAGAGGTGGAGGAGGTGGAAGGGGAGGGCAAGAGAGGCAGGCACACTGGGTACAACTTTTATTGAAAAATAGTCACATATAAGTAGATTCGTGCAATTTAAACTCATGTTGTTTAAGGGTCAATGAAATATTTACAGCAAAACTGTCAGTCACGCTGAGAAAAATGAAGGAGAAAAAGGTAAAATGCTACTCAGGCTCCAGTTTCCACTAAGCCTGTGCAGGGAAGGAAAGCGTCTAAAACTGCTGATCCAGCCCAGAGCATGCTGTGCCCACGGTGGAGAGTCATATTTATTTAGAGGCAGGCTGACTTGACTTCATCTGGTGAGGATTACATCCCCCACTAGGGCCGGCATTGTGCCTTCATTCTCTCATTCATCAGCTAATTCCCTACAGGTACTGTGTCCTGGACTTGTTTTGTTCAAAATACATCTTTTTTTCCCCTCAGCAAAATAGAGCAGCGTTGACACGAAGTTCTGATAATTACTCCCTAAACAATAAATCACCCAGGCTGCTGAACTGTGTTAACTCTACGTGGGACATGAATGTGTTTCAAGGGAAACCCGCTCAAGACAAATGGCACCACGTGCTGTGATTACAGCTTCAACAGACGTGCAGACAGGGCTGCTTCGGGCCCTGCACCGACTGCCAGGCTGGCAGGAACTTTCAGGAACAGCCACAGTAGGGATGCTGGAGAGAGGGAGCCTTGCTCCTCCACCTGCTGCTCTTTGTCCTTGGGAAAAGTGGAGAAGATGCACACAGGAAGGGAGGGTGCTAGGTTTTCACCCACTTGTTCATTCATTCATGCATCAGGCCCAGGATGGCACCTAGCTGTCGCACACCCTTGTCACAGGGTGACCTATGTTCACAGCCATGGTCTCCATGATGGGTCCACCCTGACCACTGTTACCCTTGCTATTCAGGATGCCAATTCTTGCAAATATCACCATTTTAATCACATTTATTGAGCACCTACTATTCTATAGGTGCAATGGAAAGTGCTGGAATATGAAAATGACTGTCCTGGTGCTTGTCCTCAAGAAATATACAAACTAGTGGGAGAGACAGCTGCTTAAATAAATTTTTTAAAACCTTGCATTTGATCTAGGTAGAAGCAGCACCAAGGTCCAATGTTTAAAAAATCCAGGGAGGCTTCCTAGAGCAGAACACAGTGAGCGGGACTTTGAGGAAGTGCAGGAGGCACAATGCCACAAAGACCATGGTCCACTGCAGAAGCAGCAGCTGTTCAGAGGATAAATGGATAGAGGGCCAGTGGCATGGCTTTATTATTTTATTTTAAACTGCATTCCCTTCTGCATATGGTTTTACCATTCTTGTAGTCACTTTGTCATTTAATGATGTCCTCTCCTGTCTCTTCTGGGTCCTGCCAGTTGTCCATTTTGTGTTGGGTTTTGCTCACAGTACCTTGGGGATTAATGTAGGGGGTACTAGAGTTGGGTACTCTCCAACAGAGAGCAGCAGACAGCAGGAGAGTTTGAATGGATTCTTGCAATTCCCTTGCTAAAATCTTTAAGCATTAGACTGAGAAGATCATATTTATAACTTAGAGAGACTCTCTAGCATGAGAGTGAAGTAACAGTAACAAGGGGCAAGAGAGAGAGAACCATTCGAAAACACCATTTGCTCACACATTCATTCAACAAATTTTTTGAATGCCTACTCTGTGCCAGGAGACAAGCTAGGTGCTGGGGATATAGCTGTGACCAAAACAGTTTGCAAGTTAGTGGGAGAGTTGAGTTTAAATAAATAGACACCAAAGTAAATACATATTTATGATCTGCAGAATGAATGGAATCCCACGATTCTATAACCAAGTATGGAAGGGTGCTTCATTTCAATGGGTGATCAGGGCAAGGTCTTTTTAAGGAAATGGCATTTATCTGAGACCAAAACAGTAAGTAGAATTAAACCTTATGTCTTTCAAAGAAAGACTGGAAGCAGAGAAGCCAACTGGGAATCTAGTTCAGTTATCCCTGGCAAAGAAGAAGGGATGACGTTGGACATGCGGGGAAGACAGCTGATTGGAGAGGTCTTTTGGAGACACAGAGTTGGCAAGCCAGCTGCAATCTGTTGAGAAGAGATGAGGCTATGAATCGATTCAGTGGAAGATAGCATGGACTTGAAAGAGGTTTGGAGAGGAAACTCCACAGGGCTGCATGAAGAATGGTGTGGGGACTGTGTCAGGGAAGGTGAAGCCTAGGATGATTTCTGGTTTTCTGGCTCGGAACTTGGACAGAGAGAGGTACGAGGAACCATAGATGGCAGTAGGAGCTGATGACTGTTTCGATTTTGAGATGTGTCTGAGATGCTTGTGGCACATCCAGGGAGGTATGTCTACACAGTGTACAGGTGTGGTCTGGGCTGGGTAGTATATAGGAATCAAAGTACAAAGGTGGGTGAGTCCAGAATGTGTGTAGCATCCAGCAAAACCATGGCCGAGCCATGCATTTGAAATGTGAACTGATCCTATGATACTAAGCAACACTCTTCCATTAGACATGAAGGCAAGAGACAGACAAGAATGGTGGCAAATTAATAATTGCACCTCAATGCCTTTTTTTAATTCCCCAAATTACTCAAAGTCTCAATTTAACACAATTTCACTCTGTTCATTTAAAGTCCATTATCCAATTAGCAATGGTTTTCTCTGGGGCTTGAGATTGGGAAGAGGTGATTGAGGGGAGCATTTCAC
Organism: Leontopithecus rosalia; assembly: GCA_028533165.1. Lineage (NCBI taxonomy): Eukaryota > Metazoa > Chordata > Mammalia > Primates > Cebidae > Leontopithecus > Leontopithecus rosalia. Next base: position 10,329,740 of record CM052649.1, read on the forward strand.
TTCGGTTATAAAATGTTTTTGTTTCTAAAAATTTTATTTTGCAGCAACCAAATATTTCTTACATAGCAACAGATAAACAGGGTACTTTAAAATATTTGTTTACAATAAAATTGGGCTTCACTTCCTATGTTAAATAAAACTTATGTGCCAGGAAAGTGTGAAAGGAAAATAGAATCTTGGGACCCCAACCTCACTATGCCAAAGGAAAAGGTAAGCGTGGGAACTGAGTCATGCAAAACCTGCCTTCCTTTTGTCCCCAGACAGATAGCTGTAATTTCACATGTTTACTTTCTCTTAGGTAAAATGTAGATTTATTGAGCATGAGAGGAATGCATAACTGACTTTTCACTCTACTCCCTTTCTTTCCAAATACAAAATGTAGATTCACGGAGTGCTAATCAGAGCCTCACAAAAATGGAACCGCTTGCCTCATTGCCCACTCTACCTTCTTTTTTTTCTTTTTTCTTCCTCTCCTTGCTCTTTTCCCTTTAAAGATTGAAATTCTCAAACCCCTTTTTTTGGAAAAAGCACAGGACACAGTCCTACCATGGCCTGTGTTTCTTTTTCCCCAGGTGTAACATCAACACTGGCAAAATAAACCTCTAAGTCGACTGAGATCTGCCTCACTCACTTTTTGGTTTACAAAAGTATACTGTCATAGACTCTTTGCACACATAAAGTCTTTAAAAAGAAAACAAAGTCACTCCTCCCCACCCATCAGATGTTCCGCCCATGACGTGGCCACTATCAATGAGTTGTAGAGAAGTGGAGCTGGCTGGAGAAGCAAGGACTGGAGATGCTCAAACACCAGGCTGCAGCACGCCAGGGTCCTGCCCACAGCTAAGGCCTTTCTCAGGCCCAACCTTCTCTTCAAAACCAGACTGAAACACGTTCTCAACAGATGGAGGGTTTTCTCTGAAGCCACAGACTGCAGAAGTCCTTGGGTGACAAGTGATGGACTGGAAGTAGAAGAGTGTAGGAGATCCTGAAAATGGTGATCGCTGCACAGATTCCACCTTCTCAAACCCATGCATGTCTGCTACACATCAGTGTTGACTTTGCAAATAACACTTCTCGGCTGTCTCTGTGTGTTTAGGTGGCACATTGAAAAACAAGACGAAGGCCCATGAAAGTGTATGTGATGATTTATTTTCTAATGAAATCTGGAGAACATTCAGAGTTTTTCTTCTTTAACGGTGACTCGTTGATTTGTTTATGACTCAGCAAAACTTACTCACTGTACTCAGTTCTCTGACTCTGCTTATGTTGGGTGTTGTCTTCTTCCTTGGGTCAAGGATTGCTTTGACGATCTCACTGCTTCTACAGACTCAGGGGGCTACTAGAAGATCATGGCTGATTACACAGTTCCTTTTGCTATGGCTAACACTCAGACACATTCTTAGGAGAAGACCAAAATGTGCTAATGAGATTTTTTTTTTAATGAGCAAGATAAAAGGAGTCCTTTCAGAGAGAAAGTTAAGAGTTAGATTTAATTGAGTAAAAGGGACAGGAGATGCAGGGGGTGATGAGCTCTGGATTCTGTGAGTTCAAGATTCTCAGATGTGACTGTTAACAGTGCCGTTTTAGTTCAATAGCACATTTTATTCTTTTTTTTTTTTCTTTGAGACAGAGTCTCACTCTGTCACCAGGCTGGAGTGCAGTGGCGTGATCTTGGCTCACTGCAATCTCCACCTCCCAGGTTCAAGCAATTCTCTTGCCTCAGCCTCCCAAGTAGCTGGGACTACAAGCGCACGCCACCACACCCAGATAATTTTTGTATTTTTTAGTAGAGACAGGATTTCACCATGTTGGCCAGGATGGTCTCAATCTCTTGACCTCATGATCCGCCCGCTTCAGCCTCCCAAAGTGCTGGGATTACAGGCGTGAGCCACTGCGCCCAGCCACACTTTATTCTTAGACAAAGAAAAATGAAAGAAACCTCTCTAAAAGAAGATCAGGCTAAGAAAAAGGTATTAATTCTAATGAAAGCTGACTGTTCTGTTTGAGACCTCTGCTTCTTTGGTGTCATCTTGCTGCACAGGACCACACTATGACACATGTTGGTCAGTAGTGGGAGGCACTGATAACCTAAATAAGGCAAAAGAAAAACCAAGCAATTAATTGATTATTAGGGATGTGCATCAGTCATTTAATTCAACATACTTTAAATGTACATTAATCAGTTAGCAATGTTATCTGTGTGATACTGCTCTGGAAAATCAAGGGAGAGAGAAAAAATAAAACAATCATCTATTTCTTCATCTACTAGAAGGATAAATTCACTGAAAATGAGTTTTAGACATTTCTAAGACTATTTCAAATGAAGTGGGCTGCTTAGGAATTGAAGTAGATCAATTTAGAAGACTAGGAAAGAAGAAACTCGGATGCTCTTTATTTTACCATTGCACATAGGATTCAAAGTCTCCCTCCTGAGACAGGCAGGTTGTGTTGAATAAGGTCAGTGGCATGGGTAAAGCACGAATTCTCTCTTTCTGATGATCCTGAATTTCTGTCACCTTGCAGTGATTCTGAATCCACACAGTTACTCTGGCACATAGTTGGTTCAGGAACTTCAAGGTCTAGGTCTTACCTCCTAGGTCTTAGCAGTCTGGGGAAGTGCAGGTCCACTCAGCACTGCAGACACTGGATATGTTCCATCTGACAGTCTATTGCATGGTACAAATTTTCCTCCATGTCAAGTCTCACAAGGCCACATCAATTTTCCAAATTACAATTGCTTGAACCCTTATACTGCTCAGTTGCAGGACAACAAATTCTGCTCTCCAAAGATATCTGGGAAGCCCCAGGGAGTTCTTCGATGTTTCCCAACCTCTCTTGGGCTGCCAGGCCAGCTGCCGCCTAGATCAGGACCATTGCTCAATGTGCTTTGCCTGTGATCCATACCAGCTCTTCTGCAAGTTGCCTCCTACAGAGAAAGCATTTCTGCGGTTCTTGTCGATTTCTCCTTTTCCTCAGTCTTCCACAGGTTGAGCACCAGCCTCCACTCCTCCAGCAAATGTTACCAAGTCTCTTTCCTTGAGCCCCTTTGTGTTCTGCTTTGGGGAATCATTACACTAAGAGCCCCCATGGTCATAGACAAGTCTTGGCTTTGACTAGGGGTGACATGGGTGCTCATGTAGGCACCTTGCCTACCCACACTGTCATCATCTTGACCAAGTGCAAATACTGTCTGGGCACCTGGCCTCTGCTGCTGCTGGCACCAGCCCCTCTTTTGACCTGGTTGCTATGCCACTGTAGCCACCTGCCCAGGACCAGGCGGAGCTGCCCCTTGCCCAGTTGGAGATGCACCTGCTCTTTTGGGCTCTCTCTTCTCTTTACCAGAGTAAGTTACAGAGGTTGTCTTCCTCCATTTTAGTGATTGGCCATCTGACCTCCCAGAAACTGAGGGGTGGGGGAGTCTGCTCTGAGTCTAAACAGGCAGATCTCACCCCTCTCCTTTGGGGCCTCTTACTAAATATATTTAGAGAATTAGGAAAATGCCAGCACAGAACCAAGTGGTGGTTCAGCTGTTCCCATGTCGTATGCCTCATGAGCCAAGATACCAATTTCTGCCTCTTTCAAAGCATATTGTGGTGTTCCATTTTTGGCAAGATTCTCTCCAGAGTCCTGTATCATTTCCAAACAGTCTTATGAATCACCTGTGGCTTTAGTTCACAAAGCAGCATATGCTAATTGCTACAGTCTCTGATAAGTGTAGGGTACAGTATCTGGGTATTTAGCCTTTATTTATTCGTCCCAGTTACATTAAATTACGCATTTATGCATCCATTGAAGCAGCATTTATTGTGACCTCTACTATAGAGTAGGCCAAGAGGTAAGGGAGGTGCAATTGGATTTGAGACATGGGTCATATCTTCCAGTAGCTTTCAGTCCAGGTGGCTGAATTCACCTGTAAAACATCTGAAACCGTTTCTGCTTCCATCCTCACTACAATGACCTTCGGCAAATCTGTTAAGTCCTCTGGGTCTCAGTTTCCTCAGAGAACAAAGGAAACTAAAAACACCTATCATGTATGTCTCTTTGAGCTCCTGAGCAGAACGGGTTCAGATTGATTCATACTAGAAAGCGGAATTGGACCAAATGGCACAAAATGGCAACTTCTCCAATATAGCCTCAGAAGGGATTAACCAACCAATCAAAGTTGCCACCATAAGTGTGCTGCCTGCCCTACAGTGAGCTCTGTGTGCTTTCAGGCATTGATGCACAGGCGAGCGGGGTGCTTGCTAGCGTTGCTGTAGTTGTGTTAGAGAACTCAGCTTCATCCCCCAAGATGCTGTGAAACACGTGAACAGATGTAACAGTGCAGGTGGTCTTTGTCTTTGGTTAAAAGACATTCACTGGGCACCTGTGTGCTCTCCCCAGAGGGCATGAACAGGTGAGAGGGGCGGAGCCTCTGTCCTTACAGAGGCAAACATTTCAATGATGAGATGGACACACACATGGTGCAAAGGAGTGAATCAAAGAAAAGTGTGGAGCATGTGAGTGAGGACACCTGGGTCTCAAAACCTTGGGCTTCTACCCTGGAGCGTGAGTGCTCTGCTCTTCTCCATTATTCTGGGGTAAAAGTTTATGAGAGGGAAGGCAATTCCACTGGGCTTTGGAGCAGGAAAGACATTGTAAGTACCAAAGTGAGTGAGATAGACATGAAATGTCTTCTCACATTGGAGACATATGAACCCTATAAAAATATTTTGACCCTCCAAAGTTGACATAATTTTTTTAAATCATAAAGCTATTTAAATACAGACAAAACTAAGGATAAATTGCTTAGGATTATGGTCTAGCAAATTTATAAATTCTATATATACTAAACCATGAAACCAAGGACATTCATGGTTAGTTAATTCAATTCGATTTGATGGGCGTTGCTTTTCTGAATCTAAATTGCTAATAATGGACTTAAGATTGAAGTTTAGACATCGATTGGCCAAGTGTTGTTGAAGTAAACGGAAGAACCAAGGTTCTCCAGGCTATTGGCCTGCAAAGCCCTGTTTTGCCCATCAGGGCAAGGACTAGTGGAAGAAGAGACCCCTAAAGTGGAACAGGAGAATAATCCCAGTTTTAAAAAGTGTGGCAGACCTGCTGCCTCCTGCCATCCCTGGTGTGTGCTTACTAGCAGGTAAGTCATGGGGCCGGTCCACAGAACTAGTTAGACAAAAGCTAAACTCCAAAATCTGGGTTATAGCAAAGGGGGTAGGGGAAGCCAATGCAATCATGAGCACATCCAATATTAAAATGGGCGTAAAGAGGTTTGCAGAAATACATATTGAAAAAGAATATGAACCTCTAATTACATAAGGCTTGGGTCTCATCATTTCTTGGAATAATGAAAATTATCAGATAAGGATTTTTAGTGAATATTGACTGGAAACGTTTACAAAATAGTAACAGCCATTGTAATCACTGTGAATGAAGGTTGTGTTGAATCCATTGCAAAAAAACATGAGGCTACTTTAAAAAGTTTTAAGTTATTTACAACAATATTTTTTCCTGCTATTGCACAGAATGCCATTGTTTAGAATTTTCTAGAGGTTGACTTTGACCCTGACACTAAGACAGATATTAGATTTTTTACTCTTCTGCCCGACACTTTTCCAACCAATAATCTTAGATGACCTCTACTGTCTACCTCATGGCAGGAACCTGTCAACATTAAGAAAGAAATACAAGGTTTATTATGATTGCCCTCTTAAAATCCTGCTGCAAAGAGCACTATTTCTACTTTATTTTTTTTCCTCCAAATCTTTTTGTTTGTTTTCCTTTCTTAGTGAGAAGGGCAGCTAGTCACTCTAATGTTTTGTGGCTGGCTGAAAATGTAATGTGAGCCATAGTGAGGTTGTCATAACATGGATAAAACGTTGGCAATATTTCCTATTCAGCTCTTTAACTTGGATAATAATATGAGGAAAGATTGAGGGAAATGACTTTGTTTTATTTGCAAAGGGAAGTCTGAAAAACGAAAAAAAACACAGCTCTCACAAATAAAACATAGGTTGTATAGGGAGTAGTCAAATATGTCTTCAGTCTATACAAGAATCATAACTGCAATAGTTGTTAAGACAAGGCTGTCTTTGGATTTCATTATTAAAGATGAAAAGAAAATCATAGAGGCATAGAAAACTGTCAAAAAGGACCCTATACCTCTCATCTTAAAAATCCATGATCTCCCTAGAAAGTTCTTTAATTTCTTCAAGGAACTGATAAACCCTAGGCCCTGTAAACTGTTCCAGAGCAGAAAGAAGTAAACTTTCCTCTTCTAACCTGATGTCAGCTTAAACCTCTTGACAACAGGGCAAACACAAATGGGAAATCCAATCCAATCCACCTTAAAACATTAAAGCAAATGTCTTTAATACAGTATCAGCAGATAAATAGGTTTGTATTTTTAAAAGTGACAATCAAAGGTCAGCTTCCACGAATGGAAGGATGGTTTAACATGAAAAAAATCTATTAATATAGTATGATCTTTTAATAGATCAAATGACAAAAAATTATGATTGTCTTTATATATCAAAAGATGATAATATTGAATACATATGCATGGCTAACAATTCTTATAAAAATAGATGGAAAGATGCCTTGTAGTGAGATATGAGATATAAACCAAAATACATTCATGTTATGTCTGTCATATGTATGCATACATTGTACTCCACATCTCTAAGTCATGTATGTCTATCACTGCATTGAAACAGTAGCCAATGTCATGTTTAATGGTGCAACATGAGAATAGAGAACTTTTCATAACATCATCTAACATTGTTCTGGAAATGCTATAATAAAATTAGGGAAAAATCAAAATCAGACAAAGACAGTTTCTATTTCCAGATAATATGTTTACTACCAGGAAAACTCACCAAAAGCCAGTGGAAAAACCCTTAGAAACGACAGGAAAACTAAGTAAGCCATCTGGTTACAATATGAACATACAAAAAGCAATAACGTTTTTACTTGCAAATTAGTATACAATATTTCAGACAGAACAAAATAAGAAAACCATTTAAACACTTGTGGAGTACTACATACATGATGTATGCATGTATGCATACATCAAACTCCACATCTCTAAGTCATGTGTGTCTTATCACTGCATTGAAACAGTAGCAATGTATGTCTTACCACTGCGTTGAAACAGTAGCGATGTGTGTCTTACCACTGCGTTGAAACAGTAGCGATGTGT
>CM052649.1:10337440-10365510 GCA_028533165.1 Leontopithecus rosalia
TAAACAATCATGGCTACTTGTCCATATACATGTTTTTTTCTGTTATACTTTTCATAAACTTTTCCTAAGTATATCAGAAGAAAATACATCCATGGGAAAATAGCCACGATTGTTAAAGAAACGGGAAAGAGTGTGAAACAAGAACTACCATATACTAAATTGTTTTATTATACACTTAAAACAGTGCTCATGCAAGAAGACGAGAATGGCCACTGAAACCAGGCATCGTGGCTCTTACCTGTAGTCACAGCTGCTCGGGAGGCTGAGGACAGAGGATTGCTTGCACCCAGGTGTTTGAGGCCAGCCTGGGCAACACAGCAGCATAGTGAGGTGCCCCATCTCTAATTAAAAAAAAAATTTGGTCATTGAAGTGGTGACTCTAGAAAAAAACCTCAAGTATAATATAAATTAAAAAGGTGGCATCACAAATCATTGGGAAAAAGATATATTCTATAAATGTATTGGGTTTTTGGCTAATAACTTAGAAAAAAAACAGATTCAAATTCTTACCTCACAATGTACATATATGAAATTCAGGGTAATTAAATATTTTAATTAAAAAAATAACATTAAAATGATTGAATAAACTTCTTGGTGATTATGTCTATGATATTGGGCACAAGGAAAGATCTGACTACACCAAAATGCAAATCTTTCGTTCAATGACAAAATCTACACATATAAAGAAAAATAAACCAGAAAAAATTTTATAAGAATTAATAGTCCAGACATAAGAGTTTCTATAGATATAAGAAAAAGACATACCCCAATAGAAAATCCAGCTCACAAACAAGCAATTTATGAAAGAAGAAATTTAACGCCATCAGTAATTAAAATGCATATTAAAGCAACAAATAATGAGATATGCAGGGATGGCAGGATTGTGGGGAATAAGCAATAATGAATCATGACACATTTTTGGAGAGAAATTTGCATATATTTCAAAAGTCAAGTTGTGTATAACTTTTGACCCAGAAACTCTATTTCTAGAAATTCATCACCAGGCAAATAGAGACAGGAATAAACGTGTGGGCAACAGCGGGTGGTATAGCAGAGCGCACACCAGAAACCAGACAAGCCTGGGTCTGACTCTCAGCCCAGTGACTTTCTAAGCCTTAGCCTTCTCATAACTGCAGCAGCATAATTAATCACACCTCTTAGAGTTGTGTGGGATTTAAATGAAGCCATGTACGCTGAGTGTTTAACTAAACACCTGACATATTATAAGTACTCTGCCAATTCTCACACTGCCATTGTCATTACTAGTAAGGTCTATCCATAGGTAGCTAGATTACATTAATAGTAATGACAATGACAGTCACTGAAATGCTGATGCAAAATCAGGTCTACGGACACACGGAGATGCCTGAGATATAGCATGAAATGAAAATGCAGTTTACATACAGCATTTAATGTATTTCTTAATATATATATATATTTTATATATATTTAATATATGTCTCTCCATACACACACACATATGTATGTATATATGTGTGTATATATATGTATGTATAGACGTAGTCTTGCTACCTCAGGGTAAAGAGTGCTGGCCAGTAAGCTACTTAATGTAACTCTGTCTCAATGGTCACAAAAGTTTTGTAGTTAAAAAAAAAAGGAAAGAAATGTATATCTTGAAAATTAAAAGAAAATCTTTTGAGAAATTTTATATTTTATTCTTAGCAAACTTTAAGATTGTAAGTACTAATTATTAAAATAAATACATAAAAACTCGGTTGATCCATTTTTGACAGAATTTTTCTTCTAAGATGTGTATGCACAACAACTATTAAGCACCTACCGTGTGCAGGTACTTTGCAGGTACTGAGGACAGCAAAGAATGAACAAAATAAAGGCTTACCCATGTGGAGCTCAGTTTCTAGAGGGCAAGACAGATGAAGCGAATTAACAGAGGTAAGTGCTTGAGGCACTATAGATGCAGGTGAAGAATATCGAGAGCCCCGGGGTGGGAAGGGAAGCGTTCTCTGAAGGGGAACGGAGAGGGGACCTTTGGGGAGTGGGGCTGGAAGCCTAGAGGAAGAGAGCTCTAGGCACAGGGGACAAGTGGTGCAAAGCCCCTGAGCGAGGGTTGTGCCTGACAAGCTTGAGGAACAGCAGAGAGCCCGTAAGGCTGGACCAGAGCTGCAGAGACGTCAGGAGCACACACAGCAAACTAAGGAGGAGGAGCCTACGAGGAGAGGAAAGCCAGGAGGATTGGTCACCTGGACACCAAGCGGAAGAAGCGTTTCAGTAAGCAGAGGGAGAACTCAGTGCTGAGAGGTCAAATCATCAAGGACCGAGAAAGACCATAGGCCATTGGATAAGGGCAGCTTCTCTGGAGAGGTGAAAGAAAGCCTTCTTGCCGTGAGAGAGGACTTGGAGACATGAGCAGATAATTCGCTTAATGAATTTTCCCATCAAGAGGAGCAGAGAAATGAGAAAGAAGTTAGGGATCAGAGTGGGTTAAGAAAAGGGTTCTTTTTCGGAGAAATGGCAGCCTGTTTGAATGACAGTGAAGGGAATGATCTAGTAGAGAAACTGATGAAGTCAGAAGAGAACAGGGCTGGAGTCATGGCCCAGGAGCAGCGGGAGGGATGAGATCCAGGGCCCAGTGTTGGCTGCCTTGGCATGAACAGTTCACCCACCCATCGCATTCCTCCCCAACTTGGCTTGACATTAGAACAGGCCATAAAATAGGCCCCCCCAGTGGGCCCCCCTGCGGGACCTGAAAAACTTTCATTGCCCAGGCGACACCACAGATCACTCAGATAAGTGCATTGCCTTAATGAAAGTCATCTTTTGACAAATTTCCAGTTTTTCTTTAGTGTCAATTTATATTTTATTTGACTCTCCCACTGTCAGTGAGAGACTTCCTAGCAAAGATTCTCAATTTATGGATGGTGTTAACTGGGGAGGGAGGCTCACTGAGCATCTCTCTCTCTCTCTCTCTCTCTCTCTCTCTCTCTCTCTCTCTCTCTTTCTCTCTCATAACCGTGATTCACTGAAATAACAAAAAAGTTTCTAACACATGGCAGAAATTTAATTCATGTATTTACTAAATCAAAATAAAGCACATTAAAAAATGGTTGGAAATGGCTAACTTAAAAGGACACTTCTCTCCCCTTCCAGACATCCATGGATGTGCCTCAAACCAAAGTGATGGAAATGACTGTCAGGCCTCCGTGTGCAAGCCTGGACCCAGAAAGTCTGAAGTCCTGCTTGCCTCGACTGATGGCCCCCATCCCCCCCCCCCCCCACCGGCCTGCGTTCCGCCATTATCCCTGATCGCCCAGCGGAGCTTCCCCGGGACATTGAGCTTCAATCCCCACCTGCCATCTTAACTGTTATTATGATAATGTGAATACTCCTCACCCCACCCGGCCATCTTAACTGTGCTTGCTCTGTGAATACTCTTCGCCCCACCCTACCATCTTAAGTACTCTTAAGCCTTACCCCACAGGCCGTGGTAACTGAACTTACGGCAATGTATACTCCTTGCCCTTACCCCCACTTCTATAATCTTACTCTGTAACACCCTGACCCCCAAATAATTGCCCCAACCTATAAAGCCAATTCCCACCCGTACTCCCTTCACCTGTCCTTTCCCGGATTCGGTCCACTTGCACCCAAGCGTGAAATAAAACAGCCTTGTAGCCCATACAAAACCTGTGTGGAAGGTCTCTTTATTAAATGTGTTTAATATTGGGTACTATTGGATGCAAATAATGTAAACCAGACTTCAAACTTGGGATATTCCTGATGATTCCGGAGAAGATAACAAAACCCAGGCTTTGGTGTCAGTTTTCAGTTCTGGAGTCCAAGATCAAGGCACCAACAGGTTCAGGGTCTGGGGAGGGCCCGTTCCTCAGAGACAATGACTTCTATGTGTCCTCGTGTGGCAGAAAGCAGTGATCATTTGCGTACTTAACGCTGAGGTATTCTCACGTGGTGGAAAGCAGTGGTAGTGGGCATTTCCTTAGTTGATTTTGTTATTGCTAGTTATGATACTTGCTTTCTTTTAAAATGTTGATTATTAGGGCTCAGGTAATAAACTAGTAAAAATATATATAAAGCCTTGAAGGCAATATACTACTACATTAATTTTTTTTTTAATTTAGCCTTAAAAAGAAAGAAATTTCTGATCCATGCTACAATGTGGATGAACTTTGAGGACATGATATTAGATGAAATGAGCCTGTCACAAAAAGAAAATGACTGGATGATTCTGTCTATATGAAGTATCTAGAGTGGTCAAACTCATAGAAACAGAAAGGAAAGTCGTGGCTGCCAGAATGACAGGAGAGGCGAATGAGGAGTTGTGTTTAATGGTGTCTTTAAGATTGGAGGGTGCTGGGATGGTTGCCCAGCAATGTGAGGACACTTGACACGACTTCACACTTAAGATGGGTCAGGCTGGTAACTTTTATGTGTATTTTATCACAATAAAAAATTTTTAAAAGAAAGGAAGAAGGAAAATATGAAATAAAGAGAGAAAGAAAAAAAGCAAGGAAGGGAGGAAGGTAGGGAGAGAAAGGAAGGGAGGGAGAACAGGAAAGAAAAATAAGGAAGGAATGGAGGAGGGGAAGGAAGAAAGCAAAAGAAAGGAAGAAGGAAAGAATAAAGAAGGAAAAAGGAAAAGAAAGAGGGAGGAAGGGAAGGAATGAAGGGAGGAAAAGAAAAAAGGAAGCAAGGAGGGAGGAAGGAAGGGAGGGAAGAAGGAAAAAAGGAAAGAAGGAAAGAAGGGAGGGAGGGAAGAAGGAAAGAAGGGAAAAAGGGAGGAAGAGAAGAAGGGAGAGAGGGAAGGAGGGAGGGAGGGAGGGAGGGAGGGAGGAAGGAAGGAAGGAAGGAAGGAAGGAAGGAAGGAAGGAAGGAAGGAAGGAAGGAAGGTGTTACCTGACTTTGTTTCAGGCTGTCAGTGCTTGAAGATTGCATGGACATTGGAATGAGGGGATACCATGTCCTCTGAAAGTCACATTTAGTTTTGCGAATCTGTAAAATGTTAGAATTCTTTCCTCACACTTGCAAAGAACTTAATTAATGAAAAAGGGATTTATAACATGATTTGTAGCCTGTTTTGGGTTTAGACCAAGAGTACTATGAAAGCCTCATATGAATACAAGTTTTAACATTTTGGCTAGTTGAGGCTGAGGAAAAAGAATGAATTTTTTGGATTCACTTTCCATATAATCTATTTTTCCAGTCTCTAGAGTACAGTGTGATTCATTTCAAAAGGGCTCTATTTCAGGCAATGGGGCTTTAAGTAGGACTTGCATAAAATGAAGCCACTGCCTCTAATTCATCATTCAGAAACCCAAACTTCATAATTATGCAGCCAACCGTTTCCAATCATGACTCAGTTGTGAATCTAACTAGAATGGCTCACCCACTGCAATTACGTAAGTTCCTCTTATCAGGCAGGTTGACAATCCTCATCACTGGCTTTCTATCAACTTTTAGAGGAGACTTCTCTTTAAGACGTGCAGCTGTACCTCCAGCCTCCCCAGCCGCCTGGATAACTCCATCAAGGACACGGGGGTCATCTCAGGACTGGAATTCTGGGGGCCTCTTCATCTAGGCATGAGGATGAGACTCCAGCTGCTCCACCCACTTCACCCCCCTCCCCATCATGATATTTGAAGTATAGACATTATTCAGCCATTACTCTTTGATCTCAAGAGGCCACATCTTCAGGGTGGTATACATCTGAATTGCATACTAGTCAAGAATGAGTAGCACTCCTGTTGTGCATTATAGGTTCATGGTTTTTTTAAAAAGCCAGTCATTGGAACTTCAGAAGTAATACGTGCTCCTGGTAAAAATCCAAACACTGCTGAAGAGTCTAAAGTCAAATTTTAAATGTTCCCATCCCTCCTTCTAAGTCTACCCCTGATGAGGCATTGAGACAGAGTCATGCTTTGTCTCCCAGGCTGGAGTACAGTGACGCAATCTCAGCTCACTGCAACCTCTGCCTCTTGGGTTCAAGTGATTCTCCTGCCTCAGCATCCTGAGTAGCTGGGATTACAGGCATGTGCCACCATGCTGACTAATTTTTCTATTTTTAGTAGAGACAGGGTTTCACCGCGTTGGCCAGACTGGTCTCGAACTCCTGATCTCAGATGATCCACCCATCTCAGCCTCCCAAAGTGTTGGGATTACAGGTGTGAGCCACCGCGCCTGGCCTTCTTTTTTCTTATATAAATGTATGCATGCATGAATGTGTGTATGCACATGTATGTGCATGTATGCATGCATATAAGCATGTACGCATGTGTGTATGCATGTGAATGTATGCATGTGTATTCTTTTTATGTCAATCACATCACCCTAAACATTGTGTTCATTAATTTGCTGTTTTTTATGCAGCCATCTTGTAGGCATCTTTTGAATATGTTTTGTCATCCTCATTCCCACAAATTGCAGAATAGCACATGGCACTCAGCCAACCAGGATACGCTGGCAGTTTGCCATTTCAGACTAAGTCATGACAATCACTTATTTGCCTACATTTCTGAGCATTGGTTCTTTTGTTTCTAACAGATGATGTCCAGAAGAGGTAATGCTGACCCAATAATGTGTGTGTGTGTGTGTGTGTGTGTGTGTGTGTGTGTGTGTGTGTGTGTTTAACTTTTACAGTCACTTTTATGCTCTTTTTGAACTTTTTTCCATTTTGGCAAATTTGGTGATCTTGATATGGGCACATACAGGAAAACTGAGGGCACTTGAGGGAGTAGAATCTCTTTCAACCCAAACTAATGGATCAAGGTTCCCAAACATAATGCTAAGATTTTAGAAAATCCAAGCTACGGAAGACGTGATCAGACCGCACGTGCCTCTAAATTTCCCGATTCACTGTATAATGTAATTGCTAAACTGCAAGAGCCCTTTACTGGGAATTTCGACAGATAAAGAAAGACAGCACTGCATGGGTAGGTGCTGACAATAATGATGAAGATCATGGTAACAGTAACAGCCGAGGCTGACTTTCAAGCAGGATGTGCTTGGCTGCCTGTGGCTGGTGTTCATTCTGATCCATCAATGCCCATGCTAATCTGGCTGTAAAATCTTTTTAGTATCACCTCTGAAAATGATACCTTCCATTTATTTTAACTAAGCACAATGATCTCTTTTAAGACTCACAACTCTAGATGGAAGCTTCGGTTACCAACCCCATCACCTCAAGGAAACTGAGGCTCCGAGATGAACTTGCTCACGCAGCCAGGAAGGAGGTGATGGGGCTGGGATTTGAGCCTGGGCTGGTTGGCCACATGCTGTTACTCACCACAGTGGCATCTGTGTTGGCACAGGCAGAAAAGACTCCACAGTGCAAGGTGACTTAGAGAAAGTGTTGACAATCTAACAGTACGCCAGGAGGAGAGGGTCGCATCCTGCGCATGGTCTGGGCAGAGCCCCTGAGCTGGGAATGAGAGCCACTGGTTTCCTTCTGTCTGAAGACAACTGTGAGGCCCTTGGGGACTTTGCCCAAGGCTTTCTCCCAGCCTGTCACTCCCCATCGTTCTTGGTGTTCTGTGTTGAGCACAGCTGGACTGCAGAGCTCACTACTCGACAAACAGGCTTTGACACTTGAGTGTTGTAGGTCACCCTGGCTCACTTTCCTAATCTGTGTCTGCCCACGTTGGTCACCCCTGTAAGGATATTTGATCCATGACATCCCTCACAGACTCGCCTTCATCCTCGAGGCCAGAAAGGAGGTTCCTTGAGGAGCCCTCTTGGTCTGATGTTTGCACCTCTCCTAAAGCGTGAGTATTTTAAATCTTGGAGTTATTCACATGCATGGTTTTTGGTACTTATTCTACTGTGGGCTCTGTCTTGTTCATCGTAGGATCATTCATCGTGGCTAGCACCCAACACCTGCTGCACACGCACAGTAACAACCAATCTGAATATTTTAGAGTCAAGAAAAAGTTTTCCAAGGAAATTTTGGGCTCCAAATCTTATTACCCACATGATAATTATCAGAAATCATTGTTTATCTTGACATAAGTTTGTTAGATGCAGGCTTTGGTAAATTATTATCAGAGCGAGGCATAGGGTGAATTCAAAAAGAGAATTCCATCGCTTCACTAAAGTGGAGTAACGGGATGGAGAAGAATGTTGTGTAGTGCTGGGAAGCATTTAGAGGATATTTGGTTTAGAGATAGGATATATGGTTAATGAGAAAAAATGGGCAGAAATGGCCTCAAGACAAGAGGTGCAGCAGAATCAAAGCCTGGATTCAGAAGAGGGCTGGAAAGAAAAAGGAGGATGGAGGCAAAGACAGCTCGGAGGATCTCAGACCAGAGATGCTGGCTTCAGAGAAAGGAGGAAGATCAAGAACTGAATTTCCTAATTTTGGTGCTTTTCAAGCTATGGCTGCCAGCCCTTGGCATTGTGTGGAGACGTATAAAGTTATACATCTCTGGAAAGTTCCTTTTGGACAAAGTTTGCAAAAAATACATTATTATTATGTCAACATCGCACATATACTAGAATTAGGAAATGTTGATACAAAAAAGTAAATTACTAACAATTTCATTTTAGAGTTGGGTCTTTTTGTGTTCCAAACTCAGACTACCCAGGTTATAAATTCACTGTATCTGCCATAAGAATATAGTGGGGGCAGCATTTGGGAAATGCTATGTTGAGGTCCAGGTGATGGGACATCAAGTGAACATGTCCAGAGTCAAGGAAATATGGAAGGTAGTAAGAGGCCTGTACAAGACCCTTTTCCAAGGTGGGGGGCAAAAGAGACTTCCCCAGATAAAACCCCCACATGCTGTGTCTGTCTAGACATCAGTATCTCAGAGGACCTGAGCACGCCATGTCTTTTTTTAGTTTCCCCAAGTCTCGCCTTGCTAGGAAAGGAGGTCCAATTCCTTCTAGAATTTCTCATGTTTGTTCATAATGCATTCAGTCATGCAACAGATATTTACTTAATTCTCGATGTGCCTGGCACTGTCTGAATGGCGCCTAACTTGCTTACTTTCTTCTGAAAGCCTCTTGTCATCTCCATATTGCTCCTAAAATGCGGACCTCAAAGGGCAGCGAGTCCTCAGTTGCAGTTTGGTCACGTCACATTAGAAATGAACTCTCCCTTTCCTTATTCAAGATGCAGGACTTTCATTCAGGAAGGCTAAGGCTACACTGGCCTGCAGGGAACCTTCTCTCACTATGCACTTACTGTAGATTTGAAATGCCAGCTTTTTTTCCTGCTCCTCCTGCAGATTCATATCTTCTTATCCTGTATTTCAGCAATTGCCCTTTTGAAGAGTTGGAGCTCTGATTTATCCATATATAGGTTCATCCCGCTAGCCCAGGCTGTGGTGAAGATTGCGGTTCCATCCTGACATGGTCCCTTTGGGTGCTGATGGGGATATGAGCTGTATTTGTCCAAACCATGGGTTGATGAGCTGGCCTTGCACCTTCGCATCCCTGGACAGACTTGGTGAAAGGTAGCAGGTAATACAAACAGGGAGCACAGTCAAGTTTATTTCTCCTAAATTTTAATTATCTATAGGAAACTTTGCTTTTCAGTGAACTTAGAACACAGTTATTATAAAGAGATTCTGTGGCCAGGTGCAGTGGCTCACGCCTATAATCCCAGCACTTTGGGAGGCCAAGGCAGGCGGATCATGAGGTCAGGAGCTCAAGACCAGATTAGCCAATATGGTGAAACCCTGTCTCTACTAAAAAATACAAACATTAGCTGGGCATAGTGGCTCGTGTCTGTAATCCCAGCTACTTGGGAGGCTGAGGTAGGAGAATTGCTTGAACCAGGACCCAGGAGGCAGAGGTTGCAGTGAGCTGAGATCTCTCCACTGCTCTCTAGCCTGGGCTACAGAGCAAGAAGCCATCTCAAAAACAAACAAACAAACAAACAAAAAACAAAGAGATTCTGTGCATTCTACTAGTAACAATGGAAATGGTTAGAAATACTACTAGCAAAAAGTATGCAGTGAGCTTCCTGTGAATTTCTAGGGGGACAGTGACTTTTTTTTTAAACCAACTAATTTTTAATTGACAATAAAACATTACATAAATTTAAGGTATACAATTTAATGTTTTGATATCTGCATACATTGTGGATTGGCTAAATCAAGTTAGTTAAGATACGCATAGCCTCTCATACTTATTTTTTCGTGGAGAGAACACTTAAAATTGACTGTTAGGGCCGGGCGCGGTGGCTCACGCCTGTAATCCGCGCACTTTGGGAGGCCGAGGCGGGTGGATCACGAGGTCAAGAGATCGAGACCATCCTGGTCAACATGGTGAAACCCCGTCTCTACTAAAAATACAAAAAATTAGCTGGGCATGGTGGCGCGTGCCTGTAATCCCAGCTACTCGGGAGGCTGAGGTAGGAGAATTGCCTGAAACCAGGAGGCGGAGGTTGCGGTGAGCCGAGATCGCGCCACTGCACTCCCGCCTGGGTAACAAGAGTGAAACTCTGTCTCAAAAAAAAAAAAAATCAACTCTTACCAATTTTCAAATATATACTATATTGCTAGTAACTATAGTCCCGTGTTGCACAGTAGAGCTCCTGAATTAGTTCCTCCTCTAACTAAAGTTTTGTATCTTCCTCCCTAATCTGCCTGCTCCCATCCTCTGGCAACCACCATGTCCCTCTTTTTCTATGGATTCGCCTTTTTTTTTTAGAGACAATGACTTTCTGATAAGGCTATAAATACAACACTAGTGAAAGGTGTTATTTCACAAATAACTGACTCCAACGTGTGTGTGTGTGTGTTTAAAATAAATTCAAGTTTAATTTGATGTTTTATCTGAGCAAATTTTTGTTCAATACCCAAAAGAGGAATTTTTTAGGCTCAGGGAGAGCAAAATAAAGATCCTTCAGGAGTGTGTCAATAAACAGCAGCCAATGAATTGTCAGACAATCCTGCCTTCCGATGCTGGGAGGGAGACTGGCATGGCAGGAATGGCACCAGGAAGCTGGTGGATCCTGGACAAACATACCTGAGACTCAGTTTCCCCAGTGGTCTCCTTGTCTATTTCATAGGGTTGTGGTGAGAAGCAAATAACACATTTAGTGTGAAAGTTTTTACAAACTGAAACCTGCTGTTCAAATGTCAAGCATTATCATTTAGAAACTCCAGGATTACCTAAATTTACACTGAGACATCACCCTTCACATGATTAACACCTTAGTTTACACAAGAGCGTTTTAAATGGTTGATATGCTCAGGTCAGGTAATACAGAAGAAAAACAATTCAAATAAAGAACAGAAAGAAGTTGGTCATTGAAAAAATAAAATCAGTGTTTGAATGCACAGATGAGCCATAAGAAGCCCTTGGATTAATAAGTTTATGGTGTCAGGAAACTGACTGTTGGAAGGTATCTTCAACGATATTTCATTGAAACAAAGAGGAATAGCATTGCTCTCATGACATGGCTTGGCTTGATAGTTCCCTTCCTGATGCTGAAATAGACTTCGCTGGTTTCTCTTCGCTTTGTACTTTGTTGGTGTATCATCCCCAAAGCTCACTAATTTGGTTCACTCTAAAACACCTAAAACACCTACACAGACCTTTAACAACCAAAGTGCTTGCACAGCCAAGAAGTGGGATGAAAGGGGATAAGCAGAGGGGATAAGCCAACGTCAACAAGAGCAGAGCGCTGAAGCCATCACTTGGAAACTGATCAGAGCTGAAGCCATCACCTAGAAACTGATCAGAGCTGAAGCCATCACCTAGAAACCGATCAGAGCTGAAGCCATCACCTAGAAACCGATCAGAGCTGAAGCCATCACCTAGAAACTGATCAGAGCTGAAGCCATCACCTAGAAACTGATCAGAGCTGAAGCCATCACCTAGAAACTGATCAGAGCTGAAGCCATCACTTAGAAACTGATCAGAGCTTAAGCCATCACCTAGAAACTGATCAGAACCACAGGAGTGGTCACCACAGGCCTCTGGCACCAGTTTCGTTCAGTGTTTGCTCACATGGCATGCAGTGGTTTTCTGTTCCTGTACCTATTCTCTCCGACTGTCTAGACCCTGAGTCCATGAAGAAGGCATAGGAAAAGCACATATCCAATTCAAACTGTGAAAGGTGTCATTTACGTGTGTTTCTCCCCTCTCATTAACTTCGGGGAGAATGGAAGAAAAGTGGGACAGATTGAAAGATAAATAATATTCACAAAGTGAATGCCTTTCTCAGAACACATATCATATTTGGACAAGTTTTGCCAGCCCCAAGCTAAATGATAGCATAAGGATCTCACTGCGTTTTTCATTTTATTGACTTTAATTGGCTCACAAGTTTGACAATTTACTGCTGTAATCAGTATTAAAATTTTAAAGCCAATAGTCTTCACAGTTAAGTTCGCTCAAACTCACCCAGCTCAACTTTGCAAATTTTAACAGAAGACACAGGCATATGTATTTTTTGACAGTCTTGAGTACCAAGTCCACAGTGAGGCCATAATAAGATATAGTAGAGCAATAACAAATAAAAAGGTTCTTTATAAATGGAGCTTTCAGAAGTTCATAAAACAGTTGAAAATGAGCCAAAAAGTTTTATGCTATGGAGAAAGTGAGACATTGCTCAAAAAATACATTTCAGCATAAATTGGTGGATGTAAATGGGTGGTCCACAAAATCTCAGGCATTTGTCTTATTTGCAAAGGGGCTATAATTTGTCTGTTAGTTATTTGAATGAATATCCTTGGTATTTGCTTGGATTTCTGGTTTCCTCCCCAAGCTGTGTGCAGATGATGGTATTTTTAAAGCAAAGGGTCATGTATAAAAGGTGCCTTGGTTAAATGTGGGAAAGGTCATCTCAGTCTTCCGACCCTTTCTCTTTCCCCACAACTGCAAATCTTAGATTTGAAGGTGCCTCTCGTGGTAACTCAGAATCTACAGAAATTGTAGACACATTTAAAGGAGGTTTTCTTGGCCAGGGAGGTACCTGGCTTTTTGGGTAACTACTTGAGTTCCCATAGATATCATTGGTCTAAGCAATTTATGGTTTCTAAATTTTAGTTTAGTTTCAGTTCAGTACTTGGTTGGTTCCTTGCTTGGGAAGAATTCTAGGAGAGGCAATCAGTCCGTCATTGGCTGGTTTTATTTCCTGTTGTTTTTGAAAGACTTTGGCTTTTTTGTATGGGATACAAATAATATTAGGAGATAAATTTGGAGCATGGCATTTCTTTAGATCATGTGAAAAACAATTTGGCCTTACCATTTTCATGTGCTAGTAGGGTTGACAGAGAGCGGAAAGAAAATGTCATAGATATCTCCCATAGAAGAGGTAATCTGATAATTGGCAAACATGACAGGTTACTGAGAGGAGAGAGAGCCTTCTTTCTTTCTTTTTTTTTTTTTTGAGGTGGAATCTTGCTCTATCACCTGGCTGGAGTGCAGTGGCACCATCTTGGCTTACTGCAATCTCTGCCTCCTGAGTCAAGTGATTCCTTTGCCTTAGTCTCCCCAGTAGCTGTGGTTACAGGTGCACACTGCTACTCCTGGCTAAGGTTTTGTATTTTAGTAGAGATAAGGTTTCACCAAGTTGTCCGGATGGTCTGGATCTCCTTACCTCATGATCTGCCTGCCTTGGCCTCCCAAAGTGCTGGGATTACAGGTGTGAGCCACTGTGCTCAGCCGAGCCTTCTTTCAAATGCTTGTAGATGCTCACTGGAAAGAGATGGCAGCAGAGTTGAGCTTCCTTTGTCTGTACTCTGTTACCTGTCATGTTGTTAATACATTGTTTTCCAAGGGTACCAAGTGAGACCTACTAGTCTCTCTTACTCTGAACTGGAGTCTAGCTCTACATCCTTGTCTGGAATAATGGCTGATAAACAAAGCTGTTTGTAATTTGCTTCTCTGGGGACCCTAGAAGAGAGAGAGGTATGTGCTCCTCTGAGGACAAGAGATGGAATGACCACAGTCTCTGAAGAGACAGAACTCTTAGGGAAACACCCTGTTGTGGGACCAGCCACATTTTTGTCAACTCAAAGATCTCAATTAGGTTAGCTGATTAGAAAAATATCATTTCTGCACAGCTTTCTTTCATTAGACAAGACCTGCAAAAAATTACTTATATCAATTCACAAGGAGCATGTGAGCAGCTCATTGTACAGCTGAAGTAGGCGGTGGCCAGTATGGTGAGGTGTGAGGCATCTTCCTGATCCCAAGCTTCCTGTCTGGCCCAGCACAGCTCTGCAGTTACCCTCATTCTCACTCCCTTGGGATAAGTAGTGAGTTCCAAACCTTGGCTATACTTAGACTCATCTGGAGAGAATTTAAAAAATAATTCTGAGAGAGAGGATCCAAGACGGCAGAATAGGAACAGCTCTGGAGTGCAGTTCCCAGAACAGTGCAGAGGGTGAATGCTCACCGCATTTCCAAACAAGTTTTCACTGCCCACAGACCAGGAGATTCCCAGGCTGAAAAGTGCCACAAATTTTTAGTGCAGAGGTTTCAGCCAGTGCCAGGTCAGTGCACAGCAACTCACACAAGTCTGGTGTCCATTTCAACAGGCTCCTGGAACGCCTGGGAGACAGAGCTGCCCGTTCAACTGAAAGGGAGGGGGCTGAGACAGGGAGCCAGGCAATCTGGCTGGGCAGGTACCACCCCCACAAAACAAGCAATCTGAAATGCTCGGGGTTGAGAGTTTTGCAGCAAGCACAACTGGACCCAGGATGGTCCAGCTCAGTGGGGGGAAGAGCATCCCCCACTACCAAGGCAGTCCACCGCTACCAAGGCAGTTCACACAGCAGCTGGGCAAAGCCTGCAGCAGCTCAGCAACACCTCTGCTGGCAGACTGTGACTAGACTACTCCATGCGGGGCATCTATGAAAAAAGGCAGCAGAATGACAGGAACTTATAAATAAAGCCGACCTTCCTAGGGCAAAGCACCTGGGAAAAGAGGCAGTTATGAGTTCCGCTGCAGCAGACTTACAGGTACCTGCCCAGCAGCTCTGAACGGAACAATGGAGCTCCCAGCACAGCACTTGAGCTCCTATAAGGGACAGACTGTCTTCTTAAGCAACTCCCTGACCCCTGTACACCTAAAGAGACACCTCATAAAGGAGAGCTCAGGCCAACATCTGGTGTGTACCCTTCTGGGACGAGGATAGCAGAGGAAGAAACTGTGGCAACCCTTGCTGTTCTGCAGCCCCTGTGAGTGATCCCCAGGTGAGTGGGGTCTGGAGTGGACCTCTAGTGGTCCTGCAGCAGAGGGTCCTGACTGTTAGAAGGAAAACTAAGAAACAGAAAGAAATAACTACAACATCAACAAAAAGGATGTCCACTCAGAGATGCCATCTGAAAGTCACCAACTACAAAGACCAAAGCTAGATAAAGCCACTAAGATGGGAAGAAACCAGCACAAAAAGATTAAAACACCAAAAACCAGAATGCCTCTCCTCCTCCAAGGAATCAAAAGTCCTCACCAGCTAGGGATCAAAGATGGATGGAGAATGAATCTGATGAATTGACAGAAACAGGCTTCAGAAAGTGGGTAATAACAAACTTCTTGGAGCTAAAAAAACATGTGCTAAACCAATGCAAATAAACTAAGAACCTAGAAAAAAGGTTCAATGAGATGCTAACTAGTATAAACAGAGAAGAACATAAATGACTTGATGGAGCTGAAAAACATAGCACAAGAACTTCAGGAAGCATACACAAGTTTCAATAGCTGAATCGACCAAGCAGAAGAAAGGGTATCATGGATTGAAGATCAACTCAATGAAATAAAATGAGAAGGCAAGATTAGAGGAAAAAGTGAAAAGAAATGAACAAAGCCTACAAGAAATATGGGATTATGTGAAAAAACCTAATCTACTTTTGATAGGTGTGCCTGAATGTGACAGAGAGAATGAATCCAAGGTGCAAAACACTCTTCAGGATATTATCCAGGAGAACTTCCCCAGCCTAGCAAGACAGACCAACATTCAAGTCCAGGAAATACAGAAAACACCACAAAGATATTCTTCAAGAAGTGCAACCCCAAAGCACATAATTGTCAGATTTACCAGGGTTAAAGTGAGGGAAAAAATGCTAAGCATAGCCAGAGAGAAAGGTGGGGTTGCCCACAAAGGGAAGCCCATCAGACTCACAGTGGATCTCTCCACAGAAACCCTACAAGCCAGAAGAGAGAAGAGACCAATGTTCAGCATCCTTAAAGAAAAGAACTTTTAACCTAGAATTTCATATCCAGCCAAACTAAGCTTCATAAGCAAAGGAGAAAGAAAATCCTTTATGGACAAGCAATTGCTGAGAGATTTTGTAGCCACCAGGCCTGCCTTACAAGAGCTCCTGAAAGAAGCACTAAACAAGGAATGAAACAACCAGCACCAGTCACTCCCAAAATGTGACAAATGGTAAAGACCATCAACACAATGAAGAAAATGTGTCAACTAATGGGCAAAACATCCAGCTAGCATCAAAATGGCAGGATCAAATTCACACGTAACAATATTAACCTTAAGTGTAAATGGACTCAATCAAAAGACACAGACTGGCAAATTGGATAAAAAGTCAAAACCCATTGCTATGCTGTATTCAGGAAACCCATCTCACATGCAAGGACACACATAGGCTAAAAATAAAGGGATGGAGGAAGACTTATCAAGCAAATGGAAAGCAAAAAAACAAACAAACAAAAAGCAGAGTTACAATCCTAGTCACTGATAAAATAGACTTTAAACCAACAAAGATCAAAAGAGACAGAGAAGGGCATTACATAATGGTAAAAGGATCAATGCATCAAGAAGAACTAATGATCCTAAATATATATGTACCCAATACAAGAGCACACAGATACATAAAGCAAGTTCTTAATGATTTATAAAGAGACTTAGACTCCCATACAATAATAGCGGGAGACTTTAACACTCCACTGTGAATATTAGATCAACGAGAGAGAAAATTAAGAAGGATAACAAGGACTTGAACTCAGATCTGGAGCAAGCAGACCTAATAGACAACTACAGAAATCTCCACCCCAAATCCACAGAATATACATTCTCAGCACCACATCACACCTACTCTAAAATTGACCAAATAATTGGAAGTAAAGCACTCCTCAGCAAATGCAAAAGAATGGAAATCATAACAAACAGTCTCTCAGACCACAGTGCAATCAAATTAGAACTGAGAATTAAGAAACCTCAGTTTAATTAAGAAACTCAGAACTGCACAACTTCATGGAAACTGAACAACTGGCTCTTGAATGTTGACTGGATAAACAGTGAAATGAAGGCAGAAATAAAGATGTTCTTCAAAACCAACAAGAACAGACACAACATAGCAGAATCTCTGGGACACATTTAAAGCCGTGTCTAGAGGTAAATATGTAGCAATAAATGCCCACGTGAGAAGCAAGGAAAGATCTAAAATCAACACCCTATCATCAAAACTGAAAGAGCTGGAGAATCAAGATAAAGAGGATATCACCACTGACTCCACAGAAATACAAACAGAAATCAGAGATTACTATGAACAACTCTATGCACATAAACCAGTAAACCTGGAAGAAACGGATAAATTCCTGGACACTTGTATCCTCCCACGCCTAAACCAGGACGAAGTTGAAACCTTAAACAGACCAATAACAAGGGCTGAAGTTGAAGCAGCAATTAATAGCCTACCAACCAAAAAAAGTCCAGTTAAAGACAAGTTCATAGCTGAATTCTACCAGACGTACAAAGAGGAGCTGGTACCATTCCTTCTGAAACTATTCCAAACAATCCAAAAACAGGGAATCCTTCCCAAATAATTTTATGAGACCAACATCATCCTGATACCAAAACCCGGAAGAGACTCAACAAAAAAAGAAAACTTCAGGCCAACATCCATGATGAACACAGATGCAAAAATCTTCAATAAAATACTGACAAACTGATTGCAACAGCACATCAAAAACTTATCCATCATGATAAAGTAGGCTTCATTCTAGGAATGCAAGGCTGGTTCAACATATGCAAGTCTATACATGTAATTCACCAGAACAGAACCATCTCAATAGATGCAGAGAAGGCCTTTGACAAAATTCAACAGCCCTTTATGCTAAAAACTCTCAATAAACTAGGTATCGAAGGAATATATCTCAAAATAATAAAAGCTATTTACAACAAACCCACAGCCAGTATCATACTGAATGGGCAAAAACTGGAAGAATTCCCTTTGAAATTTGGCAGTAGACAAGAATGCCCTCTGTCACCACTCCTATTCAATATAGTATTCGAAGTTCTAGCCAGAGCAATTAGGCAAGAAAAAAAAGATATTCAATTAGGGAAGGAGGAAGTCAAATTGTCTCTATTTGCAGACAACATGATTGTATATTTAGAAGATGCTATCATTTCAGCCCCAAATCTCCTAAAGCTGATAAGCAACTTCAGCAAAGTCTCAAGATATAAAATCAATGTTCAGAAATCACAAGCATTTCTATATACCAATAACAGAGTAACAGAGAGCCAAATCATGAGCAAACTCCCATTCACAATTGATACAAAGGGAACAAAATACCTAGGAATACAACTAACAAAGGATGTAAAGGACCTCTTGAAGGAGAACTCCAAACCACTGCCCAAGGAAATAAGAGAGAACACAAATGGAGAAACATTCCATACTCATTGTTAGGAAGAATCAATATTGTGAAAAATGGCCATATTGCCCAAAGTAATTTATAGATTCAATGCTATCCCTCTCAAGCTACCAATGACCTTCCTCACAGAACTGGAAAAAATCACCTTAAATTTCATATGGAACCAAAAGAGAGCCTACATAGCCAAGACAATTCTAAGCAAAAAGAACAAAGCCAGAGGCATCACGCTACCTGATTTTAAACTATACTACAAAGCTACAGTAATCAAAACAGCATGGTACTGATACCAAAACAGAGATATAGACCAATGCAACAGAACAGAGGCCTCATAGGCAATGCCACACATCTACAACTGTCTGATCTTTGACAAACCTGACAAAAACAAGCAATGGGGAAAGGATTCCTGTTTAATAAATGGTGTTGGGAAAACTGGCTAGCCATGCACAGAAAGCAGAAACTGGTCCCCCTCCTGACACCTTACACCAAAATTAGCTCCAGATGGATTAAAGATTTAAACATAAGGCCTAACACCATAAAAACCCTAGGGGAAAATCTAGGCAAAACCATTCAGGACATAGGCATAGGCGAGGACTTCATGACTAAAACACCAAAAGCATTGGCAACAAAAGCCAAAATAGACAAATGGGACCTAATCAAACTCCAGAGATTCTGTACAGCAAAAGAAACAATCATTAGAGTGAATCAGCAACCAACAGAATGGGAAAAATTTTTGCAATCTACCCTTCTGACAAAGGGCTGATATCCAGAATTTACAAAGAACTAAAACAGATTTACAAGAAAACAAACCAACCAACCCAGCCAAAAGTGTGTGAAGGATATGAACAGACACTTTACAGAAGAAGACATGTATGAGGCCAACAAACATATGAAAAAATGCTTATCATCACTGATTATTAGAGAAATGCAAAACCACATTGAGATACCATCTCACGCCAGTCAGAATGGCGATCATTAAAAAATCTGCAGACAACAGATGCTGGAGAGGATGTTGAGAAATAGGAACACTTTTACACTGTTGGTGGGTGTGTAAATTAGTTCAACCATTGTGGGAGACAGTGTGGTGATTCCTCAAGGACCTTGAAATAGAAATTTCATTTGACCCAGCAATCCCATTACTGGGTATATACCCAAAGGATTATAAATCATTCTATATGTTCATAGTGGCACTGTTTACAATAGCAAAGACCTGGAACCAACCTATGCCCATCGACGATAGACTGGACAGGGAAAATGTGGCACAAATACATCGTGGAATACTATGCAGCCATCAAAAATGATGAGTTTGTTTCCCTTGTAGGGACATGGATGAACCTGGAAACCATCATTCTCAGCAAACTGACACAAGAATAGAAAATCACACACCACATGTTCTCACTCATAGGCAGGTGTTGAACAATGAGAACACATGGACACAGGGAGGGGAGCTGGGGTCTGCTGGGGGAGGCAAGGGATGGACAGTGGAGGGGTGGGGAGGTCAGGGAGGGCTAACATGGGAGAAATGCCAGATGTAGGTGACAGGGGGATGGAGGTGGCAAACTACAATGCCATGTGTGTACCTATGCAACAATCCTGCATGATCTGCACATGTACCCCAGAACCTAAAGTGCAATAAAAACTTAAATAAATAAAATACTGATATCTGGGTCCTACTCCAGACCTACAAAATCAGAATATTTATGGGTAGGTCCTGGGCATTTGATATTTTTTAAAGTGCTCCAGGTGATTCTAGTGTTCATGTGCCAGAGAACTAGAGGGGGAGGACTGTTCATTGACTGCATTCATCTCTGCTAGACAGGTTTTCTGGCAGAGGGAACATATGACATCACCATAAGTTATCAGAAGTATTCATACCAGCTGAGCACAGTGGCTCACGCCTATAATCCCAGCACTTTGGGATGCCAAGGCGGACAGATCACCTGAGGTCAGGAGTTTGAGACCAGGCTGGCCAACGTGGTGAAACACCGTCTCTACTAAAAATTAGCTGGGCATGGCGGCAGGTGCCTGTAATCCCAGCTACTCGGAGGCTGAGGCAGGAGAATCACTTAAACCCAGGAGGCAGAGGTTGCAGTGAGCCGAGTTCGCACCATTGCACTCCAGCCTGGGCAACAAGAGTGAAACTCTATTTCACATTAAAAAATATCATTTACACCTTTGCTGGAAGCATGCAGCAGATGAGTGTAGCGTTGGTTCGGTGGGTTGACACTGATGAGAAGTGAGAAATAAAGGATTAGAGGAAAATGCTGATGACTCTGGGATGAAGACAAAATTAATTTAGTTTCCAATTTTGCCAGGGCCAATTACTGGAGCAGCAGGTGATGGGTGAGGGATGCAGAGATGGGAATTAACTTAGAACTTCCCAGTGTGGAGGTTAGATGGTGTAATTCATTATGGAAGCTGAAAAGGACATGGGCAAATTGTTACCCTCAAAATCTATTTGGCTGTGGGGATACCACCCAGGGAACCCCCCACCCCAGGATCTTTTCTTATGTTCAAGGGAATGAGCAGTCATCGTTAGTGTACTGTAGTCCAGGGGCAAGAATTCCCCTTTGGAATGTGGCTCTCAATTTTACAGTTCTGTGTAGCTAACTGAACCCTTCCATGAGTAATTCAATGCAGGCTGATGATTTATTTCATAAAATGTAACATTGCCCTATTGTCATGCCCGGTTGAAGTGAGGATCTCTGTGGATCCTGCTAATAGTTGAAAAATCACAAACAGCTGTCATAAGCAGCATGAGGCAAAAAGCGAAACCCGAAAGCGCCTCTCCTCTCCTGATGAGACATATTCGGAAATCAGGGCTGTGCATGTCAATAGTATGGTTCGTTGTTGGTAGATACATTTTCTTTATGTTAATATCAACTCAATTAGTCCTTGGTTTTAATTTGCCTTTATTTATTTTTATCAAAACATAGGTTAGATCATGAAAAACAGTGATTTAAAGACACGTTTTTCATCACCTGAGCCTAAGAAGTCGAGGCTACCATGAGTTATGGAGCACTACCGCACTCCAGCATGGATGACGGAGTGAGACCTTGTCTCAAAAACAAGAAAGAAAAAAATAACCGTCTCTGAAATCTGAATGTCTTAAAATAGATAGGATTTTATATTAGGAGAAATAAGGTTTCTCTCCCAGACTTTCCTCCTAAACCTGGAGGAGAGAGGAAATCTCCTCCCTTCTTGGTGTTTAGGACCCATCATTTCTAAAAGCTGTGACATTTCCTGTATATTGGTTTATCCCTCCTGGCAGCATTTCTCAGATGCATGAATGCTTGACTCTACTCCTCAGAGAATAGCAGGTGCCTGGGGTCCTATGCTTGTCTGGATACACCCCCATCAGTCAGTCTTTAAACCAAGTGCCACTGAGGAGCCTCCCTGGATGTCCCCAGGTAACAGCAGGGAGAGAACTAAATGGCTTCGTCATGGAAGTTCTTCTCGAAGCAAATGTGGATGACTTATGTTTATATTCCAGAAACACTTTTCCATGCTTCAGTTCAAAAGCTTAGAATTCTGTCAATGCTCAGCTTGTAGCTATAACAGCTCTGACAGGCTTTCTTGGGAAGTCTCCCCCTGGAAGCAGAAATCCTCAGTGTCTGTCACCACCATCTTCTGTTTGGTTATCATGATGGGAACCTGACTCTTGTTGAGGCAGTCTGTCCACAATTTGACAGAAAGTTCTCGCTAAGAAAATGCCCACAATATTCAGTCCAAGAGGAGGCCCACTGATCCAGAAGTCTTCAGGCCCCCAGGGGCCATTCCTGCCTGCAGTAAGCAAACGCCCAGAACGCAGGAATCTGTCTCACATGACTGCAGGAATCTAGTCCCTTTCTGAGGAATCCTGGGAATACTCATCTGTTGGCTTCACTCCTCACTCCTGCTCCACGTGCCTGCTTCAGATAGATTCACCATATTCCATGCACCATCTGCATGCACTTCTCCATGCTGGTGGAGCTCTCGCCGTCTCATAACACTTCAGGTCTGAACTCACGCTCTACTCCTCTCTTAATCCCCAAGGCATAGCACCATCGAGACAGTGGTGTTTAAAATACCTAATGAAGATCTGAGAATAATATAAGGGAATTAGCATTCAGGAAAGGACAAACTTAATTTGAATGCAGTGGCTCATGACATGCATCAGGTCCATGAGGCTGCCTCCCTCCTTACCCTGAGTGTGCTGACATTTTGCTGAGCCCATATTTCCTGTTTAGTGTCTACCTTGTCATTTCCTCTTGTCCAGTGAGTCCCAGGGGCTCTAGTTACCCCTCTCTGACCTTCCACCATCTCCATTGTAAAAATCTCTCGAAGAAGACCATGATGAAAATAGCCTTTTGTATTAATGAGATGAAAATTTAACATCTCAGATTTAAGCATTTACATTGGGAATACTTCCCAAAGTTCAAGGACAACAAAAAGCTTCTTGTTTTAAAACTTTCAGAATATGATTACTCACAAAAGTGAAATAGAGTCTTTCCCAAGGGCAAACCCATTCTTTACCTTTGGAGGCATAGGACATATATTTCTGGCATCCTAACAAACAGCAATTTATTCCCAATTCAGATTGTCAAAGATTCAGGAACACTGTGGTTCAGTCACAGAGCCTGCTACTGTGAAGTTTACAAATGTGTACCAACCACAGGTTTGTGAACGTGTAGGTTGTACAGGCAAATGAAGACACAAAACAAGTGTGATGCCATTGTGGTGAAATTTGGAGTGCGTATTGTCCAACATTCCCTTTCACGACATTTAAAAATTAGTTCAACATTACATTAAAATGAAACTCATTTTAACCTGAAATCTTCCCAATATTTGCTTCCTCTGATTCTAGTTTTCCTATGAAATTAGGATTACAGGTCTAATCTCTTCAATGTCATTTCAATATGAAGAATGCACTCTTATCAAGTCTTCCCTTAAAAATTTTAAAAAGAAATTTAACCTTATGTTGCCACATAGGTTTAGCTAAGGTTAGTAGTATTTAATACCTAGATTGTTACTTAAGATTTTAGAAATAAGCCAAATTAGGATTTGAGGATAATCAGAGACTTCAGGATGAGGTCATCCATTCTAGCCTACAGTTTATTGATATTTCTTTCAGAGTGTCCTTGAAAATATATGATGTTTTGTTAAAAAAATTTAAAGATATATTTGCAGAATAATTCCATTGTAATCTGTAGTGGTGGATATCTCAAGTAAATAGAAGCCAAATGTTTAAAAACACAGTGTCATTTGAAAAGATGCTGAAACATTTACTGATATAAATGCAGATGATCAAAATGGTAATTTACAATGTTGACCCTTTACCTTAATTTGAGGAATTGGAAGAATAAGTTTGTAGTGTCCATAGCAGGTACCATACCTTTATTCTTAAATGCTTACAAAGGAAAAAAGTGATACATGACGTACAGCTTAGTAAAAGTTATTGTTGTGATTTCATATGATTTTTAATTACTTATAATTTGTAAGTAAAAGACTGATTTTTTCTTAGCTTTGAAAAACCTGTAGCTCCATCAATCAGTTAAATACACAATATAGAGTGATGGCATGAATTTATACATTTGCTGCTTAATTTCTTAAATCACAGAATTTTATAGCTATTTTTTGTTATCGATTTCTAGCTAAATTTCACTGCAGCCAGAAACAATATATTGTCTAAGTCTGATGTTTTGGATTGTGTTGAGATGCTCTTCATGAAACAGCCTATGGACAGCTTTGTTAAATGTTTGTCATTCACGTAAAACGTTGTGGGCTCTGCAGCTGCCAAGTGTACAGTTTTTTTTTTTTTTGAGACGGAGGTTCGCTCTTGTTACCCAGGCTGGAGTGCAATAGCACGATCTCAGCTCACCGCAACCTCCGCCTCCTGGGTTCAGGCACTTCTGCCTCAACCTCCCTAGTAGCTGGGATTGCAGGCATGCGCCACCATGCCCAGCTAATTTTTTTTTTTTTGTATCTTTAGTAGAGAAGGGGTTTCACCGTTTCAACTAGGATGGTCTCGATCTCTTGACCTCGTGATCCACCCGCCTCGGCCCCCCAAAGTGCTGGGATTACAGGCGTGAGCCGCGGCGCCCGGCCCCTTTAC
Organism: Leontopithecus rosalia; assembly: GCA_028533165.1. Taxonomy (NCBI): domain Eukaryota; kingdom Metazoa; phylum Chordata; class Mammalia; order Primates; family Cebidae; genus Leontopithecus; species Leontopithecus rosalia. Next base: position 10,362,097 of record CM052649.1, read on the forward strand.
TTTTCTTTATAAAATATCTTTAGTAATGCTTCTCATCTTCAGAACTGCTTTGATATTAATAAAGCTGCACCAGCTTTCTTTTGGTCAGCAATTTTGATGGTATGTTTTTCCTATTCTTTTCTGCCAACTGTAGGGCGTTTCTATATAGTTGGCCTTTGTTTTCTTCTTAGTCTTAGAATATTTCTCTCTTCATTAAAGCATTTTTTTCACATTTAATTACTGATATATTTGGGTTTATGGTTACCATCTTATATTTCTGCTAGCAGCTTTTTTTGTTCTTTATTATTTTGGAATTTTCAAGTTTTAACTATTCCATTATGTCCCGTATTAATTTTCTAATTTTCTACTTTCTAGTTTTTTTAAGTGCTTACTCTAGATCATTAGATTATTAAGGTCTAAAATAACTTACTAGTGCTAAGTTATTACATCAGTCTGCTTCTCGGACAATGCAAACACATTAGTAAACATTAATCTTTCACATTTACCACATAATGCTGTGTGTACTATTCTGATAAATTTTAATTTCACACATCTTAATGTTGTAAGATGTGATTATTTTTTACAGATAGTATTCATTGGGATTTATTCACATTAATTTTTTTTTTTTTGAGATGGAGTTTCGCTGTTTTTACCCAGACTGGAGTGCAATGGCACGATCTCGGCTCACTGCAACCTCTGCCTTCTGGGTTCAAGCAATTCTCCTGCCTCAGCCTCCCAAGTAGCTGGGACTACTGGCATGCACCACCATGCCCAGTTAATTTTTGTATTTTTAGTAGAGACGGGGTATTCACATTAATTTTATTTCTCCCAGCATTTCTGTGCTTTTGGCTAAGATCCTATTTCTTCTGCCTGAAAAGGTCCTGTTAGGTTAATATGTGTCTGCTGGTGAAAAATCTTTATCTTATCCTAACTTTTAAAAGATACTTTCCCTGAGTGTTGAGTTCCATGTTGGCAGTTATCTTCTTTCATTATTTTACAATATGTCACTACATAGTTGTTTGTCTTCAGTTGACTCTTAAAAAGTCAACTGTCCATCTTCTTTTCGCTTTCCAGAAGATAATAGGCTTTTTCCACCATCTGGATGCTTTTAAGATTTCCTCAGTGTTTCATTTTCAGCTGTAATGTGCCTATATGGAATTTTCTATGTATTTATATTGCTTGAGTTTATAACATTTTTGAAATCTGTAGTCTGATTTTTTTCATTGTACTTTAGGTTCTGGGGTACATGTGCAGATCATGCAGGATTGCACAGGTACATACATGGCAAGGTGGTTTGCTGCCTCCATTCCCCCATCACCTATATCTGGTGTTTCTCCCCACATTATCCCTCCCCATCCCCTGCTGTCCCTCCCTTAGCCTCCCCCAATAGATCCCAGTGTGTGATGCTCCCCTCCCTGTGTCCACATGTTCTCATTGTTCAACACCTGCCTGAGTGAGAACATGTGGTGTTTGATATTCTCTGTTCTTGTGTCAGTTTGCTGAGAATGATGGATTTTTAAAATCTATTTAAAAAAAAAATCTCAGCCATTATTATTTCAAATATTCTGTTCTACTCTCTGTTTCCACCATTTCTGAGACTCATGCAATACACACACAATTCAATTACACATATGTTAAACCTTTTCACCATGCCCTACAATTGTCATGTTTCATGCTCTTGTTTCTTTCCTCTTTTCTTTTTTCTGTGCTTCAATATGTATATTCTTTAATGACATGCCTTCCAAATCATGAATCCTCCTTCTAGTGGTGTCTAATAACCTTTGAAACACATATTCATTTTATTGTACTTTTCAGTTTTAGAATTTCCATTTGATTATATTTTAATAGATTTCAGTTCTCTGGTAAAATTCTCTGTTTTCTTAAAGTCTGTCAATAACAGAGTGGCTTAAACCATTGGATTTTGTTGTCTTCAGTGTTCTTGAGGATCTTGATATCTAAGTCCTGACGACTTTGGCAGGCCTGCATGTCTAATCTTTCTTTCCCCCCGCTTTTTTTTTTGAGATGGAGTTTCGCTCTTATTACCTAGGCTGGAGGGCAATGGCGTGATCTCGGCTCACCGCAACCTCCACCTCCTGGGTTCAGGCAATTCTCCTGCCTCAGCCTCCTGAGTAGCTGGGATTACAGGCATGTGCCATCATGCCCAGCTAATTTTTTGTATTTTTAGTAGAGATGGGGTTTCACTCTAAACTCTTTTTAACTTAGATCACCTGGAGTATGTTTCTATTGCCTTTTCTGCTTTTTCCTGTCTCTTGATATATCTGCCAGTTTTTTTATTGAATGCTGTAAATTGACATACTCCAACCTGGGTAACAAGAGCAAAATTCCATCTCAAAAAAAAAAAAAAAAGAAATTGTGGAGGCTCTGGATGATTTTATCTTCTAATAAAGATTTTCTTTAATTCCCGTTATGGAGTTAGGTTAGGAGCAGATCACCTTTATCCAACTAAAGGAAGATTACATTGATTATAGTCTAATTTTCAGTCTATCAAAGGTCTAGTCTGTATCTAGTTTACCTTTACTCCTAGAATGTAGTCTTTCAGGGGTCCCAACTGCAAACTGGAATGTTTTCTGCAAACTGGACCACTCCACTTTGGCTGGCACTCAATCTTAATTTCTGTTTACCCAACAGTGTAAAGATGACAGTAGCTCTGCTTAGTTTCTTAGCCTTCTGTACATTTTTTGGTCTCAATTTCCACAGTTTTTGGACTGCATATCTTAGAGAGAATGCTTTGAGGGGAAAGTGGCTTAAACCATTGGATTTTGTTGTCTTCACTTTTCTTGAGGATCTTGATATCTAAGTCCTGATGACCTTGGCAGGCCTGCATGTCTAATCTTTCTTTTTTCCCTTGTATATCAACTGTTAGATTTAGGGCCCACTTTAAACCCAGGATAATCTCATTCTGAGATCTTTAACTTAATTACATCTGCAAAGACCCTATTTCCAAATAGGTCACATTCACAAGTACTGGGAGTTGGGGCTTAGATATGCCTTTTGAGGGACAGTATTCAAACCTGTAAACACACACAAAGGCTTAGAAAATAGAGAAGAGCTATGTCAACAAACGTTGCCATGCAGGGCTAAATTGGAGAAACAGTTAATGTCTGGGAATCACATCCTTCCGGAGTTGTCCACAGAAACTTGAATGTTTTGGTGGGAAATGCACTGGGTAGTGTTTTCTTTTTTTGTGGGGGCGTTTATTGCATTTTAGGTTTTGGGGTACATGTGAAGAACATGCAAGATAGTTGCATAGGTACACATGTGGCAGTGTGATTTGCTGCCTTCCTCCCCTTCACCTATATCTGGCATTTCTACCCATGCTATCTCTCCCCAACTCCCCACCCCTGCTGTCACTCCCCATTCTTCCCAACAGACCCCAGTGTGTAGTGCTCCCATCCCTGTGTCCATGTGTTCTCA
>CM052649.1:10366010-10392524 GCA_028533165.1 Leontopithecus rosalia
AACGATTGACTCTCTCCCAGGTGTTCCTTTCGCCTGCTGAAAAGGCGCCAGGATCTGTGTGATTTCCCATGCAGCGACCCACAGCGCAGGCTGAAACAAAGGCGCTGCCCGAGAATCTCCTGGCCTGGCTCCATTTGAGACCCCTGTTTAATCAGATGAATGGGCAAATCTGCCTTCTCAGAGCTCCAATTGCCAGCTTAAAAGGGCAACCAGACCAGTTTATTTTGTACAGAGAGCCACCGTGCCAGCCAAAACTGCCGTGCTGGCCAAAACAGCTGTCCTGGGGACCCGTGAGGCTTCTCCACCTGGGAATCTCCTGGTCTGTGGGCAATAAAGATCTGTCTGGAAATGCAGCATCCACTCACCCTCTTCACTTTCACTGGGAGCTGCAATCCTGAGCTGCTCCTAAAGGGCCATCTTGGGTCTTCCACTGGGTAGTGTTTTCTTACCAAGCTTAGCTTAACTAAGAGGTTGGACTCATGTTAGCGGGAAGGGTTTCTTCAGCCTCATCTATAACAGAGAGAGGTCACTGCTCACAGGGGATACAGCTTCATTGCCCACTACACAGAGCAGTTATTTCTTCCACAAAGGTAATGCAATGGCAAGTCCCAGGCCATGGCTAGATGATAAAACCCAACCTCCTACCCCATCTCTATGAGCACCCACTGCTATGGGTTAAACCCCTGTGCTCCTTCAAATTCAAATGTTGAGGTCCTAACACCCCAGAACCTCAGAATGTGACCTTATTTGGAGATAGGGTCTTGACACAATGTGATTAAATTAAATGAGGTCATTAGGGTTATACCCCTAATTTAATACGTCTGACATCCTTATAAAAAGGGAAAATTAGCCAGGCATGGTGGCTCACTCCTGTAATCCCAGCACTTTGGGAGGCTGAGGCAGGTGGATCATCTGAGTTCAGGAGTTTGAGACCAGCTTGACCAACATGGTGAAACCCCATCTCTACTGAAACTACAAAATTAGATGGGCGTGGTGGTGTGTGCCTGTAGTCCCAGCTGCTTAGGAGGCTGATACAGGAGAATTGCTTGAACCCAGAAGGCAGAGGTTGCAGTGAGCCAAGATTGAGCCACTACATTCCAGCCTGGGCAACAGAGTGAGACTCCATTTCAAAAAAAAAAGAAAAAAGAAAAGAAAAAAGGAAAGAAAAAAGAAAAAAAGAAAATGTGGACACAGATATGCACAGAGGGAGAACAACATGTGATGATAAGGGCAGAGATTGGTGTGATGTTTTACAAGCCAAGGAACATCCAATATTGCCAGCAAACCACTAGAAGCTGGAGGAGAAGCAGAGAACAGAGTCTCCACCTCAGAACCCTAGGAAGGAACCAATCCCAGTAATACCTGATCTCAGCCTTCTGGCCTCCAAACTTTGAGACAATAAATTTGTTTTGAAACCACCCACTTTGTGCCTTGTAGAAAGCTAATACATCCACCTTTCTCTTTTTTCTAAGAGTAAGCATTTATTTTTTCTCATCTAATGTTCAAACACGTAACCACATAGGCAGAGATGTATTTTCCCCTTCTGCACATCATTTAGTCATTTAGTTTTATTTTTATGATATGGCAATGTCTTATCATTGTTGACATCATGTCAAGAACTCACCAGGTGCTATTCTAGCAGCTGTTACCTGAGCAGGTAGTTCTCACATCTCCCTAGCAATGAGGGAAGAAGAAGAATGTCTATCCAGGCACATTTATACAGAACTTGTATCTCTAGAGGTTAACAAATTGCACCAGGTTTGAAATGAGGGAATTTTGCACACAGTTCATGCCATAGGTTAAATTTCTGACAATATTGCAAGAGTGCCTCTTATTGCCAATAATATGTTTTCAAGTAGAGGATAAATCAGCAAAGGGATCCCCATCCTGCTATTTTCATTATTGAAAATTGGATTCAGGCACAGCTTGCAGTCATTTACAGTTGCTTAGAGAATGAACTGCAAAGCGAACACATCACCAATGATCTCTGAAAGTTAAAAGCTATAGTTGTGAAGGATCTGGCATGGAGGTTCAAAAAAGGAGCTGGGCATGGAAGTGGAAATCTATCTCTGATATGTCAAGATATTTATCCTAAAATTAGAAGTATACATCTCTGTCCATGGTATATCCTTTCTCACATGATGAAAGATTGTAAAGACCACTCAAGGGGTCATTTATCTGCATCTGGATTTCTGGACCTGATATGTCTGGATCACCTTCAAGGTTTGTTTCTTTCATTTCTCAAATCTGTCTGGAGCATGGGCAATATTAACCAATGGAGTGTCCTGAAACTGAAAACCAGGGAGCCTGGAAACCAGATGAAACACTTTCAGTGTTGATGCTGTGCTCCTAACTTCTCACTATTTCATTTTCCCTCACTAATTTATTTAGTGATAGGAGATAATGAAATGGGTGAATGATATTCTTCCTCTACTTTTGATAGCTTAATGCTTGAGAAATATATACCATGAAAATAAATTGTGATGGTTAATGCTGAGTGTCAACTTGATCAGATTGAAGGATGCAAAGTATTGTCCTTGGGCATGTCTGCGAGGGTGTTGCCAAAGGAGATTAGCATTTGAGTCAGTGGACTGGGAAAGGCAGACCCACCTTTGATCTGGGTGGGCACTATCTAATCAGCAGCCAGTGTGACCAGAATAAAAAGCAAGCAGAACAACGTGAAAACGCTAGACTGGCTTAGTCTCCCAGCCTACATCTTTCTCCCCTGCTGGATGCTTCCTGTCCTTGAACATTAGACTCCAAGTTCTTCAGCTTTGGGACTCAGACTATCTTCCTTGCTCCTCATCTTGCAGGCAGACTATTGTGGGACCTTGTGATCATGTGAGTTTATACTCCTTAATAAACTCCCCTTTATATGTATAATTATATATATGTTATTATGTTTATATAATTATATAATTATAATTATATACAAAGGGGAGTTTATTAAGGAGTACTAACTCACATGATTTATATAAATTTTGTATATACTTGAATTATATATAAAAATACTATTTATATGTAATATAAATTATAAATAAAAATATATAATTCAAGTATATATATAAATATATAAAGGGGAGTTTATTAAAGATATATATATATATATATATCTGCTATTAGTTCTGTCCCTCTAGATAATCCTAATACAAAAGAAATATTGAGAGCTGTTTGAGAATTTGCAAAATTGCCCAAATTCTGTGAGCATTTGGGCATGAGCTTATCCACTCACTTAACATATTCGTTGAGCACCTACTATGTAGAACTATGAAGAGCAGCCAGTCACTGTTTAGGGACTGAGAAATACAGTGACAAAAAAGATAAACTCATTAACATCAAGGAACTTAATTCAAATGGAAAATACGGAAACTACACAAGAGGATAGGGAAGGTCCCTGTTAGAAGGTGACATTTTTATGAGACCTAAAGGATGGTAGAAACGCATGCAAATATCTGAAGGAGAGGACAAGAAAAAGAACATTAGAAAAAAAGGGAAAAAAAAGCAAAGGCCTTGAATGGGAATAATTACATCTGGAAGTGACAGGGCCAAGTGGTGGCACCCAAACCTCAAAGGCAAGGTGGACGTAGCTACCATCATGGGCAGCAGGGGCAAAGCAACAATCAGAATAGTCTGACTCATGTAGAGCTCTGGCATTGGCTAATTAATCATGGTGTTTCTAGACGTGAAATTGATAGGAAGCCGACTGCATTCCTATTAGTTTATATAGGCAGAGCACTTCCAGGTCGAGTGGGCAAAAGGCTAATTTGAATTATAAAAACAGAGAATAATAACGCCTCCATCGACTTCCAGACTTGAGCCAGTTTACACACCCAGAACCCTTTGAATGAAGGGGAGGCTGGGTCTCCTTGACCGGGGGGTCCATGGTAACTGAAAAACAACTCACAACCTTGTTACATAAAAGGAGAACCAGACTGGTCTGGTGCAGTTATACATGTAATGACTGAAGCTGTGATATTATTAAAATGCTTAGAATGAATGATTATCTAGACAGAATGGGGGACACAGGGACAGTTTTATACCATTCAGAGGTGTCTCTATGGAGGGGTTGAAATCTCAGATCACAGCCCATCAACATCCAGCCTCCAGGGGTTTGGGAAATATGAGGAGCACACGAATGTCCAATGAGCCACAGGTTCTCTGCCCAGGTCCCCATTCATCTTGCATCTTGATCTAACTTAATCCCCGTTTTGCATTTTTCACAACAGGCTAAGCTTATTTTTCTTCTCCTCTTTCCCTCTTTTCCCTCTTTTCTTCCATTCCTTCATCTCCCTTTCCCAATCTTTGCTTGATGCTATTATCGCTTTCCATTCACAAAAGTAGTTTCCACTTTAGCGGGTGTAGGTGGTGGGGTCTATTAAGGCTGCGCTGATCACCACATTCGACAAGTGAATTCTGACAAGTGGCATCACCTTTTCAGAACTGTTACTTAAATCAATGGTTCTCTCGAGTGAGTGTGCTTCACCATTCCCTGAAGGGCTTGTGAAAACGCATAATTCCAGTTCAGAAGGTTTGGGGTGGGGCTGGAGAATTTATTTTTTAAACAGGTTTCCAGGTGATGTCAATTCTGTCAGCCAGCTCAGTACATTTTGAGAAACAGTTAAACCTGCATTTGGGAAGCACGCTGTTTCCATTTTCATGGATTTATTATCATTTAGAAACCCACATTTTCTTTGTACTAACACAGCTGGGGCAGTGTGGTCAGGCTGGGAAGTGTGGGAGCAGAAATATTCATTATTTGGTCTGAAAGTCTGAGGGTAAAGTTTTGCGGTCAATTCTAAGAGGTGCCTGGAGTTGCTGGAAGCAGCTTTTCCTATTCTTTTTGGGCTGTCAACTGGGGACTGTTCTCTTAGCCTAGGGCTTTGTTAATGGCAATGTTTCCCTGGTGGGGACGGGAAAAACTTCACTCAGCTGCACTGAGGGCGTCCCCTCTGTGTAATGTAATGATGGAGGTTTGGGACTGGCTTTTTGGTTTGATGGCAGGTTTTCTCACAACATTTTGTCCAAATCTTATTCAAAGAAAACAAGCTGCAAGAATAAAAACGTCAAGTGAGGCATCTCAACACCACTGTCTCCTTACTTGAGACCTCGTTAATGAGATGCGGTGACTAAAAGTGGCTGAGGAACTAACGTGCGACCCACTGATCATCTGCTGATCTCATGCGTAGCCCGTCCTTACTTCCACCGTGCCTGCCGCTTGTGTAGGGAATCATCACTTGTGATAACCCCTTCTCTTTCAGGGAACACAAAAAATAATTGAGATCTAACTTGTTGTTAGATATCTCTGGGATGAGATGGGTCCTTTCTATTCCTCTTTTATCTCCATACCTCTTTCTCTATTCCAAATTTGGGAAGCCCTTGATTGGATACACGTCTTGAGTCTGACTGCCTTTTACCTCCCTGAAGAGTTTGAATTGAGAGGGTGTGAGGATGCCAGATGGGGTGGCAGGGTAGGGGCTGCCTTCTGAGGAAAGCAGGATTGAGGGACAGGGCTCTCACTAATGGTATATAATGTGATATACTCACGCTCCCATAAAACCTTCGAAAAATTCCTTATTCACAAATGCCTTGTGCAATCCTTTTATAGGTTGGGGAAATGACTAAGAACTCTAAGCTGGCACCAGATGACCCCAGGGATGGCAGCTGCATCTGGCCCAGGAGGTCCACACCCAGCTTTAGGAGTCCTCTTGGGTACAGACAAATGCTCTAGATTGGCAATGCTGACATGACAGGGACTCGGTATTTCAGGCTTATCATTCTCGTGACATAGTTCCCTTTGTGTTTTTCCTATTTGTTCATATTTAAATTCATTCAGCAGACACCTACTGAATCCTTGCTATGCATTACACGCTGAAGGAACAAGAAAGATAAAGGTAGCTAATGTTTATATTCTTCTTCGGAGCTTAAAAGTGCTGTGGCATGTATCAATCTCTTGGATCTGATATGTGCTCTGCTCTCAAATAAATTACGGTGGCATAAATATGCCTTGTTTAACTGAAATCAGATGCTTGAGAAAAGTGAACAGTATTGAGAGGTACGGGTGTTAACCTTACAATGAGAGCAGGATTTTAAATGAAGACGAGACAATTCTTAAAAATGGCAAGATGGATCAGGCTTAATGCCTCACGTTAATGAAGGGATTTCAAGTGAGTGGCCATGTATTTTTTAATAGACCATGAAAGTAAATTCTATGTAGAAAAATGAAGAATTAAAATGATGGACAGCTTTCCTTGCCTATTTTTGTCCTCTTCTAAATTCACTCCTTTATGGAGGAAAGAGTGGTGATGGCAGCCCACAGGAGTGACGGATGCTTGGGGTCAAATGGGTTTGCTTTGGGGCTGCCGGGAAAGCTTCTGTTTGGATTTGCTGCCATGGCCTGCAGCAAAGGAAGCCTGCAATTTTAGCTCTGGAAATACTATTCAGCTTCAGGTAAGTTAAAAATAAAAGCACCTGTCTCTTCTGAAGACATGTTGCCTTAGACAAATCATTCTTGACTTTCTTGTTGAGATGGGCTTAGGTTGTCTGGAACTACATAAAGATCCTGAGCATTAATGTTTCGACTGAACCTCTCAGAAAAAAAAAAAGAATGTCCGTTCTATGTTACTGACGGCATAAAAAAGATAATTTTGGTTTATAAAGGAGATAGAATATACCACGGCACCACATTATGATGATACTTTCCTGGAAGGATAATGATGGTGATTTTGATTTTGAAATCTGTGTGAGATTCTGATCTCACATTCCCAAGGACAGCTTTGGAACAGCTTGGCTGCCTTGTATTCCCAAGAAATCTTCAGAAGACTCTTCAAATTCTGAGAACTTTAGTCTGTTGAATATAAAAAAGGAAGGAACAAAATGAATCCCTTTGTGGAGGGTCTGCCTATCATGTTTACAACGGAAAGGAAACGCCATTTGTGCATTTTAGGTTGAACTTTAGATTCTTCAAGCTGCAATATACCAGGCAAAGGAAATAATTGGTTTGTAGCCAGTAATAAAGGCAATCAGCCATAAGGTTTGCTTTGCTAAGCCCTTGTCACATATTTGTGCAGTTACACACCAGGAAAGGGACAGTGTCAGGTTCCTCGTTAGTCACTGTGTTTGTTTATGCTGGGGAAGCAGCTGACCACCTACCGAGAGCCAGCTGTGCATGAGCCAGCCTCACCGTACGTAGTGCCCAAGAAGGCTGCAGCCTCTGCCTGCACAGAATCTGTGGAACCATACTGCCCATCTCACCTCCATTGGTTAATCACACTGTTTCATTCTGTGTGATAAATTCAATGGTAGGGGAGGAACAGAAGCACATGTGAGGAGCACCTTCTCCTTCCAGGAGTCAGAGGAAGGAGGTTGCTCTGTGAGTGTGCCAGCACCAGGTTGGAGGGTGTCCTAGACACTGATCTCTACCTCTGGAGCCACCAGGTGGGTATGGAGTGACTGGTGGAGTGGGTCTGATCGTCTGGCCAGAGAAATCTCAGCTGGCCTCTTGGTTCCCCTCAATCTATTGATTACTTGGTGCCATTCAAATATGATCATTTCTCTGGACGTCACTGCATGAACAGCACTGGGAAGCACCATGCTGAAAGACAGCGTCTTGGAAAAGATGGCTAATCAAGGCTTCCAGTTCAAGGAAGAGAATCCTAGGCAGAAAGTAAGCATGAAAAAGATCAGAGATAAGCAGTACCATGGCACTCAGGGTGACAGTGTATGATTCAGCTGGAGAGAAGGCAGAAGGGAGAGGCAAAGGGCCAGAAGTGGAGAGCCTTGTAAGATCCTTCAGCCTTCTAAATCTGAGCAGAGGCATTGAAGGATGACGAGTGGGCTGATCATTCCAACGGCTCTGGTTAGAGGAGGCTGGAGCATTGGAACCAGGCAGCAGGCAAACTGAGTAAAACCTGATCAACAGCTCAACCACGGCCATAACAATTGTTAGTTAAAGCAATCTTTTGCAAATTGTGCAGTGAATCGAAAATGTGGATTTTAAAATATGCCTGAGCAGATTGCCTGTATGACTTGAAGACAAGTTCTATAACTAACAGTTAAGGCAACTGGATGGATTATTGATTCTTTAATTTCAGGCCACAAAGAATCATTACATGGAGTTGTGAGAGTTTAGGTTAAATTTAAAAACTGGTTAAATATTATTTTTAGTCGAGTACATTTTGCTTGCCTAGGAAGATTGCTTCTCCAGAGCCACTTAGAAAAGTCATACAGTCATCATCAAGGTGGCTGGGACAGTTGAACAAGAAGTTCAGAGAAAAGAAGAGGGGCCCTCCTGGGTATTTCTAGTCCTAGGGGATTTTATTCTTAGAGTGTAATGTTAATCTTATGTCTGGGGATTTGTGTGTCGGCAATCAGGCTCCATGCTATTTTCCTTCAGTCTCTGGCAAGCACTGATTCTAGTATGACTGACTGACATTTATGCAGTCCCACTGAGACCCTGATGTGTGAATTTGTGTAATGGTGTTACACTAGGACCATTTCAGTACTTTTATGTTTCGGATGTTGGGGCATGGGTTCACAATAGTCTACCCTATTCTGAGCCATGCTGTAGTAGAATTTACTAAGCTGTGATCGATGTCATCAACATACAAGAGTGAACCTCTAGTTTGTTAGCATTTGGGGTTTCCTCGAGTGTAACCAGTCCTGTTGCCCAAACAAGAGTCGATGGTCAGGCTGGCTTGACTTTGTTAGTAGAAACACTGGCCTAACTGCAAAAGCACTTGGAGGGCACCATGGAGGGTTCCCTCTGAGGGCTTTAAGAACAACATGAGTCAGGCTGGGCGCGGTGGCTCGCGCCTGTAATCCCAGCACTTTGGGAGGCTGAGGCGGGTGGATCACATGAGATCAGGAGTTCGAGACCAGCCTGGCCAACATGGTGAAACCCCATCTCTACTAGAAATACAAAAAATAGCTGGGCATGGTGGTGGGCAATCCCAGCTACTTGGTAGACCGAGGCAGGAGAATCGCTGGAACCCAGGACGTGGATGTCAGCATTGAGCCGAGATTGCACCACTGCACTCCAGCCTGGCAGCCTGGATGCCAGAGTGAGACACCGCCTCAAATAATAGCAATAATAAAAAACAACATGGAGCCAATTCCTTTGCTCACAGTGGCTACCACAGGTCCTACCTGAAGAGAACACAGGTGGCTCTCTTGACGTCTTGGGAATTTTTCAGCCCCATTATTCCATTTCAAAAACGAGTCTTTCATTCAGCCTAGCACCACATCTAATAAAATACGATTTTTCAGAGTGAGCTTTTGAAATTATAATGTTGGGTTGTTGCTGGATGCTCTTTGAGTGATAAGACTTAAATTTGAAAACCAGCGCGAAACACTCACCACGTTCCTTCTGGGTGAACCCGCAACTGCGTGACCGTCGTTACTCTCTCGACAACACGAAGGCAGCTTTAATTATTAACTAATTAGGGTGGAAATAGAGGCTTGTCGTTTTCATTATTCTCCTGGCACACATTGTTCATAATTTTCTGGCTTTTGGCATAGTGATGAAGGGCACCTCAGTTATGGTTTAAAACGGGGCGTGTGGGAGGGCACATCTTGGAGGTGGATTAAATCAAAATTTAGTTCTTTGCCTCAGCAATGATATGTGTCATTTTAAAGCACGAGATCTCTGGATCAAGAGGTCAGAACTAAATACAGGAATGAACCAGTGCTGCAGGCTCTGGGGGAAGAAGGTGGTGAATTCTGCCCCGGGGAGAAAGGGTTTATAACACAGCAATTTCACATGGGCTTTGAAGAAATCAGAATGGGGTAAGGAATGGGGTCTGGGGAGAGAGAATTATATGACAAAGAGAACCAGAGGGAAAAGGACATCAGTGTGAGGCCGTTCAGCACTTATTCCATCAACAAAGATTTACTGCAGTCTATTATATGCCGGATACATTCTAAGCTCCGGGCACAGCAGAAACTTAAATGGGCATGTTTCTCCTTTCCTGGAGGTCCAAGTCAAGGGACTACACTCCAAGGACTTTAAACAGCATGGTAAAGTTGGCGTCGGACAGGCGGCAGGTGTCGCGGTGTCCAGTGTGAAAGACCACACCATGCTGGGTCAAAGAACTCAGGCTCCGCTCTCTGGTGTTAAGGCCGCCCCTTTGCTAAGTGGCTCTATGGCTTCAGAGTTTGTAGTACTAGGACCTCAGACACCCGCTCCAAAGACCCCCAGTTATTTCTGGGAGCAAGTCCCTTGGCGAGCCTCTCGTGCATCTGCACAGGTTTGTGACAGCAGTCCTCTTGCAGTCTTCACCCTGTCTTTCCTTTCCTGCCCTGGCTCAGGCTCCCAGCTGCCCGAGGCATGGCCCAGGTTTCAAGTCCCGGGAAAAGCCTCATCATGCTGGCACCACCTCATAGGAACAGGAGGGATCCTTGGGTAACTGGAGGAGAGAATTTATGTCCTAATTGAAGTAGTCATTACATGAGTGAACACTTTTGTTGGAAGGCACTACATTGTATCCTTAAAATGGGTACATTTAATATAATTATATCACAATAAAGTTAATTTTAAAAGAAAATAAAAATTGTGGTGTCCATCTTTTTAGTAATTTATTTAGGAGAGCTGTAATTTATTTGTTTTTTACTATGCGTTGAGTGCCGTGTGTTTTACATGAATTATTCCCATATTATTCCTGGGATGAAAATACGACTATTGTACCCAGTTTGTGGCTGGAGAAACTGAGGATCCCAGAGGCAAAGTAACGAAGGAACTAAACTGGTGTCCCCGTAATGAGGGTTGGAGACAGTATTGGAGAACAGCCTCTCTGAATCCAGTCCTTGCCCTTATCAATTCTGCGAAGCAGCCTCTTTTGTCACAAAGGCTGCAATTTTGCTTTCTTAGTCAAAAAAAAAAAGAAGTCACCTGCTGAGCATCTGAGCTCTGGGGAGCTGGTGTGAGGGTGTCGGGGCTCAGAGCTTTACAGAGGGTGACACAGGAGTGGCCAGCACATCTACAGTCGTGTCTGCTGATTGTCAGCCCTTCCTCTTAAGTGACCATGCTGGAGTCAGCAGGTGGGAGGCTGTGAACACCGCACTTAATGACTGACCCAGTCCGGTTGCTGCCTGAGCCAGCTGGAGGGGCCTGGCTCCCATAGCCCGAGGGATCGCTCAGGACGGAGCTCAGGTAGCCTTCCCCACCCACGCCTTCTCCTTCTACTTAGCGGCATCACTCTTCATTTGTGGTCAATGCTGCCGTGGGCCGTCATTCATGGTGAAGCCAGGGTTGGACTGCTGTGTTCACAGAAGCCACAGTTGAGTCTTTGCAGGCTCTGTCCACTTCATAGATCACCCAGGGAGGGCATGAGCCAGGGGGCCATTCTCACCCCTGAGGACCGAACTAGACCTGGGGACTCCACTCCTGTCTCTGATTCCATCTGTCCCCAAGACAGACTAGAAGAGAATAGTAATGTTCTAAAGCCTAAAGACTGAAGCCTCCCCCTTGTCCCACACCGCATAAGGTATCAAGGGACACTTTGAAGAGAAACTGATTTGAAACTAGTTCCAGTTATTGAACACCTGAGCTAATGCAACACCTGAGATCATCCAACCCTTTATTATGTAAGTGTAGTCGTCTGGAGTGTGAGTTTGGGGGATTTGGGTGAACCATGGAGAGCCAGGCCTTCTACAGAGCACTGTCCTTCTAGGTTCTGGGAGACAAAACGGGGTAGGAAGGTGTTGGCCCCAGGGTGGGTCACACCATGGACTCTTGCATAAGTATTTGCAACAGTTCTGAGCCCCACTCAGGGAAGAGAGGGGATATCTACAGGCGGCTCTAAGGCTAGAGAGAGGAGACTAAAACTTCTTTAGCAAAGATTACTCCTGAGAGAGGGAAAAGGAGGGGCCCAGTGACCTCCAGGTTGCACAGGGATTGTATATTCTCCTGAACCCATCAGCTTTCTAGCACCCCACCAAATGGAGACACACAGACATACCCCACAAACAGGGATCTAGGAGGATTTCAGACAATATTCAAACGTCTTTTCACTGATCTTTCTGCATCTAACCTAACTTCAATTCAAAACACAAGCTGCGTCAGCTACGCTGAGAGAGAACTCCTCCTCTCGGGATGTCAACTCACTCAAAACTGTCACTGTCTCTCCCAAGGCAGCATTAACATAGGAAAACCCATAGGACCGACCTCCACACCCTGTCTCCCAGTCTTACAGTTTGTATCACAAACAGTGATGGAAGAAGAAAGAGAATAAAAAATAAATTAAGGGACAGATGAGTATAAAAGTGAAGATTAGAAAGATGGAGAGAAAGAACAGAGGTCTTTCTGGGGTTTGAGGGACCCTGACGAAGAGCTGCTCATTTCAGAAGAATGAAATTGTGGTCACCTCACCTCAAAAACAGTCATATATGGCATTTATGGGTCCCTTCCTGCCACCCTTTTGGTCTGAAACTCATTTTTGTATTACCCTTTTGTCCTTCCTTCTGTAAACTAAAAATAAAGATCAAAGCAACAATGCCCCACCCCCTGCCACACCCACTGACTGGGCCCACTTGTGGCCCAGACAATCCCTAACACTGAGTTCCTCGCTTTTCCACTGTTGGTGGGAGTGTAAATTAGTGCAGCCATTGTGGAAGACAGTGTGGTGATTCCTCAAGGACCTAGGACCGGAAATACCATTTGACCCAGAAATCCCATTACTGGGTATATATCCAAAGGATTACAAATCAGTCTACTATAAAGACACATGCACACTATTTACAATATTATTGCAGCACTATTTACAATAGCAAAGACTTGGAACCAACTCAAATGCCCATCAGTGATAGATTGGATAAAGAAAATGTGGCACATATACACAATGGAATACTATGCAGCTGTAAATGGAGTGAATTCATGACCTTTGAGGTGACATGGATAAAGCTGGAAACCATCATTCTCGGCAAACTGACACAAGAACAGAAAACCAAACACCACATGTTCTCGCTCATAAGTGGGAGCTGAACAATGAGAACACATGGGCACAGGGAGGGGAACGTCACACACCAGGACCTGTAGTGGAGACGGGAGTAAGGGAAAGGAGAGCATTAGGACACATACCTAATGCATGCAGGGCTCAAAACCTAGATAATGGGTTGATGGGTGTAGCAAACCACCACGGTACATGTACACCTATGTAACAAACCTGCATGATCAGCCCATGTATCCCAGAACTTAAAGTAAAATTAAAAACCAAAAGCCAAAACACTGAGTTCCTGGCAACGATGGCATGGGTGATCAGATACCTCATTAGACCCCTTCCTTTGGCAGTTCAGACACAATTGACCCAGCATTACCATTAAAATAGAGATCATAAGACAGATAGAACAGATGCTTTGTGGCAACAAGTTATGAGATTATGTTTCTATTTATTTATTTATTTTTTGAGGTGGAGTCTCCGTCTGTTGCCCAGGCTGGAGTGCAGTGGTGCAATCTTGGCTCACTGCAACCTCTGCCTCCCGGGTTCAAGCAATTCTCCTGCCTCAGCCTCCTGAGTAGCTGGGATTACAGGCACGCACCACCACGTCCGGCTAATTTGTATGTTTTTAGTAGAGATGGAGTTTCACCATGTTGGCCAGGCTGCTCTTGAACTCCTGACCTCAGGTGATCTGCCCGTCTCCACCTGCCAAAGAGCTGGGATTACAGGCCTGAGCCACTGCACTCAGCTTATTTTTCTGTGCCTGGCTTATTTTTGTATTTTTAGAAGAGACGGGTTTCACCATGTTGGTCAGGCTGGTCTAGAACTCCTGACCTCGTGATCCACCTGCTTGGGCCTCCCAAAGTTCTGGGATTACAGGCATGAGCCACTGCGCCTGGCTGGTACCAAATTATAAACAGGACCCACGGCCATGCCAGGCAAGGGTTAAGTCACACCCCCCCGACACACACTTAAAGAATCAACTATGTTCTAACTGCCAGGAGGTTCCTCTTTTTCTCCAGCAGCTAAACAAGCACTGGCCTGAGATAAGCAATGTGGAAGCAATTGCAGCTCCGCCACTGTCAGATGCTGACTCAGCCCTGCTGTTCCACCAGCCGTACTACGGCTTTGACTGGACAAGAGACTGATTTCAGTGACTTTCTGCGTTAAAAAGACCGCCAACTGCGGACCAGATTCGGGCAGTTTACAGAGGGTGCTCATCTGCCTGCCTCACTGTCCTGAAAAGACCTTTTAACCCATAGGGCCTCATTGTAATACATTGAAATGTGAAGTCTCCATCCCACACTGAACATGGGTCATATGCTACTTTCATGTTAATTCAGTATCCTTGTGTCAGGACCACCTTCATGAATATTTATAGTTGTTCCTGTAACCGGTTGAATATGTATGTTTAGCCAGTCTGTTCAGCATAAAGCTCCCACCCCAACCCTTTCTCCGTAAATGTGCCTGTCTCTGGGCCTCGGCCAAGGCCTGTGTTTCACAGCTCTTGGGATGACCGCCTTACATGTAGCAACTCTTTACAAGAAATAAAGTCTCCTCTCCTTTTCCAAACTCAGAGTGTGGGTTTCTTCTTTCCTTCCCTTCTCACTCTTTTCTCTTTTTCTTCTTCCCCCTCGCTGCCTTCCTTCATTACTTCCCTTCTTCCTGCCTTTTTTCTTTCTTTTTTGAGAAGTGCCAAACTTTCCTGTAATGGTAGAGAAAAAGACAGGATCACTAAGGAGTTTTGATTGTTTAATTGTTGGGCTATTTCAGGTATGTCAATGTCTTTAGCATAAGCAGTCCTGAGGACATTTTGCTTTTTTCACCAGAAGTTATTTTTTAACTAAGTTAAAGTTGTCTGCTGTCTCAGTGTTGATTTTCATTTTTTTAATCATGCAAGACCTTCCTGTAAGCAGCTTCAGAATATCCTCTTTTCACATTTAAGGCTGCAGTAATTAGACCCAGATTTGCTGAGGCTGTGGGAATCGTACACCCAAAGTGATCTTAATGGCATTTTAATGTTTGAACTCTTCTGTTCTTATGTGTAAGGTTACTAAGAAGATAAAAGAAATGGCTTTGACATCCTGGTGCTTATTGAAGTTTGGAAAATGCACCTTAAGGGTGAAAGGTCTGTGAGTTTTTCTTTACTGAACGAGAGAAACAGCAAAACCACCAAACCTGTATCAGTATTCACAATGTATTCGGGGAGGGGGGTTTGGTCTCTTTATACTTCAGATACTTTGAGATATTCTTGGGTAAATACTTATGTAAGAGGAACTAAAGATTTTATGAATGACAACACTTGTAAATCAGGAAACAGTAAAAAAAATGGAAGTATTCAATGGTTTTAGTAGGAGAGATGTGTCTTCAAAACAAAGGTATGCATTTTGCAAATTAAAGACATGGTGGTATTTGGGGTTTATTTGAGAAGACTGCATGAGATTTATTTATTACTTTATAGAGCCTTATAAAACACCCAGTTCACAGGTGCCAATTTATTGGTATTACCTCCCTATATGATTTCTGATAGATGGTCAAATGAAGAAAAGGCTAAAACAAATTAACCAAAGTATGAAATCAGTATTGTCTCAGACTGTTACCTCACTTAAATTTTCTCCTATTTTAGGGGTCCAAGAACTGTCACCTGGATTATCCCTGGAGAATCTGTCTTATTCCCTAAATGCTACAAACCCAATTCAGTAATAAAATTCTTTACTGGTTGGTTCCTTTGACCCATCCCAGTCTTTTCTAAGTGTGAGATAATTTCTGAGCAGAGACCTGCTTTGTTATTCTTGTAGAATCAGTCCATTATCTCCGTAACGTTCCCCTCCTGGTAACTACACACACGTTTATGTCACTGCATTCATGGAGCACTCATTGTGCGCGAGGCATTATGCCAGGACCGCAGGACTTCAAGATACCCAGGACAGTCCTTGAGTTGCTGTTCTCTTTTGGAAAGTCTCCAAAGTGAACAGGTAAGTGATCACAATGCAATGGTGTGATAGGGATGCAACCGATTCCTGAGGAAGGTACGAGGGCAGACTCACAGTTGGGTCGGGACCTTAGAATGCAGGTCTGACCGGTAAATTGGTCTGTTCTCACACTGCTAATAAAGACACACCCAAGACTGGGTAATTTAAAAAGGAAAGAGGTTTAATTGACTCACAGTTCCACTTGGCTGGGGAGGCCTCATGATTACAATCATGGCAGAAGGCGAATGAGGAACAAAGTCACATCTTCCATGGCAGCAGGCAAGAGAGTTTGTGTGGGGCAACTCCTATTTATGAAACTATTAGATCTCATGAGAATTATTCACTACCATGAGAATACTATAGGGAAAACTGCCCCCATGATTCAATTATCTCCACCTGGTCCTTTCCTTGACACATGGGGATTATTACAATTTAAGGTGGGGTTTGGGTGAGGACACAGCCAAACCATATCAACTGGAAATATGACTGTGGGTATCAGTCAACAGCTGAAGGTAGAGATCACTGATTTACATGAGGGTAGGGCATACAGCAGGAAGAAGAGGGGCTGGGGAAGATCAACATTCAGGGAGTGAATGCAGGAAGAAGAATATCAGAAGCTCCAGGAAAGAGGTTGTCAGGGAGGAGGAGAAAGCCCCAGGGTTGTTCCCGAATCTTCACTTTGCATCCCAGATCCATCCACGTGGGGCTGATGTGCCTCTCCTCACTGCTGCCAGTTCTACTTCTTTTCCCCTTGTGAATTCTTCAAGAAGAACAGAAATGTTTGCTTCCACTGTGCAAGGGTCCAGATTGGTTAATATTCTTTGTAATGAAGAACTCTGTCATGAGTGGCCTAATGAATATGTAGCACTGTATGTCATTGTGTCTTTTGTGTCCATGACCTTAAAAAGACTGTTTTTTCTTAGATGTGGTATAACGTTAAAATTACCTTCTACAGAAACTAATTAGGATTACTCATTTCTGATTACCAATAAATATCTTTAAAGAATGGTGCATAGGTTGGAGAAAATTTGAACAAGTAAATATACCTGTGAACAGTTAGATATTTTTCCTATTTAACTTACAACTTTCTCATCACTGCTCAACGTGATACTCATTTTCGCACAAGTTTATGAAGAATTAATTCTTTCTGGCATGGGTTTACTCCTCAGTATTTTTTTTTTAAATCAAATAATCCTAAACCTGTTTTTCCAGGTGTTAATTCCCTTGTAACTTTTCTTTGGTTTTCATTTGCCCCAAGTTTCACGGTATCGGAGAAGCTCTGACTACATCATATTGTAAACTCTTCGGGAATTGGTACCCTTCTTTCACTTCTTTGTACTAACCTGATCCTCTCTATGGAAAATGATCAATAACTATATATTGATAAGTCAATTGCTGACAACTTGTCAGTGAAATAAATAGTCAGCATTCCCAGGATCCCAATTCTTTTTTGTTGTTGTTGTTGAGATGGAGTTTTACTCTTGTTACCCAGGCTGGAGTGCAATGGCGCTATCTCGGCTCACCGCAACCTCCGCCTCCTGGGTTCAGGCAATTCTCCTGCCTCAGCCTCCTGAGTAGCTGGGATTACAGGCACGTGCCACCGTGCCCAGCTAATTTTTTTTTGTAATTTTAGTAGAGACGGGGTTTCACCAGGTTGACCAGGATGATCTCGATCTCTTGACCTCGTGATCCACCCGCCTCAGCCTCCCAAAGTGCTGGAATTACAGGCGTGAGCCACCGCACCCGGATCCCAATTCTTTCTTTGCCTGCTGCTCTGTTTTTAGACCCTACAGAAATGGAATAACAAAGTCTTATTCAGAGCTATGCTGATGAGTGTGGACATCCTGAGAGGGTCTTTTTCCAATAAGAAAAGAACCTCATACAAATTTTTCTAATAGCTATAAGGTTTTTTCCTCCGAGCGTGTTAAAAAAAAGCTGCAAGTGTTAGCCTTCATTGAAATTCACCATTTTTGGATAGGTAGAGAGCTAGCTGAGTTGAGAGACTGTCTCATTTTAAAGGCAGCTCCATCATTTTCAGAAAACTTACCCTTTAAATTTATTTAACCCAAACAGAGTGGGTTCAATAAAATTTGAAATAGAGATATAAATATATTTCCCACTACTAACTAGTGTGTGTTAACATCCTCTAGGTAAATTATTTATTAACCTAGGCATGCAAGGGAACTAGAGTCCAGGGAGCTCAGAGGGGGTGGTGTCTGTGTGTGTTTCCTATTGCCGCTGTCACAAACTACCACAAACTTTGAGTCTTAAAACAACACACATGGATTATCCTACGGTTCTGGACATCAGAAGCCTGCAACGAAGTTGTAACAAGGAAGAAATGTGTTGGCAAGGCTGTGCTCTTCCTGCAGGCCCTAGGGGAGAATTCCTTTCCTTGCTTTTTCCAGTCCTAGAGTCTGGCTCCATTCCTTGGTTCATAACCCCATCCAGCCAATGATCGCAGCAGGCCCAGCTCTGCAGCCATCACCGCACCTCTGTCTCTGACTCCGGCCCTCTCCCCTCCATTTCAGAAGGACGCTTTTGATCACATTTGGCTCACTGGCTAATCCAGGATTACACCCCCATCTCAAATTCCCTGATTTAATGACATCTGCAAAGCCCCTTTGGTGTATAAGGTCAGATAGTCATAGGTTGTGGGGACGAGGGTGTGGCATCTTTGAGGAGCTGTTATTCAGCCTTTAGCACAAAGGGTGCCCGGCTGGCAGAAGGTCCTCTGTGGCCCTCTTCTCTGTGCCCAGAGCATCTGGCTGGCTCTATTCTCCCTTTCCCCACTTTTCTTTCCAATGTGCCACATTTCTTTCTCTCTCTCCTCTTTTACCTTTCATTTTGCATGTGCTCTGTTCTTACTCAGTCATTCTAAAAGGACCAAGGCAGGAGTAATGAGTATATATGTTTAATACATCAAGGGGATATACAGCCTGTACATGATAACATGAGCTCTCAATTCTGGATGAGTTATGAGATGAGATAGGGGAGGATACAAGGGACTGTGGCAGCCTGAAATACTCCCCATTGTGCACTCAGCAGCAGGCAGGATAAGTAGCTCAATGCCACATCTTCATCGCAGTCCCCGAGTAAATGCATTTTATTGATTTTTATGTTTAAAAGTCTCATCTGCTCAAGTCGTGTGTTTAATGCCACAAGTACAACAGAAATAAGTTAAAACTCTAACAGGCAAAACAAGTCCTACAATATATTGGAAAAGCTGCAGCAATTTAACTATTTGCAAGTGTATTTATACATTAGTTGACTTCTCAGTTACCCTTCGGTTTCTCCTAGCTTTTAGGACACAGTGTAAGTGCCTCTTGTCCAATTTAAGGATGATCACTTTTAAAAATCACACGAAGGTTTGGTGCTGGGAGAATTTCTTCCCACAGTGATTACTTGACAATGTGAGTTTCTATTGGGAGGAGAAAGACCACTGTTGATAAACGTTTAAGAAAATCATTCATATTTAAATTGAAAGATGTTTGCCCTATTGGCAATAATTTTTATAGAGCAAGTCAATATTCTCTTATCTATTTTCCCCAAAGATTGTTCTAAGCACAATTGTAAAGCATTTCCTGGACAGGCGCAGAGGCTTTTATACCTGTAATCCTAGCACTTTGGGAGGCAGAGATGGGCAGATCAACTTGAGGGCAAGAATTTGGGACCAGCCTGGCCAACATGGTGAAATGCCATCTCTACTAAAAATACAAAAAATTAGCTGGGTGTGGTGATGCATGCCTGTAATCCCAGCTACTTGGGAAACTGAGGCATGAGAATTGCTTGAGCCTGAAAGGCAGAGGTTGAATCAAGCCAAGATTGTGCCACTGCATTCCAGCCTAGGTGACAGAGTACAACTCTGTCTCAAAGAAAAATAGCATTTCCCCACCTCCCTTTTCCTGTTCTTCCTCCCTCCCTATTTACCCCTAATTCACGATTTGCTGGTACCTAGTGCTGTTGTGCAGTTCCCAGCCTCTCCAGAGACCCCGCTGCAGCTAGGTTAGCCCTCGTAGTTACCCCTCTGTTTCCTTCCAGAATCCTCCATGAAACTTCAAAGATCTTTTCTTCAGAGAATTGTCATCAGGTCTGCCAGTTGTCCCATGTTAGACCACCTGATTTTTGGGAAGGCACTGGTATGCTTCTGTTAATATCTCTGGAGTGGCTAGAAATAGGTGGTTTGAACTAGCATTCCCAACATGAGTTCTTTAGAACACAAGTTTCCTAGGAGGTGAATAGTTACCACATAAAAAACAGTTTCAATTGCCAAATAAACCTTGGAAACTTGCGATGTGCACTGGCACATGTGAGACTAAAATACCCCAAAAAACTAGTTTAGGGACACTTAACACAGTATTTCCCATCATACCATCTACAGGACCAAGGGACCTGAGACCTCGTCAAGACGAAAGGATCTTTAAAGATAAACTGTCATCCTCAGTAATGGATGGGAAAGCATTCTGGAAAGCATCAGCACAAAGCAGAGCAGAGAAGTTATTCAGCTGTGTTTGGGAATCGAAGGCCTTCAACAGCAAGGGCAAGAGCACGCAACTCAAATGCAGGTGGAAGAAGGAAAACCGTTGGTTCATTCATTGTAAAGCATAAGAGTAGATTTGCCTCAGCTGGGGCTTGGCCTTCACTAACAACTCAAACTTTAGCAGAAAAAGGAAAATTCTTGGGTTGTTTACTAAAAAATCAAAATGAGGATTGGCCGAGGCATTCTAACGTAGTCACTGGGGCCTGGTGTTTTTCTATCTCCTGGCTCTGACTTCTGCCTCTTTGATTTTATTTTGAGGACCCCAAATGGTGTCTTTGAGATGTGGTAAACTCACATCTTCTCACTGCAAAGGAAAAGTCAGAACAGTCTTCTTGCATTTCACTGGTTCTACTGATTGGATGACATGATCTTCTCTGAACCCCTCAGAGTGGCCAGGGAGATACCATATTCTGAATGTGACCGTTCAGAGTCCTGGGACCAGGCAAGGGACAACTCCACCAGCACACATGGTCAGAAGATAGGCAAAATAGTGGTTTGCCAGAGAAAACTGTGGCATTATTACCAGAAGTAGAGTGAATGCGTTCTTGGTGGCCAGAATACAACAAATGTCCGCTGCAGCTGAGAGGAAATCATTAGCCAGTCTTGGTCTTTACGTATTAAAAGCTATTCAGTTCTATAAGATGAAAGGATTAGCAGGTTAGTGGTGCAGATAATCAAGATGCCTGCAGTTATTACAGAAAATGCTAGAGAAAGAAGATGCCCCCAGAATATGAAGCAAAGTTTAACCTCTGAAAACGTTACTATCCAAAACTCACCTTGCAGAGCATTAATCAGTGCTCTGTTCCTTAGTAAACTGGTTTCCTTAAGGTAAGGATGTTATCTCCCCCTCCCTATTACTAAGCATAATACTTTGTGCTGAGGAACTTGTTAGAAGACCATTCTTGACTGAATTAATGAATACATTTTCAGTTATAATTCAAGATGATATTTTTAAAATGTATGTCCTGGGATACTTGGAAAACACCCCTGTCCAGTCAAAAAGTGAACTGTTTTTGGAACATACTGTGCTAACAGAGAAAAGTGTAACATGGTAAGTTGTTCTGAACACGTCTGAAGACTCTGGGAAAGCGTGGGTCTTGGTCCAGGAGGAGTCTAGGAAGGGAGAACAAGAAGCTGGGACTTTTCAAAATCGGTGGGAGAGGCGCCCTGTGCAGCTGTCTACGTCTGGTCAGCTTGCTATAGACTGGCAGGCTTATACACAATAGAAATTTACTTCTCACAGTTCTGGAGGCTGGAAGTCCAAGGCCAGGGCTAGCATGGTTGAGTTCTGGTGAGGGTGCTCTTTTGGGTTGCAGACTGCTGACTTCCCATTATAACCTCACATGGCAGTAGAAGTGAGGGGCTTCCCCCCTTTTTTTGTGATGGAGTCTTGCACTGTCACCCAGGCTGTAATGCACTGGTGCAATCTTGGCTCACTTCAGTCTCTGCCTCCTGGGTTCAAGCAATTCTGCCTCAGCCTCTGAAGTAGCTGGGACTACAGGCATGTGCCACCATGTCCAGCTAATATTTTTTTGTGTTTTTAGTAGAGAAGGCTTTTGCCATCCCAGTTTTTTATAAATGCACCGATGCCATTCATGAGGGCTCTGCTCCCATGACCTAATCACCCCCAAAGACTCCACCCCTAACACCATCACCTTGGGATTTCAACATACAGATTTTGGGGGACACGAACTCACACTAGCTTAACTCTGTGTCACTTTCTTCTCTCCTGCATCTGTCCCATAACTTCAAGCCTTCCTGGTCTCCCCAAACTTTGGGTTCTCTCTCTCTTCAACTCAGCAAGGTAATTCTTGGGGTTCCCTCCCTGTCCCCAATGTAGTGTCCTGCTGAGACCACAAGTCTCATTCATCTTGTTTCCTTCCACTCAGGAACCACAATCCCTTTGTGCAAATCCTTCCTGCGTTGATTTTCTCCAGTTCTCATTTTTCTTTATTTTCTTTTTTTCTTTCTTGAGATGGAGTTTCTCTCTCTGTCACCAAGCCTGAGTGCAGTGGTGCAATCTCAGCTCCCTGCAACCTCTGCCTCCCGGGTTCAAGTGATTCTCCTGCCTCAGCCTCCTGAGCAGCTGGGACTATAGGCACGTACCACCACACCCAACTAATTTTTGCATTTTTAGTAGAGACAGGGTTTCACCATGTTGGCCAGGATGTTCTCAATCTCTTGACCTTGTGATCCATCTGACTTAGCCTCCCAACGTGCTGGGATTACAGGCATGAGCCACTGTGCCTGGTTTTCTCTCCAGTTTTTTAAGTGTTTAAGGTGAGAGGGGAAATCTGGCTCCTGCTACCCCATCTTGGCTTTCGACATGTACTGTGAATGCATTCATCTGACTGGGAGTGAAGGCCTAAGGAGGACCTATGGAATGGACAGAGCAGGGAAGATGCAACTGGCTACACAGTTCTGACTGCTGGACAGCATCCTCACAGCTTCTCCTGGTTCTCTGATGAATGACAATGGCTAAGTGTAATTTGAATCCTGAAGATGTCCTAGCGGACATTAATCATGTTTTCTGGAGGTGGGGCATCATTAGGATGTATTTGCTTAGGTTTAGTCTAAGTTCTTCCCAAGGCAGAGACCAGAACATCTGGATCTGAGTGGTCTCTGAGGCGTCAATTCAGGCATGTGATGTGGCCTCCAAACATCAGCTTCTGCCCTGAGGCCTTTCAGTTGAGTGACTTGAGCAGTGTGGCTCTGGGCAGAGTCCATTCTGTCAGAACAGGTGGTGGCACAGTCGTCTTGCAAGACCCTCTCGGTCCCTTTTTGTTGCTATAAAGAAATACCTGGGGCTGAGTAATTTATAAAGAAGAGGTTTATTTGGCTCATGGTTTTTCAGGCTGTACAAGAAGCACAGCGCCAGCATCTGCTTCCTGTGAAGTCTTTAAGTGGCTTTCACTCATGGCAGAAGGCGAAAGGGAGCCAGTGTGTGCAGAGATCATATGGAGAGATAGGAAGTGAGACAGGTAGGCGAGGGAACTAGTAGAGCAAGAACTCACTCTCCCCAGGGAAGACATTAATGTATTCCTGAGGAATCTGTCCCATGACCCAAATACTCCCCATTAGGCCTTGCCTTCAACATGAGAGATCAGATTTCAACATGAGATTTGGAGGGGTCAAGCAAACCAAATTACAGTATCTTCCCTGGGTTAAAGTGGGTTGATGTGGACTGTGGTTACCACACTGTTTCCTCTAGCATCCAGGAGGCAGCAGCAGAGGCTTGGCTCCCTGGCCAGGCAGCTCGTGGCTGGATTTTAGCCACTGTGCCCAGAACCTTAGCTTTCATTCTGTTTCACTAGCCATCCCAATAATTCTGAGTACCTCCTTTTTCTTCCTCATCAGCCAGAGTTGGCTGACTTCCACTCTTGCTTGGTTGTATTATTTGCTAGGTAGGAAATGACTGACAAAGAGGTAACTTAAAAATAGGATGTCACTTTATCAAATAAAGAAGGTTAAATTTAAATAGCTGCTTCCAAGTAGACATAAGTCCTTACTTATAGGCTTGTCTGTGTGTATCATAGACCAATGCTGAAGACCAGAAGAGAGCCAAGGAATTAATTATTCCAAGACATCTCTTTCTGTTGTTAACTGTAACATTTTTCCACTTGAAAGAAAATCTTCTATAGTCTAGTAACTGTTTCTCAATATTTTAATGACCTGTGCCAGCACTATACACACCATATATTTTCTGAGCAAGTTTCTAGGCTTCACAAGCATTTCCGGAGATGGACATTTGTAATCAAGGCCTAGGATGTACTAAGCTGACAGACGGCTTTCTTTAATAGATGACTTGGAAATAGCATCTGATTTCATTCATTTTATAACTTTTCATTCATTTACATTTATAAGCTGAACATGTACCTACTATGCTTCATTTCGTTCTTTTGAAAGAAATGCAGAGACCAGGGTCATTTTTATGGATAAATGTGCATCTTTTTAAAACAGCATGGGTAGTTGTGGCTTAGAGTGGAAATCATGTCAGCTGAGCCAGTCAGATGATGCCTCTCCCAGGAGACAATGAGATAAGATGTGGTCATAGCAGACGGGAAATGCTATCTTAATAAAGCACCGTCAACTCCTTGTCTTTTAAATGTAAAATAACTTATTCCTGGTTGGTAATAGAAAGAATATCAGTTGGAATTTCTGGTAGGAGTTACTTTAGAGTAGAAGCATATATTCAAATGTTTGAATGGTACACTTCACTCCTCCCCACGATTACTTGATGAGATTTGTATGGACAGGCAAGAAGCTACTTTGTTGTGTAAACTTTTGAAAGGGAATGAGAGAGAATAAGAAAATCAACAAGCAAATACATGAATGGGCTATGAGCATAATAGGTGAGACCTTGAACTAGCTTTTATTTGTCCTTGAAAAGGTGAGAGTGTTTTTAAAATAATATCTAAATCCAAAACCAAGCCATTGTAGCAAGAAAGAAAAGCCTCATTGGGCTCTTTGTGGTGTGTGAAGCAAAACTGTAGATACAGAGAATAAATTCACTAGAAGCAAAACCTTGGAAGTGCATTTAGTTCAATACTCCCAGCTGAGGCCCAGCCGGGCAGTGATCTGCCAAAGGACTTATTAGGTAGTGGGCAAGTGTTGTGGACTGAACGTTCATGTCCCTCCGAAATTCACACGTTGAAATCCTAACTCCTGAGCTGATGGTATTAGAAGGTGGGCCCACTGGGGGATGAGTAGGTCATGAAGGCAGAGACCTCTTGCATGAGAGTAGTGCCCTTATTAAAGAGACCACAAGGAGCTCTCTTCTCCCTTTCGGCCACGTGAGGATGGAGTAAGAAGATGGCTATCTATGAACCAAGAAGCAGGTCATTGCCAGACTCCAAAACTGCCATGGCCTTGATCTTGGACCTTCCAGCCTTCAGAACTCTGAGAAATAAATGTTTAAGCCACCCACTCCATGTCATTTTTGTTACAGCAACCCAAACACAGAGAATGTAAGTTTAGAAGGCTGTGTCAAAGCAGAGACGGGAGCATCACACACCGGGGTCCATTGGCGGGGGCTAGGGGAGGGATAGTGGGAGGGAGGGTGGAGAGGGATAACGTGGGGAGAAATGTCAGGTACAGATGATGAGGGGATGGAGGCAGCAAACCACCTTGCCATGAACGTACCTATGCAACAATCTTGCATGATCTGCACATGTACCCTAGAATTTAAAGTACAAAAAAAAAAAAAAAAAAAGAAGAAGCCTATGTCAAAGAACAGAGCACTGTTACAACTTTAAGAAACAAACAAACAAAAAAAAGAAGCTGATACCATATAATGTGGCCATGATGATGAGTAAAAATCTGGGAACTATTTGCAAAGTAAGGAGCTCTTGGTTCCTCCCTGTTGTGGACATTAAAATGAGCAATATTCTTCACGGATAAAATTGTTTTACTATGAAACGTTGCCTGCGTTTCCATAGACCTGAATGGGCACTCTCGTATTGAACACGGGACCTGAATGAAACCCTATAATGATACGCTTATTGCACTGACAGCCCCCTCAATGCTGGATCAAGATGCAAAAAGGCATGGCTGAAACGAGATGAAATCCAAGTGCAATTAACAAGATCAAAGGCATAGATGCAAGAAGAGAGTGCCTGATAATAATAATTCTTATTTGCAAAGCAAAAACAAAACCCTCCCAAAACAAAAAGAGACTTAGAGCTTTAGTGGATTCCAGCTTAGGATGCACCCAGGGTGTGATGTGATTGTCATATAAGCTGAAAGAAAACTCAGGCTGAATGAATCAGGCTCAGTGTCCAGGATCCCTAGAGGAAGTCACAAATAGGGGGTATAGATGCAAGTTCAATATAACAGGGAACTTTCTTGCAATTTATTGTGGAATTAGATCAGGCTGACGATTTGGTGTGCATTTCTGGAAGATGATGAACAACTGGATGAACATCTGTCAAGGATGCTGTAAACTTGATTCTGCTTTTGAGTAGATGGCCCCCGGCTCCACTCTAACTCAAGGGTGTAAGTTAAAAGTCCAGAATTACCCTCCAAGCCCCACCATATACTATGTGACCTTAGATAAGTTATAAAACCTCTCTGA